>JARYGA010061379.1:61986-1261986 GCA_030545235.1 Helianthus tuberosus
GTGGTTAGTGATTAAATCCCTGCATGATTGTTTGATTTCATTGTTGTAAACTGTTTTTAGTTCAAGTTCATTAGAATCAATGATAGATAGTGTTGTGTTCATGAATGATTTATGATTGGGTAAACGGAATCTATGGTTAGTTACGTTTTGTATGACAGATCTGATTGTATGATGATCCCTTGAACCCACGAATCGGAACTAGTATTAATCGTATGAACACCTAGTAATATGATGGATTGTGCTCGTGTTATACTCGTTGTCTGAATAGCTTGTTAAGGTTAATGCTTGGCCTATTATGATTGATTGATTCCATGATGATATCTATGTTAATGATGTCCGCATGATTGCTTCTTGATGTTTACGACATTTAGGGTTTCTGTGATTTTGACGAAACTGACATCACCCTGTAACAGGCTGACGAAATAGATCTCTTGGCGAAACAGAAAGTGTTTCGCCAAGGGCAGTCGACGAGACAGAACTTTGTTTCGCCAAAGGAGACCACGGCGAAACAGAATGTGTTTCGCCAATTTGTGTTTCGCCGAGGGTATCACGACGAAACAAGGGTGTTTCGTCGAATGGGAAAACAGCACAATAACTTACTTTGATTCTGTTAAAAGTTAACTTGGTTAGTTAACTTCCGTTAAGTGTAAAACATAACTTGTATGATTCAACCTACGTGCAATGTGTTATTCGGTGATTATTGATGCGTTGTCCATTATGATTATACTTACGTGCCAACTTCGTGAATACAAACTGATTATGTATACGTGCATACCTTAGGACGTGATTGATTAACTGTGAGCACATACTTAGCATACCGAGCAAACTAAGGTGAGTTCACACTCTTTCTAAGGCATGGGATTCCCGGTGGTTGGGAATGGGTTAAAGAAACTAAAATGGAACCTACATATCCTCCTTGGGTAGGATATGTACCGCCATCCTCCATGGGTAGGATGCCAATATTAATCCTGCGTATTCTCCTTGGGTAGAATACGTACGTTCGTCCGGTAGGACAACAACCTTAACGTACGTAAAACCTACGTACACTCATACTCGCTACGGTCCTTGGATCAAGAAGGGCACGTACAAACACGACTAGTCTAACACATGGGGAAGCCCCCACTAATCTTCGCACAGATGCCTGAAAAGGCCGCGATACGGCCACTAATCTTCGCACAGATGTCTGGAGGACCGCGATGGGAATTAATAAGAAACATGGTTTACAAAACGAACAACTGACTTACGAAACGAATTCTATAACTGAATAACCAACTGTGAACTCGCTCAACTAGTTGTTGACTCTCTGTTACATGCCTTGCAGGACCTTAGGTACTTTTGGAGCTTGCACGGGAGGCACGGTCGTTGTGGACATGGATCGTGAATGTGTTGTTAAACATTATAACCTTTTGTACTTAAACTTATGTTGGGTTTTACATTAATGCTTCCGCTACACACTTGTTTATATTTGGTTTTGTAAACACCTATCGTATTGATGAATGACTTTTGATATATATGTACTTATGTTCAATATGATTGGTGGCTTGATCCTGGTCATGTCACGCCTCCAAGCGGTGGTACTCCGCGTGTAGATTTTGGGGGTGTGACAGATTGGTATCAGAGCCATTGGTTATAGAGAACTCGGTTTTAATAAGGGGAAAACGATTTTGTTAAAACCAGACTATAACCAGAACAGTGCTCTCAACGATCCACAACGACGCTTCGCTCCACGTGCAAGGCTCAGCATCATAGGTACTACTATTCATGTTACCTTACCTACTTGTTAGAATTACATAGAACTTTGCTCGTGGTATGCTCAGATTTCGGAACCTACTATAAGTTATTGCTTGAGAATACTGTGTGCTCACTCTCTTCGCACTATTCGCGAACCTCTCACCCACATGTTCTCCTTGATGTCAAGATCATGGGTGGACGCGTTAACCTAACTCAAGCCCAGTTGGCGGCTTCGATCACTGAACAAGTTACCGCAGCACTCGCAGCTGCCCAGGCAGGAGGTGTAACCTGCCATCACCACTTACTCTAGGATCTTTAGATCCTACTCTCGTAAACCAACACTCGTGCTCAAGTATGCTTACTCTTACGCACACGACAAGTCAACACGCTTAGCCACCTATATGCACATACAAGACTTTTATGGACTGTCGTCCTACTACTTTCAGCGACACGGAAGGAGCTGTTGGACTCCTCCATTAGTTCGAGGAACTCGAATCGGTCTTCGATTGTGTGAATGACCTGAGGCTCGTAAGGTGAAGTATGCCACTAGTACTCTCGAAGGCACTGCGCTAACTTGGTGGAACGCGCAAGTTCAGATGCTGGGGCTGGCGGCTGCTAATGCCACCCCATGGAACGATTTCAAGGAACTAATCAAGCTAGAATACTGTAACCGTGATGACATCCACAGACTGGAAGTGGAGTTCTTTAACCTGAAGATGACGGGGTCAGAAGTAGAGGCGTATACGAATCGATCTAACGAACTGGCAATTTTGTGTCCTACTATGGTGGAACCTCCCATCAGGTGCACTGAGCTGTACCTCAAAGGTTTTGTACTAGAAATTCAAAGCCATGTGATGGCTGCTAATCTTGCTGCTATTCAATGGTGTTACTCGTCTTGCTCATCGTCTCACAGACCAGGCAGTGGAACAGAACAGGCTGCTCAAGCGTATCGGTACCACTACTACCACTATTACTACTTCTGCTACTTCTAGTAACAACAAACTAAAAGGGGATGGAACCTCTAGCAAGGGTTCGACTTCAGTTCAGTCCCAGGCACAACAGCAAAGGATTGATGACAACCAAAGTCCTGGTCAGCAACCTTTTGGTAGTCAAGGGCAGGGTGGATACAAGGGAAACCACCCTAAGCACAAACGATGTAACCTGCACCACAGCGGGCAGGGCAAACGCAATCATTGTCAATAATGCAACAAGCTTGGTCATGGAACCAAAGAGGGTAGAAACTCACGTCCTGCAACCAGAACCAACAACAACAGCCACAGGATCTATAGAATCGGCGACAACAGCATGGTAACAAGGGATGTTATCAGATGGTGCTGAAGGTCACTTCAAAAGACACTACCCACGGTTGAACCAGAACCAGAATTAGAACCACAACCAAGGAAACGGGAACTAGGGAAGACAACAACGGGGGGTAATAACGACGGCAATGGTGCCAGGGGTCGAGTGTTTGTGATTGGTCAGGGTGATACTAGGAATGACCCCAGCGTTGCGATAGTTTCGACATCGACATTGGTATGGATTAGTTATCCCAACAACAAGCAGAGATCCTATACATAGAGAAGATCATTCGTATCCCACGTTCTGGTAAAGAACCTCTCGAAGTTCAAGGCGACAAGAGTGGTGTCGTGAGTAGCATCATTTCTTTCTTGAAGGCTTAGAAGTGTTTACGTAAGGATCACACAACTGTTTTAGCTCTCGTTACCGATACATCGAAGAAAGAGAAAAAGATTGAGGATATTCCTGTAGTACGCGACTTTCCTCAAGTGTTTCCAGAAGAGTTACCTGGGTTACTGCCTCATCGTCAGGTCGAATTTCAGATCGAGCTAGCTCCAGGAGCAGCACCTATAGCCCGAGCACCTTATCGCTTTAGCTCCAAATGAACTGGAAGAACTGTCTAAGCAATTGCAAGAAACTCTTGGAAAAGGGTTTCATACGTCCTAGCTCTTCGCCCTGGGGAGCTCCAGTATTATTTGTGAAGAAGAAAGACGGTACCTTTCGTATGTGCATAGACTACCGCGAACTGAACAAGGTCAGCTGTGAAGAATCGCTATCCTCTTCCACGCATCGACGACTTATTCGACCAGTTACAAGGGTCGAGCTATTACTCAAAGATTGATCTAAGGTCAGGTTTACCATCAACTGAGAGTCCGGGATGAGGACGTCTCCAAAACAGCATTCGGAACTCGCTACGGTCATTATGAGTTTTTGGTCATGCCATTCGGGCTAACGAACGCGCCTGCGGTTTTTCATGGATCTTATGAACAGGGTGTGCAAACCTTATCTTGACAAGTTTGTTATTGTTTTTATTGATGACATCCTAATTTATTCGAAGAATCGAGAGGAACACGAACAGCATTTACGACTTATTTTGGAACTCCTTCGAACGGGAACAACTGTACGCTAAGTTTTTCAAAATGCGACTTCTGGCTTCGTGAAGTCCACTTTCTAGGCCACGTGGTAAACAAGGATGGGATACATGTTGATCCATACAAGGTAGATTCGATCAAGAACTGGCCCTGCACCTCGCACACCGACAGAAATACGCCAATTCTTGGGAATTGGCGGGTTATTACAGACGGTTTATCAAAGACTTCTCAAAGATTGCACAGCCACTTACATTACTGACACAGAAAGGTGTTGCTTACCGTTGGAGTGATACACAGGATACAGCGTTTCAACATTTAAAGGATAGACTTTGTAGCGCACCTATCCTCTCATTGCCTGAAGGCACGGACGATTTTGTAGTCTACTGTGATGCATCTATCCAAGGTCTTGGATGTGTGTTGATGCAGCGGGATAAAGTCATTGCTTATGCTTCGCGCCAACTTAAGATTCACGAACGGAATTACACTACGCACGATTTAGAACTTGGAGCTGTTGTTTTTGCGCTCAAGATATGGCGACATTACCTGTATGGCACCAAGTGCACCATCTACACCGATCACAGGAGTCTTGAGCATATTTTCAAGCAGAAAGAATTAAACATACGACAACGACGATGGGTTGAACCGTTGAACGATTACGAATGTGCCATAAAGTACCATCCGGGCAAAGCCAATGTGGTGGCCGACGCCCTCAGTCGAAAGGATACTACACCTAGGCGTGTACGAGCATTGCAACTCACTATTCAGTCTAGTCTTCCTTCACAAATACGAGATGCTCAGGTAGAAGCATTGAAACCAGAAAACGTTAGGGCTGAAGCCCTACGCGGCTCAAGGAAAAGGTTAGAACAAAAAGGCAGACAGAGCCTACTATGTAACAGGACGCTCTGGGTCCCACTCTATGGCAACTTACGCGAGCTTGTAATGGATGAAGCTCATAAGTCTCGCTACTCAGTACATCCTGGTTCGGATAAGATGTACCACGACCTCAGAACTACATATTGGTGGCCTAGCATGAAAGCCCACATAGCCACATACGTTAGCAAATGCTTGACTTGTGCGAGAGTCAAGGCAGAATATCAGAAACCGTCAGGACCACTCCAACAACCTGAGATACCACAATGGAAATGGGAGCAAATTTCCATGGACTTTGTTACTGGTCTACCCAGATCTCAGCGCGGAAATGATACTATTTGGGTGATCGTGGATCGACTCACAAAGTCTGCTCACTTCTTGGCTATCAAAGAAATAGACAAGTTCTCTACCTTAGCAGACATCTACTTAAAAGAAGTGGTCTCGAGGCACGGGGTGCCCACCTCTATTATCTCTGACCGTGACGCACGTTTTACTTCAGAACTGTGGCGAGCAATGCATAAATCTTTTTGGCTCTCTCGTTTGGACATGAGCACAGCTTATCACCCTCAGACAGATGGGGCAGTCTGAGCGCACTATTCAAACTCTAGAAGACATGCTTCGTGCATGTGTAATTGACTTTGGCAACGGCTGGGAAAAGCATCTGCCACTTGTGGAATTTTCGTACAATAACAGCTACCACACCAGCATTAAAGCTACTCCATTTGAGGCATTGTACGGGCGTAAATGCCGAGCACCTCTTTGTTGGGCAGAGGTGGGTGACTGTCAGATCACTGGTCCAAAAATTTGTGGTAGACAACAGAAAAGATTGCTCAAATACGACAACGCATGGCGGCAACTCGTGACCGTCAGAAAGCATACGCTGATAAAAACAGGAAACCACTCGAGTTCCAGGTTGGGGATCGAGTGCTACTCAAAGTTTCACCCTGGAAGGGTGTGGTTCGTTTTGGCAAACGAGGCAAGCTCAATCCGCGATATGTCAGACCATTCGAAATCATTGAAAGGATAGGCAGGGTAGCCTACAGATTGAACTTACCAGCTGAACTCAGTACAGTTCACAACGTCTTTCACGTGTCGAATCTGAAGAAGTGTCTGTCAGATGAGACCCTTATAGTTCCTTTGAAGGAACTCACTATCGACGAACAGTTACACTTCGTCGAGGAACCAGTTGAAATCACGGACCGGGATGTTAAGGTCCTCAAGAACACTAGAATACCTCTTGTTCGAGTTTGTTGGAACTCCCGTCGTGGCCCAGAGTTCACCTGGGAACGAGAAGATCATATGAAACTCAAGTATCCCCAGTTATTCAGAAACCGTGCAACTACTACTGAGGCTGAAGCTACTACCGAATTTCGGGATGAAATTCCAACTCAACGGGGGGGATGATGTGACACCCCAGGAAAACCAGTAAACGATACAACTTACTTAGCTTCCTCAGTAACCGCATGCTAAATTTCGGGACGAAATTTCTTCCAAGTTGGGGATAATGTGACAACTCGAGTTTCCGACTTTCACTTTCGCATTAAGTGCACGTTGACTTTGACTGTGTAGTTGTTTGACTTGTTTAACTTGTAACTGTACACGTTATTTTTTTTAATGAACGCATTGTGGTTGCATGATTTTGTGTTTGGCTGTATAACATGAAACCTGTTGAAAACTTAAACTGTTAACATATGAAAGGACTCGACGAAACAGACAGGACTCGACGAAACAGACAGGACCCGACGAAACAGACTGTTTCGCCATAAGCATCTCGACGAAACAGAAGTCTGTTTCGCCAAGCCCAGTTTCGCCAAGCCCAGTTTTGCCAAGCCCATTAAGGGCCCAGAACGGTAATTCGTTCATATTAACGTGAACCGACTTCCTGTTTCACATCTTTGGCTAAAACAAAAACCCTAGAGCTCCATCTTCTCTGATTGACGGCGATCGTGTGCCCCGGAACCCCGAATCGACTTAATTACTGTTCCGTTCATTGTGGTTAGTGATTAAATCCCTGCATGATTGTTTGATTTCATTGTTGTAAACTGTTTTTAGTTCAAGTTCATTAGAATCAATGATAGATAGTGTTGTGTTCATGAATGATTTATGATTGGGTAAACGGAATCTATGGTTAGTTACGTTTTGTATGACAGATCTGATTGTATGATGATCCCTTGAACCCACGAATCGGAACTAGTATTAATCGTATGAACACCTAGTAATATGATGGATTGTGCTCGTGTTATACTCGTTGTCTGAATAGCTTGTTAAGGTTAATGCTTGGCCTATTATGATTGATTGATTCCATGATGATATCTATGTTAATGATGTCCGCATGATTGCTTCTTGATGTTTACGACATTTAGGGTTTCTGTGATTTTGACGAAACTGACATCACCCTGTAACAGGCTGACGAAATAGATCTCTTGGCGAAACAGAAAGTGTTTCGCCAAGGGCAGTCGACGAGACAGAACTTTGTTTCGCCAAAGGAGACCACGGCGAAACAGAATGTGTTTCGCCAATTTGTGTTTCGCCGAGGGTATCACGACGAAACAAGGGTGTTTCGTCGAATGGGAAAACAGCACAATAACTTACTTTGATTCTGTTAAAAGTTAACTTGGTTAGTTAACTTCCGTTAAGTGTAAAACATAACTTGTATGATTCAACCTACGTGCAATGTGTTATTCGGTGATTATTGATGCGTTGTCCATTATGATTATACTTACGTGCCAACTTCGTGAATACAAACTGATTATGTATACGTGCATACCTTAGGACGTGATTGATTAACTGTGAGCACATACTTAGCATACCGAGCAAACTAAGGTGAGTTCACACTCTTTCTAAGGCATGGGATTCCCGGTGGTTGGGAATGGGTTAAAGAAACTAAAATGGAACCTACATATCCTCCTTGGGTAGGATATGTACCGCCATCCTCCATGGGTAGGATGCCAATATTAATCCTGCGTATTCTCCTTGGGTAGAATACGTACGTTCGTCCGGTAGGACAATAACCTTAACGTACGTAAAACCTACGTACACTCATACTCGCTACGGTCCTTGGATCAAGAAGGGCACGTACAAACACGACTAGTCTAACACATGGGGAAGCCCCCACTAATCTTCGCACAGATGCCTGAAAAGGCCGCGATACGGCCACTAATCTTCGCACAGATGCCTGAAAAGGCCGCGATACGGCCACTAATCTTCGCACAGATGTCTGGAGGACCGCGATGGGAATTAATAAGAAACATGGTTTACAAAACGAACAACTGACTTACGAAACGAATTCTATAACTGAATAACCAACTGTGAACTCGCTCAACTAGTTGTTGACTCTCTGTTACATGCCTTGCAGGACCTTAGGTACTTTTGGAGCTTGCACGGGAGGCACGGTCGTTGTGGACATGGATCGTGAATGTGTTGTTAAACATTATAACCTTTTGTACTTAAACTTATGTTGGGTTTTACATTAATGCTTCCGCTACACACTTGTTTATATTTGGTTTTGTAAACACCTATCGTATTGATGAATGACTTTTGATATATATGTACTTATGTTCAATATGATTGGTGGCTTGATCCTGGTCATGTCACGCCTCCAAGCGGTGGTACTCCGCGTGTAGATTTTGGGGGTGTGACAGATTGGTATCAGAGCCATTGGTTATAGAGAACTCGGTTTTAATAAGGGGAAAACGATTTTGTTAAAACCAGACTATAACCAGAACAGTGCTCTCAACGATCCACAACGACGCTTCGCTCCACGTGCAAGGCTCAGCATCATAGGTACTACTATTCATGTTACCTTACCTACTTGTTAGAATTACATAGAACTTTGCTCGTGGTATGCTCAGATTTCGGAACCTACTATAAGTTATTGCTTGAGAATACTGTGTGCTCACTCTCTTCGCACTATTCGCGAACCTCTCACCCACATGTTCTCCTTGATGTCAAGATCATGGGTGGACGCGTTAACCTAACTCAAGCCCAGTTGGCGGCTTCGATCACTGAACAAGTTACCGCAGCACTCGCAGCTGCCCAGGCAGGAGGTGTAACCTGCCATCACCACTTACTCTAGGATCTTTAGATCCTACTCTCGTAAACCAACACTCGTGCTCAAGTATGCTTACTCTTACGCACACGACAAGTCAACACGCTTAGCCACCTATATGCACATACAAGACTTTTATGGACTGTCGTCCTACTACTTTCAGCGACACGGAAGGAGCTGTTGGACTCCTCCATTAGTTCGAGGAACTCGAATCGGTCTTCGATTGTGTGAATGACCTGAGGCTCGTAAGGTGAAGTATGCCACTAGTACTCTCGAAGGCACTGCGCTAACTTGGTGGAACGCGCAAGTTCAGATGCTGGGGCTGGCGGCTGCTAATGCCACCCCATGGAACGATTTCAAGGAACTAATCAAGCTAGAATACTGTAACCGTGATGACATCCACAGACTGGAAGTGGAGTTCTTTAACCTGAAGATGACGGGGTCAGAAGTAGAGGCGTATACGAATCGATCTAACGAACTGGCAATTTTGTGTCCTACTATGGTGGAACCTCCCATCAGGTGCACTGAGCTGTACCTCAAAGGTTTTGTACCAGAAATTCAAAGCCATGTGATGGCTGCTAATCTTGCTGCTATTCAATGGTGTTACTCGTCTTGCTCATCGTCTCACAGACCAGGCAGTGGAACAGAACAGGCTGCTCAAGCGTATCGGTACCACTACTACCACTATTACTACTTCTGCTACTTCTAGTAACAACAAACTAAAAGGGGATGGAACCTCTAGCAAGGGTTCGACTTCAGTTCAGTCCCAGGCACAACAGCAAAGGATTGATGACAACCAAAGTCCTGGTCAGCAACCTTTTGGTAGTAAAGGGCAGGGTGGATACAAGGGAAACCACCCTAAGCACAAACGATGTAACCTGCACCACAGCGGGCAGGGCAAACGCAATCATTGTCAATAATGCAACAAGCTTGGTCATGGAACCAAAGAGGGTAGAAACTCACGTCCTGCAACCAGAACCAACAACAACAGCCACAGGATCTATAGAATCGGCGACAACAGCATGGTAACAAGGGATGTTATCAGATGGTGCTGAAGGTCACTTCAAAAGACACTACCCACGGTTGAACCAGAACCAGAATTAGAACCACAACCAAGGAAACGGGAACTAGGGAAGACAACAACGGGGGGTAATAACGACGGCAATGGTGCCAGGGGTCGAGTGTTTGTGATTGGTCAGGGTGATACTAGGAATGACCCCAGCGTTGCGATAGTTTCGACATCGACATTGGTATGGATTAGTTATCCCAACAACAAGCAGAGATCCTATACATAGAGAAGATCATTCGTATCCCACGTTCTGGTAAAGAACCTCTCGAAGTTCAAGGCGACAAGAGTGGTGTCGTGAGTAGCATCATTTCTTTCTTGAAGGCTTAGAAGTGTTTACGTAAGGATCACACAACTGTTTTAGCTCTCGTTACCGATACATCGAAGAAAGAGAAAAAGATTGAGGATATTCCTGTAGTACGCGACTTTCCTCAAGTGTTTCCAGAAGAGTTACCTGGGTTACTGCCTCATCGTCAGGTCGAATTTCAGATCGAGCTAGCTCCAGGAGCAGCACCTATAGCCCGAGCACCTTATCGCTTAGCTCCAAATGAACTGGAAGAACTGTCTAAGCAATTGCAAGAACTCTTGGAAAAGGGTTTCATACGTCCTAGCTCTTCGCCCTGGGGAGCTCCAGTATTATTTGTGAAGAAGAAAGACGGTACCTTTCGTATGTGCATAGACTACCGCGAACTGAACAAGGTCACTGTGAAGAATCGCTATCCTCTTCCACGCATCGACGACTTATTCGACCAGTTACAAGGGTCGAGCTATTACTCAAAGATTGATCTAAGGTCAGGTTACCATCAACTGAGAGTCCGGGATGAGGACGTCTCCAAAACAGCATTCGGAACTCGCTACGGTCATTATGAGTTTTTGGTCATGCCATTCGGGCTAACGAACGCGCCTGCGGTTTTCATGGATCTTATGAACAGGGTGTGCAAACCTTATCTTGACAAGTTTGTTATTGTTTTTATTGATGACATCCTAATTTATTCGAAGAATCGAGAGGAACACGAACAGCATTTACGACTTATTTTGGAACTCCTTCGAACGGAACAACTGTACGCTAAGTTTTCAAAATGCGACTTCTGGCTTCGTGAAGTCCACTTTCTAGGCCACGTGGTAAACAAGGATGGGATACATGTTGATCCATCCAAGGTAGATTCGATCAAGAACTGGCCTGCACCTCGCACACCGACAGAAATACGCCAATTCTTGGGATTGGCGGGTTATTACAGACGGTTTATCAAAGACTTCTCAAAGATTGCACAGCCACTTACATTACTGACACAGAAAGGTGTTGCTTACCGTTGGAGTGATACACAGGATACAGCGTTTCAACATTTAAAGGATAGACTTTGTAGCGCACATATCCTCTCATTGCCTGAAGGCACGGACGATTTTGTAGTCTACTATGATGCATCTATCCAAGGTCTTGGATGTGTGTTGATGCAGCGGGATAAAGTCATTGCTTATGCTTCGCGCCAACTTAAGATTCACGAACGGAATTACACTACGCACGATTTAGAACTTGGAGCTGTTGTTTTTGCGCTCAAGATATGGCGACATTACCTGTATGGCACCAAGTGCACCATCTACACCGATCACAGGAGTCTTGAGCATATTTTCAAGCAGAAAGAATTAAACATACGACAACGACGATGGGTTGAACCGTTGAACGATTACGAATGTGCCATAAAGTACCATCCGGGCAAAGCCAATGTGGTGGCCGACGCCCTCAGTCGAAAGGATACTACACCTAGGCGTGTACGAGCATTGCAACTCACTATTCAGTCTAGTCTTCCTTCACAAATACGAGATGCTCAGGTAGAAGCATTGAAACCAGAAAACGTTAGGGCTGAAGCCCTACGCGGCTCAAGGCAAAGGTTAGAACAAAAGGCAGACAGAGCCTACTATGTAACAGGACGCATCTGGGTCCCACTCTATGGCAACTTACGCGAGCTTGTAATGGATGAAGCTCATAAGTCTCGCTACTCAGTACATCCTGGTTCGGATAAGATGTACCACGACCTCAGAACTACATATTGGTGGCCTAGCATGAAAGCCCACATAGCCACATACGTTAGCAAATGCTTGACTTGTGCGAGAGTCAAGGCAGAATATCAGAAACCGTCAGGACCACTCCAACAACCTGAGATACCACAATGGAAATGGGAGCAAATTTCCATGGACTTTGTTACTGGTCTACCCAGATCTCAGCGCGGAAATGATACTATTTGGGTGATCGTGGATCGACTCACAAAGTCTGCTCACTTCTTGGCTATCAAAGAAACAGACAAGTTCTCTACCTTAGCAGACATCTACTTAAAAGAAGTGGTCTCGAGGCACGGGGTGCCCACCTCTATTATCTCTGACCGTGACGCACGTTTTACTTCAGAACTGTGGCGAGCAATGCATAAATCTTTTGGCTCTCGTTTGGACATGAGCACAGCTTATCACCCTCAGACAGATGGGCAGTCTGAGCGCACTATTCAAACTCTAGAAGACATGCTTCGTGCATGTGTAATTGACTTTGGCAACGGTTGGGAAAAGCATCTGCCACTTGTGGAATTTTCGTACAATAACAGCTACCACACCAGCATTAAAGCTACTCCATTTGAGGCATTGTACGGGCGTAAATGCCGAGCACCTCTTTGTTGGGCAGAGGTGGGTGACTGTCAAATCACTGGTCCAAAAATTTGTGGTAGACAACAGAAAAGATTGCTCAAATACGACAACGCATGGCGGCAACTCGTGACCGTCAGAAAGCATACGCTGATAAAAACAGGAAACCACTCGAGTTCCAGGTTGGGGATCGAGTGCTACTCAAAGTTTCACCCTGGAAGGGTGTGGTTCGTTTTGGCAAACGAGGCAAGCTCAATCCGCAATATGTCGGACCATTCGAAATCATTGAAAGGATAGGCAGGGTAGCCTACAGATTGAACTTACCAGCTGAACTCAGTACAGTTCACAACGTCTTTCACGTGTCGAATCTGAAGAAGTGTCTGTCAGATGAGACCCTTATAGTTCCTTTGAAGGAACTCACTATCGACGAACAGTTACACTTCGTCGAGGAACCAGTTGAAATCACGGACCGGGATGTTAAGGTCCTCAAGAACACTAGAATACCTCTTGTTCGAGTTTGTTGGAACTCCCGTCGTGGCCCAGAGTTCACCTGGGAACGAGAAGATCATATGAAACTCAAGTATCCCCAGTTATTTAGAAACCGTGCAACTACTACTGAGGCTGAAGCTACTACCGAATTTCGGGATGAAATTCCAACTCAACGGGGGGGATGATGTGACACCCCAGGAAAACCAGTAAACGATACAACTTACTTAGCTTCCTCAGTAACCGCATGCTAAATTTCGGGACGAAGTTTCTTCCAAGTTGGGGATAATGTGACAACTCGAGTTTCCGACTTTCACTTTCGCATTAAGTGCACGTTGACTTTGACTGTGTAGTTGTTTGACTTGTTTAACTTGTAACTGTACACGTTATTTTTTTTAATGAACGCATTGTGGTTGCATGATTTTGTGTTTGGCTGTATAACATGAAACCTGTTGAAAACTTAAACTGTTAACATATGAAAGGACTCGACGAAACAGACAGGACTCGACGAAACAGACAGGACCCGACGAAACAGACTGTTTCGCCATAAGCATCTCGACGAAACAGAAGTCTGTTTCGCCAAGCCCAGTTTCGCCAAGCCCAGTTTTGCCAAGCCCATTAAGGGCCCAGAACGGTAATTCGTTCATATTAACGTGAACCGACTTCCTGTTTCACATCTTTGGCTAAAACAAAAACCCTAGAGCTCCATCTTCTCTGATTGACGGCGATCGTGTGCCCCGGAACCCCGAATCGACTTAATTACTGTTCCGTTCATTGTGGTTAGTGATTAAATCCCTGCATGATTGTTTGATTTCATTGTTGTAAACTGTTTTTAGTTCAAGTTCATTAGAATCAATGATAGATAGTGTTGTGTTCATGAATGATTTATGATTGGGTAAACGGAATCTATGGTTAGTTACGTTTTGTATGACAGATCTGATTGTATGATGATCCCTTGAACCCACGAATCGGAACTAGTATTAATCGTATGAACACCTAGTAATATGATGGATTGTGCTCGTGTTATACTCGTTGTCTGAATAGCTTGTTAAGGTTAATGCTTGGCCTATTATGATTGATTGATTCCATGATGATATCTATGTTAATGATGTCCGCATGATTGCTTCTTGATGTTTACGACATTTAGGGTTTCTGTGATTTTGACGAAACTGACATCACCCTGTAACAGGCTGACGAAATAGATCTCTTGGCGAAACAGAAAGTGTTTCGCCAAGGGCAGTCGACGAGACAGAACTTTGTTTCGCCAAAGGAGACCACGGCGAAACAGAATGTGTTTCGCCAATTTGTGTTTCGCCGAGGGTATCACGACGAAACAAGGGTGTTTCGTCGAATGGGAAAACAGCACAATAACTTACTTTGATTCTGTTAAAAGTTAACTTGGTTAGTTAACTTCCGTTAAGTGTAAAACATAACTTGTATGATTCAACCTACGTGCAATGTGTTATTCGGTGATTATTGATGCGTTGTCCATTATGATTATACTTACGTGCCAACTTCGTGAATACAAACTGATTATGTATACGTGCATACCTTAGGACGTGATTGATTAACTGTGAGCACATACTTAGCATACCGAGCAAACTAAGGTGAGTTCACACTCTTTCTAAGGCATGGGATTCCCGGTGGTTGGGAATGGGTTAAAGAAACTAAAATGGAACCTACATATCCTCCTTGGGTAGGATATGTACCGCCATCCTCCATGGGTAGGATGCCAATATTAATCCTGCGTATTCTCCTTGGGTAGAATACGTACGTTCGTCCGGTAGGACAACAACCTTAACGTACGTAAAACCTACGTACACTCATACTCGCTACGGTCCTTGGATCAAGAAGGGCACGTACAAACACGACTAGTCTAACACATGGGGAAGCCCCCACTAATCTTCGCACAGATGCCTGAAAAGGCCGCGATACGGCCACTAATCTTCGCACAGATGCCTGAAAAGGCCGCGATACGGCCACTAATCTTCGCACAGATGTCTGGAGGACCGCGATGGGAATTAATAAGAAACATGGTTTACAAAACGAACAACTGACTTACGAAACGAATTCTATAACTGAATAACCAACTGTGAACTCGCTCAACTAGTTGTTGACTCTCTGTTACATGCCTTGCAGGACCTTAGGTACTTTTGGAGCTTGCACGGGAGGCACGGTCGTTGTGGACATGGATCGTGAATGTGTTGTTAAACATTATAACCTTTTGTACTTAAACTTATGTTGGGTTTTACATTAATGCTTCCGCTACACACTTGTTTATATTTGGTTTTGTAAACACCTATCGTATTGATGAATGACTTTTGATATATATGTACTTATGTTCAATATGATTGGTGGCTTGATCCTGGTCATGTCACGCCTCCAAGCGGTGGTACTCCGCGTGTAGATTTTGGGGGTGTGACAGATTGGTATCAGAGCCATTGGTTATAGAGAACTCGGTTTTAATAAGGGGAAAACGATTTTGTTAAAACCAGACTATAACCAGAACAGTGCTCTCAACGATCCACAACGACGCTTCGCTCCACGTGCAAGGCTCAGCATCATAGGTACTACTATTCATGTTACCTTACCTACTTGTTAGAATTACATAGAACTTTGCTCGTGGTATGCTCAGATTTCGGAACCTACTATAAGTTATTGCTTGAGAATACTGTGTGCTCACTCTCTTCGCACTATTCGCGAACCTCTCACCCACATGTTCTCCTTGATGTCAAGATCATGGGTGGACGCGTTAACCTAACTCAAGCCCAGTTGGCGGCTTCGATCACTGAACAAGTTACCGCAGCACTCGCAGCTGCCCAGGCAGGAGGTGTAACCTGCCATCACCACTTACTCTAGGATCTTTAGATCCTACTCTCGTAAACCAACACTCGTGCTCAAGTATGCTTACTCTTACGCACACGACAAGTCAACACGCTTAGCCACCTATATGCACATACAAGACTTTTATGGACTGTCGTCCTACTACTTTCAGCGACACGGAAGGAGCTGTTGGACTCCTCCATTAGTTCGAGGAACTCGAATCGGTCTTCGATTGTGTGAATGACCTGAGGCTCGTAAGGTGAAGTATGCCACTAGTACTCTCGAAGGCACTGCGCTAACTTGGTGGAACGCGCAAGTTCAGATGCTGGGGCTGGCGGCTGCTAATGCCACCCCATGGAACGATTTCAAGGAACTAATCAAGCTAGAATACTGTAACCGTGATGACATCCACAGACTGGAAGTGGAGTTCTTTAACCTGAAGATGACGGGGTCAGAAGTAGAGGCGTATACGAATCGATCTAACGAACTGGCAATTTTGTGTCCTACTATGGTGGAACCTCCCATCAGGTGCACTGAGCTGTACCTCAAAGGTTTTGTACCAGAAATTCAAAGCCATGTGATGGCTGCTAATCTTGCTGCTATTCAATGGTGTTACTCGTCTTGCTCATCGTCTCACAGACCAGGCAGTGGAACAGAACAGGCTGCTCAAGCGTATCGGTACCACTACTACCACTATTACTACTTCTGCTACTTCTAGTAACAACAAACTAAAAGGGGATGGAACCTCTAGCAAGGGTTCGACTTCAGTTCAGTCCCAGGCACAACAGCAAAGGATTGATGACAACCAAAGTCCTGGTCAGCAACCTTTTGGTAGTCAAGGGCAGGGTGGATACAAGGGAAACCACCCTAAGCACAAACGATGTAACCTGCACCACAGCGGGCAGGGCAAACGCAATCATTGTCAATAATGCAACAAGCTTGGTCATGGAACCAAAGAGGGTAGAAACTCACGTCCTGCAACCAGAACCAACAACAACAGCCACAGGATCTATAGAATCGGCGACAACAGCATGGTAACAAGGGATGTTATCAGATGGTGCTGAAGGTCACTTCAAAAGACACTACCCACGGTTGAACCAGAACCAGAATTAGAACCACAACCAAGGAAACGGGAACTAGGGAAGACAACAACGGGGGGTAATAACGACGGCAATGGTGCCAGGGGTCGAGTGTTTGTGATTGGTCAGGGTGATACTAGGAATGACCCCAGCGTTGCGATAGTTTCGACATCGACATTGGTATGGATTAGTTATCCCAACAACAAGCAGAGATCCTATACATAGAGAAGATCATTCGTATCCCACGTTCTGGTAAAGAACCTCTCGAAGTTCAAGGCGACAAGAGTGGTGTCGTGAGTAGCATCATTTCTTTCTTGAAGGCTTAGAAGTGTTTACGTAAGGATCACACAACTGTTTTAGCTCTCGTTACCGATACATCGAAGAAAGAGAAAAAGATTGAGGATATTCCTGTAGTACGCGACTTTCCTCAAGTGTTTCCAGAAGAGTTACCTGGGTTACTGCCTCATCGTCAGGTCGAATTTCAGATCGAGCTAGCTCCAGGAGCAGCACCTATAGCCCGAGCACCTTATCGCTTAGCTCCAAATGAACTGGAAGAACTGTCTAAGCAATTGCAAGAACTCTTGGAAAAGGGTTTCATACGTCCTAGCTCTTCGCCCTGGGGAGCTCCAGTATTATTTGTGAAGAAGAAAGACGGTACCTTTCGTATGTGCATAGACTACCGCGAACTGAACAAGGTCACTGTGAAGAATCGCTATCCTCTTCCACGCATCGACGACTTATTCGACCAGTTACAAGGGTCGAGCTATTACTCAAAGATTAATCTAAGGTCAGGTTACCATCAACTGAGAGTCCGGGATGAGGACGTCTCCAAAACAGCATTCGGAACTCGCTACGGTCATTATGAGTTTTTGGTCATGCCATTCGGGCTAACGAACGCGCCTGCGGTTTTCATGGATCTTATGAACAGGGTGTGCAAACCTTATCTTGACAAGTTTGTTATTGTTTTTATTGATGACATCCTAATTTATTCGAAGAATCGAGAGGAACACGAACAGCATTTACGACTTATTTTGGAACTCCTTCGAACGGAACAACTGTACGCTAAGTTTTCAAAATGCGACTTCTGGCTTCGTGAAGTCCACTTTCTAGGCCACGTGGTAAACAAGGATGGGATACATGTTGATCCATCCAAGGTAGATTCGATCAAGAACTGGCCTGCACCTCGCACACCGACAGAAATACGCCAATTCTTGGGATTGGCGGGTTATTACAGACGGTTTATCAAAGACTTCTCAAAGATTGCACAGCCACTTACATTACTGACACAGAAAGGTGTTGCTTACCGTTGGAGTGATACACAGGATACAGCGTTTCAACATTTAAAGGATAGACTTTGTAGCGCACCTATCCTCTCATTGCCTGAAGGCACGGACGATTTTGTAGTCTACTATGATGCATCTATCCAAGGTCTTGGATGTGTGTTGATGCAGCGGGATAAAGTCATTGCTTATGCTTCGCGCCAACTTAAGATTCACGAACGGAATTACACTACGCACGATTTAGAACTTGGAGCTGTTGTTTTTGCGCTCAAGATATGGCGACATTACCTGTATGGCACCAAGTGCACCATCTACACCGATCACAGGAGTCTTGAGCATATTTTCAAGCAGAAAGAATTAAACATACGACAACGACGATGGGTTGAACCGTTGAACGATTACGAATGTGCCATAAAGTACCATCCGGGCAAAGCCAATGTGGTGGCCGACGCCCTCAGTCGAAAGGATACTACACCTAGGCGTGTACGAGCATTGCAACTCACTATTCAGTCTAGTCTTCCTTCACAAATACGAGATGCTCAGGTAGAAGCATTGAAACCAGAAAACGTTAGGGCTGAAGCCCTACGCGGCTCAAGGCAAAGGTTAGAACAAAAGGCAGACAGAGCCTACTATGTAACAGGACGCATCTGGGTCCCACTCTATGGCAACTTACGCGAGCTTGTAATGGATGAAGCTCATAAGTCTCGCTACTCAGTACATCCTGGTTCGGATAAGATGTACCACGACCTCAGAACTACATATTGGTGGCCTAGCATGAAAGCCCACATAGCCACATACGTTAGCAAATGCTTGACTTGTGCGAGAGTCAAGGCAGAATATCAGAAACCGTCAGGACCACTCCAACAACCTGAGATACCACAATGGAAATGGGAGCAAATTTCCATACACTTTGTTACTGGTCTACCCAGATCTCAGCGCGGAAATGATACTATTTGGGTGATCGTGGATCGACTCACAAAGTCTGCTCACTTCTTGGCTATCAAAGAAACAGACAAGTTCTCTACCTTAGCAGATATCTACTTAAAAGAAGTGGTCTCGAGGCACGGGGTGCCCACCTCTATTATCTCTGACCGTGACGCACGTTTTACTTCAGAACTGTGGCGAGCAATGCATAAATCTTTTGGCTCTCGTTTGGACATGAGCACAGCTTATCACCCTCAGACAGATGGGCAGTCTGAGCGCACTATTCAAACTCTAGAAGACATGCTTCGTGCATGTGTAATTGACTTTGGCAACGGCTGGGAAAAGCATCTGCCACTTGTGGAATTTTCGTACAATAACAGCTACCACACCAGCATTAAAGCTACTCCATTTGAGGCATTGTACGGGCGTAAATGCCGAGCACCTCTTTGTTGGGCAGAGGTGGGTGACTGTCAGATCACTGGTCCAAAAATTTGTGGTAGACAACAGAAAAGATTGCTCAAATACGACAACGCATGGCGGCAACTCGTGACCGTCAGAAAGCATACGCTGATAAAAACAGGAAACCACTCGAGTTCCAGGTTGGGGATCGAGTGCTACTCAAAGTTTCACCCTGGAAGGGTGTGGTTCGTTTTGGCAAACGAGGCAAGCTCAATCCGCGATATGTCGGACCATTCGAAATCATTGAAAGGATAGGCAGGGTAGCCTACAGATTGAACTTACCAGCTGAACTCAGTACAGTTCACAACGTCTTTCACGTGTCGAATCTGAAGAAGTGTCTGTCAGATGAGACCCTTATAGTTCCTTTGAAGGAACTCACTATCGACGAACAGTTACACTTCGTCGAGGAACCAGTTGAAATCACGGACCGGGATGTTAAGGTCCTCAAGAACACTAGAATACCTCTTGTTCGAGTTTGTTGGAACTCCCGTCGTGGCCCAGAGTTCACCTGGGAACGAGAAGATCATATGAAACTCAAGTATCCCCAGTTATTCAGAAACCGTGCAACTACTACTGAGGCTGAAGCTACTACCGAATTTCGGGATGAAATTCCAACTCAACGGGGGGGATGATGTGACACCCCAGGAAAACCAGTAAACGATACAACTTACTTAGCTTCCTCAGTAACCGCATGCTAAATTTCGGGACGAAATTTCTTCCAAGTTGGGGATAATGTGACAACTCGAGTTTCCGACTTTCACTTTCGCATTAAGTGCACGTTGACTTTGACTGTGTAGTTGTTTGACTTGTTTAACTTGTAACTGTACACGTTATTTTTTTTAATGAACGCATTGTGGTTGCATGATTTTGTGTTTGGCTGTATAACATGAAACCTGTTGAAAACTTAAACTGTTAACATATGAAAGGACTCGACGAAACAGACAGGACTCGACGAAACAGACAGGACCCGACGAAACAGACTGTTTCGCCATAAGCATCTCGACGAAACAGAAGTCTGTTTCGCCAAGCCCAGTTTCGCCAAGCCCAGTTTTGCCAAGCCCATTAAGGGCCCAGAACGGTAATTCGTTCATATTAACGTGAACCGACTTCCTGTTTCACATCTTTGGCTAAAACAAAAACCCTAGAGCTCCATCTTCTCTGATTGACGGCGATCGTGTGCCCCGGAACCCCGAATCGACTTAATTACTGTTCCGTTCATTGTGGTTAGTGATTAAATCCCTGCATGATTGTTTGATTTCATTGTTGTAAACTGTTTTTAGTTCAAGTTCATTAGAATCAATGATAGATAGTGTTGTGTTCATGAATGATTTATGATTGGGTAAACGGAATCTATGGTTAGTTACGTTTTGTATGACAGATCTGATTGTATGATGATCCCTTGAACCCACGAATCGGAACTAGTATTAATCGTATGAACACCTAGTAATATGATGGATTGTGCTCGTGTTATACTCGTTGTCTGAATAGCTTGTTAAGGTTAATGCTTGGCCTATTATGATTGATTGATTCCATGATGATATCTATGTTAATGATGTCCGCATGATTGCTTCTTGATGTTTACGACATTTAGGGTTTCTGTGATTTTGACGAAACTGACATCACCCTGTAACAGGCTGACGAAATAGATCTCTTGGCGAAACAGAAAGTGTTTCGCCAAGGGCAGTCGACGAGACAGAACTTTGTTTCGCCAAAGGAGACCACGGCGAAACAGAATGTGTTTCGCCAATTTGTGTTTCGCCGAGGGTATCACGACGAAACAAGGGTGTTTCGTCGAATGGGAAAACAGCACAATAACTTACTTTGATTCTGTTAAAAGTTAACTTGGTTAGTTAACTTCCGTTAAGTGTAAAACATAACTTGTATGATTCAACCTACGTGCAATGTGTTATTCGGTGATTATTGATGCGTTGTCCATTATGATTATACTTACGTGCCAACTTCGTGAATACAAACTGATTATGTATACGTGCATACCTTAGGACGTGATTGATTAACTGTGAGCACATACTTAGCATACCGAGCAAACTAAGGTGAGTTCACACTCTTTCTAAGGCATGGGATTCCCGGTGGTTGGGAATGGGTTAAAGAAACTAAAATGGAACCTACATATCCTCCTTGGGTAGGATATGTACCGCCATCCTCCATGGGTAGGATGCCAATATTAATCCTGCGTATTCTCCTTGGGTAGAATACGTACGTTCGTCCGGTAGGACAACAACCTTAACGTACGTAAAACCTACGTACACTCATACTCGCTACGGTCCTTGGATCAAGAAGGGCACGTACAAACACGACTAGTCTAACACATGGGGAAGCCCCCACTAATCTTCGCACAGATGCCTGAAAAGGCCGCGATACGGCCACTAATCTTCGCACAGATGCCTGAAAAGGCCGCGATACGGCCACTAATCTTCGCACAGATGTCTGGAGGACCGCGATGGGAATTAATAAGAAACATGGTTTACAAAACGAACAACTGACTTACGAAACGAATTCTATAACTGAATAACCAACTGTGAACTCGCTCAACTAGTTGTTGACTCTCTGTTACATGCCTTGCAGGACCTTAGGTACTTTTGGAGCTTGCACGGGAGGCACGGTCGTTGTGGACATGGATCGTGAATGTGTTGTTAAACATTATAACCTTTTGTACTTAAACTTATGTTGGGTTTTACATTAATGCTTCCGCTACACACTTGTTTATATTTGGTTTTGTAAACACCTATCGTATTGATGAATGACTTTTGATATATATGTACTTATGTTCAATATGATTGGTGGCTTGATCCTGGTCATGTCACGCCTCCAAGCGGTGGTACTCCGCGTGTAGATTTTGGGGGTGTGACATAAAGTATAAAACCAAAACATAAGTTCAAATGTTTAACATGGAACTCAACAGTCCATGCCCCACAACGACCTCTCCTTCTCGTGCAAGCTCCAAGTAAACACCTAACGACCTGCAAGGCATATAGTAACGAATCAACAACAAAGTTGTGCGAGTTCACAGTTGGTTGTCCATTTTAAAGTTGTTTCAAAAACCATAAGTTCTTTTGAAAATCATGAGTTAATCAGTTCCTTATTTCCCAAACCATAACCAGTGGGGGCTACCTCATGTTAACCACTAGACCCGTTACCATATCGACTACTGGCTGAAGACATGTTTATGTGCCCTGTGTCAATGTCTATCATCATTGACGAAGTGCCCAGATCCATTAGTCCACTCCCGTCCTCTGCGGCACGGTGTGAGGCTTGTCAAACCTAATAGCGCTATTTAACTAATGACCCGTTCGCCAATGGTCCGGCGATTAAGTCGATATAAAAATGAGGGACTTCATGATAGAGTTTTATCTAGTAAGTTATAAGTTGTCATCCTTCCCATGGAGGATGGAGGTACGTATCCTAATCAAGGAGAATACGCATAATTTAATGTTGTCATCATTCCCATGGAGGATGGAGGTACATATCCTACCCAAGGAGAATATGCAAGTTTCATTATAATTCCTTAACCCATTCCCAAACCACCGGGAATCCCATGCCTTGTAGAAAGTGTGAACTCACCTTAGGTTAGCTCGGCAGATACACGAAAAGGTCACTTGAGCTATATGTGGTCAACCACGTCATAACATGGTTACCATACAAGTCAAGTCTAGGTTCAAGTAGTGCACATAGGTTTACACATAAACTAACAGGTTACGAACACGTAATGATCGTGGGAAACACGTAGAACACGTAAATCAGTCAAGTCCACATAACGTCCAACTTGTGCGACTCAGATAATTGGGCCATGGAGCTTGTACGAGCCCAATCATCTTGTGCGATCCAATATACAAAGCCCAATACAACCAGCCCAACCTGTTGTGCATCTAGCACAACTTGTGCGACTCACAACGGGTTGTGCGACTGAAAACAAACCCCGGCCCAATTACATGCAATACAAAACCCATACAGCCCAAACATACAAACAGACAATCAACTTGTGCGGTCTAATGGACTTGTGCGATTGAGGTTAACTTGTGTGACTGGAGGTTTGGGTTGTTCGGCCCAACAGCATATCTTAACTGAATATATTTAGTGTCCTAACATCTTGTGCGATCAGCACAACCTTGTGCGATTCACAATATGTTGTGCGACTGAGCTTAAAAGAGTTGTACAACGTGTTTAAACGGCCGCACCCTATGGCTTGTGCGACTGGCTTGTGCGACTAGCCTTGTGCGATTAGTTTTATGTTTCCTAACTTTATGCAATCATTCACAATTATCACAACAGTTTCCATTTAATTTGCAAGATTCAATCTAACAGTTCCAACCATACAATACTCGATCAAACTATGGTTTTAACATCAAATTCCTATTAACCCTTAATCATTTTCAAAACATAAACAACAACCATAACATTTAAACACATTAACACTGCTCATGTTCTTGATTACTTGAATGCATCCTAACATAACAACACAACAAATCATCCGAATATAAACACATCACAGCCGATTAACATGCATTCGGTTCTCAATCATATTTAACATCATACGATTATCAAACCCTATATCGATCTAAACATACTACACATGTGAGGCGATTTACATGAACAACCTCAACAATTTATATCATAATCAATCTTATATCATCCCTAAATCATTATGTAGAAACATATAAATCACAACATCATCTAACAAAACAATAATCATGAAACACTAACCGGTTAGAAGGTAGGACAAAGATTGATCCGAACAAGAAAACTTCGAGGAAGAGAGGATGTTGTTGCCGTCGAGTTCGAGAGAGAGGGAGAGAGATTTAGAGTTTGGTGTGTTTTGCAAAATAATGAGGAGTATACACCCTCCTCATAGGTTATGCGTGTAAGGGAGTGGTCCGAACCCATCATGGGCTGCCCTTGGTTCGAATACAAGGAGTGTAGCCCGAATGGGCTTGTGCGAATGGACATAGATGGTATACATACATTACACATAATCACATAACATAATAAACATTCCATTAAAACCACGTATCACATAATCACATATTGTTCAAACAAGTTACATCAAAGTACAACGAAAGGTTTTAAATACGAGTTGTCACATCTTAGCATTAATTGCTTCCGCTGTGCAATGAAGATACCAGTCAGATCACGCCAACTCTTATTTTAGCGGGTGTGACAGATTGGTATCAGAGTTATAGGTTTCAGCCAATAGGGTTTTCTATAGAGATACCTAGGCTCTAACCTCACTTTCCTCTGGGGACTTAGATTATTAAGACTTTTAATACATACAGAACGCCTAAGAGTTGAATATGGTTTCCAACCGTTGCCGAAAACAATGAGTCAAGATTTTGTTTTTAAACATACGCTAATGTTGTGTTTTATACACGGTACACATAATAATTACATACAGTAAACAAAACTTTGATAGTTTAGGAAACATGCATTTAGGACCTTTGGAAACTTATGTCGAAATTCATTAACGGTCATCACGTAGGAACCACGACTATTAACTCGGGCAAACGCCATTATTATGTCGTCTATGCTATTTTATTTAACCGGGCAGCTAACCTACGTAAAACGAAGTACCGGCATGCAAAATTACACGAAACTCAATCTACACATCAACGGAGGTTGAAGTACGTCACATACGACTTTCAAGGCAAGGTCTTTCAGAAGACACGAGTGAGCTGTTCAGCGACGATGCTAATCTTGTCAGAAGGAGAGCTACCAATCAGTATGCGGCTACTTGTCATGTGGTCCCACATTGACACGAATCACGCCAAGGAGAAGACGCATGTCTCCGCATTCCCCCTATCTCATTAGCGACGAATACGCTATGTTCGACATTCCATGGTAATGTCCCCTAACAACCTGTGACAAACCGGTTTTCCAGGGTTCTTTAGCTACGTATCATTTCTATTAACATTCAATTATACGTTATATATGTGTATTCGTTATGTGAATTTAATAAATGTGTTGATATATTTGAATTGATGAAAGTCACTAATTGTTAAATGGTTATAAGTTACAAGAAAATCTGTGACAACTCGAGTTTCCGACTTTCATTTTCGCATTTAGTGCACGTTGACTTTGATTGTGTAGTTGTTTAACTTGTTCAACTTGTAACTGTACACGTTATTTTTTTTTATATTTTATGAACGCATTGTGGTTGCATGATTTTGTGTTTGGCTGTATAACATGAAACCTGTTGAAAAACTTAAACTGTTAACACATAAAAGGACTCGACGAAACAGACAGGACCCGACGAAACAGACTGTTTCGTCATAAGCATCCCGACGAAACAGAAGTCTGTTTCGCCAAGCCCAGTTTCGCCAAGCCCATTAAGGGCCCAGAACGGTAATTCGTGTATATTAACGTGAACCGACTCCCTGTTTCACACTTTGAACTAAAATAGAAACCCTAGAACTCTCCACTCTGTGAAGGCGATAACCATCTTCGACCATCATCTTTCTCTCTCGAAATCCTCTCTTGTTCATCCCGGATATCTCGGTTAGTGCGTGCTCGTCTAATCGGTTTCTTTGTTCTTTGTTTTCTTTATACATGTTGTGTATATGCTTGATTTCTGGATTATAGGAGTATACGTGTATGATGAATACTTAGGGTTTCATGAACCTCTCAATGATTGTGCATGATAGCGGGTATGCATAGAGTATGGATTTTTATGAGTGTTGTTTTGTGATGATTACATGATTTTATTGATGATGATGATGATATGATCCCTGTTTCATTGATGCTTCGGTTGAGATGCATAGATTAATGGTTAGTAACATAAGACTCATTATATTGAGCGAGGATTGAACGTTTTCTGTAAAACTGTTGTATCGGCGATTAGGGTTTCTGTGTTATCCGTATCTGCTGTTACTGATGTCTGCGAAATTGACATCCGACGAAACAGAACCCTCGGCGAAACAGAAAGTGTTTCGCCAAGAGTAATCGACGAAATTGAATTCTGTTTCGCCAAATAAGACCCCGACGAAACAGAACGTGTTTCGTCAAATGTGTGTTTCGCCAATATGTGTATTTCGCCGAACAGTTAATCTGCGCACTAACTTGAGTTAATTCTGTTAAGTGTTAACTGGGTTAGTTAACTGCTGTTATGTATAAAGTATTACTTGTATGATTGCAAATACGTGTATTGTGATTGATGCGATGTTCATGATGATTATGTTTACGCACAAACAACTTTAATACAAACTGATTATGTATACGTGCATACCTTAGGACGTGATTGATTAACCGTGAGCACATACTTAGCATACCGAGCGAAACAAGGTGAGTTCACACTTCTACCAAGGCATGGGATTCCCGGGGTTGGGAATGGGTTGATTGATTATTTATGTTGAATAGTTATCGGAAATTACATACCATAGGCCTCGGGAGTGGAAGGTCAATGGTATGTACTACTAGACTAGTGATACACATACTTCTCTTCGCAAACATGCCTGGAATGGCCGCGAACTATACTAGAACGATCTTCGCAAACATGCCTGGAATGGCCGCGAACTATACTAGAACGATCTTCGCAAACATGCCTGGAATGGCCGCGAACTATACTTTAATCTTCGCAAACATGCCTGGAGGGCCGCGATACAAATATAACTAGTCTAGAAAACATGGGAAACCCCCACTAAACTTCGCAAACATGCCTTGAGGGCCGCGATGATATTACATACGATACATGATTACTAATCGAACATACGATTTACGAAATGAACATTATCACTAAATAGCCAACTGTGAACTCGCTCAACTAGTTGTTGACTCTCTGTTACATGCCTTGCAGGACCTTAGGTACTTATGGAGCTTGCACGGGAGGCACGGTCGTTGTGGATATGGATCGTGAATGTGTTGTTAAATATATGACTTTTTGTACTTAAACTGATGATGGGTTTGTACATTAATGCTTCCGCTACACACTTGTTTATATTTGGTTTTGTAAACACCTATCGTATTGATGAATGACTTTTGATATGCATGCTTATGTTCAATATGATTGGTGGCTTGATCCTGGTCATGTCACGCCTCCAAGCGGTAGTATTCCGTGTGTGGATTTTGGGGGTGTGACAGATTGGTATCAGAGCCATTGGTTATAGAGAACTCGGTTTTAATAAGGGGAAAACGTTTTTATTAAAACCAGACTATAACCAGAACAGTGCTCAACGATCCACAACGACGCTTCGCTCCACGTGCAAGGCTCAACATCATAGGTACTACTATTCATGTTACCTTACCTACTTGCTAGAATTACATAGAACTTTGCTCGCGGTATGCCTAGATTACAGAACTTACTATACGTTATTGCTTGAGAATACTTGTGTGCTCACTCTCTTCGCACTATTCGCGAACCTCTCACCCACATGTTCTCCTTGATGTCAAGATCATGAGTGGACGCGTTAACCTAACTCAAGCCCGGTTGGCGGCTTCGATCACTGAACAAGTTACTGCAGCACTCGCAGCTGCCCAAGCAGGAGGTGTAACCTGCCATCACCACTTACTCTAGGATCCTTAGATCCTACTCTCGTAACTCAACACTTGTGCTTAATTTTGATTACTCTTACGCACACGACAAGTCAACACACTCAGCCACCTGTATGCACATACAAGACTTTTATGGACTGTCGTCCTACTACTTTCAGCGACACCGAAGGAGCTGTTGTACTCCTCCATTAGTTCGAGGAACTCGAATCGGTCTTCGAGTGTGTGAATGACCCGAGGCTCGTAAGGTGAAATATGCCACTGATATTCTCGAAGGCACTGCGCAAACTTGGTGGAACGCGCAAGTTACGACACTGGGGCTGGCGGCTGCTATGCCACCCCATGGAATGATTTTAAGGAACCTATCAAATGTGAATACAATAGTTATGATGCCATCCACAAGTTGGAAGTGGAGTCCTTTAACATGAAGATGACGGGGTCAGAGATAGAAGCGTGCACGATAACGATCCAACAAACTGACAATTTTGTGTCCAACTATGGTGGATCCTCCCATAAAGAGCTTTGAGCTGTACCTCAAAGGCTTAGTACCAGGAATTCAAAACCATGTGAAGACGGCTAAACTTGCTACTATTCAAGATGTTACTCATCTTGCTCATCGTCTCACAAACCAGGCAGTGGGACAGAACAAGCTGCCTCAACGTATCAGCGATACTACTACCACTACTACTTCAACTACTTCTGCTACCCTCGGTAACAATGGATGAAAGTGGGATGGAACCTCTAGCAAGGGTTCGACTACGATTCCGTCCCAGGCACAGCAGTGAAAGGTCGATGACAACTAAAGTCCTGATCAGCAACATTTGGTATTCAAGGGCAGGGAGGATACAAGGGAAACCACCCTAAGCACAAACGATGTAACCTGCACCACAGCGGGCAGGGCAAACGCAATCATTGTCAATAATGCAACAAGCTTGGTCATGGAACCAAAGAGGGTAGAAACTCACGTCCTGCAACCAGAACCAACAACAACAGCCACAAGATCTATAGAATCGGCGACAACAGCATGGTAACAAGGGATGTTATCAGATGGTGCTGAAGGTCACTTCAAAAGACACTACCCACGGTTGAACCAGAACCAGAATTAGAACCACAACCAAGGAAACGGGAACTAGGGAAGACAACAACGGGGGGTAATAACGACGGCAATGGTGCCAGGGGTCGAGTGTTTGTGATTGGTCAGGGTGATACTAGGAATGACCCCAGCGTTGCGATAGTTTCGACATCGACATTGGTATGGATTAGTTATCCCAACAACAAGCAGAGATCCTATACATAGAGAAGATCATTCGTATCCCACGTTCTGGTAAAGAACCTCTCGAAGTTCAAGGCGACAAGAGTGGTGTCGTGAGTGGCATCATTTCTTTCTTGAAGGCTTAGAAGTGTTTACGTAAGGATCACACAACTGTTTTAGCTCTCGTTACCGATACATCGAAGAAAGAGAAAAAGATTGAGGATATTCCTGTAGTACGCGACTTTCCTCAAGTGTTACCAGAAGAGTTACCTGGGTTACTGCCTCATCGTCAGGTCGAATTTCAGATCGAGCTCGCTCCAGGAGCAGCACCCATAGCTCGAGCACCTTATCGTTTAGCTCCAACTGAACTGGAAGAACTGTCTAAGCAATTGCAAGAACTTTTGGAAAAGGGTTTCATACGTCCTAGCTCTTCGCCATGGGGAGCTCCAGTATTATTTGTGAAGAAGAAAGACGGTACCTTTCGTATGTGCATAGATTATCGCGAACTGAACAAGGTGACGGTGAAGAATCGCTATCCACTTCCACGCATCGACGACTTATTCGACCAGTTACAAGGGTCGAGCTATTACTCAAAGATTGATCTAAGGTCAGGTTACCATCAGCTGAGAGTCCGGGATGAGGACGTCTCCAAAACAGCATTTAGAACTCGCTACGGCCACTACGAGTTTATGGTCATGCCATTCGGGCTAACGAACGCGCCTACGGTTTTCATGGATCTTATGAACAGGGTGTGCAAACCCTATCTTGACAAGTTTGTCATTGTCTTCATCGACGACATCCTGATTTATTCAAAGAATCGGGAGGAACACGAACAGCATTTACGACTTATTTTGGAACTCCTTCGAACGGAACAACTGTACGCTAAGTTTTCAAAATGCGACTTCTGGCTTCGTGAAGTCCACTTTCTAGGCCACGTGGTAAACAAGGACGGGATACATGTTGATCCATCCAAGGTAGATTCGATCAAGAACTGGCCTGCACCTCGCACACCGACAGAAATACGCCAATTCTTGGGATTGGCGGGTTATTACAGACGGTTTATCAAAGACTTCTCAAAGATTGCACAGCCACTTACATTACTGACACAGAAAGGTGTTGCTTACCGTTGGAGTGATACACAGGATACAGCGTTTCAACATTTAAAGGATAGACTTTGTAGCGCACCTATCCTCTCATTGCCTGAAGGCACGGACGATTTTGTAGTCTACTGTGATGCATCTATCCAAGGTCTTGGATGTGTGTTGATGCAGCGGGATAAAGTCATTGCTTATGCTTCGCGCCAACTTAAGATTCACGAACGGAATTACACTACGCACGATTTAGAACTTGGAGCTGTTGTTTTTGCGCTCAAGATATGGCGACATTACCTGTATGGCACCAAGTGCACCATCTACACCGATCACAGGAGTCTTGAGCATATTTTCAAGCAGAAAGAATTAAACATGCGACAACGTCGGTGGGTCGAGTTACTGAACGATTACGAATGTGCTATAAAGTACCATCCAGGCAAGGCCAATGTGGTGGCCGACGCCCTCAGTCGAAAGGATACTATACCTAGGCGTGTACGAGCGTTGCAACTCACTATTCAGTCTAGTCTTCCTTCACAGATACGAGATGCTCAGGTAGAAGCATTGAAACCAGAAAACGTCAGGGCTGAAGCTCTACGCGGTTCAAGGCAACGGTTAGAACCAAGGGCAGACGGCGCCTACTATGTAACCGGACGCATCTGGGTCCCACTCTATGGTAGTTTACGCGAACTCGTAATGGATGAAGCTCATAAGTCTCGCTACTCAGTACTTCCTGGTTCAGATAAAATGTACCACGACCTCAGAACTACATATTGGTGGCCTAGCATGAAGGCCCACATAGCAACTTACGTTAGCAAGTGTTTGACTTGTGCGAGAGTCAAAGCAGAATATCAGAAACCATCAGGCCCCCTCCAACAACCTGAGATACCACAATGGAAATGGGAGCAAATTTCCATGGATTTTGTTACTGGCCTACCTAGGTCTCAACGTGGGAATGATACTATTTGGGTGATCGTGGATCGACTCACAAAGTCTGCTCACTTCTTGGCTATCAAGGAAACGGATAAGTTCTCCACTCTAGCAGACGTATACCTTAAGGAAGTTGTCTTGAGGCACGGGGTGCCCACATCTATTATCTCTGATCGTGATGCACGTTTTACTTCAGAACTGTGGCAAGCAATGCATAAATCTTTTGGCTCTCGATTAGACATGAGCACAGCTTATCATCCTCAGACAGATGGGCAGTCTGAGCGCACTATTCAAACTCTAGAAGACATGCTTCGGGCGTGCGTAATTGACTTTGGCAAAGGCTGGGAAAAACATCTGCCACTTGTGGAATTTTCGTACAACAACAGTTACCACACCAGCATTAAAGCTGCTCCATTTGAGGCATTGTACGGGCGTAAATGCCGATCACCTCTTTGTTGGGCAGAGGTGGGTGACAGTCAGATCACAGGTCCGGAAATGGTAGTTGATACTACTGAAAAGATTGCTCAAATACGACAACGCATGGCGGCAGCACGTGACCGTCAGAAAGTATACGCTGATAAAGACAGGAAAATACTCGAATTCCAAGTTGGGGATCGAGCACTACTCAAGGTGTCACCCTGGAAGGGTGTTGTTCGTTTTGGCAAACGAGGCAAGCTCAATCCACGATACGTTAGACCATTTGAAGTCATAGAAAAGATAGGCAAAGTGGCCTACAGACTGAACTTACCAGCTGAACTTAGTGCAGTTCACAACGTCTTTCATGTGTCGAATCTGAAGAGGTGGCAGTCAGATGAGACCTTTATAGTTCCTTTGAAGGAGCTCACTATCGACGAACGGTTGCATTTCGTCGAAGAACCAGTTGAAATCACGGACCGGGATGTTAAGGTCCTCAAGAACACTAGAATACCTCTTGTACGAGTTCGTTGGAACTCCCGTCGCGGCCCAGAGTTCACCTGGGAGCGCGAAGATCAAATGGAACTCAAATATCCCCAGTTGTTCGAAAACAATGCAACTACTACTGAGGCTGAAGCTACTACGGAATTTCGGAATGAAATTCCAACTCAACGGGGGAATGATGTGACACCCCAGGAAAACCAGTAAACGATAACTTACCTAGCTTCCTCAGTAACCGCATGCTAAATTTCGGGACGAAATTTCTTTCAAGTTGGGGATAATGTGACAACTCGAGTTTCCGACTTTCATTTTCGCATTTAGTGCACGTTGACTTTGATTGTGTAGTTGTTTAACTTGTTCAACTTGTAACTGTACACGTTATTTTTTTTTATATTTTATGAACGCATTGTGGTTGCATGATTTTGTGTTTGGCTGTATAACATGAAACCTGTTGAAAAACTTAAACTGTTAACACATAAAAGGACTCGACGAAACAGACAGGACCCGACGAAACAGACTGTTTCGTCATAAGCATCCCGACGAAACAGAAGTCTGTTTCGCCAAGCCCAGTTTCGCCAAGCCCATTAAGGGCCCAGAACGGTAATTCGTGTATATTAACGTGAACCGACTCCCTGTTTCACACTTTGAACTAAAATAGAAACCCTAGAACTCTCCACTCTGTGAAGGCGATAACCATCTTCGACCATCATCTTTCTCTCTCGAAATCCTCTCTTGTTCATCCCGGATATCTCGGTTAGTGCGTGCTCGTCTAATCGGTTTCTTTGTTCTTTGTTTTCTTTATACATGTTGTGTATATGCTTGATTTCTGGATTATAGGAGTATACGTGTATGATGAATACTTAGGGTTTCATGAACCTCTCAATGATTGTGCATGATAGCGGGTATGCATAGAGTATGGATTTTTATGAGTGTTGTTTTGTGATGATTACATGATTTTATTGATGATGATGATATGATCCCTGTTTCATTGATGCTTCGGTTGAGATGCATAGATTAATGGTTAGTAACATAAGACTCATTATATTGAGCGAGGATTGAACGTTTTCTGTAAAACTGTTGTATCGGCGATTAGGGTTTCTGTGTTATCCGTATCTGCTGTTACTGATGTCTGCGAAATTGACATCCGACGAAACAGAACCCTCGGCGAAACAGAAAGTGTTTCGCCAAGAGTAATCGACGAAATTGAATTCTGTTTCGCCAAATAAGACCCCGACGAAACAGAACGTGTTTCGTCAAATGTGTGTTTCGCCAATATGTGTATTTCGCCGAACAGTTAATCTGCGCACTAACTTGAGTTAATTCTGTTAAGTGTTAACTGGGTTAGTTAACTGCTGTTATGTATAAAGTATTACTTGTATGATTGCAAATACGTGTATTGTGATTGATGCGATGTTCATGATGATTATGTTTACGCACAAACAACTTTAATACAAACTGATTATGTATACGTGCATACCTTAGGACGTGATTGATTAACCGTGAGCACATACTTAGCATACCGAGCGAAACAAGGTGAGTTCACACTTCTACCAAGGCATGGGATTCCCGGGGTTGGGAATGGGTTGATTGATTATTTATGTTGAATAGTTATTGGAAATTACATACCATAGGCCTCGGGAGTGGAAGGTCAATGGTATGTACTACTAGACTAGTGATACACATACTTCTCTTCGCAAACATGCCTGGAATGTCCGCGAACTATACTAGAACGATCTTCGCAAACATGCCTGGAATGGCCGCGAACTATACTAGAACGATCTTCGCAAACATGCCTGGAATGGCCGCGAACTATACTTTAATCTTCGCAAACATGCCTGGAGGGCCGCGATACAAATATAACTAGTCTAGAAAACATGGGAAACCCCCACTAAACTTCGCAAACATGCCTTGAGGGCCGCGATGATATTACATACGATACATGATTACTAATCGAACATACGATTTACGAAATGAACATTATCACTAAATAGCCAACTGTGAACTCGCTCAACTAGTTGTTGACTCTCTGTTACATGCCTTGCAGGACCTTAGGTACTTATGGAGCTTGCACGGGAGGCACGGTCGTTGTGGATATGGATCGTGAATGTGTTGTTAAATATATGACTTTTTGTACTTAAACTGATGATGGGTTTGTACATTAATGCTTCCGCTACACACTTGTTTATATTTGGTTTTGTAAACACCTATCGTATTGATGAATGACTTTTGATATGCATGCTTATGTTCAATATGATTGGTGGCTTGATCCTGGTCATGTCACGCCTCCAAGCGGTAGTATTCCGTGTGTGGATTTTGGGGGTGTGACAAAATCCAAACCATATACCACACTTGTGTTGTACATTTGGATCTCAGCCCAACCCCCTCCACCTGTGTATATTGATTCTCGACCCAAAACCTTTTCGAACCCAAGCTGGGTCGGCCTGTTTCCTTGTGCGCATAACACACACGTTTTTGTGTGTGGCTTCCCATAATGTTACAGACACACAAAATAACCCAAACCCAAACCCTAACCTCTCTACTCTCCCTCTCGAAACTGGTGGCAAACCCTTCTCTTCAAAGTCTCCGGATCGCAGCACATTTTTCTCTCTCGTTCTAACTCTCGTGTACCCAAACTTCTGATTAGTATGATTAACTTTACTTTGATTTGTTTGCTTGTTGGTTCAACTAGGAGCATGTGTTTGATGAGTTGTTATGATGCTAATTGCTAGAATAATTGTGGAAGTTATTCATGATAATGATCTAGTGTTCATGAACAATAGAGTTTAAGGATTTGGTTAACATGTTAAACTGATGGATTCAATTCGGTGGACTGTTTTGGTACTGGTTGATTATTAGGATTTTTGCATGATAGTAAGGTTTCGATGATGGCTGTGATACGTATCCCGTGGATCCATTTGTGTGACTTGTGTTAATACTGTGAATAATTGTGTTTATGTGAATCAATGATAATGTTTGTGATTTTGTTAGTTTGGATAAACGGCTGCAATTAGGGTTGTGTATGAATGTGTATAATTGTTGCTAAATGTTGTTGTTTGATCTGATTGAAACATGCAAAAGTTGCTAACTGCTGTTACGAAAATAATGAGTGTTAAAAGGGTAATCAGTTACATTTTTATGGGGTTTCGACAGAGGTTGCGAGTCGCAATCTCCGTGGTTCTGACTCGGAATTTAACATCATATAACAAGAGGACTCGAGACCAGCCGATTGCAAGTCGAGACCAGCTCGGTTTCGACTCAAGAACTGACCCGAAACCTTGGGGTTTTGACTATTGAATTTATCACTCGAGATCCTTGGGGTTTGACTCGAGATCTCGAGGTTGCGAGTTGAAACCTTGCGGTTTCGACTGATGACCCACTCGAAACAACACTTTGGACCTTTTGGGGCACATACTAACTATTGAGTCCTAACATACACTTGGTCGCGCACTCGAAACCTGGCCGCACACTCGCATGGGCCTTATGCTTCTTGGGCCATACGATTGGGTTGTTATGCCACATGACCAACTGTTGAGACTTATATGTGTTGATACGTGTAACACTTGTACGCTATTTGCTAAATATGTGTAAGAGAAATACATGACTACTTGTATACAAAACTGATAAGTATTGGTAACCATCATAGGACGTGGTTGACCAACATGAAACAAGTATTACCAACCGAGCAAATTTAAGGTGAGTTCTGTAACACCCCGTGTTACGGAAGTCAAAGTCAAAGTCAAAGGAAGAAAAGATTGCTAATTGCGATCTGTCGCCCCCTGCTTAACTACTGATTTGACTACCTCGACTTATAACCAATTTTTTATTTGAATCGCTTTAGTTGTATTATGTGGAGTACATATTAATAAATAGCTAATTAATCACAGTAAATCGCTACTCGACATATCGCTAATCGCATCGCAACACGAATTATGAGTTCTGGATATTGTTTTACGTGTGTGTGCCATTATGTGTTACTTGTGCATGTTATTTTTATGTTTAGGTGATCGCAATCGCACTCTATCACATCGCAATCTAATCGCAAACGCTAAACGCAAGTTATTTATAGTGATTGTATGTTAGATATAGTAGTTGGGATATTTGTAACTAATGGGTAATACTATCGCATCGCTCACTCGAAACGCATCGCAACGCTCAACGCGTGAAACGAAAACATGAAAACCAACACACGAAAACCAGTCGATCGAATGGTCATCCAAACGGATAACCATCCGATCGGATTGCCATCCGATCCGACGCTGGTGCCCATCTTTCCTCTTTTGGAAACCCTGTGACAGCTCTCTCGCTAGACCAGCACTCCAACCCACTTTTCTCTCAATTTCTCATGATTCTTGTAAGTTTCTACATCAAATCTTGTACTTCTATGATCTACACGCACTTCTACATCATCTTCACCTTTGAATCTTAACTTTTAACCATGAAATCAGTGGATTTGAGGTGTTCTAGGGTGATGTCATCATGGAGCTCTTATGAACTTCAAGATTTGACTTCATTCCACCAAGAACAACTTAGATCTGAAGGATTTCCATATGATTTAACACCATTTTCACCTAGATCTAAACATTTTCAGAGATAAAAAGATTGAAAGATGTTTTTCTAACTTTCTTTCAACTCTTTTACACTCAATGCTCTCAAAACCGATAGAATCAGAGCTCATTCAGGCCTTCTACTCAATTCTTAGTGAAGTGTCGGTCTGAGATCTGATTTCTATCAAAGAGACGACTGATTCCGGATCGAACATAAACAACCGTCGAGAACAGTTAACTGATTCGGATTGGGGTGATTCCCGTTCGACCAGATAACCTGGGTCCGAAGGGGTTCCTGTTGTTCAAAACGTTGTCATGACCTTCTCGATCAGACCGCAAAACTTTCAAATATTCAAGTTCAAAATGATCAGATTGTGGGACGAGTTACCGTCCGATCGGATTGCCATTCGATCGGATTGCACTTGGACTCCAACACTTAAACATTTTACAATTTTCAAAGATGATCAGTTTCTAGCGGATTGCCATTCGATCGGTAGATCATCCGATCCAATGACAATCCTGCTGTGAACTTGTTCTCTGAGAAATACCTCGCCGAACGGGTCGCCACACGATCGAACTGCCGTTCGATAGAACGATCTGTGACAACCCTCAAAATTCCATGTATTCCGTACAATTTATTAATGACAATTTAAGTGCTTGACGACTGTGTGGAATTACTTAACTGCTTTCTGATATCTGTGTTATGCTTATACGTATTTGTTAATATACCAATAGTATACAGATAAGTCACTAAATAGTCCGTTATATTTTCTTAAGTGTTAGAAAGTAAAAACGTTACAAAATATGTAAATAGGACACCTTTCGGATTAATTAAGCGCTTTAACGGAACAGTGTCAAACCGAACAACCGGACTTTACCCGGAACATGAAAATATTAGTATTTTCACTTATTATATTTTTCTGAGCCAGTTAGGTTCCCTGATTACCCTAACACCCGTCATAACACGCTATATATTACTAACGGAGTTAACTACTTATCTAACCTAGTTAACATAACTAATTACCCTAACTACTTGGTTACAATCGAACCAACCCCCCCCCCCCCCTTCTCTAACCGGCCCCAAACCATGGGGGACACAAAAGTACTAGCTTGATTATTATAATCCTAATTGCCTAATATCATCTAGACATAATTACCTTTGGGTAATACCTACTTAAAATGTCTATAAGATAACCCTTAAACACCAAGAACATTATCACTTATCATTACACCACTCCACAACTCTCTCCCTCTCTCTCAAAGGCTACGGCCAAACATCACTACCATCCATCCATCATTTTCGATCTTGTTCAAGTAATTCCAAGTCCATGCAAGTGTCGAGGATCACGTATTAGGAGCCTTGGAGCAAACGGAACGCGAAGAACCTCTCCGCTTTGCTTTTATCCACGCATTTTCCATCAAGAACTTCCCTAGCCTTGAGCTAGTGGTAAGAACTTAGATCCGTTCCTTCTTTATGGTATTTAGGTGGTTAATAGATGTTCGATGATGAAAATGCATGAAACACTAAAGAGCTTACATTAATCTTAAACATAAAGTGATAAAGGGTGGATAAAGAAAAGTTAGGTGTATAAATCATGTGGATCTTGTGTGATCATGATTATTTGTTGATTATCTGATGCTTTACTGAATGATATTAGTATATGATGTTGTCGTGGTCACTAAACTCGTTAACGGAATCGATCGAACACAATTTAGAAGGTTAAACACTTTAAATCAGAATCTGTCCAACTTTTACAGCCCACTTCTGTTGGCTGTAAACAGGTCTTAACCTCAACGAAAAATTGATATTTTGAATCTAAAATATGTTATTATGAAATACGGTTCTAATGGCACCGGAATCGTAATTTTTGGACTCCGTTTACTATTTTTAAAGTGTTAATTTGTAACAGCAACTTATGCTGAATTTTGACAGCAATAAATGGGTGTCGTACTTTCAGTCATAACCTGAGTTTTGTGATGAATCGGACCATGAAAATTTTACTGTAGATGATAACTGAAGTATTTGTAATTACCCCACTGGAATTTTGCAAATCGGACTTACGATGAATTTTTAATAAATTGTTTCGTGGACTGTGGTCAGAAATACATAAATCTGAGTTCAGTCCCGAATATGAATTTTTATAAAATATTGGTGATGAACCGGACCCCGATATTTTTACACAATAAAATATGGAACGTTTAAGACATTCTGTAAAAAATTGGGAATTTTTGAAACATGTTAACTATTTTATTTAAATGTCCGAAAACAGCCGGTTTTGAGTATTAATGCTGAAACGACATAAGTAATGATTTGCGTGTATAAATGTCGAGTATGCTATCTGTAAATGGTCTGACATGTTATATATGTTATGTGCATTATCGTATGTTTGATTTTGAGTGGGGAATGGACGGGAAACTTAGATGGGCATAAACCGTTACAGTGATGCATGTTGTGTGATAGATACGTGTAGGAACTTTGTGTTCTATTTGAAAGCCACTAAATGACTAACTGGTAAATCATACTAGGACGTGATTGACCGACCTTGACTGTTAGCTATATTGAGAATCTAACCGAGCAAACCGAGGTGAGTTCACACCCTTACTAAGGCATGGGATTCCCGGTGGTTGGGAATGGGATTGAATAACTATTTATATTATCAACACTACTAGACTACCTACTACTGTCCTCGGATTGGGAAGGGCACGTACGTAAAACCTACGTACACTCACACCTACTACTGTCCTCGGATTGGGAAGGGCACGTACGTAAAACCTACGTACACTCACACCTACTACTGTCCTCGGATTGGGAAGGGCACGTACGTAAAACCTACGTACACTCACACCTACTACTGTCCTCGGATTGAGAAGGGCACGTACGTAAAACCTACGTACACTCACACTCACTACTGTCCTCGGATGAGAAGGGCACGTACGTAAAACCTACGTACACTCATACTTAACACCGTCCTCGGATTGGGAAGGACTCTTATGGATACGCCTAGTCTAGTAACATACATAATGGGAAGCCCCCACTAAATATCGTAAAGGTTTGGGAATCAAGGATAATGGGTAATACTTGGTTATGAGACGAACTTCCGATTTCTGATACGAACTCATTAACTAAACAACCAAACGTGAACTCACTCAACTTTGTTGTTGACTAGTTGTTACATGCCTTACAGGTCGCTAGATGCTGTGGAGCTTGCACATGGAGGTGGTCGTTGTGAAATGCGAACTAATATGTCCCGTACTTACTAAATAAACGTTATGAACTTATGAAACTTATGTTTTGGTTTAACGTCTTATGCTTCCGCTGATTAAATTGAAACTGGTTAATTTCCTTTTGGTCACCGATTGTATTGTGATTGGTTTTATTTACTAAAATACGTTGTTCAATATGATTGGTGGCTCGATCCTGGTCACGTCACGCCTCCAAGCGGTGGTACTCCGCATGGTGGATTTTGGGGGTGTGACAGATTGGTATCAGAGCCATTGGTTATAGAGAACTTGGTTTTAAAAAGGGAAAAGTTTTTGATAAAACCAGACTATAACCAGTACAGTGCTCAACGATCCACAACGACGCTTCGCTCCACGTGCAAGGCTCAACACACTAGGTGGTATGATTTGAGTTTATATTATCTACTTGCTAGATTACTTTTGCATAATATGATGTGATAGTATGCTTAATTAGGAAAGCAGCATGTTGTCTATTAGCCTTATTGTGTTCTTTATGACACACAATTGTTTACTTGAAGTTTGACAAACGGTGGTCAAATTCTTTCTTGATTTCTTGTCACCCCTCTACGACAACTGTTTATGCATTCTATCTATTTACACGCTTAACTCGACATGACGTCACCATCTGACCCTTCGTGTATTCGGCTTGTACGTCAACATTCACGAAGACCCGACCTGGCTTGCACGAACTCGAGCTTAGGAGAACAAAACCCACGCAACCCGGTTGACAAACTTTATCACATTCACCTGTCATCGTCGCCAGAAGCGAAGCAGTCATAGTTACGCGCGTTTGTCGTTATGCAAACACAAAACCTTACTCTGTTCCGGACAAGTGATATACTCGCGCGACAGCGATGCAACGAACTTCCCTTTTGTGCCATGCCGCCTCGCGCCACTACTGGAGAGTACTTCTAGACAACAGATTAGCTGGTCAAATCCTTCGATTATTGTTGGACCCTTGTTTTCACTCGATTCTTCGCATGAACCTCATTAATTCCCTATCGCTTCGATTGACAACCGATTTAATGAAACACCAACAACCATACCACGATTTTCACCAATCACAAGACTACCATATTACCCTGTTGAATGGTTTATTCTTATTCTACTTGATTAGTTCTCTCGTATACCCCACTTAACGAATGGATGCCTTTACTGATGGGATTATCTTCAGGACATTCGAGGACGGAGTTATGGATCACACAACCTACAGGCGAACACGATGATCTATACGTCTACCTTACCCCTCCTACACTACAAGCGTCGTATTTTAAACCCCATGATAGTCTTCTTTAATAGGCAGAATCCTTGCGCTAGCTTTTGCACCGACACATGATTGTTGATTAATGATATGTCCAGTTTCTACCATTGGCTTAGACCAAACCATCACTCTCTTACCATGGTGACATTAAGTTCTCGCTTCTCCATGCAAAGACGCTGAAACGAACATCCTCTAGCATAGAGAGTTTGGAAGGCTCGACTCTTGATCCTTGGTGATCACTCCCTGAGACCATGAGGGCGACGCGAGGAACAATCCCAACGTTGTGATGGGTAAGTTCCCTCTGGATGACTTCTTTGTTACTGTTTTATTCGATTCAGGTGCCGATACTAGTTATGCGTCCTTAAAAGTTAGCCAAATGCTTAAGCGCACTCCAACACTCCTGAACACCAAACACACGGTAGAACTAGCTAACGGTAAAAGTCTTGAAGCCACACACGTAGTTAAAGGTTGTAACCTCGTCTTAGCTGGTCAGACTTTCCCTATCGATCTTGTTCCTATCACACTTGGTAGTTTCGACGTCGTTATTGGGATGGATTGGTTATCTCATCATCAAGCGGAGATTGTTTGCAAGGAGAAAATCATCCGCATTCCTCGTTCTGATAAAGAACCCCTCGTGATTCGTGGCGACAAGAGTGGTGCTGTCGAAGGCATCATCTCTTTCCTTAAGGCCCAGAAGTGTTTGCGAAAGGGCCACACTGCTATTTTAGCACTCGTTACTGACACATCCACGGAAGAGAAGAGAATTGAAGGCATCCCTATTGTGCGCGAATTTCCCGAGGTATTTCCTGAGGAATTACCTGGTCTTCCTCCTCATCGCCAAGTTGAGTTCCAAATCGAGCTAGCTCCTGGAGCAGCGCCAGTAGCTCGAGCACCATATCGTCTAGCCCCATCAGAACTCGAAGAACTGTCCACACAACTACAAGAACTCTTGGAAAAGGGTTTTATACGTCCGAGCTCTTCACCCTGGGGAGCTCCAGTCTTGTTCGTGAAGAAGAAAGACGGTACCTTCAGGATGTGTATTGACTATCGCGAGCTCAACAAGGTAACTGTGAAGAATCGTTATCCTCTTCCACGTATTGACGATTTATTCGACCAGTTGCAAGGGTCGAGCTATTACTCCAAGATTGATTTGAGATCGGGGTACCATCAGCTGAGAGTCCGAGATGAGGACGTCTCCAAAACAGCATTCAGAACTCGTTACGGCCATTACGAGTTTCTGGTTATGCCGTTCGGGCTGACGAATGCACCGGCAGTCTTCATGGATCTCATGAACCGAGTGTGCAAGCCTTACCTGGATAAGTTCGTTATTGTGTTCATCGATGATATCCTGATCTATTCTAAGAGTCAGGAGGAACACGAGCATCATCTACGACTTATGCTGGAACTTCTTCGAAAAGAACGGTTGTATGCCAAGTTTTCGAAATGTGATTTCTGGCTTCGCGAAGTCCACTTTCTAGGCCACGTGGTAAACAAGGACGGAATTCATGTGGATCCATCTAAGGTTGAATCGATCAAGAACTGGCCCGCACCCCGCACACCAACAGAAATCCGCCAATTCTTGGGTTTGGCCGGATATTACAGAAGGTTTATAAAAGATTTCACCAAGATTGCGCAACCTCTCACTTCACTGACTCAGAAGGGCGTCATCTATCGTTGGGGTGATGCACAGGAGTCCGCATTTCAACATCTAAAGGATAGACTTTGTAGCGCGCCTATCCTCTCATTGCCAGAAGGCACCGATGATTTCGTGGTTTATTGCGACGCTTCCATCCAAGGACTTGGGTGCGTATTGATGCAACGTGACAAGGTCATTGCCTACGCATCGCGCCAACTTAAAGTTCACGAAAGAAATTACACTACTCACGATCTGGAGCTGGGAGCAGTTGTATTCGCGCTTAAGATATGGAGACATTACCTGTACGGTACCAAGTGCACCATCTACACCGACCACAGGAGTCTCGAGCATATCTTCAAGCAAAAAGAGTTAAACATGCGACAACGCCGATGGGTCGAACTCTTGAATGATTACGAATGCGCTATCAAGTATCATCCGGGCAAAGCCAATGTTGTGGCTGACGCCCTCAGTCGAAAGGATACTTTACCTAAGCGTGTGCGAGCATTACAGCTTACCATCCAGTCTAACCTTCCTGCTCAGATTCGAGATGCCCAGGTCGAAGCATTGAAAGCAAAAAACATCAGGGCTGAGTCCCTACGAGGATCGAGGCAGCGGCTAGAACAAAAGGGAGACGGTGCCTACTATGTAAATGGACGCATCTGGGTTCCATTTTATGGAAACTTACGCGAGCTTGTGATGGACGAAGCGCACAAGTCTCGTTATTCGGTACATCCTGGTTCGGATAAAATGTACCACGACCTCAAGACTACGTACTGGTGGCCTGGCATGAAAGCCCACATAGCAACCTACGTCAGTAAGTGCTTGACTTGTGCGAGAGTCAAGTCTGAATATCAGAAACCATCAGGCCTACTTCAACAACCGGAGATCCCGAAATGGAAATGGGAGCAAATTTCCATGGATTTCGTTACTGGCCTGCCCAGATCTCAACGCGGAAACGATACCATTTGGGTGATCGTAGATCGACTGACCAAGTCTGCACATTTTCTGGCCATTAAAGAAACGGATAAGTTTTCTACTCTTGCAGACATTTATCTAAAGGAGGTAGTGTCAAGGCACGGGGTGCCAACCTCTATTATATCTGATCGTGACGCGCGTTTTACTTCTGAACTGTGGCAAGCAATGCACAAATCCTTCGGCTCACGTTTAGATATGAGCACCGCTTATCACCCGCAGACGGATGGGCAATCTGAACGCACCATCCAAACCCTTGAAGACATGCTTAGGGCATGTGTAATCGATTTTGGTAATGGCTGGGAGAAGCACCTCCCGCTAGTGGAGTTCTCATATAACAACAGCTACCACACCAGCATCCAAGCCGCTCCATTTGAGGCATTGTACGGACGCAAATGCCGATCACCTCTCTGTTGGGCAGAAGTTGGTGACAGCCAAATCACTGGCCCAGAACATGTGGTAGATACCACCGAGAAAATTGCTCAGATACGACAGCGAATGGCGGCAGCTCGTGACCGTCAGAAAAGTTATGCTGATAAGGGAAGAAAACCACTCGAGCTCCAGGTTGGGGATCGAGCGCTACTCAAAGTCTCACCTTGGAAGGGTGTAGTCCGCTTCGGCAAACGAGGCAAACTCAATCCGCGTTATATCGGACCATTCAAAGTCATTGAGAAAATTGGCCAAGTCGCCTACAGGTTGGATCTACCTGAAGAACTCAGCGGAGTTCACAACGTATTCCACGTATCAAATCTGAAGAAGTGTCTGTCAGATGAGCCCTTCATAGTTCCTCTCAAGGAACTCACAATCGACGACCAGCTGCGATTCGTCGAGGAACCAGTAGAGATTACGGATCGAGATGTTAAGATCCTCAGGCGTACCAGGATACCTCTGGTCCGAGTTCGTTGGAATGCTCGTCGTGGCCCAGAGTATACATGGGAACGAGAAGACCAAATGAAACTCAAGTATCCCCAACTGTTTAAGAAAAGCGCAACCACTACTGAGGCTGAAGCTACCGCAGAATTTCGGGACGAAATTCCAAATCAACGGGGGGATGATGTGACACCCCAGGAAAATCAGGAAAACAACGCAACTTAACTAGCTTCCTCAGTAACCACGCGCTAAATTTCGGGACGAAATTCTCTTAACAGGGGGAGAATGTGACAACCCTCAAAATTCCATGTATTCCGTACAATTTATTAATGACAATTTAAGTGCTTGACGACTGTGTGGAATTACTTAACTGCTTTCTGATATCTGTGTTATGCTTATACGTATTTGTTAATATACCAATAGTATACAGATAAGTCACTAAATAGTCCGTTATATTTTCTTAAGTGTTAGAAAGTAAAAACGTTACAAAATATGTAAATAGGACACCTTTCGGATTAATTAAGCGCTTTAACGGAACAGTGTCAAACCGAACAACCGGACTTTACCCGGAACATGAAAATATTAGTATTTTCACTTATTATATTTTTCTGAGCCAGTTAGGTTCCCTGATTACCCTAACACCCGTCATAACACGCTATATATTACTAACGGAGTTAACTACTTATCTAACCTAGTTAACATAACTAATTACCCTAACTACTTGGTTACAATCGAACCAACCCCCCCCCCCCCCTTCTCTAACCGGCCCCAAACCATGGGGGACACAAAAGTACTAGCTTGATTATTATAATCCTAATTGCCTAATATCATCTAGACATAATTACCTTTGGGTAATACCTACTTAAAATGTCTATAAGATAACCCTTAAACACCAAGAACATTATCACTTATCATTACACCACTCCACAACTCTCTCCCTCTCTCTCAAAGGCTACGGCCAAACATCACTACCATCCATCCATCATTTTCGATCTTGTTCAAGTAATTCCAAGTCCATGCAAGTGTCGAGGATCACGTATTAGGAGCCTTGGAGCAAACGGAACGCGAAGAACCTCTCCGCTTTGCTTTTATCCACGCATTTTCCATCAAGAACTTCCCTAGCCTTGAGCTAGTGGTAAGAACTTAGATCCGTTCCTTCTTTATGGTATTTAGGTGGTTAATAGATGTTCGATGATGAAAATGCATGAAACACTAAAGAGCTTACATTAATCTTAAACATAAAGTGATAAAGGGTGGATAAAGAAAAGTTAGGTGTATAAATCATGTGGATCTTGTGTGATCATGATTATTTGTTGATTATCTGATGCTTTACTGAATGATATTAGTATATGATGTTGTCGTGGTCACTAAACTCGTTAACGGAATCGATCGAACACAATTTAGAAGGTTAAACACTTTAAATCAGAATCTGTCCAACTTTTACAGCCCACTTCTGTTGGCTGTAAACAGGTCTTAACCTCAACGAAAAATTGATATTTTGAATCTAAAATATGTTATTATGAAATACGGTTCTAATGGCACCGGAATCGTAATTTTTGGACTCCGTTTACTATTTTTAAAGTGTTAATTTGTAACAGCAACTTATGCTGAATTTTGACAGCAATAAATGGGTGTCGTACTTTCAGTCATAACCTGAGTTTTGTGATGAATCGGACCATGAAAATTTTACTGTAGATGATAACTGAAGTATTTGTAATTACCCCACTGGAATTTCGCAAATCGGACTTACGATGAATTTTTAATAAATTGTTTCGTGGACTGTGGTCAGAAATACATAAATCTGAGTTCAGTCCCGAATATGAATTTTTATAAAATATTGGTGATGAACCGGACCCCGATATTTTTACACAATAAAATATGGAACGTTTAAGACATTCTGTAAAAAATTGGGAATTTTTGAAACATGTTAACTATTTTATTTAAATGTCCGAAAACAGCCGGTTTTGAGTATTAATGCTGAAACGACATAAGTAATGATTTGCGTGTATAAATGTCGAGTATGCTATCTGTAAATGGTCTGACATGTTATATATGTTATGTGCATTATCGTATGTTTGATTTTGAGTGGGGAATGGACGGGAAACTTAGATGGGCATAAACCGTTACAGTGATGCATGTTGTGTGATAGATACGTGTAGGAACTTTGTGTTCTATTTGAAAGCCACTAAATGACTAACTGGTAAATCATACTAGGACGTGATTGACCGACCTTGACTGTTAGCTATATTGAGAATCTAACCGAGCAAACCGAGGTGAGTTCACACCCTTACTAAGGCATGGGATTCCCGGTGGTTGGGAATGGGATTGAATAACTATTTATATTATCAACACTACTAGACTACCTACTACTGTCCTCGGATTGGGAAGGGCACGTACGTAAAACCTACGTACACTCACACCTACTACTGTCCTCGGATTGGGAAGGGCACGTACGTAAAACCTACGTACACTCACACCTACTACTGTCCTCGGATTGGGAAGGGCACGTACGTAAAACCTACGTACACTCACACCTACTACTGTCCTCGGATTGAGAAGGGCACGTACGTAAAACCTACGTACACTCACACTCACTACTGTCCTCGGATGAGAAGGGCACGTACGTAAAACCTACGTACACTCATACTTAACACCGTCCTCGGATTGGGAAGGACTCTTATGGATACGCCTAGTCTAGTAACATACATAATGGGAAGCCCCCACTAAATATCGTAAAGGTTTGGGAATCAAGGATAATGGGTAATACTTGGTTATGAGACGAACTTCCGATTTCTGATACGAACTCATTAACTAAACAACCAAACGTGAACTCACTCAACTTTGTTGTTGACTAGTTGTTACATGCCTTACAGGTCGCTAGATGCTGTGGAGCTTGCACATGGAGGTGGTCGTTGTGAAATGCGAACTAATATGTCCCGTACTTACTAAATAAACGTTATGAACTTATGAAACTTATGTTTTGGTTTAACGTCTTATGCTTCCGCTGATTAAATTGAAACTGGTTAATTTCCTTTTGGTCACCGATTGTATTGTGATTGGTTTTATTTACTAAAATACGTTGTTCAATATGATTGGTGGCTCGATCCTGGTCACGTCACGCCTCCAAGCGGTGGTACTCTGCATGGTGGATTTTGGGGGTGTGACACGATCTGAAAGGGTAGAGAAACTTCTCTAACTTTGAAATGCTACAACGAAAACTTCAAAGCCATCATACACAAACACATCCATCCTAAACGAGTGTCAATCCGACCGAATGGCCATCCGAACGGATGACCATCCGAGCGGATTGACATCCGATCGAATGGCCACCCATTCGGATTGCTATCCGACCAGATGACAACTCGTCGCTTGCTTCACTTGCATCGTTTCACGCACCGCCCTTTGCTTACGCTATCGTTCTGATCAGGCTTATTCACTCTAGCGCTCCTTTCAATCCATTAACTACCAACTCTGTGAGAATACTCGATCCCTTTTTTCTTTAAGAACTTTTGGGTGTTACATACGTTACTTATTCTAAATCACATCGACACACAACATAAACACTATTTATACGCGGACCGTTATGGCAAGCTACTTGTTACTCGATGAGTACTTGTATGTTATGTTAACACAGTGATTGTTGCCTGACGCCTTAGCAACGATAGTACTATTTGTTTGGACTTAGCACCTGTCGTGGACATGGGTTGCTAAGGTTACTTCTTCACGTGTCACAGTGGTGATATGTGTTGCGCATTCTACAACTCGCAGTCTAGTCTGTGCATATCTCATTGTCGATAACCTACTAGCTTCACACTATACATGTTACATGCTGGTTATGCGTAAACGCTTTTGAACTCTATTATTACTATTAAACTTGTATGCTCACCTTACACTATGTGTATTGACCTCTATTTTAATGTATGTGACAGGTGTTTAGGATGCTGTGTTTTACTTGCTGGAAATCAAGCTAGGATGGAGTCTAGAAACAAATCCAATAAAACTTGAGTTGTCGAAACAATTTGCTTGTTTTTTAGACAATTATCTGTAATAACTATGGTTTCTTTATCTGTGAGTAGTATGGGATATTAACATTAAAGATTTGGTAATTTAATAGTTGTTGTGGATTCTCTTGAACAATCTGTTTCGCTCAGTGCCGCACCCCGATGTTTCCACCATCCGTTGGGTTGTGACAGATTGGTATCAAAGCCACAACTATAGGGAATTAGGCAAGACTCGACCTAGTCATAGTTGATGTCTTAGAATTGACCTAGTCTATAGTCTAAGCACCAACAGACCAACTTGTGCAAACCCAGTAGGGGTTTTGCACAAGCTTATTTTCTATTCTTGTTCGAATTCACTAAACACTAAACACTCGCGCTGACATCGCATACTACCGCTTCGCGCAAGGTCGGCCTTTCCTAAGGCTGGCAACTCGCACTGTTTTCAAATTTCTCGCGAAAGCAAGGTGATTTGGCCGAGAATAGGTGTGAAAACCGCAAACTCTTGACTAGATCGCTTGCTCGACGCGACTTTTTTCTACATGAACAGATCGCTAGACTATATTAGGGTTAATCACGTTGTGTTGAGCCTTGTGACGATGTCTATTGCAGACAATGTCGTCATTCGGTACACACCACTCCTGAGCAGCTAGATGTAATCACGCTGACAAGCGAATCGCCTCCCTCGTCGCAAAGCAGATGGCGAAAGTCATACCGCAAATTGTTAGCGAGCTGAACGAAAACACTAGCAAGTCTTCTGAAGAATCCAGGACAGAATCTCCTAAAGATACTTTTAGCTTCAAGCAGTTCAAAGCCTGTGGTCCAAAAGAATTTACCGGAGAAGATGGGCCAACGGCCATGTTTCAATGGTTTGATTCGATCGAAGTCACCCTGCGCCAGAGTGGCTGTCCAGAAAACCTTCGCACTGTTAACGCTACCGGCGTCTTCCAGTCCCGTGCTTTAGACTAGTGGACGGCTGAGAGAAACAAACGGGGGAATGATGCAGCTTATGGATTGACGTGGGATGAGTTGAACGACATCATGATGCGAGAGTTATGCCCTCCCCACGAGCTCCAAAAGTTGGAGGACGAGTTCTGCCATATTAAGCAGTATGGTGGAGATAACGCTGGTTTAACTGCTCGCTTCAAGCAGCTGAGTCTTATCTGTCCAGGTCAAGTAACTACCCCCGAAATCACCATCAAAAAGTATATCCGTGCTCTTCCGGAGTGCATGGCTGATTTCGTTTACGCTGCGAAGACGACAACTATTGAGGAAACCTTCTTACTCGCTGCTGAAATAAACGACAAGCGAGTCAAGGCTGGTTACTTTGATAAAGCTGCCAGGAGTCTACATCAAGTCACTGCTACTCCCACCGTTGAAACTACCGCCGCACCGCGATCTTCAAAGCTCCCACGTCGTAATAGAAAGAACAGTAGCTCCAGCAACAAGAACTGTGCAGTTACCGCCGCACCACTTCAAACTGTACCGGCTCAACCGCAACCTCAACACTGCTAAGTAGCGGCACCTATGTCCAATGCACAGCCAGCAAAGCGTGCATACACTTGCCCACATCCGCTCTGCCCTACTTGTACTTATCATCACCCGGTTGGTATCGCGTGCCGGTTCTGCGTTCACTGCAACATGTACGGCCACTTCACCGCTAACTGCCGTACCGGTCCTCGCCAAACTCCAGCTCCAGCGCCAGCTCAAGCTCCCGCTCTACCAGCTCCCCAGGGCCAATAAGCAGCTCCTGCCCCTGCTGCCAATGCAAGAGCCTGCTATGCATGTGGTGATCCTAACCACTTTGCAAACATGTGCCCCAATCGAGTGGTGAAGCAATAGCCACAACAGCAGCAGCAGCAATAGCTAGCACAGCAAGCAGCCCGCGGGCGAGTCTTCAACATCAACGCCCGCCAGGCTCAGGCAGACAACAATGTGGTTAATGGTACGTTTCTCGTAAATGGTATATATGCTTCGTGTTTATTTGATACTGGAGCCGATAACTGTTTTGTATCATTCGAATTCGAAAGGCTCCTAAATCGTAAGCGCATTAACCTCCCATCAACCTTAGACGTTGAAGTTGCCACTGGAAGGACCGTCATCGTCAATTCCGTTCTACGTGACTATACCCTCGATCTCAACGGTCACGTTTTCCTGATTAATCTCATTCCAATGCAACTCGGTAGCTTTGATGTCATAGTAGGTATGGATTTCCTTCGGGAAAACCATGCTGAAATTGTTTGCTTTGACAAAATGATTTGATTTTCCCTTGCGAATGGTGATCAATTGTGTGTTTATGGCGAAGTCGCTCCGAAGAAGTTACAACTCATGTCGTGTGTCCAAGCTAGGAAGTATCTCTGCAAGGAATACCAAGCTTTCTTGGCACACATCGTAGTAGCGGAGAAGGAAAAGAAAGGAAAGATGATGGAAGAAGTACCTCTTGTTCGTGAATTTCCTAACATTTTTCTTGATGATTTACCTGGTTTACCTCCCACTCGTGATATCGATTTCTGAATCGACCTCATTCCTGGAGCAAATCATGTTGCTAGAGCGTCGTATCGCCTCGCTCCCTCTAAAATGCACGAACTCTCGAGTCAGCTCCAGGAACTGCTTGATAAAGGCTTTATTCACCCTAGCACCTCTCCTTGGGGCGCGCCTGTCCTTTTCATTAAAAAGAAGGACGGATCTTTCCGGATGTGCATCGACTATAGGGAATTGAATAAGCTTACCATCAAGAATCGATATCCCTTGCCTCGAATCGATGATCTGTTTGACCAATTACAAGGTACTACATGTTTTTCAAAGATTGATTTACGCTGCTCAGGCTATCACCAACTACGAATTCAGGAGGAAGATATACCCAAAACCGCTTTTCGAATCCACTAGGGTCATTACGAGTTTGTTGTTATGCCTTTTGGTTTGACTAACACTCCCGCAGTTTTTATGGATCTAATGAATCACGTGTGCAAACCCTATCTTGACCGCTTCGTCATCGTGTTCATCGATGATATCCTGATCTATTCCAAGTCAAAAGCCGAACACGGGCAACATCTCCGTTTGGTTCTTGAGTTACTCTAGGGAAACCGTCTTTATGCCAAATTCTCCAAGTGCGAATTCTGGATTGAGGAGGTCCAATTCTTGGTTCACATTGTCAATAGTCAAGGTATTCATGTCGATCCTGCGAAGATTGAAACAGTTAAGAGCTGGGTTACACCCAAGAGTCTACCCGAAGTCCGTTCTTTTCTCGGACTAGCGGGCTACTATCGCCGATTTATCAAAGGATTCTCTAAAATTGTCGTACCGCTTACCTCTCTCACGCACAAGGACAAGCCTTTTGTTTGGGGAACTGAACAAGAGACTGCCTTTCGAACTCTCAAACATAGGCTCTGCAATGCTCCTGTGCTCACTCTACCCGACAGAAACGATGACTTCATAGTCTATTGTGATGCCTCGAACCTTGGCCTAGGTTGTGTTCTCATGCAACGAGACAAGGTTATCGCTTACGCGTCTCGTCAGCTCAAGATCCACGAGAAGAACTATACCACACACGACCTCGAGCTTGGTGCAGTTGTTTTTGCGTTAAAGATTTGGCGACACTACCTATACGGTACCAAGTGTACGGTCTTCACCGACCATAAGAGCCTGCAACACATCTTTAGCCAGAAGGAGCTGAATATGCGCCAACGCCGGTGGGTAGAACTACTCAACGATTATGACTACGAGATTCGTTACCATCCAGGAAAAGCAAACGTCGTCGCTGATGCTCTTAGTCGACGAAGCTATTTGCAAAGCATTCGTAATACCTAAGCCCAGCACAATCTCAAAGCTCTTATCAGTGATGCACAACACGCTTGTCTTACCGAACGCACCCTGAAGAAGGAAAGAATAATTAGTAATGGCGAACAACTTGTAAACAAATCAAATGGTATCTTTTATTATCTAGACCGAATTTGGATTCCCAAGCGCACCAACTTACGACAAATTCTGCTAGATGAAGCCCACAAATCTCGGTATTCCATTCATCCTGGTGCCGATAAGATGTACCAGGACATGTGCTACAAGTACTGGTGGCCGGGCATGAAGAAGGATATCGCTATCTATGTTTTGAAGTGCCTGACATGTTCGAAAGTCAAGGCTGAGCATCAAAGACCCTTTGGCTTACTTGTACAACCTGATTCCCTATGTGGAATTGGGAAAGTATAGCTATGGACTTCATAATGAAACTTCCACGCACGCCATCAGGTCACGACAGCATCTGGGTTATCGTTGAACGTTTGACTAAGTCCGCTCACTTTCTACCGATACAGGAAGACTATAAAGTAGAACGATTAGCACGAATCTACACCGACGAGGTTATTTGTCGACACGGGACACCTCGTGATATCATTTCTGACCGCGATGGTCGATTTACTTCACGTCTTTGGGAAACGTTTCAATCTGCTCTCAGTACTACTCTCAATCTTAGTACTGCTTTCCATCCCCAGACCGACGGTCAGACTGAACGCACGATTCGTACCCTTGAAGACATGTTTCGCTTGTGTGTCATAGATTTCGGTGGTAATTAGGACACGCACTTACCTTTAGTTGAATTCTCGTACAATAACAGTTATCACTCTAGCATCCAAATGGCACCATTTAAGGCATTATACGGAAGAAAATGTCGATCGCCTATTGTATGGCACGAGATCAGAGACGCACAAATTACCGATCCTGAGCTGTTGCAAGAAACGACTGACAAAATCCTCCAAATATGAGACAATCTGTTGAAAGCTCAGAGTCGTCAGAAAAGTTACGTCGATAGGCGCCGCAAGCCCCTTGAATTTGACGTTGGCGAGCACGTACTCCTAAAGGTTGCACCTTGGAAGGGGGTGATCAGATTCGGCAAGAAAGGAAAGCTCGTGCCTTGATCTGTTGGACCCTTTAAAATTCTGGAAAGGATTGGCAAAGTGGCCTACAGACTCGAACTACCGGAGTAACTGAGTAACGTCCACCCGACTTTCCATGTTTCGAACCTCAAAATGTGTCTAGCCGACCAGGAACTACATGTCCCTCTGGAAGATTTACAAGTGGACGAAACATTACACTTCGTGGAAAAGCCTGTCGAGATCATGGGCCGAGAAACCAAAGTACTCAGATGCTCACGCATTCCCATTGTGAAGGTTCGCTGGGAAGGCAAACGTGACGCCGAGTTTACCTGGGAACTCGAAAGTGACATGAAGGCGAAGTACCCGCAACTGTTTGTTATGCCTACTTCTTAAATTTCTGGATGAAATTTCTAAAAGTAGGGGAGACTGTAACACCCCGTGTTACGAAAGTCAAAGTCAAAGGAAGAAAAGATTGCTAATTGCGATCTGTCGCCCCCTGCTTAACTACTGATTTGACTACCTTGACTTATAACCAATTTTGTATTTGAATCACTTTAGTTGTATTATGTGGAGTACATATTAATAAATCGCTAATTAATCACAGTTAATCGCTACTCGACTTATCGCTAATCGCATAGCTATTGCATCGCAATACGAATTATGAGTTCTGGATATTGTTTTATGTGTGTGTGCCATTATGTGTTACTTGTGCATGTTATGTTTACGTTGAGGTGATCTCAATCGCCACTCTATCGCATTGCAATCTAATCGCAAACGCTAAACGCAAGTTATTTATTGTGATTGTATGTTAGATATAGTAGTTAGGATATTTGTGTAACTAATGGGTAATACTATCGCATCGCTTACTCAAAACGCATCACAACGCTCAATTCGCGAATCGAAAACATGAAAACCAACATGCCGAAACCAGTCGATCGAATGGCCATCTGATCCGACGCTGGTGCCCATCTTTCCTCTTTTGGAAACCCTATAAATACCCCTGTCACATCACCAAAGTGATGTGACAGCTCTCTCGCTCGACCAGACGCTCCAACCCACTTTTCTCTCAATTTCTCATGATTCTTGTAAGTTTCTACATCAAATCTTGTACTTCTATGATCTACACGCACTTCTACATCATCTTCACCTTTGAATCTTAACTTTTAACCGTGAAATCAGTGGATTTGAAGTGTTCTAGGGTGATGTCATCATGGAGCTCTTATGAACTTCAAGATTTGACTTCATTCCACCAAGAACAACTTAGATCTGAATGATTTTCATATGATTTAACACCATTTTCACCTAGATCTAAACATTTTCAGAGATAAAAGGATTGAAAGATGTTTTTCTAACTTTCTTTCAACTCTTTTACACTCAATGCTCTCAAAACCGATAGAATCAGAGCTCATTCGGGCCTTCTATTCAATTCTTAGTGAAGTGTCAGTCTGAGATCTGATTTCTATCAAAGAGACGACTGATTCTGGATCGAACATAAACAACCGTCGAGAACAGTTAACTGATTCGGATTGGGGTGATTCCCATTCAACCAGATAACCTGGGTCCGAAGGGGTTCCTGTTGTTCAAAACTTTGTCATGACAGTCTCGATCAGACCGCAAAACTTTCAAATATTCAAGTTTAAAACGATCAGATTGTGGGACGGGTTACCGTACGATAGGATTGCCATTCGATCGGATTGCTATCCGATCGAACCACAATCTGATCGGATTGCACTTGGACTCCAACACTTAAACATTTTACAATTTTCAAAGATGATCAGTTTCTAGTGGATTGCCATCCGATCGGTAGATCATCCGATCGAATGACAATCCTGCTGTGAACTTGTTCTCTGAGAAATACCTGGCCGGACGGGTCGCCACCCGATCGAACTGTCATTCGATCAAACGATCTGAAAGGGTAGAGAAACTTCTCTGACTTTGAAATGCTACAACAAAAACTTCAAAGCCATCATACACAAACACATCCATCCTAAACGAGTGTCAATCCGACCAAATGGCCATCCGAACGGATGACCATCCGAGCGGATTGACATCCGATCGAATGGCCACCCGTTCGGATTGCCATCTGACCGGATGACCACTCGTCGCTTGCTTCACTTGCATCGTTTTACGCACCGCCCCTTGCTTACGCTATCGTTCTGATCAGGCTCATTCACTCTAGCGCTCCCTTCAAGCCATTAACTACCAACGCTATGAGTATACTCGATCCCATTTTGCTTTAAGCACTTTTGGGTGTTACATACGTTACTTATTCTAAATCACATCGACACACAACGCAAACACTATTTATACGCGGACCGTTATGGCATGCTACTTGTTACTCGATGAGTGCTTGTATGTTATGTTAACACAATGATTGTTGCCTGACGCCTTAGCAACGATAGTACTATTTGTTTGGACTCAGCACCTGTCTTGGACAGGGGTTGTTAAGGTTACTTCTTCACGTGTCACAGTGGTGATATGTGTTACGCATTCTACAACTCGCAGTCTAATATGTGCATATCTCATTGTCAATAACCTACTAGCTTCACACTATACATGTTACATGCTGGTGATGCGTAAACGCTTTTGAACTCTATTATTACTATTAAACTTGTATGCTCACCTTTACACTATGTGTATTGACCTCTATTTTAATGTATGTGACAGGTGTTTAGGATGCTGTGTTTTACTTGCTGGAAATCAAGCTAGGATGGAGTCTAGAAACAAATCCAATAAAACTTGAGTTGTCGAAACAGTTTGCTTGTTTTTGAGATAATTATCTGTAATAACTATGGTTGCTTTATCTGTTAGTAGTATGGGATATTAACATTAAAGATTTGGTAATTTAATAGTTGTTGTAGATTCTCTTGAACAATCTGTTTCGCTGAGTGTCGCACCCCGATGTTTCTGCCATCGGTTGGGGTGTGACAGATTGGTATCAGAGCCATAACTATAGGGAATTAGGCAAGACTCGACCTAGTCCGGGTTGATGTCTTAGAATCGACCTAGTCTATAGTCTAAGCACCAACAAACCAACTTGTGCAAACCCGGTAGGGGTTTTGCACAAGCTGATTTTCTATTCTCGTTCGAATTCGCTAAACACTACACACTCGCGCGAACATCGCATTCTACCGCTTCACGCAAGGTCGGCCTTTCCTAAGGCTTGAAACTCACACTGTTTTCAAATTTCTCACGAAAGCAAGGTGATTTGGCCGAGAATAGGTGTGAAAACCGCAAACTCTCGACTAGATCGCTTGCTCGATGTGACTTTTTACTACACGAACAAGAATCTGTGTTGAATCAGGAGTGAAATCCGTACTTCGACGCAAATTTTCCCCTCTACTTCATCAACATAGGGAACCTAGTCGTTAAGTTAGGGGTGAAACCCGAACCTTGATGACTCATTCCGCTCTTTATTGTGGTTTTGCAAAACTCTCACCAAGGCCTCGACAGACTCCAACGACTTGGAGTCACACTGTTACTGGAAGGATGCGTGCCGATCTCCCAAATCGAGGCGAGAGCACCGTCCAGAAGGCCCAAGTGTGCGCTCAGAGTCCTTGTGAATAGTCGAAACACCTTGGTTAGTCAAAGTCTAACACACCCCAGACATTCCATTCGCTTTTATGTGTTCGATTCTGGATTTCGTCGGTGACTTATCGCTTTTATGTGGGAATTTTTATGTGTTTTATATTATTATTTCTTAGCGTTTTGAGATAAACGGTACAGTGGTACTGATGGTTTCGATTTCATGTTTCTTGCTCCGCCAAAACCACACACAAGTCACACCACAAATCGCTTATGTTACTCGTAATCGCTACTCGCTTTTCGCACTCGCAACTCTCGATCGCATTACGCAACTTTCAATGATAAGGGAACACATTGGCAATATGTAAGTGAATACGTGCAAAATATAGTGGTATATATGCTTAGGAGGATTATGTGCTTACGTGCTTCTGTGCTCTACGTGCCTATGTGTTTCTGTGCTTATGTGCCTACGTGTCTTTGTGATTATGTGTTTCGATGTGTTCCTGTGCTTTAGTAGCTTGTGATAAGATCGCTATACTATATTAGGGTTAATCACGTTGTGTTGAGCCTTGTGACGATGTCTGTTGCAGACAATGTCGTCATTCGGTACACACCACTCCCGAGCTGCTAGACGTAATCACGCTAACAAGCGAATCGCCTTCCTCATCGCAAAGCAGATGGCGAAACCGCAAATTGTTAGCGAGCTGAACGAAAACGCTAGCAAGTCTTCTGAAGAATCCAGGACAGAATCTCCTAAAGCTACTTTTAGCTTCAAGCAGTTCAAAGCCTGTGGTCCAAAAGAATTTACCGGAGAAGATGGGCCAACGGCCATGTTTCAATGGTTTGATTTGATCGAAGTCACCCTGCGCCAGAGTGGCTGTTCAGAAAACCTTCACACTGTTAACGCTACCGGCGTCTTCCAGTCCCGTGCTTTAGACTGGTGGACGGCCGAGAGAAACAAACGGGGGAATGATACAGCTTATGGATTGACGTGGGATGAGTTGAAGGACATCATGATGCGAGAGTTATGCCCTCCCCACGAGCTCCAAAAGTTGGAGGACGAGTTCTGGCATATTAAGCAGGATGGTGGAGATAACGCTGGTTTAACTGCTCGCTTCAAGCAGCTGAGTCTTATCTATCCAGGTCAAGTTACTACCCTCGAAATCACCATCAAAAAGTATATCCGTGCTCTTCCGGAGTGCGTGGCTAATTTCGTTCACGCTGCGAAGACGACAACTATTGAGGAAACCTTCTTACTCGCTGCTGAAATAAACGACAAGCAAGTCAAGGCTGGTTACTTTGATAAAGCTGCCAAGAGTCTACATCAAGTCACTGCTACTCCCACCACTGAAACTACCACCGCACAGCGATCTTCAAAGCTCTCACGTCGCAAGAGAAAGAACAACAGCTCCAGCAACAAGAACTGTGAAGTTACCGCCGCACCACTTCAAACTGTACCGGCTTAATCGCAACCTCAACACTGCCAAGTAGCGGCGCTTGTGGCCAATGCACAGCCAGCAAAGCGTGCATACACTGGCCCATATCCGCTCTGCCCTACTTGTACTTATCATCAACCGGTTGGTATCGTGTGCCGGTTCTGCGTACACTGCAACATGTACGGCCACTTCACCCCTAACTGCCGTACCGGTCCTCGCCAAACTCTAGCTCCAGCGCCAGCTCAAGCTCCCGCTCTACTAGCTCCCCAGGGCCAACAAGCAGCTCCTGCCCCTGCTGCCAATGCAAGAGCCTGCTATGCATGTGGTGATCCTAACCACTTTGCAAACATGTGCCCCAATCGAGTGGTGAAGCAACAACCACAACAGCAACAGCCGCACCTGCAGCAATAGCCAGCACAGCAAGCAGCCCGTGGGCGAGTCTTCAACATCAACGCCCGCCAGGCTCAGGCAGACAACAATGTGGTTAATGGTACGTTTCTCGTAAATGGTATATATGCTTCGTGTTTATTTGATACTGGAGCCGATAACTGTTTTGTATCATTCGAATTCGAAAGGCTCCTAAATCGTAAGCGCGTTAACCTCCCATCAACCTTCGACGTGGAAGTTGCCACAGGAAGGACCGTCACCGTCAATTCCGTTCTGCGTGACTGTACCATCGATCTCAACAGTCACGTTTTCCCGATTAATCTCATTCCAATGCAACTCGGTAGCTTTGATATCATAGTAGGTATGGATTTCCTTCGGGAAAACCATGCTGAAATTGTTTGCCTCGACAAAATGATTTGATTCTCCCTTGAGAATGGTGATCAATTGTGTGCTTATGGCGAAGTCGCTCCAAAGAAGTTACAACTCATGTCGTGTGTCCAAGCTAGCAAGTATCTCCGCAAGGAATACCATGTGACAACTGGCACCAAACCGGTAATTTCCGTACAACTTAATTATTATTTAATACCCGCAACTATGTGCTTAAATGTCAACATTGTCTGATTACATGCTATACATGTGAATTCATGCACGTTTTATACTTCAAATATTGCTTTATGCATTACAGTTAGCGTTGCGTCAGAAAGACTAGTAAACTCACCGGTAAGACACACTGTGTCAGCAACTCTGCAGAAAGCAGTCAGATAATGGAATTGGGGCCTAGAAGCAGGTCCAACGCCTAAATTACATTAAAACCCAAATATGGATACAAGGGTTAACATATAAACTTTCTAGAAGCTAAACTATGCATTAAAAAGCACCCGAAACACACTTTAAATGCTTAATTTTACATATTTCAGCAATAATTCAGCTCTAATTTGCGTTTTAACACTAAAATATCATGCGGAATTTATGTTTTATTGTCCAAATTAACTTACAAAGTGTCGGGAATTGAAAGTGTCACAAAAGGGTACATAAAGGACACTAAACGGCACAATTTAGCACTTTAACGAATCGGTATCTAACCAAACAACCAGACACTACCCGAAACACCAAAATTATGCTAGAAACATTGTTTTAATGTTTTTGAGGTAGTTATGATCCCCGAATGTGACACCTGGGTCACTGCGACCAGCAAACAAATACCAAATCAAAGAAATATTGTGTTTCATACTTGGAATTTGTATAAATATGTGTGATCTTTGCACATATCAATTCTTGTTCGATTTCGAACTTTAAATCGTTTTCTGGAAGGTTATACGTAATCTAATGCGTAAACGTAATCAGTTTAACGCGAAAAACACTCCGGAACATCAACATATGCTTAACATGCCTTAAATAACCTTTACATAACTTAGAAATAAGTTTTGAAGGCTTTGGTATGGCAAAATCAAGTTAATTCGCTTACAGGGACTAAATTCGACAAACTATGAAAGTATGACGATTCGTACTGGAACAGACATTACGAAACATGACCATAAGTTAAACATACCATAAATATCCTTTACATAGCTTAGAAATAGGCTTTGATGGGATCGGTATGCTAAAATAAACTTTTGGGTCATTCAGGGACTAAAAGCGTCAAAAAGTGCACAAGTTTGCATTTTCGCGCATAACTTACGTTCTGAATACATCCGGACATCCAAAAATTTATGTAAGCATTAAAATATTTTATTTTAGTGTTTGGCATGATAAAATTCCATTCGTCGCTTAATTTGGATCGTTTTTGGGTTCGTTACGACTTCCGTCGTAATTAAGCGAATAACGCAACCGTACGACCAAACGAACAGATATCCGAGATGTTTTTGAGCATATTTTAAGTTCCCTATACTTTCACTTTATTTTAGAGCCTTGAAATGGGGTTAACGGGGCTTAAAAGTGCCCAAAATCAAGTTTTACAAGTGCAGGGACCATTTTTGAAATTTCTGGCAGATTCAATGAACCTAGTCCATTTTGAAGTGTTGATGGTTTTAACCCATGGTTTTGCAAAACCATGGGCTGGTATTCAATGATCATAGTCCATATTAGGGGCTCCCATGTTTTTAGAAAATCATGGGCACACATGTAAGGTCCAGATCAAAGCTCAGTTTTCGATGAACGATCTTAACGGTTCTTGAATTCCTATAAATACCCACCCTCACTTCCTCCCAAAGCACACTTGAATCTGATTTTGGCTCTCTAAGTTGAAGTTTATGCTTCATACCTGAGAGTAAATCGGATCAAGAGCTTGTGGGGACCTTCTGTAAGTATTCTTTCGTTCTTTTCATTCGTTTTTGTCGTTAAAGTCAAACTGCGTTTGACTTTCTGCTTTGACCAGTTTATGGTCAACGCGAAGTTCATTTGAACTTCATAACGTGAGCGTAATCATGATGGTTATAGTCCCTAGTGACTATACCTACTGATTACCACGTTATCTAGGCTCAGTGACGAGTCGTAGTTTCGGCCAAAATGCGTTTTCTCGCGTATTTTATAACCAAACTACTCTAGGATATCAAAACCATTTGTTTTGATATCAAAACCTGTTTTCTAACTTAACTAAACATGTTCTAGCATGTTTAGCTCTTCATTTTTTTAGATTAGTGCTTGTGTGGAGCCGAAAGTCAAGCGGACTAAACACCCGCTTAGACTTTCGAACACGACCCGTTTGGTCGATCATTAGGATCCGACCAAATATGTTAAGTGACCATAGTAGCGTAGGGAATAACCTTCTGAGGTTATACCTTATGGTCACTTAGGTTTGATTAGTCGCATGATAGGTAGTTTATATGCCTTAGGTAAATTACCAAAATGCCCTTTTTACGCCAAAATTCATTTTAAGCCTATGTAACATAATTTTTGATATCTAAATTGATTTGGCAACAATATTAGACATGTTAAGGCATATTTTACTTATCATAGGGCTAGTTAGGCATTCCGAACGCGTTTTACGCGAACGACGCGTTAAAGTAGCATAAGCTACCTAAACGGGTCGTAATGGGTCGTAAGCACTTAGATTAGGTTTCATTTTAGTATGTAGGCTTTGTTAAACCATATTACATGAGTTCCCACACTCATTTGGTTTACGAACCCTCATTCTATCCGATCCTCTGATTTAGGTCCGGTTTACTAACATAGTTACCTATATTATGTGCCGTTTGATTTCGTGATCTTCTAGCTTTGCTTGGTGGATATCCTAGGACTTCTAAGCAATCTCAAGTGAGTACATAGACCCCTCTTTTACTGTTTTCCAAAATGTTTTGGGGTGAAACACATGTGCCTACTTGTTACTTTCATGCTTTCCTGTTTTCACAACATAAACTTGCTATGTTCATTAGTACACTTATAGTACATGATTTACATTACATTGTTTTACTTTACATTTCTGCTATGTATGTTGACTGAGCATGCTAGCACATTGATTTACATTGCTTTTCTGCTTTGTATGTTAACTTAGCATACTTAGTACATTGTTTTACATTACAATTTGTTGCATATGCTCATCCAGCATATGAACACATTATATTACACTTTGAACCGTTTGTAACTATTTGACCATGTGAACCGTTGTAACCACTTGACTATGTGAACCGTTGTAACCATTTGACCATGTGAACCGTTATAACCATTTGACCATGTGAACCGTTATAACCATTTGATTATGTGAACCGTTTGTAACTATTGAACCGTGTGAACCGTATTTGACCATACATAAACATTTCTACAATTGTTAAACATTACATTTTGGTGGTTGTTTGGGTAAGTGATTTAAGTAATGAGGCGACGTGTAATACGATAAAAACATGGTGGATACGCCGCTGGCACTTCCTATATATAAGTGCTTTTATGGTATTACATACCGTAGCGTTATTTAAACCATTTCAGTTTAGACATATTACATCTACAATACAATCTTCACATAAACATCGTTTTACAAATAACTTAACTTATACAAACCCATTTTACATGGTTATTCACTTAACCATACATTATTCTTTTATACATATATATCATTTGGTTTATTTATCACTTTTCAAATGATTTATGAAAGGAACCACTCAACAAGATTCATGGCTACTTTTATTAAACAGTTTCTTTAAACTCAAGTCATGAATTCTATTTTCACAAAACCTATGTATCTCACAGGCATTTTTATGCTAACGTACCTATTTTCACATGTGTTTTCAGGAGCTGTTGCATAAGATGATCGAGATACACTTAGGCGGACCTGTGCCTTAGTGACTTAAAACGAAGCAAGAACTAGTTAAATTATGTTATGTACTCTTTGTTTCTTGTTTAAGACAATGCAACTCTCTTGATTGATAAATAAAACGTAACTTTAATTTCCATGGTTGTGAAACAATTAATTCTGTTTGAACACTCCCCGACGTTTCCGCCACGTTTTGTTGTTTTACGTGGTCGGGGTGTGACAGAAAAGTTGGTATCAGAGCCAATGGTTGTAGGGAATTAGGTTATTAGTAATGCTTTGACCTAGACTATAACCTTCCTAGGAGCCTAACGCAAGAAGATTTGCATTTAGATTTTTAAAACAAAAACTGTCACCTATCCTTAGGTGATAACCGCAACGAGAACATCAATTCCGAATCCGCTTTGAAAAATTAATCATCTGTTCTTGGATGATTGATTACTAGGTTTTGAACCCTCTGTTATAAGGTTTTAAACCCCTTTGAGTTTTCAAAATCTCGTCAAAGTTTTGGGTCCTAAATAGTGTGAACACGTGCAAACTGGAAGAGTGAATGCCTGTACCCTGGGTTTTCTGTCTAAGGCTAGAGTGTTCATACAAATCCACATAATCAGACCAGTCACTCTTACCTGGGAACTCTTGGGGTGAGTGTTCACTTATAGGCGAGCATGTCTTCGCGATACATTATTTTTAACCCATTTACTTTTATTAGTCACAATGTGTCATTTGTTTGCCTTGTGGTAACAAACAAATGACCACCATCTTTGCTTTTGTCAAATTTTGCATCACCTCATCCTTTTCGTCTAATCATCTCGCTCGTTTCCTTTCATGTTTCCCTCCTTTTAGAATGCCTCCTCGACGCGACAATCAGATAGCGAATGCCGAACTGGCAGAAATCATCGCGCAGCAAAAGGCTGCTGCTTTCCCGAATCTTATTGCTCAACTGAACCAAGCCAACAACAGCAATAATGTTCCATGCAATTTCAAGAGTTTCAATTCTGCTAAGCCACTCAAGTTTAGTGGTTCTGAAGGAACAACTGGGCTCCTACAATGGTTTGAGAGCATTGAGAGTACATTTCGTCACGTTCAGTGTCCTGATAATTGCAATGTCGAGTTTGCTTCCAGTGTGTTTCTGAAGAGGGCTCTTACATGGTGGAACGGGGTGATGAGAGACCGTGGTGCCGAGGTTACTTTAGCATAGACTTGGGCCGAGCTTAGGGCTCTTATGATGAAGGAATTTTGTCCTCGTCATGAGCTAAGGGCTCTAGAAAGGGAATTTGATGATCTTAAGCAAGATAGCGGTGAGCATCGAGCCTACACGGACCGTTATGAGGAGTTAAGTCTGTTATGCCCAAACATGGTCACGCCTTTGGATAAGGCAATCGAAAAGTACATTGATGGCCTCCCTGACTTAATACAAGACATTGTGACTGGTAGCAACCCTACTACAGTTAGACAGACCATTGAGCTAGCTGCAACCTTGACTGAATCTCAGATCAGGAAAGGTAAGCTTTTTCGAAAGGGTGACAAGAAACCAATCGAGGAATCAAAGACCATGGATGAACAGACTGGATCCCCTAAGAAGTCAAAAAAGCGAAAGGCTTCTCAGAACTTCGCCATGGTCACTCACAAAGCCGTCCCCAACCGACCAGTTCAACCCCCTGCTAGGAAGCCCTACAATGGAACTGCACCCTTGTGCAACCAATGTAGCCTACATCATCATGCTGGTGCGAAGTGCCGCACATGCCAAGTTTGTGGACTTATAGGTCATACAGCGAGGGTTTGCCCAACTGCAGCTGCACCCAACCAAGTTAACAACAATCCTGCTCAAGGTCATTTTCCACCAGGTTCTTGTTTCAACTTTGGCGAGATGGGCCATTTCCGAAGAAACTGCCCAAAGCTTGCTAATGCGAATCTGGTGCAGGGATGAGCATCTGACCGAATGGAAGACAACGATGTTTAGAAATAATCACGTCTTATGTATTATTTTCTTTTGTTGTCAAGGTCCATGAAACAGTTGTTGATGTTGTTTATAAATAAATCTTTTACTTACATTGCAATACGTTTATTGTGATTGCATGAATAAACAACATATCCCCTACGATACTGACAATCAAGGAACCGCATTCCTCCCATCTTTTGATTTCTTGCGATTTCCACGAAGAACCTAAGTACACATTTCTTCCAAAGAAACAAAGTACAAGGCGCAAGTTACAACACTGGACGAATACCCAATATACCACTATAAATCCTTAATAGGGTACCTAAGGGTATTTCCGTAAGTCCTTAATTATTGTGTACCTTAATTCGAAAGTTATGATTCCTGGTAATCAGAAATCGAATTTGTGGAAGATCACCCTATTTTCAGATAGATTCTTGAGGACGTTGAAGTCCATCAACTGGGTTCCTGGTGTACCTTGAATACCCATGTTCAAATCGACATCAAGATAATAAAAATTAATAACAAGATGATAACAAATTTATATCCAAGAAAAACAATTATATGCTTGTGTGTTGGTGTGTTGACCTAATCATAGGTTGTCTCGACCGTGTTCAAATTCTATCCCCTTCACATTATAAAACAAACTGTGATTTCTATGCAAGAAATTACGTAATTATGGATACATACATAATTATGGAATTTAGTGAACGGAAATCACAGCAAGTTCTGTTATGTGTCTAGAGTTAACCCTATTCATTTCCATTTCTGATGAAGCATCCGTTGAGGAAAAATGAACTAGCTATTCATTTTTTACTTCTGAGGACTATCCATTGAGGGAAATGATTATCCATTTGTTTAATCCTTCATTTCCACTTCTGAAGAATACCCATTGAGGAAAATGACTCTGTTTGTTCATTTTCGTTCTGAAGAATAACCGTTGAGGGAAATGAATAACCGTTTGTTTAATCCTTCATTTCCAATTCTGAAGAATACCCGTTGTGGAAAATGACTCTGTTCGTTCATTTTCGTTATGAAGAATATCCATTGTAGGAAATGAATATATGTTTGTTTAATCCTTCATTTCCAATTCTAAAGAATAACCGTTGAGGAAAATGACTCTGTTTGTTCATTTTCGTTCTGAAGAATATCCGTTGAGGGAAATGAATATCCGTTTATTTAATCCTTCATTTCTAATTCTGAAGAATACCCGTTGAGGAAAATGACTCTGTTCGTTCATTTTCGTTCTGAAGAATATCCGTTGAAGGAAATGAATATCCGTTTGTTTAATCCTTCATTTCCAATTCTGAAGAATACCTGTTGAGGAAAAATGAATCATCCATTCATTTTCACTTCTGAAGAATATCCGTTGAGAGAAATGAATATCCGTTGAGGAAAATGACAGGATTATGCCTTGCATATCTCTGAAGATCATTTAACACAAAGTCACAGACAGACTCCTACGAATAAATTTCGGGATGAAATTTCCTAAAGTAGGGGAGACTGTGACACCTGGGTCACTACGACCAGCAAACAAATACCAAATCAATGAAATATTGTGTTTCATACTTGGAATTTGTATAAATATGTGTGATCTTTGCACATATCAATTCTTGTTCGATTTCGAACTTTAAATCGCTTTCTAGAAGGTTATACGCAATCTAATGCGTAAACGTAATCAGTTTAACACGACAAACACTCCGAAACATCAACATATGCTTAATATGCCTTAAATAACCTTTACATAACTTAGAAATAAGTTTTGAAGGCTTTGGTATGGCAAAATCAAGTTAATTCGCTTACAGGGACTAAATTCGACAAACTGCGAAAGTATGACGATTCGTACTGGAACAGACATTCCGGAACATGACCATAAGTTAAACATACCATAAATATCCTTTATATAGCTTAGAAATAGGCTTTGAGGGGATCGGTATGCTAAAATAAACTTTTGGGTCATTCAGGGACTAAAAGCGTCAAAAAGTGCATAAGTTTGCATTTTCGCGCATAACTTACGTTCTGAAAACATCCGGACATCCAAAAATTTATGTAAGCATTAAAATATTTTATTTTAGTGTTTGGCATGATAAAATTCCATTCGTCGCTTAATTTGGATCGTTTTTGGGTTCGTTACGACTTCCGTCGTAATTAAGCGAATAACGCAACCGTACAACCAAACGAACCGACATCCGAGATGTTTTTGAGCATATTTTAAGTTCCCTATACTTTAACATTATTTTATAGCCTTGAAATGGGGTTAACGGGGCTTAAAAGTGCCAAAAATCAAGTTTTACAAGTGCAGGGACCATTTTTGAAATTTCGGGCAGATTCAATGAACCTAGTCCATTTTGAAGTGTTGATGGTTTTAACCCATGGTTTTGCAAAACCATGGGCTAGTATTCAATGAACATAGTCCATATTAGGGGCTCCCATGGTTTTAGAAAACCATGGGCACACATGTAAGGTCCAGATCAAAGCACAGTTTTCGATGAACGATCTTAACGGTTCTTGAATTCCTATAAATACCCACCCTCACGTCCTCCCAAAGCACACTTGAATCTGATTTTGGCTCTCTAAGTTGAAGTTTATGCTTCATACCTGAGAGTAAATCGGATCAAGAGCTTGCGGGGACCTTCTGTAAGTATTCTTTCGTTCTTTTCATTCGTTTTTGTCGTTAAAGTCAAACTGCGTTTGACTTTCTGCTTTGACCAGTTTATGGTCAATGCGAAGTTCGTTTGAACTTCATAACATGAGCATAATCATGATGGTTATAGTCCCTAGTGACTATACCTACTGATTACCACGTTATCTAGGCTTAGTGACGAGTCGTAGTTTCGGCCAAAATGCGTTTTCTCGTGTATTTTGTAACCAAACTACTCTAGGATATCAAAACCGTTTGTTTTGATATCAAAACCTGTTTTCTAACTTAACTAAACATGTTCTAGCATGTTTAGCTTGTCATTTTTTTAGATTAGTGCTTGTGTGGAGCCGAAAGTCAAGCGGACTAAACACCCGCTTAGACTTTCGAACACGACCCGTTTGGTCGATCATTAGGATCCGACCAAACATGTTAAGTGACCATAGTAGCGTAGGGAATAATCTTCCAAGGTTATACCTTATGGTCACTTAGGTTTGATTAGTCGCATGATAGGTAGTTTATATGCCTTAGGTAAATTACCAAAATGCCCTTTTTACGCCAAAATTCATTTTAAGCCTATGTAACATAATTTTTGATATCTAAACTAATTTGGCAATAATATTAGACATGTTAAGGCATATTTTACTTATCATAGGGCTAGTTAGGCATTCCGAACGTGTTTTACGCGAACGACGCGTTAAAGTAGCATAAGCTACCTAAACGGGTCGTAATGGGTCGTAAGCACTTAGATTAGGTTTCATTTTAGTATGTAGGATTTGTTAAACCATATTACATGAGTTCCCACACTCATTTGGTTTAAGAACCCTCATTCTATCCGATCCTCCGATTTAGGTCCGGTTTATTAACATAGTTACCTATATTAGGTGTCGTTTGATTCCGTGATCTTCTAGCTTTGCTTGGTGGTTATCTTAGGACTTCTAAGCAATCTCAAGTGAGTACATAGACCCCTCTTTTACTATTTTCCAAACTGTTTTGGGGTGAAACACATGTGCCTACTTGTTACTTTCATGCTTTCCTGTTTTCACATCATAAACTTGCTATGTACATTAGTACACTTATAGTACATGATTTACATTACATTGTTTTACTTTACATTTCTGCTATGTATGTTGACTGAGCATGCTAGCACATTGATTTACATTGCTTTTCTGCTTTGTATGTTAACTTAGCATACTTAGTACATTGTTTTACATTACAATTTGTTGCATATGCTCATCCAGCATATGAACACATTATATTACACTTTGAACCGTTTGTAACTATTTGACCATGTGAACCGTTGTAACCACTTGACCATGTGAACCGTTGTAACCATTTGACCATGTGAACCGTTATAACCATTTGACCATGTGAACCGTTATAACCATTTGATTATGTGAACCATTTGTAACTGTTGAACCGTGTGAACCGTATTTGACCATACATAAACATTTCTACAATTGTTAAACATTACATTTTGGTGGTTGTTTGGGTAAGTGATTTAAGTAATGAGGCGACGTGTAATACGATAAAAACATGGTGGATATGCCGCTGGTACTTCCTATATATAAGTGCTTTTATGGTATTACATACCGTAGCGTTATTTAAACCATTTCAGTTTAGACATATTACATCTACAATACAATCTTCACATAAACATCGTTTTACAAATAACTTAACTTATACAAACCCATTTTACATGGTTATTCACTTAACCATACATTATTCTTTTATACATATATATCATTTGGTTTATTTATCACTTTTCTAATGATTTATGAAAAGAACCACTCAACAAGATTCATGGCTACTTTTATTAAACAGTTTCTTTAAACTCAAGGCATGAATTCTATTTTCACAAAACCTATGTATCTCACAGGCATTTTTATGCTGACGTACCTATTTTCACATGTGTTTTCAGGAGCTGTTGCATAAGATGATCGAGACACACTTAGGCGGACCTGTGCCTTAGTGACTTAAAACGAAGCAAGAACTAGTTAAATTATGTTATGTACTCTTTGTTTCTTGTTTAATACAATGCAATTCTCTTGATTGATAAATAAAACGTAACTTTAATTTCCATGGTTGTGAAACAATTAATTCTGTTACAACACTCCCCGACGTTTCCGCCACGTTTTGTTGTTTTACGTGGTCGGGGTGTGACACTGAACACCCTAACACACTATATAACACACAATATGCATGAACACTAACTAATACACTTAAATCCTAACTAGATCTCCTAACTATCATTAAACCCCAACTAAATACCCCCCCCCCCCATGGTGGACGGTCACAATGTGGCCCCACCCTTGATCTTACTTGATCTTCCTTAGATATGATCAAGATCATGTTATGTACTAATGAAACACTTTACCCAAGGGTTAAACCTTAAACATAATTATAAGTATAACCATGATAGATCATTCTCATTCATCTTACACACACCACTCCCTCTCCTCCCTCTTCTCTCCCTCTCGGCCGTAAGCAACAACAACAACAACAGCATCATCATCATTCATCAATTTCCATCCATTCTCAAGTGATCACAAGGTGTTAGAAGCCAAGTTAGGAAGTGTGGAGCTTGTGGATCTTGAAGGACCTCTTCCAATTGCTTTTATCCAACACATTTGTCATCTTCAACCTCTTGTGTTCATCCCTAGCCATAGAGCTAGTAGTAAGGCCCTTATGATCTCTTGTTACTTCATATTTTGATGGTTAAAAGATGATGAACATTGTTATTCTTGAGGAACACTAAAGAACATGATCATGAATTTTTAACATAAGCTAATAACATAAGAATACATGTTGATTGTGTTGATTTGCTTCTTGATGACTGATGATTTGTGTTAGTGATGTTAGACACCATATGAACCTATTAGATTGTGATTTAACATATGATCTAGTAAGTTAAGGTGGTGATCTTGTGAAAGACCAAGATCATCATACTTTATGTTTTCATGAACTTGAAAAGTGAAAATGATTTTGTGAATAATGAAGTATGTAATATGTTACTAGTCATAAACTTGGATGATTTCAAAAATAGTTTTCCAAAGAAACTAAGTTAAATAACAAGATTTACATAGACTTAGTTCTTACATAAACAAACACTATTTTTAAAGGTTAAACAAGTGTAGAAACACTTGTGAAGCAAGAAGATTTCATAAAGAAATGTTTTTGTAAAACATGTTTACAAGTTGTAAACACTTAAATCTTTCAAGAATGAAACTTTTAAAGAAGTAAACACACTTTAAAGGGTAACTAAACCTACTAATCACACTACCAAATTACTAAAAGTTTTTATGAAAGTTCAAGTTCATGATTGTTATGTAAATAGCATTGTTTTGGCACTTGGTAAGTGTAAGCTGCTTAGGGTTGATTATTGATTGTTTGTGATGATTTTAAAAAGAAAATAAACACATGTTTTGAAAACATGGGAAACCTCCATTTTTAGGCGAAACTATGTCAAAATTTCTATAAAATTTTGACACTTAGAAAAATATAAGTTTTGGTGAAACTTATTCCCTAAAAATATTAACCAAGGTTTCCCTAATTTTTGTGTAAATTTCAAGTTAAGAAATTATGATTTCTTCAAGATAAAAATTGATATTAAGTATGTATATTTTTGAGGAAAATATATATATTTATTGACCACCAAATTTTGTGCTAAGTGTATGTAATATGTATTATATGTAATAGTGTATTAGGACTTGAAAATACACTAAATACTCCTAAGGAGTAAAAATACACATACAATATGCATAGACAAATACAAGAAAATATATTTATGAAAATATATTTCTTAATAGATTATGTAACTTGGACAAGTTATGAACTTAAAATGTATTTTTGGATGAAAATATATAACTCGGGTGAAAAACACAAGATACTTATATTTATTTTTGGGAAAATAATATAAGTAAGATACATAGTTAAAAATATAAATTATTTTTAACAACAAAGAACACATACATAAAAGATGGTGACTTGTACTTGTGCGATACAAGTCTAGTGACTAACGTTAATAAACACGTATAGGTCACAACGCTATAAAACCAACCGGTGAAGTTTACGGCGCAAGATACGCAAAGTTGTGAGTTCATGTCCCCACTTTTCCAAAAGTAGGGGAGACTGTGACATCTGTGTATTTTAATCCTTGTACTGTTCTGAACAACTTTGTATTTAATGAAATATGGTGTTTTAATTTCAATATTTGTTTAATTATTTGTGACATTAGTATGTTTTCAATCATTGTTCAATTCCGAACTCTCAAACCTATTCTGGAAGTGAAATCATAAACCGTTACGTGAACGTAATCAGTTTAACACGACGTACACTCCGGAACAATAACATAAGCCAAACATACCCTAAATACCCTTCACATAACTTAGAAATAAGTTTCGAAGGATTCGGTATGGCAAAAACATGTTTATTCGAACTTTAGAACTATTTGCGACAAAACTGCGTAACGAACGTTGGTGACCGCCCGGATAATATTTAAATCCTAAAAGTATTCTGTTATGATTAAAATTTTATTTTTAATCATGTTCGTGTTGAAAAATAAATTAAAACGCTTAAAAACGTTATTTTTCAAAGTTTAAGTGCGTACCGCGTGTTACTGCGAAACACAGTGTTTCTACTGCAAAACGCAGAGAACGCAGCCAGTCTCGGCAACTGATATTTATTTCAGAAATATTTTGGCGAGTTTATTTTTATAGAATAATAAAAATAATATAAAACGCCATAAACCGGGATTAAAACACTAGACATTACACTTAACCTCCAACTATTATCTAAGCTACCATTCAAATTTATATTGACCCCCCCCCTGGAATTTACGGTCACAAGGACCCCATACTCCACTCAAAGATTTGTTTCTTATTTTATTTAGATCTTGCTTGATTTAGTTGCCAAGATATTGAGAAGGATCATTATAAGTATGGTGTGAATCTCATAAGATCATTCCATCTTCATCACTTCACAACTTCACTCCATCTTCCTCTCTCTCTCTCTCCCCCATAACCGTACGCACCACCACCACTCCCATTTCCAATTTTTCAACCTTGTTCTTGAAGATTAAACTCCATTCCAAGCTAGTTTCAAGTTGGTGTGAAGATCCAAAGGAGTTTCCAAGGTGTTTTCAAGTGATTTCAAGCTCCATATCATCAAAATCTCATCAAAAACTCACTTGAATCTTGAAGGTATAAAGCTTATGTCTAAATCATACACTTGATTCTTGGTTGTTCTTGATGATTGGAAGTTTATCTTGAATCTTGGAATTTTTCACAAACTTGAAATCTAAAAAGAAATGGGCCTTGATACAAAATAAAAATGGTAGTATATATGTGTGTATATATAACCGTATATATATATATATATATGTATGTGTATGAGATTTGAGTTTGAGTTGATTTTTGATAAATACTTGTTTAGGATGTTTTCTTGCATGAACAAGATTATGTGCAAATATGTTAGAGATATAAAGGAGTGACTGAATCATGAGTTATAATTTGAAATAATGTTAGTATTTTGACATGTAAATGGCCGAAAATTTATTAGACATATTTGAGAATTTTTAAGTTGTTGCATGTTCTTGAATGATAGTCAAAATGCAAGTGTTTGATAATTTGTGCATGATATGATGAATGTTCAATTAAATCAGTAAGTAAACATGAATAAATTACATGTTTGATGCATTTAAATTCATATGAAATGATGATGATATGATAGTGTGCTTTAGACACTTGTACATAAGAATGCATGTTGACTTAAAGCTCAAGAAATGATTAAAAAAATGATTGTATGACAAAAATGTTTTAGAACAGATTATTAACACTAAAAATCACATTATTTGGTATATTATAATGGCATGAAACTTTGTCATAGGTTTGATAGCATTGCATGTTGTACATATAGCTTAGAAAGTGGTAAAATATGTGAAATTTGCATGATTTATGTGCTTTATGTGAGACCTGCACTATCATGAGTATAACCACTATTTTATTCAGTAAATAACATGGGTTATGTTAAAATATCAAGTCGTTACGATTTGGGATGGTTAGGGTAACGTTTGATGCAAAACTATGCGGTAAAACGGTTAAAAATCGGCTTTTCGGAGGATTTTTATAAAACTGTTTAGATCTTTATGTGAGACCTGCACTATCATGAGTATAACCACTATTTTATTCAGTAAATAACATGGGTTATGTTAAAATATCAAGTCGTTACGATTTGGGATGGTTAGGGTAACGTTTGATGCAAAACTATGCGGTAAAACGGTTAAAAATTGGCTTTTCGGAGGATTTTTATAAAACTGTTTAGATCAGTAAGTAAACTGATATTTTTTATATAAAAATAATTATTTTAACTTATATTAAGTTTACTTGGTGTTTGGTTAGTCATACGTGACTTCCGACGCCCAAAAAAAAACGTTACCAAATCGCTAAAATACACGTTTTTCAATGTACACTAGAATGGGTTGTTCATGGGTAAGTTTTATGTGTTACAAGATGTTATGTGATTTATAATATGTGTATGATGACATGTTTATAGTTGACAAGATTATGTGTATTACGATATTTATTTTATGTCACAATAAGTGTATATATTACGACGCGCAAATCGTAGATATATTGCTTATAACATGATGAGGGTCACCAATAAAATCCTTCAAGTCGCAAAGTTATTAAATATATATGTGAACGCATATATATATAGGTAAAGAGTATGGTACAAATATGGTTATCCTACATTATGTACGCTATATTATGAGCCGTACACGTGTCCTGATTCAGTTGTGTTTAAGAAGGTTAAATCAGACAATTAACATAACCATCAGAGGGCAAATTCGACTCTTCATTCATTCAGCGAGAAGTTCATTACACTGATATCCCAGTAATTATTATTCAAATCAGTTTCAAATTTTCCATAATTCACAATCTGCAGTTTTCGTTCGTACGTGATAGGGTTTCATTCAATTTGTCTATTTTCGATGGATCCACAGAGTAGCACTGGACGAATAGAAGATGATTTTGAAGAAAATCGACCGATCGGTGATCATGCTCAATTATCTGCTTATCAGAGAGTTTCGATTGAGGATGTTTTAAATCCGCGACCTGCAAATCCAATTCCAATTCCAGGTTCAAGTTCAAGTGCTGCAAACGAGATTTCTATTGGTAATTATGTTAATTCAGATATCTAAATTGTTCGTATAATTGTTTTTTGTTTAATCGTAGCATTGTTGTAGCTGTTTTTGTAGTTTGAATGTTTGATTACACTTTTGTATTTTTTTGAGAACAACATCTTTAACTTCGCACGTTATTACTCTTTACAATTCGCATTTGGTTTGTTTTTTTTGTAATTTCGCATTTGATTATGTAATAAATCGCACATGTAATTCAATTAATCAATATCATCATTTCGCATGTATTGATCAGATGATTCGCATGTGGTTTATATGACTTTTTATGTTTTTTATTTTGATTCATGTAGATGAAAGGGTTTACACTCCGGAGGTTCAGGCATCAGCTACACCTGTTGTTGGAATGCAATTTATCTCCATTGAACAAGCATATGCGTTTTATCAATCATATGCTAAGTTAGCTGGTTTTTCTATTCGGAAAGGTGGCGAAGTATACAACGGTGGTATAATCAAAACTAAGTATTTTGTTTGTTCTAAAGAGGGACATAAGCCTGTGTGTATTGATGATAATTCCAAGTCAAAAAAGCAATTCAAAACAAGGAAAAGGGGGACTATTAGGACCGGATGCAAAGCTCAACTTATGATTTGCACTGTGGACGGTAGATTATATACAGTCAAGAGATTTGTTGATGGTCATAACCATAAGTTTGTTTGTCAAAAGGACATTCACATGCTCCCAGCTTACAGACAATTGTCAGATGTCCAGGAGGAGATGGTATGGGAACTAGGCACTTTAAACCTTGGTCCTGTCAAAGCTTTCCATATAATGAGGAAACGTTATGGTGGTTTCGAGAACGTTGGTGCCACAGTTGATGATTGCAAAAATTTTAGGAAGCGAATAAACAGCTATATAGGAGAGTATGACGCTGACATGGTTATAAATAGGATGACTGACAAAAAAGAATATTTAGCTGATTATTCGTTTGAATACTCTGTTGATGGTGGCAAACGTTTAACTGGGTTGTTCTGGGCTGATGGTTTATGCAAGCTTAACTATATGGAATTTGGCGATGTGATATCGTTCGATGCAACCTTCAAGACAAACAGGTAACTGTTTCAAAGACAAACATGTTTTGTTACTGATTTTTCGCATGTTTTGTCTGCTAATGAGGGTTCAATATCGCAAGTGTAGACAACAGAGTGGTGTTGAATATATCGCATGCCTTTTCCCCCTGGTTTCGCATTTGATTTTTATTAATTCGCATATAATAAATGTGATTTCGCATTTGTTGTTCAGGTACAAGATGGTGTTTGTTCCGTTCACAGGCATTGACAACCACTGTCGGAATGTAACACTCTCAGCTGGGTTGTTGGCATCAGAGAGCATTGAATCATATAAATGGCTTCTAAATTCATTTTTAAAGTCATTTGGTCGGCAGCCTAATGTTGTAGTGACGGATCAAGACCCTGCTATGAAACAGGCTATTGAGGAGGTTTTCCCTATTAGCAGACACAGATTGTGTATGTGGCACATAATGAAAAAAGTGGAAGATAAGGTAGAGCATGTAACATTTTTGTGTTTTTGTTGGTGTTATTTTTTATTATTATATTTTTTTGTAATAGACTGATATAAAATGCATTTATTGTTAAAGGTTGGGCACGAGTTGTGCAATAATGATGAGTTTAAAAGGAGGATGTGCGACATTGTTTGGACCGATTCGATTGAGCCCGAAGAATTCGAGAGACAGTGGAAGTTGGTGATGATTGAGTTTGGTCTTACTGAAAACAAATGGATTGATGATATGTTTGGGATGAGATCCATGTGGATTCCGGCTTTTTACCGGCATGAGCCAATGTCAGGTCTTATGAGAACAACTTCAAGATCGGAGAGTGAGAACCATTTTTTTTGTCAGGTTGCTAATTCACAACTCACACTCGTAGAGTTTATGAATCATTTTGATGGGGCAATGGATGTTCAAAGGTTCAATCATAGAAAAAATGATCATATTTCAAGATATACTGAGCCAGCTGATTGGAGTCGAACTACATTGGAAAAAGATGCTGCTAAGATCTACACCAGGTCTATATTTTTTGATCTGCAATCAGAGATTCATGGAACAATTTCCGAATGTTTGCCGATGGACACCAAAGTTGAAGGTCCACGTATCAGAATATTGTTGAAGGACTTTAAAGCACATGGTGATGGTTTATTGGAGGTATTTTTCATGTTTTTTTTAGATATGCGAATTTTTTACATTACATATGCGATTTTAGTTTATTTACTTTACATTAACTTTTTAGAAATGCGAAATTGTTATGTTCCACATGCGATATTAATTTTACTTACTTACATGATTATTTAAACATGCGAAATTGTTATCTTTATACATGCGATTTTAAATCTTATTATTATTATTTTTTTGGTTATTTTTGCTAGGTGTGGTTCAAGAATCTTGAAAATGATGTAACTGCACAGTGTAGCTGTTTGCGTTTTGAGCAGTATGGGCTGCTATGTAAACACATCTATTTCTTTTTCAAGATGTTTGGTGTTAAAGAAATTCCAAACAAATATGTTACAAAGAGATGGACGAAGGATGTGGTGCCCAATGAGTTAAATGTGAAGTATAATCTAAATTTTGGTGGTAAGGATGTGCAACACAAGGCTAAACGGATTGCTCGTGAAATCATTCATACAGGGGAGTATTTGGTTAGTAATTTGATTTCCGACCTTGATCAACTTGTTTTAGTGAGGGATCAAATGATGCAGCTTAAAGAGAGAGTTGATCAGAGTCGCATAACCAAGCAAATTGATCCAAAATTTGACCGATTTTCAAAGTTGATTGGTTATCAACAACCAGTAACTAATGCTCCCCCTACTGTTCGTGTGCCGGATGGTATAAGAAACAAAGGCCGCGGCTCGCATAGAAGGATTTTATCTAAGAAGGAACAAATGATCAGCCGCAAAGGGAAAAGGTCAAGGACATGTAGTGTATGCAATGTAAAAGGTCATGACATTCGAACTTGCGAGGAGCTGAAAGCCAAACAACAAGGTAAACAGCAAAAAAAGAAGAAGAAGGGTGTCCAGATTGAAGATGGTTTGAGAGACAAAGACAATGAGGGTGAAGACGACGAAGAGGAAGATGACTTTGAAGATTACATTAGTGATGATGGATCCGAAGAAGATCAGTGGGAAGAGGTGTCTGGAGATGAAGATGAAGAGGATGAGTAATGTTTTTTTAAATGTAAATGCGAATTTACACGGAACACATGCGATTTTATATTCATTTATGTATATCATTTTTCACATGCGATTTTATTATTATAAACATGCGATTTTATATGCATCAGGTTATATTAATTTATATGATTTTTCACATGCGATTTCTCCTTTAATACATGCGATTTTGAGTTATCTTGTTTTTTTTATGTTATTGTGGCAAAGATCCCTAATTCATTCATACGATTTTAAATTATATTAAAGCATAAGATTTGTTCAAAACATATATCCAAAATAATAGTTATTGTCTAACACAGCCACAACCACAAAAGGATTAAAAATATAAATTAGTTACTTGAAGAAATGATTTTGTCACGTTCAGAAGAGCTGAACTTCATCTTCTCCTTCACAGTCTTCAGAGCATCTGTTAGGAAAGAGAAGGCCAAGTCATCAGATCGAGATTGCTCCTTTAGGTGATCCAAAGCTCTGTCTCTGAATGTTGATGGTGGTTCTTGAAGTAGCTTTTCCCATACTTCTTGATTGTTCTTGATTTGTTCAAGGATTTTGCCCTGCACATCAAGAATCAGATGAGAAGAGGTGACATCAGGGCTTGAAAATAGCTCTTTGATTGCAATGGTTTTGATTTTTTCTATATCTTCAGATGCCATTTTTGTTGTCTGTGTTTTTGTGTGTGTTTTATTTGGTCTTCTATGTCTTAATATGGAAGGTAGTTATCAAGGTTTTTTATATTAATATAGTAAATTTATTATATAGGTAGGGTGGTAAGTTCAGTAGTATTCATTGTAAAATTCATCATTACATGTCAAATTATAGTCACATCGTTAATAAATTAAGTTTTTGTATATAAAATAAAATCATTTTTAGTTTTTAAGATTAGTAGTTTTTTTTTTTTTGTATTTTTATTACAAAGTATTTTTTTTAAGTTTTTTTTTTTTTTGCACTCTTCCTGATTCGAAATCGCACTTGATTCGAAAGTAATTCGCAAACTGTAAGAAACAAACATTTAAATATCTTTTTCTATGATATCGCATGTGTAATTTATCTGAAATCGCAAACTATGAAGAGATTTTGTAAGGGTTTGAAAAACGCATGTGCACTATCCTGAAATTCGCAAACTATATGAAATCTCAAAGAATTCTTAACTTTTTTACTGATATCGCACATGCATCCCATGAATTCGCAAACTATATGAAATGTCAAAAATTCTTTTTTATACCGAATTTGCATTTGTATTGTCGACGTTTTCGCACATGATTTGACAAACTGTATCATATTCTTCTATAGTCAGTGCATACAGAATTTCTAAATTCATCAGAAGTTCATTTTCTCAGAAGAATTTGGTGAATAGGAATCGATCGTTTTGGTGAATAAGAATCGATCGATTTTTTGTAAATTGTTATAATTTCGTTTTTGGTTTTGATTTAGGATCTTTCGTTATGATTTTTGAGGTTTTGTTTGCCGTTATCAGGTGTTTTGATCTTAAATTTGACTTTTTTAACCTTGGCGGTTTCTTTTTATGAATCCTATGTTGATAAATTTAATAGAAACACGCGCTGTTTAAGGAAGATGATCCGACGGTTGTAGACGACGCGTACATAATGTACGATTAGAGTATTTGTATGATAACCGGCCTCTATATATATATATATATATATATATATATATATATATATATATATTCACACCAACATAATCAAAAATAATAACTTTTCGAGAAAAATCTCGAAGTTATGTGAAAATTTCTAAGTATCGGAGAAACTTAGGTATTTTTGTGAGTTTTCTATGATTAAATCGTTCTTATTTAATTTAGGACGAATAAACAATTTGAGGGATTGTGTTAACATATAAAAACGCACCCAAAGGTGAGTACATAGTTCCCCTATTTTACGTTTTCAAATGTTTTGGGGTGAAGCATATGTGCATAACTTTACTTTTCGTTTTCATGACATTATACATGTTTTATTACATATTTCATATAATACATTATTTCAGTGACATTTTTATTGGCATATTGACTTAGTATGCCTATTACATGGTTTTACAAAGACATTTTCATGACATGCTTACATTGAAAAAGACATTTGGTATGTTTAACGGAGTAGTACATTCATTAACATTGATCACGCCACTCGGTAGTATGTAATAGCGCTATAGGACTTGACAAATCCCGTTCCCGCTTTCTAGGAATTTCGGAAGGGGAATGACAGAATCTGAATACTGATAAACCTTGATCCTGATAAGGGTTTATCCGACAGTCTCAAGGCTTGAGTGTATGCGATAGACAAACCGTATAAATGTTCAAATCAATAAAAGCAATGGTTTTCAAAACTTAACTTTTGTTTTAAACTTTTGTTTATTCAAAAACCTTGTTTTGTTGACATTTTGATTACATAAGACATTTGTTTATACATGACATTATGCATTTGGCTTGAGTAAATACTAATTATTCGCCATACAAGACATGGTTTATACTGGACATTTGACATTTGACATTGGACATTGACATTTAAACAAGACATTATTTCAGGGTTATTAATAAGTGATTTAAGTAACGAGACGTGTGTAACATGATAAAAGCATGGTGGATATGCCGCTGGTACTTCCTACATACAAGTGCTTTTATTGTATTGCATATCGTGGCGTTATCTAAACCACTTCAACAAAGACAAGGCATGGCATATTTTATACATACTATTTTCATTTGGTTATTCACTTAACCATGCATCGTTCTTTTATATCATTTGATTTTTCATATGATTTTATAAAAGAAAATATTTTATAAGGTTCATGACTACTTTTCATTAAACATTTCTTTTAACATTCAAAGTCATGAATCTTCAACACTAAACCTATGTTACTCACAGGCATCTTTATGCTGACGTATTTACTTTCACATATGTTTCAGGAGCGATTGTTTGATGTGAGCAAGCTACACTTAGGGCGACTTGGGCCTTAGCAATCTAAAATCAAGAAAGTTATCATCTTTTATGTTATGTGTTTTGTTTGAACTAAGACAATGTAATAATTTAAGCTTGTAAAACTTAACTTTAATTATCATGTGTTTTGAAACAATAATTCTGCCACACGACTCCCCGACGTTTCCGCCGCGGTTTATTGTTTTACGTGGCCGGGGTGTGACAGAAGAGTTGGTATCACAGCTCATGGTTATAGGGAATTAGGTTATTAGTAAAATTTTGACCTAGACTATAACTTTTCTAGGACCCTAACACAAGTTACCTTGTGTTTAGATCTTAAAACAATACCATCACCTATCCTTAGGTGATTACCAAAATAAGTACACAAATCTCAATTCCATTTGAAAATCAATCATCTATCCTTAGATGATTTAGTTTTAGGCTTTACGCCTTTAAAGTTTTCAAATCTCGTCAAAGTTTGGGTCTTAATAATGTGAACACATGCAATCTGGAAGGGTGGGTGCCTGTACCCTGAGTTTTCTGTCTAAGGCTAGAGTGTTCGTACAAATCCACATAATCGGACCAGTCACTCTTACCTGGGAACTCTTGGGGTGAGTGTCCACTTATAGGCTAAAGCATGTCTTCATTATGCATTATGTAGACCTATTTACTTTGATTAGTCACTGTGTTGTTTGTTGTTTGAAGTAACGAACAAATGACCACCTTCCTTTGTTTTGTCGATATTTTCAATACTCCTTTTGATTGTCTTATGTCAATCTCACACATTTCCTTGTGTTCCTTTTCTTTTAGATGCCTCCTCGACGTGATCAAACTCAAGACGCCGCTATGGTAGCCTTGATCGCTCAGCAAATCGCTGATGTACTCCCGAACCTAGTAACTCAGTTAAACCAAGCAAACAACAATAACAACGCACCTGTTCCATGCAACTTTAAGACTTTCAATTCGGCTAAACCGCTTCAGTTTTCTGGGTCAAAAGGAGCAACTGGGCTCCTATAGTGGTTCGAGAGTCTTGAGAGTATGTTTCGTCACGTTCAATGCCCGAATGAGCGAAAGGTTGAGTTTGCGTCAAGTGTGTTTCAGAAAAGGGCGCTTACTTGGTGGAATGGTGTGATGACGGACAGAGGTGCCAACGTGGCAATGGCTCAAACATGGGAAGAGCTTCGTGCACTTATGATAAAGGAGTTTTGTCCTCGTCATGAACTGAGGGCACTGGAAAACGAATTCCATGATCTCAAGCAAGATAGTGGAGAACACCGTGCCTACACAGACCGATACGAAGAACTGAGCCTGCTGTGTCCCACCATGGTCACGCCTTCAGACAAGGCGATTGAAAAGTACATAGATGGTCTTCCTGATCCCGTTCAGGATATTGTCACCGGCAGCAACCCTACCACGGTGAGACAAGCCATTGAGCTAGCTGCGACCTTGACTGAGTCTCAAGTCAAGAAGGGTAAACTCCACCGCAAGGGTGACAAGAAACCATCTGACAAGACAGAGAAGAAGAAGGGAAAGAAAGCTAAAACCTAGAAGAAATCTAGGAAGCGTAAGGCTTCCAAGAACTTTGCCGTTGTTGCACAGACCAATAAAGTTGCTCCTACCCAGCCAGCACAACCACCTGCCAAGAAACAGTATGTTGGTACTGCACCTCTTTGTAACAAGTGCAATTGTCATCATCAACCACATCTTCAGTGTTGTCTTTGCAACAACTGTGGAAGACATGGCCATTTGGCTAACACATGTCGCTCTCCTCCAACTCTGAATCAAGCGGCACAAAACCCTGCCCAACAGCCAGCAAATCCTGCACGACCTCCTTTTCTGCCTGGGTCTTGCTACAATTGTGGAGATCTGACTCACTACAGGAACAAGTGCCCGAAGTTGGCTAATGCGAACCCGGCTCGTGGACGAGCATACAACATCAATTCCAATGAAGTGCGTGCCGACAATGAGGTGGTGAACGGTATGTTTTATGTTAACAACCAACTTGCTTCTATTATTTTTTATTCGGGTGCCGACAAGGGTTTTGTATCCCTAGCCTTTGAACCATTGCTTGCAAAGCCTAGAACAAAACTAGGAAAACCCTTGACATTAGAGTTAGCCAGTGGTGAATCCTTTGTACTTGATTCCATCATTCGAAATTGCCAGTTGAACCTCAACGATCATCTTTTTCCCATTGATCTCACGCCAATGCAACTTGGGAGTTTCGACGTTATAGTAGGGATGGATTGGTTGACCAAATACCGTGCCGAAGTGGTTTGTTTTGACAAGATTATTTGTGTACCTCTTTCGTCTGGTGAAGTCTTAGAAGTTCGTGGAGAAAAACCCGCTAGTAGCCTTAAACTAATGTCTAGCATCCAAGCTCATAGATATCTATGAAAGAATTTTGTGGCTTTCTTGGCACGTGTCGTAGAGGAGAAAGACAAGGGTAAAACTGTACAAGACATCCCCGTCGTTCGGGATTATCCTGAGGTTTTTCCTGAATACTTACCTGGTTTGCCCCCAGCGCGTCAAATCGAGTTCCGTATTGACCTTGTACCCGGTGCTAACCCGATTGCTAAATCTCCATACCGTCTTGCACCGTCTGAGATGCAAGAGTTGTCGAAACAGCTGCAGGAGTTATCAGACAAAGGATTTATTCGTCTGAGCTTTTCCCCTTGGGGCACACCTGTCCTATTTGTAAAGAAGAAGGAGGATCATTCCGAATGTGTATCGATTACCGTGAGCTTAACAAACTCACCATCAAAAATCGATATCCCCTACCTCGCATTTATGATCTCTTTGATCAGCTTCAGGGTGCTACCAGCTTTTCGAAGATTGATCTACGTTCTGGGTATCATCAGGTTCGCGTATCCGAAGAAGATATTCCCAAGACTGCTTTCCGCACACGATACGGCCACTATGAGTTTACTGTTATGCCTTTCGGTTTAACGAATTCTCTTGTGACAACTGGCACCAAACCGGTAATTTCCGTACACTTTAATTATTATTTAATGACTACAATTATGTGCTTAAACGCCAACATTGTCTGATTACATACTATACAAGTGAATTCATGCACGTTTTATACTACAAAATATTGCTTTATGCATAAACGAGAGCGTTGCGTCAGAAATACTAGTAAACTCACTGGTAAGACACACCGTGTCAACAAAACTGCAGAAAGCAGTCAGACATTAGAATTGAGGCATAGGTGTAGGTCCAACGACAAGAATACATTAAAACCCAAGAGTACATACAAGGGTTAACATCTAGACATTCCGGAAGCTAAAATAAGCACTAAAAAACACCCGAAACGCACTTTAAGTGCAGAATTTTATTAAATTCAGCTCAAATCAGCTTATAAACACATAAATAATATGCAGAAAATATAATTTATCAGTCAGAATACTTCCCCAAGTGTTGGGAATTGAAAGGGGTACGAAAAGATACTTAATAGACACTAAACGGTGCAATTTAGCACTTTAACGGAACAGTGCCTAACCGAAACAGCCGGACATCACCCGGAACACCAAAATAATGCTAGAAGCATTGTTTTTATTTTTCTAAGCTAGTTCTGGTCACCGAACATCATAACACATCATCATAACACATCCTATAGATATCTAAACACATATAACACCTAACTTACACACTTGTAATGTAACTAATCAAGTAACTAATACTTGAAAAAAATTACATTTACCGCCCCCCCCCCCCCCCATAGTTAGGCCGGTTAGGGGACGTGGTTCCCACAAAATATTTGATTTCTATATTTTACTAGATATGTTGCGGAATATACCAAAATAATATACCATATTCTAGACACATTATACATGGGGTAAACAATTGGTGGAGGATTTTTATAAGAACCACAAGACTAAAACATAATCACCATTCACTTTCATCAACACAAAGCTCCTTCCTTCTCTCCTCCTTCTTCTTGCAATCGGCTGAACCAAACACCCCCATCATCACCTTCATTCACCCACTTCTCATACATTCCAAGCTTGTATTAAGGTGCTAGAAGGTGCATAGTGAAGCTAGGAGCTTTCGGAAGTCCAAGAACCACTCTTATTTGCTTTTATCCACTTCATTTGTCCTCTTGATCATCCCTAGCCTTGTGCTAGTGGTAAGAACATTGATCCCTTCTTTTATCATCATATGAAAGTGGTTAAAGTAGGTTCATGTTGATAAACTTTAAGAAACACTAAGAAACATGAAGGTGAAACTTGAACACAAAAGATTCAAACATAAAGCTTTACATGAACATTTACATGATGGAATATGGTAGTAGGATGTTGTAGTGAACATGATGTTGATTACTTGATGATTTACTCGTTAAGATGGATGTTAAAGGTCGTTGTTGATCACTAGACATGTTAACGGAACAAATAGAACATGCGTTAGAACACAATAAACTGAAAACAGCTTATGTCCACATATTTACAGCCAACTTCAGTTGGCTGTAACCAGATCGTAACTTAACAAAAACTTGATTTTCTTGAGCCTATCACGTGTTATTATGAAATACGGTTCTAATGGCACTGGAATCATAATTTTTGGACTTCGTTTACTATTTTTAAAGACCCTTTTTGTAACAGCAGCTAAAGCTGAGTTTTTACTACAGTAAATGGGCGAAATGTTTTTAGTCATAACTTGAGTTCTGTGTAGAATTAGCTCATGAAATTTGTACTGTAGATGACCACTGATGTATTTGTAATCCTCCCACTGGAATTTCGTAAATCGGACTTACGATGAATTTTAAATAAAATATTCCGTGGACTGCAGTCAGAAAAAGATGAATCTGATTGCAGTTCGGAAAATGAATTTTTATAAAATATTGTTAATGAATTGGATCCCGAGATTTTTACACAATAATATATGGATCGCTAAAGACATTCTGTAGAAGTTTGGGAATTTTTGGAATAAGTTAACTATTTTATTTAAATATCCGAAAACAGCCCAGTTTTGAAGATTAAAGCTGAAACGACATAAGTAGTAATTTGCGTGTCTAAATGTCGGGAAGGTTATTTGAGAACGACCTAACGTGTTATATGTCAAAGAAAATGATATGCTACTTAGCATGGACACCTCCATTTACAAAGGAGACTATGGCGAAATTTTCTGAAAATCCTAACACTTAGTAAATATTTACTAGACAAATGTTTGCTAGTGTGTTCTAAACTATGCTTTTCGAATATAAACCTCGCCATAATTTTTGTAACAAAAATACACATACAACATACAAGATACATAATTCGGGTGCAAAATGCAAAATGCAAAATACAAGATACTTATATTAATTTTTGAGAAAATAATATAAGTAAAATACGTAGTTAAAAATATAAAATATTTTTTAACACAACAATACATATACAAAAGATAGTGACTTGTGCTTGTACGATACAAGTCTAGTGACTAACGTTAATAAAATACGTTTAGGTCACGACGCACTATAAGCAAATCCGGTGAAGTTTACGACGCAAGGAACGCAAAGTTGTGAGTTCATGCTCCCCCTTTTCTTTTAACTGTTTTCAGTTTTATAACTTCGGGGGTGAAATACATGTTACAAATACTACAATGTTTACAAATGGTATGATGGATACAAGAATTGAGTAATGATACGAGAAATCGTGACACGAATAGGGTACCATAAGCACCATTAATCAACAATATACCTAGACCGCAGAACAAAAGGTTAGATCTAATGGGTTTCAGGGCAGCCCCACTCTTGGTGACCACTAGAACCGAGTAGTGTTTTTGTGTCTCAGTCGTGAATCGACTACTAGAAAAATGCCTATGGTTTGGTGACTTCCTATGTCGTGTCACATGTTAATGGCTTTGCAACCCATTAACACTTGATACATATAGAAATACATGATTTATACAAGAATACTTGATTTATACATGAGTACGTGGTGTACACAAAAGACTTGATTTATACAAGATACAAATTATGTTTTCATACAAAGTATACAGATGTGAAATACAAAAATTGCATGAATTCACACCAACATTATGTTGACGTTTTTCCAAAACTCACATGTATTTCAGGTAACTAGAAGTGGATGTGCGCGCGGTCTTACTCATGCTCGTGGATGTCGTTTATGTTTGTCTTAAATAAGTTGTAAACTTTCAGACAATGTGTCGTTTCGTGATGTAAACTCTTAACTATGTTTTTCGTTATGTAATGGTAATGACATTTGAAGTTATTTTTATGAGCATGTAGTATGTTTACCTTTCGTATGCAATGAGAACCTTTCATGATCACACCTCATGCTTCCGCTGCAGAAAGGGGTGTGACAGATTGGTATCAGAGCTGCGATTGTAGTGAACCAGGATTCCTTCTCGAGTCTAGTCTACAATCTCTAGGATCCTTTCACGAAAACAATTTTTTTTCAAAGAGTTTTCATTGCATAAAACGTCCCGCGACATCCACTACCTGAAACTGTTTACATGAGTCAAGAAAAGACACTACGAGACTTAGGGTGCACAGAAGTAACACTTGTCTTTAACTGAGAAATTACTTGCGATTATGTGTGATAATTGATATTTACACATGCTAGAAGTAGAATGTCACAAGTATATGTGACTTTACCTGAAAGCGATGGCCTATCTGAAGGAAGAAATACGAGGATGAAATGAACTGTGCGGACTGCGCAAGGAGTTACGTAATTATGGATGCATACATAATTATGGAATTCAGTGCACAGAAACCACAGCAAGTCTTGTCACGTGTAGATTCCCTCAGTGCAAGCCTACTAAGTACTCTGCAAGAGTAATAATTGTTTGATGTCACTTATGTGGTATATACCTGTGAATATATATGCTACTACTGTCTAGTATGACGATATCAAACAAATGTTTAACCCTGTTGTGTTATGTTCTGTCAGAACATGGCACCCAGGAAAGCTGTGAATGCTCGCAATGATGATCAACCTCCTCCTCCCCCACTGCCTAGAACTGCTGAAGAGCTGAACGCTCTACTGGAAGAAAGGATCTCCGATGCTATCGCCCAGTACGAGGCGAACCGTACTCAAGACAGTGGAGGACCAAGCAATGCTAGACGTAACGGGCATGGAGATTCGTCTGGAGGAAACGCAGCTCAAGGTAACCTTAAGACAATGTACTAAGCATGGAGAAATTTATGAACGGTCTTTGCTTCATTATTTCTTCGATTGCTCATGTGTGAATTGGTTGAATCAATTCCAGGCTGCACTTTCAAGCAGTTCCTCGACTGCAAACCAATGAACTACGACGGTACAGGAGGCGCAGTAGCGTTTGTACGCTGGACGGAGAAGACTGAAGCTACTATCCGCATGAGCAAGTGTACCGCGGATCAACAAGTCACCTTTGCTACTGGGTTATTTGTCGATGAAGCTTTGACTTGGTGGAACTTGCAAGTCCAAACCTTGGGCGATGATGCCGCTTATGGCCTAACTTGGGATGAACTGAAGGAAAGAATGAGAGAGAAGTACTGCTCTCGTGCTGAACTCCAAAGACTGGAAACGGAGTTCTGGCACTTGACCATGGAAGGTGCTGACATTAATGGTTATACTCGAAGGTTCCACGATCTGTCTAGAGTGCTTCCCTACATGGTGACCCCCGAATTCAAGCGCGTTGAATGCTACATTTGGGGATTGGCCTCAGAATTCCGTGGCATGGTAAGTTCGGCCAAACCTCAAACAATCACCGAGGCTGTAACTCTGGCTGTCAGCCTTACTGAAGATTGTGTTCGTATGAAGAAGCTATCACTGAACCCAACAGAAAAGACCGAGACGCATGCCAAGTCGTCCGGCGACAAGAAAAGGAAACATGCAAACCTGAATCAAGCAACTCGCAACAACAAGGGTTTCAGCAAGAAGCGTGACACTAACCCGCCTCAGGAGACGAAAACCCTTGCAACCAAAGGATACCAAGGCACCATGCCTAAATGCCAAAAATGTAAGTATCATCATGAAGGAGCTTGTCGCATTCCAAGGTGCGACAAATGTGGTAGGTTGGGTCATCAAACAGAAGACTGTTGGGGAAAAGGTAAGAACCGGAATGGAAATGGTGCTGGTAACAAGAATGGTAACGGGAAGGGGCGGAACCAAGGATGCTTCAGTTGTGGAAGCAATGATCATTTCATGAAGGACTGCCCAAAGGGAAACAATGCTCAGGCTCGAGCATTTGTGATTGGAGCAAAGAACGCACGTGAGGACCCTAATGTGGTCACCGGTACGTTTCTCATTAACAATCACTTTGTATCCATATTATTTAACACTGGCGCCGATTATAGCTTCATGTCTGTGGAATTTAAACGCATGCTTGGAATAGAATCTAGTAGATTAGAAATTCCTTATTCCATAGAACTAGCCAATGGTAAACTTGTTGAATCAGGAGAAGTTGTTAGAGGTTGCACGTTAGAACTTGGTGAACGAAGGTCTAGCATCGACCTCTTACCTATTCAATTGGGTAGCTTCGATGTAGTGGTCGGAATGGACTGGTTGTCCAAAAACAAAGCTGAAGTAATTTGTCATGAGAAAATCATTCGCATCCCTTTAGCAAATGATGAAACTCTCATCGTACATGGAGAAAAACGAGACGCGCCTCTGTGAATCATCAGCTGCATGAGGGTACATAAGTGCGTAAGGAAAGGATGTGTCGCTTTCCTAGCGCATGTTGTAGATAAGAAGGCGGTGGAGCCGAAACTCGAAGACATTCCTGTGGTGAAAGAATTCTCCGATGTTTTTTTCCTGAAGATCTGCCAGGACTACCTCCGCAACGACAAGTCGAATTCCGCATAGACTTGGTTCCAGGAGCAACTCCTGTAGCCAAGGCTCCCTATCGACTTGCACCATCCGAGATGCAAGAATTATCTACAAAACTCCAGGAGTTGTTGGATAAAGGATTCATAAGGCCAAGCTTCTCACCCTGGGGAGCTCCAGTATTATTCGTGAAGAAGAAGGATGGAACACTGCGGATGTGTATCGATTACAGAGAACTGAACAAGCTCACGATCAAGAATCGGTATCCACTACCGAGGATTGATGACTTATTTCATCAGTTGCAAGGATCAAGCTACTATTCCAAGATCGACCTTCGATCTGGATACCATCAGTTAAGGATACAAGAAGAAAGCGTACCAAAGACCGCATTCTGAACGCGTTATGGGCACTATGAGTTTCTTGTGATGCCATTCGGACTGACAAACGCGCCAGCGGTATTTATGGATCTGATGAACCGCGTGTGCAAACCATATCTCGATAAATTCGTGATTGTATTTATCGATGATATCCTGATTTACTCGCGAACGAAAGAAGAACATGAGCAACATCTCAGAACTATTCTGGAACTACTGAAGAAAGAGAAGCTCTATGCAAAGTTCTCGAAATGCGAATTCTAGATTCGCGAAGTACAATTTCTTGATCACGTTGTGAATGAGAAGGGCATTCATGTAGACCCGTCCAAGATAGAAGCAATAAAGAATTGGGAAGCTCCCAAAACCCCACCTGAAGTTCGACAATTTTTGGGCTTAGCGGGCTATTATCGGCGATTCATCGAGAATTTCTCAAATATAGCTCAACCGCTAACGACCCTTACTCAGAAAGACAAGAAATACGACTGGGGTTACAAACTGGAAGAAGCCTTCCAGCTACTTAAAAACAAGCTATGTGATGCACCAATACTATCATTACCCGAAGGCACTGAAGACTTCGTGGTATACTGCGACGCCTCACGACAAGGCTTGGGTTGCGTGCTCATGCAGCGCCAAAAAGTCATCGCTTACGCTTCAAGACAATTGAAGGTTCATGAAAGAAACTATACCACTCACGACCTGGAGCTGGGCGTAGTGGTATTCGCCTTGAAGATCTGGCGACACTATCTATATGGTACTCGATGCACAATCTTCACAGATCACAAAAGCTTACAACACATATTTGATCAGAAAGAATTAAACATGCGACAACGACGATGGGTCGAGCTGCTGAATGACTATGACTGTGAGATTAAGTACCATCCTGGAAAGGCAAACATTGTAGCAGACACACTAAGTCGAAAAGAAAGGGTTAAGACCCTTAGGGTTCGAGCGTTAGAAATGACTATTCGAACGAACCTCACTGCACGTATTCGTGATGCACAACAAGAATCCCTTAAGATGGAAAACCGTAAAGCTGAATACCTACGAGGTATGTTGAATTATATGGTGCCAAATGAAGAGGGAGCCTTATACTTTAAGAAGCATATTTGGGTTCCGCTCTATGGCGGAATTCGAGAAGTCATCCTTGATGAAGCACATAAATCAAGATACTCGATCCATCCAAGATCGAACAAAATGTATCAAGACTTAAAAGAATACTATTGGTGGCCGAGACTCAAGAGCGACGTTGCTGTTTATGTTGGAAAATGCCTTACTTGTGCTAAGGTTAAGGCTGAATATCAGAAACCATCCGGCCTACTACAACAACCAGAGATACCCATGTGGAAGTGGGAGCAAATCTCAATGGACTTCATAACAAAATTACCCAGGACCCCGAGAGGGCACGATATGATATGGGTAATAGTTGATCGATTAACGAAATCTGCGCATTTCCTACCGATCCGAGAGAAGGATAGCACTAGAAAGCTTGCAGAGATATACTTAAGGGAAATTGTGGCACGTCATGGAGTGCCTATCTCAATCATTTCAGACAGAGATGGACGCTTTGTCTCAAGAATCTGGCAATCCTTTCAGGAAGCCTTTGGATCTCAGCTAGATCTAAGCATGGCATTCCATCCACAAACAGACGGCCAGAGCGAACGGACTATACAAACGTTAGAAGATATGCTTCGCGCATGTGTCATGGATCTAGGCGGCAGCTGGGATACTCATCTACCTTTAGTCGAGTTCTCCTACAATAACAGTTATCATACAAGCATAAAAGTCGCGCCGTTCGAAGCTCTGTATGGCCGCAAGTGTCGATCACCCTTATGTTGGGCAGTTGCTGGAGATAAACGTATGGTTGGTCCTGAACTTGTACAAGAGACAACCGACAAGATTACGCAAATCCGAGAGCGCATTAAGGCGGCTCGAGATCGACAAAAGAGCTACGCTGATCAACGACGAAAACCATTAGAATTCGAGGTGGGAGACAAAGTGTTGTTAAAAGTCTCACCTTGGAAGGGCGTAGTAAGATTTGGAAAGCGTGGAAAGCTGAATCCACGATACATCGGACCATTCAGAATCATAGAAAGAATTGGTAACGTGGCATACAAGTTGGAATTACCGGAAGAACTTAACGGAGTACATGATACGTTCCATGTATCCAACCTCAAGAAGAGTCCAACACAAGAAGACGTGATCATCCCTGCGGATGAAGTACATATTGATGACGCCCTCCGATTTACAGAACAACCCGTTGAGGTTACAGACTGGAAAGTCAACAAGACCAGGAGGAGCACTGTAAAACTTGTCAAAGTACGTTGGAACTCTAAGCACGGACCCGAGTACACATGGGAACGTGAAGACCAGTTCAAAGAAAAGTATCCCCACCTATTCAAGAAGACTCCTGCGAGAGTTAGTTCATCCTGAATTTCGGGACTAAATTCTTTTAACGGGGGGAGACTGTGACAACTGGCACCAAACCGGTAATTTCCGTACACTTTAATTATTATTTAATGACTACAATTACGTGCTTAAATGTCAACATTGTCTGATTACATACTATACAAGTGAATTCATGCACGTTTTATACTACAAAATATTGCTTTATGCATAAACGAGAGCGTTGCGTCAGAAATACTAGTAAACTCACTGGTAAGACACACCGTGTCAACAAAACTGCAGAAAGCAGTCAGACATTAGAATTGAGGCATAGGTGTAGGTCCAACGACAAGAATACATTAAAACCCAAGAGTACATACAAGGGTTAACATATAGACATTCCGGAAGCTAAAATAAGCACTAAAAAGCACCCGAAACGCACTTTAAGTGCAGAATTTTATTAAATTCAGCTCAAATCAGCTTTTAAACACATAAATAATATGCTAAAAATATAATTTATCAGTCAGAATACTTCCCCAAGTGTTGGGAATTGAAAGGGGTACGAAAAGATACTTAATAGACACTAAACGGTGCAATTTAGCACTTTAACGGAACAGTGCCTAACCGAACAACCGGACATCACCCGGAACACCAAAATAATGCTAGAAGCATTGTTTTTATTTTTCTAAGCTAGTTCTGGTCACCGAACATCATAACACATCCTATAGATATCTAAACACATATAACACCTAACTTACACACTTGTAATGTAACTAATCAAGTAACTAATACTTGAAAAAAATTACATTTACCCCACCCCCCCCCCCCCATAGTTAGGCCGGTTAGGGGACATGGTTCCCACAAAATATTTGATTTCTATATTTTACTAGATATGTTGGGGAATATACCAACATAATATACCATATTCTAGACACATTATACATGGGGTAAACAATTGGTGGAGGATTTTTATAAGAACCACAAGACTGAAACATAATCACCATTCACTTTCATCAACACAAAGCTCCTTCCTTCTCTCCTCCTTCTTCTTGCAATCGGCTGAACCAAACACCCCCATCATCACCTTCATTCACCCACTTCTCATACATTCCAAGCTTGTATTAAGGTGCTAGAAGGTGCATAGTGAAGCTAGGAGCTTTCGAAAGTCCAAGAACCACTCTTATTTGCTTTTATCCACTTCATTTGTACTCTTGATCATCCCTTGCCTCGTGCTAGTTGTAAGAACATTGATCCCTTCTTTTATCATCATATGAAAGTGGTTAAAGTCGGTTCATGTTGATATACTTTAAGAAACACTAAGAAACATGAAGGTGAAACTTGAACACAAAAGATTCAAACATAAAGCTTTACATGAACATTTACATGATGAAATATGGTAGTAGGATGTTGTAGTGAACATGATGTTGATTACTTGATGATTTACTCGTTAATATGGATGTTAAAGGTCGTTGTTGATCACTAGACATGTTAACGGAACAAATAGAACATGCGTTAGAACACAATAAACGGAAAACAGCTTTTGTCCACATATTTACAGCCAACTTCAGTTGGCTGTAACCAGATCGTAACTTAACAAAAACTTGATTTTCTTGAGTCTATCATGTGTTATTATGAAATACGGTTCTAATGGCACTGGAGTCATAATTTTTGGACTTCGTTTACTATTTTTAAAGACCGTTTTGTAACAGCAGCTAAAGCTGAGTTTTTACTGCAGTAAATGGGCGAAATGTTTTTAGTCATAACTTGAGTTCTGTGTAGAATTAGCTCATGAAATTTGTACTGTAGATGACCACTGATGTATTTGTAATCCTCCCACTGGAATTTCGTAAATCGGACTTACGATGAATTTTAAATAGAATATTCCGTGGACTGCAGTCAGAAAAAGATGAATCTGATTGCAGTTCGGAAAATGAATTTTTATAAAATATTGTTAATGAATTGGATCCCGAGATTTTTACTCAGTAATATATGGATCGCTAAAGACATTCTGTAGAAGTTTGGGAATTTTTGGAATAAGTTAACTATTTTATTTAAATATCCGAAAACAGCCCAGTTTTGAAGATTAAAGCTGAAACGACATAAGTAGTAATTTGCGTGTCTAAATGTCGGGAAGGTTATTTGAGAACGACCTAACGTGTTATATGTCAAAGAAAATGATGTGCTACTTAGCATGGACACCTCCATTTACAAAGGATACTATGGCGAAATTTTCTGAAAATCCTAACACTTAGTAAATATTTACTAGACAAATGTTTGCTAGTGTGTTCTAAACTATGCTTTTCGAATATAAACCTCGCCATAATTTTTGTAACAAAAATACACATACAACATACAAGATACATAATTCGGGTGCAAAATGCAAAATACAAGATACTTATATTAATTTTTGAGAAAATAATATAAGTAAAATATGTAGTTAAAAATATAAAATATTTTTTAACACAACAATACATATACAAAAGATAGTGACTTGTGCTTGTACGATACAAGTCTAGTGACTAACGTTAATAAAACACGTTTAGGTCACGACGCACTATAAGCAAATCCGGTGAAGTTTACGACGCAAGGAACACAAAGTTGTGAGTTCATGCTCCCCCTTTTCTTTTAACTGTTTTCAGTTTTATAACTTCGGGGGTGAAATACATGTTAGAAATACTACAATGTTTACAAATGGTATGATGGATACAAGAATTGAGGAATGATACGAGAAATCGTGTCACGAATAGGGTACCATAAGCACCATTAATCAACAATATACCTAGACCGCAGAACAAAAGGTTAGATCTAATGGGTTTCAGGGCAGCCCCACTCTTGGTTACCACTAGAACCGAGTAGTGTTTTTGTGTCTCAGTCGTGAATCGACTACTAGAAAAATGCCTATGGTTTGGTGACTCCCTATGTCGTGTCACGTGTTAATGGCTTTGCAACCCATTAACACTTGATACATACAGAAATACATGATTTATACAAGAATACTTGATTTATACATGAGTACGTGGTGTACACAAAAGACTTGATTTATACAAGATACAAATTATGTTTTCATACAAAGTATACAGATGTGAAATACAAAAATTGCATGAATTCACACCAACATTATGTTGACGTTTTTCCAAAACTCACATGTATTTCAGGTAACTAGAAGTGGATGTGCGCGCGGTCTTACTCATGCTCGTGGATGTCGTTTATGTTTGTCTTAAATAAGTTGTAAACTTTCAGACAATGTGTCGTTTCGTGATGTAAACTCTTAACTATGTTTTTCGTTATGTAATGGTAATGACATTTGAAGTTATTTTTATGAGCATGTAGTATGTTTACCTTTCGTATGCAATGAGAACCTTTCATGATCACACCTCATGCTTCCGCCGCAGAAAGGGGTGTGACAGCTCTTGCCGTCTTCATGGACTTAATGAATAGGGTTTGTAAGCCTTGTTTAGATAAGTTCATCATCGTCTTCATTGATGACATCTTGATTTATTCCAAGACACGAGCTGACCACGAACAACATCTCCGTCTAACAATGGAACTCCTAAAGAAGGAACAACTTTTCGCTAAATTCTCCAAGTGTAAATTTTGGCTTAAGGAAGTTCAGTTTTTGGGACATATTGTTAACGAACAAGGTATACATGTAGATCCCGCCAAAATCAGTGTGATTAAGGATTGGAATACACCAACTACTCCTACCGAGGTTCGTTCATTTCTGGGTCTCGCGGGTTATTACCGCCGCTTTATTGCAAACTTCTCCAAGATTGCGGTTCCTCTCACAGCCTTAACTCAAAAGAATAAACCTTTTGAGTGGGGACCCAAACAAGAAGAAGCTTTTCAGACCTTGAAACATAAACTCTGCGACGCTCCTGTGTTGTCTTTACCTGAGGGAAACGACGACTTTGTCGTATATTATGACGCATCGAATCTAGGTCTTGGTTGTGTTCTCATGCAATGGAACAAAGTCATAGCCTACGCGTCAAGACAATTGAAAATCCATGAGAAAAACTACACAACTCGTGATCTTGATTTGGGCGCTGTGGTTTTTGCTCTCAAGATTTTGAGACACTACCTTTACGGAACAAAATGTGTGGTTTTCACAGACCACAAAAGTCTCCAACACATCTTCAATTAGAAAGAACTAAACATGAGGCAACGACGTTGGGTAGAACTTCTAAACAACTACGACTGCGAGATTCGCTACCATCCTTGAAAGGCAAATGTCGTAGCCGATGCGCTAAGTCGTAAGGAACGAGTCAAGCTTCATTGTGTTCAAGTTCGATCTGATATTCAAACCCGCATTTCTCAAGCTCAACGTACTTGTGTTTCACAGAACTTGATGGGTAAGGAATTACCAGATCATCTTACGCCTCACCTTGAACTGAAGGACGATGGGTTATATTATTTCATGGACCGTTTGTGGGTTCCAATTCAAGACAATCTCCGCACCTTATTGATGAATGAATCTCACAAGTCTCGTTATTCAATCCATCCTGGTGCAGACAATGTCACACCCTGTCTTTTGCGGAAGCGTATGATGTGTGACAAGCTTGTTATCATTGCATTCAATCATAATAAACAACTACATGATCAAAACGATGTTCATCCATTCATGAAAATTTGAGTATTACAAACACTTGTTATTTAAGTTTTCAAAACACGACCTTTGACAAGGTTTCTATTCAACAAAAGTGGATGACATCTAAACTTGTAGTCTACTTCTAGTTATGACACTTGCGCCCAAGATCCATCCTGTCACCTGAAATACATGTAATTTTGGAAAACATCAACATAAAGTTGAGCGAGTTCATGCATTTTTGTATTTCACGTTTTTATACTTTGTATGAAAACATAGTATGTGTCATGTATAATTCAAGTCTTTCTTGAGTACCCCACGTACTCAAGTATAATTCCCGTTTTCCTGAGTACCCCACGTACTCAAGTATCATTCGGGTTTTCTTGTGTACCCCACGTTTTAAATGATTGTTTATGCAAGGACATTAAGGCACGTGAGGACATACGGAGCATTAGTATATTCTCCTTTAAGGCATGTGAGGACATAGGAGCATTAGTATTTTCTCCTTTAATGTATGTGAGGACATAGGAGCATTAGTATTTTCTCCTTTAACTGTGTCGATTACCCTCGACTGTGTCGATTAACCTCGACTGCGTCAATTTCCCTTGACTGTGTCGATTTCCCTCGACTGTGTCAATTAACCTTGACTGTGTCGATTTCCCTCGACTGGGACACCGAAGCACTCAAGTGGTCACATAAGGACCCTGAGTGGGGCTCGGCCGTGCCCGTTAGATCTAACCCTCGTCCCTAATTAATGATTGTTTTTAATGGCTTGGTACTAGTATTCACCAAGACTTTATGGCATCTTTTGTATTAGTCTATGCTCACATGATCTAGTATTTTCTAGGCTTTTCTTAAAGCTCATCATATTGCACTCACCACGAGTGCTTCTCGTATTCTCAAATCATATTGCACTCGGTTCTCGTTCTCACCAAGAGTGCTTCTTGTATTTTTTACCCTTTGTAAAAATTATAATATTTGTAACATGTATTTCACCCCCGAGAGTTATAAAAACTGAAAACAGTTAAAGAAAAGGGGGAGCATGAACTCACAACTTTGCGTTCCTTGCGTCGTAAACTTCACCGGATTTGCTTAATTAACGTCGTAACCTATACGCGTTTTCTTAACGTTAGTCACTCGACTTGCGTCGCACAAGTACAGTCACTCTCTTTTGTACATATTCTTGTGTTAAGAATATTCTATATTTTTAACTAAGTGTTTTACTTATATTATTTTCTCAAAAATTAATATAAGTATCTCATGTTTTGCACTTTGCACCCGAATTATGTATCTTGTATGTTGTATGTGTATTTTGTGTCTATACTTCTCATGAGTATTTAGTGTATTCTTAAGTCCTAATACACTAGCACGTATAACACATACTATATACACTTAGCACAAAGTTGGTGATCAAATAATATATATTTTTCTAAAAAAATATACATACTTAATATCCATTTTTATTCTTGAAGAAATCCTCATTTCTTGACACCAAAAATTAGGGAAACCTTGGTAATATTTTTAGATACATTTTTAGGGAATAAGTTTCTCAAAAACTTATATTTTTCTAAGTGTCAAAATTTATAAAAATTTTGGCAGAGTTTCCCCTAAAAATGGAGGTTTCCCATGTTTTCAAAACATGTGTTTATTTTCTTTTAAATCGTCAACAATCGTCAACAACAATTATCAACAATAATTATCAACAATAATCATCAACAATAATCACTAATTTCTTCATTTCATGAACTTGAATATTTACAAAAATGTGTAGTAACTTACTAGCACATTTAGTAAGTCTTGTTATCTTTAAAAATAAGTTTAATTTCTTAAAAACTTTATTTTTAAAGAATATGAAGTTTCACAACTTCTAGTCAAGATTCACAAAAATATTTCTTTGTTGAACTTCCTTGTTACACAAGTGTTTACACACTTCTTTATTTACTAAAAATATATTTAGTTCATGTAAGATCCGGGTTTTAAACAAGACTAATATTTTTGCTTGGTTATTCCGAAAAACCACTTGTAGATCTTTAGATCTACATGTTTAGAGTCTTATTTTACAAGAAAATTTACTTTTACTCAAGTTCATGTTTAGTGTGTAGTAGAGTTTCATCATTTAACCCTTTTCATTCTTAACATATTCTATGTCATGTTTCATGAACATGACTAATCCGGGTTAGATGATGATCCGAGCTACCACAACATAGATCGGCACTAAATAATCACCACAAAACAAGTCTTACAAGTTTTACACAACTCTTATGCTTTTAACCAACATATTTAACATTTTAGTAGACTTTTAACATTTCATCTTGCAAGTTCACGAGTTTTAACCGTCATATCTTATTTTAACCACTTTAAAATAGATCGAGAGGGCGTTTGTAGCAACTTACTACTAGCTCGAGGCTAGGGAAGAAACTAGTCGAAGATTGGGTGGATAAAAGCAAACAAAGGTGGTCCTTCAAGTTCCATTGTTTCCAACCTTCATAAGTATGCTTGTATCACCTTGTAGAGTGCTTAAATCATGTTGGAGGATTGAAGAAAAATGGTGATGAGGTTAGGGGGTGTTGGCCGTAGCTTTCATGAGAGGGAGAGAGAGATGTTGTGAAGTGTTATGTGATGAAGGTTATGATTCTCTAAGTTTACATATAAACTCCTTTTAGTGTAATATCCAAAGGGTAACATGTTCCTTATAGTACTAACATATCTTCCCATATCTTTCCATAATCTTTGTGAATCCAAGAAATATTTTTAGTAATCTTGGAAGATTTTGGGGAGATCACAAGTGGGGCCATGTGACCGTCCACCTACATATGGGGGGGGGGTAATGTGTAAATGTTGAACCATGAAGTTACTTGTAATTATAATCTAAGTATCTAGTTAGTGTAGTTCGTTACTAGGTATTTTAGCGTGTGTTAGGGTGTTCGGGGACCCTAACTAGCTTAGAAAGATAAAAACAATGCTTCTAGCATTATTTTGGTGTTCCGGGTATTATCCGGTTGTTCGGTTAGACACTGGTTCATTAAAGTGCTAAATTACACTTTTTAGTGTCTTTTAAGTACCCTTCTTGTACCCTTTCAATTCCCAACGCTTAGGGAAATATTCTGGATGATAAAACGAAATTTCTGCATAATTTTCATATGTTTAAATGCTGAATTGAGCTGAATTATACAAAATTATGCACTTAAAGTGCGTTTCGGGTGCTTTTTAGTGCTTATTTTTGCTTTCGCAATGTCTATAAATTAAACCCTTACATGTACTCTTGGGTTTTAATGTACTTTTGTCGTCGGACCTATACCTAGGCCTCAATTCTAATGTCTGACTGCTTTCTGCAGTTCTGTTGACACGATGTGTCTTACCGGTGAGTTCACTAATATTTCTGACGCAACGCTCTCGTTTATGCATAAAGCTATATTTTGTAGCACAAAATGTACATGAATTCACTTGCATGGAATTCAGAAATTTATTTGTCTGGTAAACCAGATCATGCACAGTCATTTAAGCACAAATTACTGTTCATTTCGTGTACGGAATGTACGGAAAAGTGACGGTTGTCACAGTCTCCCCCCGTTAAAAGAATTTCGTCCCGAAATTCAAGCGATGCCATTGGTCGCAGGGGAGTTGTGAAACCAATATGGTCACTTAGATTCATGATTTGTCTTCATGTTCCCATGAAATCTCTGGGCCATGTCATGAATTCTATCATACTCAAGTAGATCAATCATGACTTTTCTGTGTCTTGTGGACTCTTGGTCTCTAACCTCAACAGGTTTCTATCGTATCACGGACTCTTGGTCCAAAACCTCAGCAGGTGTCTATATTATCACGGACTCTTGGTCCAAAACCTCAACAGGTTTCTATATTATCACGGACTCTTGGTCCAAAACCTTAACAGGTTTCTATATTATAATTCTTGTTGTTTGTCATTGACGTGAATTTTATTTGTGGGAACAATGACTGTTCCTTAAGTCAGACTCCTCTAACGATTAGACACATGAATGTGTCGCGATCACTACTGATCTTTTTCTGGGAGCTTCATCTTGTGAGCAATGGTTCTGATCCCTACACCGGGGATTCTACCTTTTCGTTTTCCAAATCACACTACGCCTTCTCTAGGCGAGGCTCTCATTTTAGTCATACTTCTTGTCTCACATTCTTTCGACTTATGCCGCTCATCGGCGTAATTTTTCTGTATTCTGCGGGCTGTCCTGATATTATCACATATCTGAAGGATCTTGCCTCTAGTTTTTCCTGGGCCATTTCGGACCAGTTGATTGTTTATTTTCGGTCTCCGTTCAACGCGACGGGGATCGTCTTGTTATGTTCTATCTGAAGCTTCAAACGAGGCGATTTTTAACGGCGGTGTGATAAATACGGTTGTAGGAAGACTCTACTATGGGCAAGTGAGTGTTCCAACTTTTCGTTAAAGTTTATCACACAAGCACGTATCATGTCCATTCAGTCTGCATCGTTCAGCAGCTCAGTTCATATTCAAGTTCTTACGATCATCGGTGTGTTGCAACCCTTGTGATCAATAAAGATCGTGCAACGTTTTCTTTCAGGTATCGGCGTCCAGTTGCGGCGCGCAATCACTGTATCTATCTCAAGATCTCTTCTCGTGATTCCTTAATCAATGTGCCGCGTGTGCAATGTCGTGGTCTCGTTGCATCGACGTACAATCGAGACTTTGTCGAGAGACGTCACATAATTGCAACTCTAGCTCCTTAGCTCTTGGTTGCAAGGTTGGCATGAATTTCGTTCTTATCCACCATGTATCTTAAAGTTCTCCCTTCGCGAACTCGAAATCCGCTTTTCGTCATCATTGCACATAACTGTGCTTTCTCTAAGAGTTGCAAGGTAAATTCCGGTTGTTGCTCACGACCTTCCTTGGTCGTTGGCCATATAAGAATGTAGTCAATAAGTATATGACTTATCCAGGTATGGCTCACACGTTCGATTCATGAGGTCCATGAATATTGTCGATGCATGTGTTAAGCCAAATGATACGACAAGGATCTCGTCATGCTCGAAGCAAGTCCTAAAGGTCGTTTTAGGGATATTTCCTCTTGTATTCACAGTGGAGGACCTCTTGTCCTCAAGTTGATCCTTGGCAAAGGATTCTGATTCTCAATTTTCTGAAGTTTATGTAAAGTGGAGACTACCAACTTTCTCCTTGTCTCCTTAACTAAGGATGTTATGTCCTTAATTTCCTCTATCTAGCAGCTCTTGCAGTTATATCAGAGGTTCATGCTTCGCTGGTGAAGCTAGTCGGTATGGCGTCATTCGTCACTGGTGCTGCTCCTGGCACGCGATTTATCCTGAACTCCTCTCGTCGCTACAGAGAGGCGTTCCTAGCAAGTCTTCCGAAAAGGCTACTGGGACATCTTCTGTCACGGGGATGTTCTCAGGCTCTGCAGTCTACTCGGAGGCGTTTCTATGCCTCTTCGACCAATGAGGGATGTCGTAGATCTGCCGCCTTGTGGGGTCTAGCATCCTTGCACCTATTGCAGGAAAGTTTGGGTTTCATCATCCGCAAGAGGGATGCGTCTGATTTTCTCATATCGAACAACTTCAGCTGTATACTTGGACTTCTGATCCATGCTGACTATCATATTATGACTTCGCGAGTCAATGGGAACAGAAGGTTCCGACCTTCTGAGTCCCTAGAATATAACTCCTTACTCGCTTCGACTGTTTAAACTAGCCTCCTATATGCCCATTTCTAAAGGATATAGGACGTCTATTTTACTCGAAACTAGGCCAAGCAGTTTCTTATGTTCTAAGCATGCAAGGTTGAAGTTGATGCCAGTATTAATTAAAAGTAGATGCATTAGGTTGGTTAATAGGGAACGTACCCGTAACCGCATCTGGATCCTGGCGTGCTTCACGAGTTTCAATCGTGAAAACCCTTCCTTGTTTGTTTCTTCCTAGGGCAATCTTTCCTAAAGTGCCCTGCCTCACCACATTTGTAACAACCTGGTATTCTCTTATTTCTTCCATCTGGGTCCTTCGCCCAACAGGCATCCTTGCTGTGCCCTTCTTTTCCACACTTTCCGCACGTAGGCCTTAGACATCGACCTTCATGGTGAAAAGTGCATTCCCCGCATCTCGGCTTAGTCCCCGAGTATATTTTACCACCGGCCTTATTAGTGGCTCCATCAGTTTTCCTGTCACGTGGCGGATTCACCTTCTTTCTTTTGTTTGCTTTAGAGTTTCCGTAGCTGACTCGTGTGCCCACCTTTAGGTTCAAAGACTTCCTTTTCTTATTGCCTGATGACTCCACATGAGTCTCATTCTTGTTATCCTCAGATTCCGAAAATTTTCCAGCACGTAGAGCTTCTTCAGTAAGAGTGACACTCATATCGATAGCCTCTACAATGGTTGAGGGCTTTGAGGTAGTAACCATGCTCCTGATCTGAGGTGCAAGTCCCCAAATGAATCGTTCAACCCTTTTGAATTCCGGTTTGACTAAGTAGGGGACGACCCTAGACAAGTCGTGAAACCGTTGGACATATTCATGAATCTCCGGTCCGTCCATTTTCAAGTTCCAGAACTCCACCTCAAGCTTCTGGATTTCAGCTCTAGAACAGTATTTCTTTTCCATCATTTCCTTGAGCTCGTCCCAGCTTAGTGCATAAGCAGCATCCGCACCAAGGGTTTGAACCTGAAGGTTCCACCAGGAGAGTGCGCCATCTACGAATAACCCTGAGATATAAGTAACACTCTGTCGGGGCGAACAGTTACTCATTCTTAGAATGGAGTCAGTCTTTTCTGCCCAATGTACAAATGCAACGGCACCTCCTGTGCCATCAAAATTCAATGGCTTGCAGTCCAGGAATTGTTTATAGGTGCAGCCAGTTGGAGGGTTATTTTCAGTAGTGCCATCGATGTGCTTAGGGCGGAGGGCTTCATGTCGAAAATTGCCTGTGAGATGCATTCTTGCAGCTCGGCTTCTGTTCTTGGCAGCGTACTGGTGTTTGTGTCTCGCCTGGGCGGCATTCTCTTCTGCCAAAATGGTATGAAGTAGGTTAGACAATATTTCAATTGTCTATGATATACATAGCACCATAAACCATCATGTAATCACCCAATTTCACATGTATATATAATTAATGTTTGAGCGAGGAAACAGTTACTGAGCCCGCACATAGGCTTGCCAACTTGGCTTATTGTTTGAAATGAACTCAAGGCTACATCGCCTTGGTCATTCAAGTTTCAGTTATTTCCTGCTTCATTGATTTTCTTAGGTCTTTAGCTTTACTGGTGCGTATATTTCCCCTTTGATGGGGTTGCTTGGGTGGAGGTGATAGGAAGTGTATCGTCGCTGATTCTTTCCTGAATGTCATTCCACCTCTCTCGCTCAAATATCGTTTTCTCAAACGTCTCGTATGCAGGTAGAAGTGTCAGTCACGAAGTAGGCTAAGATAGGCTTCCTACTTTCTAACGTGCTAAAGCACTGATCTATGTGTTGTTCTACCAGATGAAGGTGAGGACACCTATAGATAAATTTTCTATGGTTTTCATTAGCTTGACCCGCAGAGTCCACCAGGATTTCTGTGCACTACAAGTCGTTATTACGTGGGCCCCCGTAATAATAAATTGCCTTGCACAGTTACCCCAATTTTCTCTCGTCCAAGCAGATGATCCATCAAGGAGGGGACACTACTGTCCTTATACCTCTGTCATGGAAAGGACCTTTGCGATGGTCCACGCGCTAACATTCGTTATCGTTACGCGCGTATAGGCACGATGATTAGATAGAATAGGAATAGAGAAAATTCCTAGTAGTTGGAGGGGCACCTTCGAGATGAATACTTCATCTTCCTTTTCTGGTCAAGTGCGTCGTCAATCTTGCTTCTCATAAGCCGTAGGGATCTCGTCCCGTTGGTCAAGAATTTGTTCAAGGTTGCCGCCTCTGCCTCGTCATCATCGCCGTAGTCTGGCATCTTCACGTTCGAGAGGGAAGAGCAGCCATTTCCTGCGGAAGTAAGCTCAGCATCTTGTTTGGTAATCACTCCCAGCCATGAGCTTTGCAAAGGATGCGAGGTCGGTAGCTTCATCGTGCGAGTCACGTACAGTAATAGGAGTCAGAGTCGAAAGTATCTCATTCACGTCAATAATCATTCCGTACACTTATTTGTATGTATGTATATCAATAACATATATGCTACTTAGCATAATCAAGCAATTTAATGCATTATATTACGTATAACTCTCGTTTTTGGGGGTTATTTTGTTTTTGGCAAGTCTAACTCGTGTAGACTATGCTTTGATTGGCACCTTATTTTAAAGGTATTCCTCACTAATGTCCTTGCCTTGTCACTTTTTGAAAAGTGTCTGACTTGTGGATCTTGGCGCTTTCGTGAATGCAATGAAAACCTTTTTGTAAAATGTTTTTGTGAGAGAACTCTAGTGATTGTAGTCTAGACTCGAGAAAGAATCCTAGTTCACTACAATCGAAGCTCTGATACCAAACTGTCACACCCTGTCTTTTGCGGAAGCGTATGATGTGTGACAAGCTTGTTATCATTGCATTCAATCATAATAAACAACTACATGATCAAAACGATGTTCATCCATTCATGAAAATTTGAGTATTACAAACACTTGTTATTTAAGTTTTCAAAACACGACCTTTGACAAGGTTTCTATTCAACAAAAGTGGATGACATCTAAACTTGTAGTCTACTTCTAGTTATGACACTTGCGCCCAAGATCCATCCTGTCACCTGAAATACATGTAATTTTGGAAAACATCAACATAAAGTTGAGCGAGTTCATGCATTTTTGTATTTCACGTTTTTATACTTTGTATGAAAACATAGTATGTGTCATGTATAATTCAAGTCTTTCTTGAGTACCCCACGTACTCAAGTATAATTCCCGTTTTCCCGAGTACCCCACGTACTCAAGTATCATTCGGGTTTTCTTGTGTACCCCACGTTTTAAATGATTGTTTATGCAAGGACATTAAGGCACGTGAGGACATACGGAGCATTAGTATATTCTCCTTTAAGGCATGTGAGGACATAGGAGCATTAGTATTTTCTCCTTTAATGTATGTGAGGACATAGGAGCATTAGTATTTTCTCCTTTAACTGTGTCGATTACCCTCGACTGTGTCGATTAACCTCGACTGCGTCAATTTCCCTTGACTGTGTCGATTTCCCTCGACTGTGTCAATTAACCTTGACTGTGTCGATTTCCCTCGACTGGGACAACGAAGCACTCAAGTGGTCACATAAGGACCCTGAGTGGGGCTCGGCCGTGCCCGTTAGATCTAACCCTCGTCCCTAATTAATGATTGTTTTTAATGGCTTGGTACTAGTATTCACCAAGACTTTATGGCATCTTTTGTATTAGTCTATGCTCACATGATCTAGTATTTTCTAGGCTTTTCTTAAAGCTCATCATATTGCACTCACCACGAGTGCTTCTCGTATTCTCAAATCATATTGCACTCGGTTCTCGTTCTCACCAAGAGTGCTTCTTGTATTTTTACCCTTTGTAAAAATTATAATATTTGTAACATGTATTTCACCCCCGAGAGTTATAAAAACTGAAAACAGTTAAAGAAAAGGGGGAGCATGAACTCACAACTTTGCGTTCCTTGCGTCGTAAACTTCACCGGATTTGCTTAATTAACGTCGTAACCTATACGCGTTTTCTTAACGTTAGTCACTCGACTTGCGTCGCACAAGTACAGTCACTCTCTTTTGTACATATTCTTGTGTTAAGAATATTCTATATTTTTAACTAAGTGTTTTACTTATATTATTTTCTCAAAAATTAATATAAGTATCTCATGTTTTGCACTTTGCACCCGAATTATGTATCTTGTATGTTGTATGTGTATTTTGTGTCTATACTTCTCATGAGTATTTAGTGTATTCTTAAGTCCTAATACACTAGCACGTATAACACATACTATATACACTTAGCACAAAGTTGGTGATCAAATAATATATATTTTTCTAAAAAAATATACATACTTAATATCCATTTTTATTCTTGAAGAAATCCTCATTTCTTGACACCAAAAATTAGGGAAACCTTGGTAATATTTTTAGATACATTTTTAGGGAATAAGTTTCTCAAAAACTTATATTTTTCTAAGTGTCAAAATTTATAAAAATTTTGGCAGAGTTTCCCCTAAAAATGGAGGTTTCCCATGTTTTCAAAACATGTGTTTATTTTCTTTTAAATCGTCAACAATCGTCAACAACAATTATCAACAATAATTATCAACAATAATCATCAACAATAATCACTAATTTCTTCATTTCATGAACTTGAATATTTACAAAAATGTGTAGTAACTTACTAGCACATTTAGTAAGTCTTGTTATCTTTAAAAATAAGTTTAATTTCTTAAAAACTTTATTTTTAAAGAATATGAAGTTTCACAACTTCTAGTCAAGATTCACAAAAATATTTCTTTGTTGAACTTCCTTGTTACACAAGTGTTTAAACACTTCTTTATTTACTAAAAATATATTTAGTTCATGTAAGATCCGGGTTTTAAACAAGACTAATATTTTTGCTTGGTTCTTCCGAAAAACCACTTGTAGATCTTTAGATCTACATGTTTAGAGTCTTATTTTACAAGAAAAATTACTTTTACTCAAGTTCATGTTTAGTGTGTAGTAGAGTTTCATCATTTAACCCTTTTCATTCTTAACATATTCTATGTCATGTTTCATGAACATGACTAATCCGGGTTAGATGATGATCCGAGCTACCACAACATAGATCGGCACTAAATAATCACCACAAAACAAGTCTTACAAGTTTTACACAACTCTTATGCTTTTAACCAACATATTTAACATTTTAGTAGACTTTCAACATTTCATCTTGCAAGTTCACGAGTTTTAACCGTCATATCTTATTTTAACCACTTTAAAATAGATCGAGAGGGCGTTTGTAGCAACTTACTACTAGCTCGAGGCTAGGGAAGAAACTAGTCGAAGATTGGGTGGATAAAAGCAAACAAAGGTGGTCCTTCAAGTTCCATTGTTTCCAACCTTCATAAGTATGCTTGTATCACCTTGTAGAGTGCTTAAATCATGTTGGAGGATTGAAGAAAAATGGTGATGAGGTTAGGGGGTGTTGGCCGTAGCTTTCATGAGAGGGAGAGAGAGATGTTGTGAAGTGTTATGTGATGAAGGTTACGATTCTCTAAGTTTACATATAAACTCCTTTTAGTGTAATATCCAAAGGGTAACATGTTCCTTATAGTACTAACATATCTTCCCATATCTTTCCATAATCTTTGTGAATCCAAGAAATATTTTTAGTAATCTTGGAAGATTTTGGGGAGATCACAAGTGGGGCCATGTGACCGTCCACCTACATATGGGGGGGGGGTAATGTGTAAATGTTGAACCATGAAGTTACTTGTAATTATAATCTAAGTATCTAGTTAGTGTAGTTCGTTACTAGGTATTTTAGCGTGTGTTAGGGTGTTCGGGGACCCTAACTAGCTTAGAAAGATAAAAACAATGCTTCTAGCATTATTTTGGTGTTCCGGGTATTATCCGGTTGTTCGGTTAGACACTGGTTCATTAAAGTGCTAAATTACACTTTTTAGTGTCTTTTAAGTACCCTTCTTGTACCCTTTCAATTCCCAACGCTTAGGGAAATATTCTGGATGATAAAACGAAATTTCTGCATAATATTCATATGTTTAAATGCTGAATTGAGCTGAATTATACAAAATTATGCACTTAAAGTGCGTTTCGGGTGCTTTTTAGTGCTTATTTTTGCTTTCGCAATGTCTATAAATTAAACCCTTACATGTACTCTTGGGTTTTAATGTACTTTTGTCGTCGGACCTATACCTAGGCCTCAATTCTAATGTCTGACTGCTTTCTGCAGTTCTGTTGACACGATGTGTCTTACCGGTGAGTTCACTAATATTTCTGACGCAACGCTCTCGTTTATGCATAAAGCTATATTTTGTAGCACAAAATGTACATGAATTCACTTGCATGGAATTCAGAAATTTATTTGTCTGGTAAACCAGATCATGCACAGTCATTTAAGCACAAATTACTGTTCATTTCGTGTACGGAATGTACGGAAAAGTGACGGTTGTCACAGTCTCCCCCCGTTAAAAGAATTTCGTCCCGAAATTCAAGCGATGCCATTGGTCGCAGGGGAGTTGTGAAACCAATATGGTCACTTAGATTCATGATTTGTCTTCATGTTCCCATGAAATCTCTGGGCCATGTCATGAATTCTATCATACTCAAGTAGATCAATCATGACTTTTCTGTGTCTTGTGGACTCTTGGTCTCTAACCTCAACAGGTTTCTATCGTATCACGGACTCTTGGTCCAAAACCTCAGCAGGTTTCTATATTATCACGGACTCTTGGTCCAAAACCTCAACAGGTTTCTATATTATCACGGACTCTTGGTCCAAAACCTTAACAGGTTTCTATATTATAATTCTTGTTGTTTGTCATTGACGTGAATTTTATTTGTGGGAACAATGACTGTTCCTTAAGTCAGACTCCTCTAACGATTAGACACATGAATGTGTCGCGATCACTACTGATCTTTTTCTGGGAGCTTCATCTTGTGAGCAATGGTTCTGATCCCTACACCGGGGATTCTACCTTTTCGTTTTCCAAATCACACTACGCCTTCTCTAGGCGAGGCTCTCATTTTAGTCATACTTCTTGTCTCACATTCTTTCGACTTATGCCGCTCATCGGCGTAATTTTTCTGTATTCTGCGGGCTGTCCTGATATTATCACATATCTGAAGGATCTTGCCCCTAGTTTTTCCTGGGCCATTTCGGGCCAGTTGATTGTTTATTTTCGGTCTCCGTTCAACGCGACGGGGATCGTCTTGTTATGTTCTATCTGAAGCTTCAAACGAGGCGATTTTTAACGGCGGTGTGATAAATACGGTTGTAGGAAGACTCTACTATGGGCAAGTGAGTGTTCCAACTTTTCGTTAAATTTTATCACACAAGCACGTATCATGTCCATTCAGTCTGCATCGTTCAGAAGCTCAGTTCATATTCAAGTTCTTACGATCATCGGTGTGTTGCAACCCTTGTGATCAATAAAGATCGTGCAACGTTTTCTTTCAGGTATCGGCGTCCAGTTGCGGCGCGCAATCACTGTATCTATCTCAAGATCTCTTCTCGTGATTCCTTAATCAATGTGCCGCGTGTGCAATGTCGTGGTCTCGTTGCATCGACGTACAATCGAGACTTTGTCGAGAGACGTCACATAATTGCAACTCTAGCTCCTTAGCTCTTGGTTGCAAGGTTGGCATGAATTTCTTTCTTATCCACCATGTATCTTAAAGTTCTCCCTTCGCGAACTCGAAATCCACTTTTCGTCATCATTGCACATAACTGTGCTTTCTCTAAGAGTTGCAAGGTAAATTGCGGCTGTTGCTCACGACCTTCCTTGGTCGTTGGCCATATAAGAATGTAGTCAATAAGTATATGACTTATCCAGGTATGGCTCACACGTTCGATTCATGAGGTCCATGAATATTGTCGATGCATGTGTTAAGCCAAATGATACGACAAGGATCTCGTCATGCTCGAAGCAAGTCCTAAAGGTCGTTTTAGGGATATTTCCTCTTGTATTCACAGTGGAGGACCTCTTGTCCTTAAGTTGATCCTTGGCAAAGGATTCTGATTCTCAATTTTCTGAAGTTTATGTAAAGTGGAGACTACCAACTTTCTCCTTGTCTCCTTAACTAAGGATGTTATGTCCTTAATTTCCTCTATCTAGCAGCTCTTGTAGTTATATCAGAGGTTCATGCTTCGCTGGTGAAGCTAGTCGGTATGGCGTCATTCGTCACTGGTGCTGCTCCTGGCACGCGATTTATCCTGAACTCCTCTCGTCGCTACAGAGAGGCGTTCCTAGCAAGTCTTCCGAAAAGGCTACTGGGACATCTTCCGTCACGGGGATGTTCTCAGGCTCTGCAGTCTACTCGGAGGCGTTTCTATGCCTCTTCGACCAATGAGGGATGTCGTAGATCTGTCGCCTTGTGGGGTCTAGCATCCTTGCACCTATTGCAGGAAAGTTTGGGTTTCATCATCCGCAAGAGGGATGCGTCTGATTTTCTCATATCGAACAACTTCAGCTGTATACTTGGACTTCTGATCCATGCTGACTATCATATTATGACTTCGCGAGTCAATGGGAACAGAAGGTTCCGACCTTCTGAGTCCCTAGAATATAACTCCTTACTCGCTTCGACTGTTTAAACTAGCCTCCTATATGCCCATTTCTAAAGGATATAGGACGTCTATTTTACTCGAAACTAGGCCAAGCAGTTTCTTATGTTCTAAGCATGCAAGGTTGAAGTTGATGCCAGTATTAATTAAAAGTAGATGCATTAGGTTGGTTAATAGGGAACGTACCCGTAACCGCATCTGGATCCTGGCGTGCTTCACGAGTTTCAATTGTGAAAACCCTTCCTTGTTTGTTTCTTCCTAGGGCAATCTTTCCTAAAGTGCCCTGCCTCACCACATTTGTAACAACCTGGTATTCTCTTATTTCTTCCATCTGGGTCCTTCGCCCAACAGGCATCCTTGCTGTGCCCTTCTTTTCCACACTTTCCGCACGTAGGCCTTAGACATCGACCTTCATGGTGAAAAGTGCATTCCCCGCATCTCGGCTTAGTCCCCGAGTATATTTTACCACCGGCCTTATTAGTGGCTCCATCAGTTTTCCTGTCACGTGGCGGATTCACCTTCTTTCTTTTGTTTGCTTTAGAGTTTCCGTAGCTGACTCGTGTGCCCACCTTTAGGTTCAAAGACTTCCTTTTCTTATTGCCTGATGACTCCACATGAGTCTCATTCTTGTTATCCTCAGATTCCGAAAATTTTCCAGCACGTAGAGCTTCTTCAGTAAGAGTGACACTCATATCGATAGCCTCTACAATGGTTGAGGGCTTTGAGGTAGTAACCATGCTCCTGATCTGAGGTGCAAGTCCCCAAATGAATCGTTCAACCCTTTTGAATTCCGGTTTGACTAAGTAGGGAACGACCCTAGACAAGTCGTGAAACCGTTGGACATATTCATGAATCTCCGGTCCGTCCATTTTCAAGTTCCAGAACTCCACCTCAAGCTTCTGGATTTCAGCTCTATAACAGTATTTCTTTTCCATCATTTCCTTGAGCTCGTCCTAGCTTAGTGCATAAGCAGCATCCGCACCAAGGGTTTGAACCTGAAGGTTCCACCAGGAGAGTGCGCCATCTACGAATAACCCTGAGATATAAGTAACACTCTGTCGGGGCGAACAGTTACTCATTCTTAGAATGGAGTCAGTCTTTTCTGCCCAACGTACAAATGCAATGGCACCTCCTGTGCCATCAAAATTCAATGGCTTGCAGTCCAGGAATTGTTTATAGGTGCAGCCAGTTGGAGGGTTATTTTCAGTAGTGCCATCGATGTGCTTAGGGCAGAGGGCTTCATGTCGAAAATTGCCTGTGAGATGCATTCTTGCAGCTCGGCTTCTGTTCTTGGCAGCGTACTGGTGTTTGTGTCTCGCCTGGGCGGCATTCTCTTCTGCCAAAATGGTATGAAGTAGGTTAGACAATATTTCAATTGTCTATGATATACATAGCACCATAAACCATCATGTAATCACCCAATTTCACATGTATATATAATTAATGTTTGAGCGAGGAAACAGTTACTGAGCCCGCACATAGGCTTGCCAACTTGGCTTATTGTTTGAAATGAACTCAAGGCTACATCGCCTTGGTCATTCAAGTTTAAGTTATTTCCTGCTTCATTGATTTTCTTAGGTCTTTAGCTTTACTGGTGCGTATATTTCCCCTTTGATGGGGTTGCTTGGGTGGAGGTGATAGGAAGTGTATCGTCGCTGATTCTTTCCTGAATGTCATTCCACCTCTCTCGCTCAAATATCGTTTTCTCAAACGTCTCGTATGCAGGTAGAAGTGTCAGTCACGAAGTAGGCTAAGATAGGCTTCCTACTTTCTAACGTGCTAAAGCACTGATCTATGTGTTGTTCTACCAGATGAAGGTGAGGACACCTATAGATAAATTTTCTATGGTTTTCATTAGCTTGACCCGCAGAGTCCACCAGGATTTCTGTGCACTACAAGTCGTTATTACGTGGGCCCCCGTAATAATAAATTGTCTTGCACAGTTACCCCAATTTTCTCTCGTCCAAGCAGATGATCCATCAAGGAGGGGACACTACTGTCCTTATACCTCTGTCATGGAAAGGACCTTTGCGATGGTCCACGCGCTAACATTCGTTATCGTTACGCGCGTATAGGCACGATGATTAGATAGAATAGGAATAGAGAAAATTCCTAGTAGTTGGAGGGGCACCTTCGAGATGAATACTTCATCTTCCTTTTCTGGTCAAGTGCGTCGTCAATCTTGCTTCTCATAAGCCGTAGGGATCTCGTCCCGTTGGTCAAGAATTTGTTCAAGGTTGCCGCCTCTGCCTCGTCATCATCGCCGTAGTCTGGCATCTTCACGTTCGAGAGGGAAGAGCAGCCATTTCCTGCGGAAGTAAGCTCAGCATCTTGTTTGGTAATCACTCCCAGCCATGAGCTTTGCAAAGGATGCGAGGTCGGTAGCTTCATCGTGCGAGTCACGTACAGTAATAGGAGTCAGAGTCGAAAGTATCTCATTCACGTCAATAATCATTCCGTACACTTATTTGTATGTATGTATATCAATAACATATATGCTACTTAGCATAATCAAGCAATTTAATGCATTATATTACGTATAACTCTCGTTTTTGGGGGTTATTTTGTTTTTGGCAAGTCTAACTCGTGTAGACTATGCTTTGATTGGCACCTTATTTTAAAGGTATTCCTCACTAATGTCCTTGCCTTGTCACTTTTTGAAAAGTGTCTGACTTGTGGATCTTGGCGCTTTCGTGAATGCAATGAAAACCTTTTTGTAAAATGTTTTTGTGAGAGAACTCTAGTGATTGTAGTCTAGACTCGAGAAAGAATCCTAGTTCACTACAATCGAAGCTCTGATACCAAACTGTCACACCCTGTCTTTTGCGGAAGCGTATGATGTGTGACAAGCTTGTTATCATTGCATTCAATCATAATAAACAACTACATGATCAAAACGATGTTCATCCATTCATGAAAATTTGAGTATTACAAACACTTGTTATTTAAGTTTTCAAAACACGACCTTTGACAAGGTTTCTATTCAACAAAAGTGGATGACATCTAAACTTGTAGTCTACTTCTAGTTATGACACTTGCGCCCAAGATCCATCCTGTCACCTGAAATACATTTAATTTTGGAAAACATCAACATAAAGTTGAGCGAGTTCATGCATTTTTGTATTTCACGTTTTTATACTTTGTATGAAAACATAGTATGTGTCATGTATAATTCAAGTCTTTCTTGAGTACCCCACGTACTCAAGTATAATTCCCGTTTTCCTGAGTACCCCACGTACTCAAGTATCATTCGGGTTTTCTTGTGTACCCCACGTTTTAAATGATTGTTTATGCAAGGACATTAAGGCACGTGAGGACATACGGAGCATTAGTATATTCTCCTTTAAGGCATGTGAGGACATAGGAGCATTAGTATTTTCTCCTTTAATGTATGTGAGGACATAGGAGCATTAGTATTTTCTCCTTTAACTGTGTCGATTACCCTCGACTGTGTCGATTAACCTCGACTGCGTCAATTTCCCTTGACTGTGTCGATTTCCCTCGACTGTGTCAATTAACCTTGACTGTGTCGATTTCCCTCGACTGGGACACCGAAGCACTCAAGTGGTCACATAAGGACCCTGAGTGGGGCTCGGTCGTGCCCGTTAGATCTAAACCTCGTCCCTAATTAATGATTGTTTTTAATGGCTTGGTACTAGTATTCACCAAGACTTTATGGCATCTTTTGTATTAGTCTATGCTCACATGATCTAGTATTTTCTAGGCTTTTCTTAAAGCTCATCATATTGCACTCACCACGAGTGCTTCTCGTATTCTCAAATCATATTGCACTCGGTTCTCGTTCTCACCAAGAGTGCTTCTTGTATTTTTACCCTTTGTAAAAATTATAATATTTGTAACACGTATTTCACCCCAGAGAGTTATAAAAACTGAAAACAGTTAAAGAAAAGGGGGAGCATGAACTCACAACTTTGCGTTCCTTGCGTCGTAAACTTCACCGGATTTGCTTAATTAACGTCGTAACCTATACGCGTTTTCTTAACGTTAGTCACTAGACTTACGTCGCACAAGTACAGTCACTCTCTTTTGTACATATTCTTGTGTTAAGAATATTCTATATTTTTAACTAAGTGTTTTACTTATATTATTTTCTCAAAAATTAATATAAGTATCTCATGTTTTGCACTTTGCACCCGAATTATGTATCTTGTATGTTGTATGTGTATTTTGTGTCTATACTTCTCATGAGTATTTAGTGTATTCTTAAGTCCTAATACACTAGCACGTATAACACATACTATATACACTTAGCACAAAGTTGGTGATCAAATAATATATATTTTTCTAAAAAAATATACATACTTAATATCCATTTTTATTCTTGAAGAAATCCTCATTTCTTGACACCAAAAATTAGGGAAACCTTGGTAATATTTTTAGATACATTTTTAGGGAATAAGTTTCTCAAAAACTTATATTTTTCTAAGTGTCAAAATTTATAAAAATTTTGGCAGAGTTTCCCCTAAAAATGGAGGTTTCCCATGTTTTCAAAACATGTGTTTATTTTCTTTTAAATCGTCAACAATCATCAACAACAATTATCAACAATAATTATCAACAATAATCATCAACAATAATCACTAATTTCTTCATTTCATGAACTTGAATATTTACAAAAATGTGTAGTAACTTACTAGCACATTTAGTAAGTCTTGTTATCTTTAAAAATAAGTTTAATTTCTTAAAAACTTTATTTTTAAAGAATATGAAGTTTCACAACTTCTAGTCAAGATTCACAAAAATATTTCTTTGTTGAACTTCCTTGTTACACAAGTGTTTAAACACTTCTTTATTTACTAAAAATATATTTAGTTCATGTAAGATCCGGGTTTTAAACAAGACTAATATTTTTGCTTGGTTCTTCCGAAAAACCACTTGTAGATCTTTAGATCTACATGTTTAGAGTCTTATTTTACAAGAAAAATTACTTTTACTCAAGTTCATGTTTAGTGTGTAGTAGAGTTTCATCATTTAACCCTTTTCATTCTTAACATATTCTATGTCATGTTTCATGAACATGACTAATCCGGGTTAGATGATGATCCGAGCTACCACAACATAGATCGGCACTAAATAATCACCACAAAACAAGTCTTACAAGTTTTACACAACTCTTATGCTTTTAACCAACATATTTAACATTTTAGTAGACTTTCAACATTTCATCTTGCAAGTTCACGAGTTTTAACCGTCATATCTTATTTTAACCACTTTAAAATAGATCGAGAGGGCGTTTGTAGCAACTTACTACTAGCTCGAGGCTAGGGAAGAAACTAGTCGAAGATTGGGTGGATAAAAGCAAACAAAGGTGGTCCTTCAAGTTCCATTGTTTCCAACCTTCATAAGTATGCTTGTATCACCTTGTAGAGTGCTTAAATCATGTTGGAGGATTGAAGAAAAATGGTGATGAGGTTAGGGGGTGTTGGCCGTAGCTTTCATGAGAGGGAGAGAGAGATGTTGTGAAGTGTTATGTGATGAAGGTTACGATTCTCTAAGTTTACATATAAACTCCTTTTAGTGTAATATCCAAAGGGTAACATGTTCCTTATAGTACTAACATATCTTCCCATATCTTTCCATAATCTTTGTGAATCCAAGAAATATTTTTAGTAATCTTGGAAGATTTTGGGGAGATCACAAGTGGGGCCATGTGACCGTCCACCTACATATGGGGGGGGTAATGTGTAAATGTTGAACCATGAAGTTACTTGTAATTATAATCTAAGTATCTAGTTAGTGTAGTTCGTTACTAGGTATTTTAGCGTGTGTTAGGGTGTTCGGGGACCCTAACTAGCTTAGAAAGATAAAAATAATGCTTCTAGCATTATTTTGGTGTTCCGGGTATTATCCGGTTGTTCGGTTAGACACTGGTTCGTTAAAGTGCTAAATTACACTTTTTAGCGTCTTTTAAGTACCCTTCTTGTACCCTTTCAATTCCCAATGCTTAGGGAAATATTCTGGATGATAAAACGAAATTTCTGCATAATATTCATATGTTTAAATGCTGAATTGAGCTGAATTATACAAAATTATGCACTTAAAGTGCGTTTCGGGTGCTTTTTAGTGCTTATTTTTGCTTTCGCAATGTCTATAAATTAAACCCTTACATGTACTCTTGGGTTTTAATGTACTTTTGTCGTCGGACCTACACCTAGGCCTCAATTCTAATGTTTGACTGCTTTCTGCAGTTCTGTTGACACGATGTGTCTTACCGGTGAGTTCACTAATATTTCTGACGCAACGCTCTCGTTTATGCATAAAGCTATATTTTGTAGCACAAAATGTACATGAATTCACTTGCATGGAATTCAGAAATTTATTTGTCTGGTAAACCAGATCATGCATAGTCATTTAAGCATAAATTACTGTTCATTTCGTGTACGGAATGTACGGAAAAGTGACGGTTGTCACAGACAAAATGTATAAGGATATTCGAACCCAGTTTTGGTGGCCGGGAATGAAGAAAGACATTGCCTTATACGTATCAAAATGCCTTACTTGTCTGAAGGTTAAGGCAGAACATCAGCATCCTTCTGGATTATTGGAACAACCAGAGATACCGGTTTGGAAATGGGAAAACATTGCCATGGATCTCATTACCAAACTACCGCGCACTAATAGAGGTCATGATGCCATTTGGGTAGTAGTTGATCGTTTGACAAAATCTGCTCACTTCTTGCCAATCCGTGAGGATCTCTCTGCTGAAAAGCTTGCCAAGATCTATGTAGATGAGATTGTATCCCGACATGGTGTTCCTTTGAACATCATATCAGACCGAGATGCTCGATTCTCATCTCACTTTTGGAGAACCATGCAATCTGCTATGGGAACCCAATTCAATTTGAGCACAGCTTATCTTCCTCAAACGGATGGACAATCTGAAAGAACAATCCAGACATTGGAGGATATGCTTAGATCTTGTGTGATCGATTTTGGTGGAAGATGGGATTCGCATCTTCCATTGATCGAATTCTCCTACAATAATAGTTATCACTCCAGCATCAACATGGCTCCTTTCGAAGTTTTATACGGTCGAAAATGTCGTTCGCCGGTCTACTGGAATGAGATTGGTGAAGCTCAGCTCACTGGACCTGAACTCATTCTAGAGACTACAGACAAAGTCAAGAAAATTCACGACAACCTCTTAACAGCTAGAAGCCGTCAAAATAGTTACGCGGATAGACGACGCAAGCCTTTGGAATTCAAAGTCAGTGATCTCGTCCTACTCAAGGTATCTCCTTGGAAAGGTGTAATCAGATTTGGGAAGAAAGGAAAACTTTGTTGGATCGTTGTCGGACCCGAATGAGTCAATCAGAAGAGTTGTTTATCCAATTCAAAGGCGGAATCAATGAATACAGACGCTCAAACTAATTATAATGCCTCTTGTATTGATTTAACAGAGATTACAACCTGAGAGCAATTTGGCAGCACTTTGTTACAATTTCTGAATCGTGCCAAATGAATGAACAGTGCACCTATTTATACTTGACCAGATTTCGCTTATATGACCATGCCATATGAGCGAAATCTGATGTTTCTGATTTCGCTTATATGGACATGTACATATGAGCGAAATCACTCCCTTAACTCCTAAACATCGTTTCTCGAACCTCGTGCACTGGTTATTCTAACCTATCCTATTCTATTACATGATACAAGACGAAGTCAATAGACGTAATGCACCAACAGACTCCCCCTCGGATATTGACGAAGTCTTCAGTGTCTAGTCTCTGTTATGACACCTCTTCTGTCTTGATCATTCTACCTTCTCGTTCAGATTGTAACATTGAAAGCATCTTTCAATCTTTCTCTTTGATCAGCTTCTCTCTTTGACTCTTACACCAGGATCTCATCACTGACTCTATCATCAACAGCTTTATCATCAGCAGGCTCCCCCTTTCGTCAAGCTTCCGTGCTTTTAGGGATCGACACCTAGTTTTCCATCTACAAGCTTCTCCTAACTTTCAGCTTGTCTTAAGACTCCCCCTTAGACTCTGCTCTCGGGATCGTAGTCTGGACTTTTCCTGCAATCACTCATACACTTGATAAGTAACATCATTTTAAACTTCCAGATATCGTAATCTGACAAAACACACCATTTACACTCCCCCTATCATCAAAATACAAATAATTTGCAATTTTATCAAACAGAATCAAAACTGACTCTTTAACAGTATAAGCATCCAAATCCCCCACAGTTAATCATCCAAGTCCAACTTAATGACCTTGGAGATATCACAAACTGTTTTTTTTTTTTTTAATTTTTGATTTTAATACAAGTTTCAAATTAATGAACTTGTTTTATTTTTAGAAACACAATCAGCTTACTTAGATTTTGAAACTCAGCATCTCAAATATCAGTTGTCGAAAATAAAGTAGAAATCAAAATCTTTTTGTATCTTCTGAAAACATAAAGCAGTAAAGAAATATGCACAAACATATTTACAGACAACATTTTTGTTTTGAGTATGAATCAGAGGATCATATCAGTTTTTGACAAGTCACAAGTACCGTTGAGCTTAATTTTCACATTAAGAATTAAACAATTCACTTAGATTGTCGATATACTGATCCACTTAAATTTTCATACAAATTTCAACTGATTCAGGATACGAATTAGGTGTTTTAAGAACTTAAACTCATTCATGTGTCCCACCTCTTGAATATACTCCCGTATCCAGATCCCAATATTCAGTCTTACAGGTGAGTATACCTAGATGATATCTGTAAGGGGAATAAATTATAGTACAAAACCGTGAGAGCTCAGGTCAGAACTTCCGTTCAGCAGAGAGATGACGGCTCGACTTTTGGTGTGTCCCCTTTAGAGGATCTTTTGAATTACAACAGCAATGACTATCAATTTTATTGTTTCATCAATTTGCTGAGGGCTGCACTATGTTTCAAGCAATGCGAAAAGTATTATTCAGAGACTAGGTCAGAACTTCCATTCAGCAGAAGTCCCGGAATAATACCCCAGATATCACTAAGCATAAAGACCTAGTATCTCAGAAAGAGGGACCTTTCAAACGAGATTTCAGGGGTTACCTATATATCCAAGTAGTGTTCCCCACGAAATAAGCAAGTGTTTGAATTTTAGGTTTATATCCCGAAAAAGTTTACTAAATGTATAAAAACCTATCGACAAATCATCAGTGAGACTGTTTAACGCTATTTAATCATTACAATTCTTTAGCATACTTTAACTGTCTACTGATGTACTATCATTTCCTCTTTTTACGCAAAACTCAAATTTTTAAATTTTTATCATGTTTTTGGCTTTTTCAAATTTTCTAATGTTTTTGGATTTTCTAATGACAATTTTTCTCCCCCTAAAATGAAAAATCATTAAAAATTTGACAACACAATACTGATAGCTTTGTCTCGCCATCCATTTTCTGCATCTTGTGAACTGGATTACACGAAAAGCAGTAATTACCCCCCATGATTTACAACCCATTGATCTTAACAGTTTGAAAACCGTTTTTCAATCTGATGAAAGTAATCATGTTTGTTCAGCCGTGAGGGTTTCGGCGTATTCAATCAACATTTATTCAAACAAAATTAAAACCAACATATTTTTGGTTTTACAAATTTTACCAAACTAGAAACATATTTTTGGTTTTTTTATTTTTCATATTTTTAGGGTTTAGAAAATATTGTTTATTTATGTACAGAAAACAATCAAACTAAACTCCCTGTTCAACCAAACCAGGGTCCTGCACCCTCTTTCTGTGCCAGGCTGCTCCAACTACCATTCTCACAATCTTCAGCTTCGTTGAGCACCTACACATTCAAACTTTATCAATCATTTGAACAATTTAGCCCAGGTCTGTTGGACCTTAGGCATTTCAACACAATAATTTTCATTCAATTTTGGAAATTCTTTGTCACTTAAAACTTTTTCAACTTTGACTTCAACTTTCTCATCTTTTACCGACGTCACTTGTTTCTTAGCACTCCACACTTGACCTTTCGGAGTACCTCTTTTGTAAAAGTTTGTCTCTTTTTGAACCTTTTGATCTTGAACAACATTTTTAGGTTTCCAAAACTCTTGAGGTTTTGTCATATCAACAGATGTTCTCCAACTTTCTGTTGTTCTCAATCTAGGTGTGTGAGAATTCCAAGTATGTCTTGAATCGAACCTGTTCTGGTTTTATTTCCAATTTTGATTTGAAGCAAACTTGTTTGTATTGTACCTCCAAGTTTGTTTCGAATCAAATCTGGTTGACCTTGGTTTCACATCCTCAGATTTCTGTTTTTCAACATCAACAGGCTTTGGATTTGGACACTTTCGTGCAACATGTCCAATCTGATCACATTTAAAACACACTTTCTTTGAAACGTCCTTGGCCTGTTGTTGTTTCTTTTTCATAGTCTCAAACTCCCCATTAGACTGCTGTCCAAATTTGAGTTTTTCCTCTTCTTTCAAACTTTTTCCTTGAACAAAATTCAATTTTTGTTGCAAATCCTGTTTTTCATTTTGTTTTCGATTCTGTTTCTTTTTATAACCCAAACCAGCCTTCATGTTTTTCTTCTTAAAACCAGGTTTGTTATAAAGAGATTTATGACTTTTACCAACAAACTTTGAAATTTCCGACTTCTCAATCTCAACCATTTTGAAAACTTTATCGACCTTCTCTGAAATCACATTCTGAATCGGGAATACAACATCTAAGAATAGTTTGTCCGATCCAATCATGGTATAGACCAATCCCTTTGAATCATCATCCAAATTTTTCTTGGATTTTGTGTTTTTCAGATAACCATCATGAAAATTTCCTTCATCTTCATCCTGTGATTCAGACTTACCTTTTGTAGACTCATCTTTCAAAACACTATCAACAACCTTACTCACCACCTCTGAATCATCAGCTTCATCAGATTTGGTGTAAGTCACATCGATACTTTCAGGTAATTGGTCAGCTATGTTCAAACCCTTTGCCACCTTTTCCTCATCATAAAAAGTATAATTGTTTCTCAATGGTGGTGGTACCTGATGAAATTCTGAACCAATACCCTTTTTGCAATTGTCAGTATCTTTGTCATCTGGTGTGATGTTGAAAATGCGTTCAAGAATGTACGAAGAGTTATGATAACTTTGAAGTTTTGTAACAATCTTTTCTTTTTCAGCCAAGACTTGTTTAAGATTAGCAATTTCATCAACACACTTGTTCAATTCAATTTGCTTTTCTTTAAACTTTCTTTCATACATTTCTTTAGTGACTAAAGTTTCAGACAATCTTTGATCAAAACTTTTGACTTGGCTCTTCAAAGTATCATAAGCTTCCTGTACTCTCTGACTCGACCACTTTAAAGAATCATACTGTTTTTGTAAATCTTGAAATTTAGATTCTTTTTCAACACAAACAACACATTTAGCAGTACACTTTTCTTTCAAAATCTTATTTTCTTCTTCAAGACCATGACATTTCAGTGTTAGCTTTTCGACTTTTAATTTCAAAATTTCTTCTTTTTCAATCATTTCTTTACATTTTGTTGTGAAAACATTTTCTAGTTTAACTATATCATTGTCTTTTGTTTTTATGATGTCATCTTTTTCAGTACAGGCTTTGCACATTTCTATGCAATTCCTGCACTTGTTTTCTTTTTCATCAACCAATTCAACATTCGACAAGTCAGAAGATTTTCTTACCTCAGTCTCTTTCAGCACCGGTTCTTCTGTCTCAGCTTTCTGATCTTGCTCTTTGTTCTCCTCTTTTTCTTCTTTCTGTGCTTCTTCTATCTTCTGTTCTTCTTCAGCTTTCTGTTCCTCTTCAGCAACAATCTTCACAACAGTCTTTACTTCTTCAATCATCTTCTTCAATTCTTCTTCTTTTCGCTTCCTCATTTCTACCACCTTCGGTAGACTTGCTTCACAAACCTCTCTTATCTTCTTCTCCAAATCAGGCAGATATGCTTTATCAGATAACCTTCGTGTGTCGAAAGTAGCTTGCCTTGGAAGCAAATTTGTTACAGCTTCGAAATCCACTTTTGATGGGTCAACAACTGGATTACCCCATGGATCCATGTAACATTCCATCTCATCATTCCATCTTTTTGCTCTCTAGGCTTCTTTGAATGGTTCGTTTAATTTTCCGATTTCCCATCTTGCATAATCTGCTTTCCACCATCTATCAGGATCAGCATCAGCCACAAATACATATCCAACTGCATCTTCTTCCGGGCAAACCTGACTCCAGTCGTAACCTTCATCGTCATATATAACTGCAAGGGCCCTTGATTTTTCTTCAGGCTGTTTCAACCTTGGAGGCTCAGACTTGTTCTGATGATAAATCGCTTTCTTGTAATAATCTTCTTTGAACGGGTTTTCAGAATCATCATCAGCATACGCATTTCTGCACTCGCGCTTAAAGTGACCTTTTTGTTTACATTTGAAACATGTCACCTTAGATTTATCAAATCCCAGTTTGGTAGATGGTCCACCAATTGACTTTCTCCCCATGATCTCCATGAACCGATGTGCCCGACGAACAGCACTGGCCATGCACCATCTTATATCGATCAATTCCATCTCTTCAGGATCGATTTGATCGTAATCTTCTTTCGTCAAGTTGGTGTTGCCAATCTTCCCTGCAACGAGGCTTTCATACGATTCAAGTACAGATGCCAAGAAAACCATCTGTTGTTTTGCCGACTCTTTGCTGAAATTCTGCCCATTCTTCAAATCCACTGCGATATTACACTAAAACAAATTCTTGGAAGCAGATTGACTTGAAGTGTTTGAAGAAGATCCACTGTGAAGACTTTCATTGTTCACTGAAATTGAACTTTCTGCAGAAAACGTTGTTCTTGGAGACCCAGCCTGTGGTATATTTCCTCTGTAGTAAAGCTCCACATTTTGCTGATAAGCTGGATTGTTGACTTTAGATCTCTTTATCTCCAACTCATGACTTTCAAGTCTTTCGATCAGTAAATCCACTTTTAAATCTTCAGGCTTGATTGTGTTTTTCAACATTAGAGCGAAGTATTGCCACTCTTGATCATTTGGCAATGAATCAAACAATTTATCCACCAGCTCCTCTTCAGAATATGTGATTTCATGTCTGGCCAGCTCCATTTTTAGATGCCCAAATCTTTCGATCATTTTACAAACAGATTCATTTTTCATACAACTGAATAGATCAAACTCTTTACGCAACAATTTCTTTTTGTTTTTAACAATTTCATTACTTCCTACACACTTTCTCTCTAACGCTTCCCACAAACTCTTTGAAGTTTTCTCTTGTTCAAGTAACGAGATAATATCCTCTCTCACTGACTGTTTGATCAATGTAATCATTTTATATTCAGCCACAGCATTTTTTATATCTATGTCTGTGAAATCTTTCGCATCTATTAAATCTCCTCCCTCTTTTACTGGTTCAATATATCCATTTTTCAATTTTAACCAGCTTTCACTCCTGAAAGCTTTTACCCAACCCTCAAATATGTTTTTCCACTAGTTATAATCTTCAACTTTCATTAGCTTCGGTGGTTTCTGCTGGCTTCCATACATGTTCTCAAACTTCAAATTCTCCGAAATCTCTCTTGAATATTCTCTCATCTCAGATCTTCTATCTGTTGATTCGGAAGTGAACGCGTTGTAGAATGTTTTGTAGAACTCTTCACCGTTGCTTGACATCTTCAAACACCTGAGAGCAAACAAAACAAACACAAACAGTTTAAACAATATCCAATAATCTGAAATAAACCAACACTTGATTGTCGTGAAATGATCTTGACGCGAAAAAGTTCACTTTCGAGCGAAATCAAGAAATGATACTTTGAGCAAAATAGCACACAAGGTACACTTGAGCGAAATCAAATTTCTTTGTGACTCAAAAGCGAAATCATGCTGACATTGAAGCGAAATTAGGGTTTTGGTTCACAAAAGCGAAATCAGGTTGACGTATGAGCGAAATCACATGTGTCTGTATAAGCGAAATCACCCTAGAACCTTATGAGCGAAATCCCTAAGACCTAATCAACGAAATCCCTTCAACATATGTACACATGAGCGAAATTAGATGTACTCTGGAACGAAATCCCAAGAAATTATGTTCACTGGAGCGAAATCATGTGGACCTAAAAGCGAAATCATACATTGTCCGTAAAAGCGAAATCAACTCGATGTCCATTTTTGTCCATTTTTAGTCCGAATTGTCACACCCCGACCACGTAGAACATACAAAACGTGGCGGAAACATTGGGGAGTGTTGTAACAGAATTAATGTTTCACAACCATGGATATTAAAGTTTCGTTTTATTCATCAAACAAGCGAGTTACATTGTCTTTAAACAAGAAATAAAGAGTACATAACATAAATTAACTAGTTCTTGTCTCGTTTTAAGTCACTAAGGCACAAGTCCGCCTAAGTATGTCTTGATAAGTCCTATGCATCATCTCCTGAAAACACATGTGAAAATAGGTACGTCAGCATAAAAATGCCTGTGAGATACATAGGTTTTGTGAAAATAAGATTCATGACTTATGTTTAAGAAAATGTTTAGTCATGAACCTTGTAATTTGCTTTGTCTTGTAAATCATTTGAAAAATGATACGATCAGATGATATGTATAAATAAGAGAATAATGTATGGTTAAATGAACAACCATGTAAAATGAGTTTGTATAAGATAAGTTGTTTGTAAAACAATGTCTTGTGAAAAGTATGTTATTTGTATAATATGTTATATGTCTCAAATTGAAATGATTCAAATAACGCTACGATATGTAATACCATACAAACACTTATATATAGGAAGTACCAGCGGCGTATCCACCATGCTTGTATCATATTACACACGCCTCGTTACTTAAATCACTTACTCAAACCAAACCATCAGGATGTAATGTTTAACAATTGTAGAAATGTTGGTGTATGGTCAAATACGGTTCACACGGTTCACAGATACAAACGGTTCACATATACAAACGGTTCACAGATACAAACGGTTCACAGATACAAACGGTTCACAGATATAAACGGTTCACAGATACAAACGGTTCACAGATACAAACGGTTCACAGATATAATATACTGTGTTCATATGCTGGATGAGCATATGCAACAAATTGTAATGTAAAACAATGTACTAAGTATGCACGTAATGGACATACATAGCATAAATGTAATGTAAAACAATGTACTAAGTATGCACACAATGGACCTACATAGCATAAAGTGTAATGTAAAACGATGTACTAAGTACGCACACAATGGGCATACATAGCATGAACACAATGAAATCATGTACTATAATGTACTAACGAACATAGCAGGTATATGATGTGGAAACATGGAAAGCATGAAAGTAACAAGTAGGCACATGTGTTCCACCCCAAAACATTTGGAAAACAGTAAAAGAGGGGTCTATGTACTCACTTGAGATTGCTTAGTAGTCCTTGAGTAACAACCAAACAATGCTAGAGATCGCGGATGTCAAACGGCACCTAATATAGGTAACTATGTTAATAACCGGACCTAAATCGGATGATTTAGATAGAATGAGGGTTTGTAAACCAAACGAGTATAGAGACTCGTGTCATATGGTTTAACAAAGCCTACATACTAAATGAAACCTAACCTAAGTGCTTTCGACCCATCGCGACTCATTAAGGTAGCTTATGCTACTTTAACGCGCCGTTCGCGTAGAACGCGTTCGGACCGCCTAACTAGTCCTATGACAAGTGTTATATGCCTAAACATGTACCATAATCAGTTATGTGACAAAATTTTATGTTACATATGCTTAATTACCAATTATACATGAAAAGGGTATTCTGGTAATTTACCTAAGGCATATAAACTACCTATCATACAACTACTCAAACGATGTGACCATAGGGTATAACCTCGGAAGGTTATTCCCTACCTACTATGGTTACCTAATGTATTTGGTCGGATCCTAATGATCGACCAAATGGGTCGGGTTCGAAGGTATAAGCGATTTATTAGATCGCTTACCCTACGACCCTAGACAACGTGGTAATCAGTAGGCATAGTCCCAAGGGACTATAACCAACGTGATTACACTCACGTTGCGAAATTCAAACGAACTTCGCATTGACCATAAACTGGTCAACGCAGAAAGTCAAACAAAGTTTGACTTTCAGACTCGAAAAGACTCGAAAAGCAATAAAAGAACGAAAGAATACTTACGAAGGGTCCCCAAATGCTAATTGTGATCAAAATAACTCAGGTATGAAACAATGGTTCCAACTTAGAGTCTTTTTAATCAGATTCTTGTGGGTTTTGCAATGGGGGTGGATGGGTATTTATAGTTTTCGGGTAACCGTTAAGATCGTTTCATGGAAACCGTGCTCGAATCTTGTGCGTACACTTGTTGGAAAGTTATGGTGGCTAAAAATGTTCCCCCATGAGCTGAAAGGGCAAGTTAGAATGTGTGGGTGTGGATTAAACAGCTGGAATCAGCTGACTAATCGATCTTATCTGTTCTGGAAGGCTGACGCGGCCCGCTTCAGGATACACCAAAACTAATGCGGGCCGCATGGGGGTTCTGATCAGAAAATAAGTTTCAAAAATGACAGTTTTGGTCCCTGTTGTGTATTTAAGCCATTTCCGACACTTCTAAGGCCCGTAAAGCCAACTTTAAGGCCCTAAAATGATGCCTAAACATTGTGGACATGAAACATGCTCAAAAATATGTCGGATGTCAGTTCGTTTGGTCGTACGAACGCGATGTTCGCTTAATTACGACGGAATGCGCATAAGCGCGAAAAACGATCCAAAATGCGCAACGAATGGATTTTTCTCATGCCAAACACTAAAATAAAATATTATAGTGCTTACATAAATTTTTGGATGTCCAGATGTATTCAGAACGTAAGTTATGCGCGAAAATGCAAACTTGTGCACTTTTTGACGCTTTTAGTCCCTGAATGACCCAAAAGTTTATTTTAGCACACCGAACCCCTCAAAGCCTATTTCTAAGCTATATAAAGGATATTTAAGGTGTGTTTAACTTATGGTCATGTTCTGGAGAGTCTGTTACAGTTCAAATTGGCATACTTTCACAGTTTGTCAACTTTAGTCCCTGTAAGCGATTTAACTTGATTTTTTGCCATACCAAAGCCTTCAAAACTTATTTCTAAGTTATGTAAAGATTATTTAAGGTATGTTAAGCCTATTTCACTATTCTGGAGTGTTCGTTGCATTAAACTGGTTGTATTTACGCATCAGTGCGCGTATAACCTTCCAGAAAGCGATTTAGAGCTTGAAATCGAACAAGAATTGATATGTGCAAAAGATACACATATTTATACAGATCCCAAGTATGAAATACAATATTTCATTGGATTGGCATTTGCTTGATGGTCGCAGTGACCCAGGTGTCACAGTCTCCCCTACTTTTAGGAAATTTCGTCCCGAAATTTATTCGTAGGAGTCTATTTGTGACTTTGTGTCAAATAACCACCAGAGATATGTAAGGCATAATCCTGTCATTTCCTAAACGGACATTCTTCATAACGAAAATGAACAGACGGAGTCATTTTCCTCAACGAGTATTCTTCAGAAGCGGAAATGAAGGAATAAACAAACAGGGATTCATTTCCTCAACGGGCAATCTTCAGAAACGTAAAATGAACTTACGGAGTCATTTTCAACGGGTGCGTCATCAGAAATGGAAATGAAAAGGAGAAACAAACGGATATTCATTTCCTCAACGGACAAATCTTCAGAAACGAAAATGAACAAACGGAGTCATTTTCAACGGGTGCATCATCAGAAATGGAAATGAAAAGGAGAAACAAACGGATATTCATTTCCTCAACGGACAAATCTTCAGAAACGAAAATGAACAAACGGAGTCATTTTCAACGGGTGCATCATCAAAAATGGAAATGAAAAGTAGAAACAAACGGATATTCATTTCCTCAACGGACAAATCTTCAGAAACGAAAATGAACAAACGGAGTCATTTTCAACGGGTGCTTCCTCAGAAATGGAAATGAAAAGGATAATCAAACGGATATTCATTTCCTCAACGGAAAATCTTCAGAAACGAAAATGAACAAACGGAGTCATTTTCAACGGGTGCATCATCAGAAATGGAAATGAAAAGGAGAAACAAACGGATATTCATTTCCTCAACGGACAAATCTTCAGAAACGAAAATGAACAAACGGAGTCATTTTCAACGGGTGCTTCCTCAGAAATGGAAATGAAAAGGATAATCAAACGGATATTCATTTCCTCAACGGAAAATCTTCAGAAACGAAAATGAACAAACGGAGTCATTTTCAACGGGTGCTTCCTCAGAAATGGAAATGAATAGAGTTAACTTCTAGGCACATGACAAAGCTCGCTGTGGTTTCTGTGCACTAAATTCCATAATTATGTATGCATCCATAATTACGTAATTCCTTGCACAGTCCGCACAGTTTGTCTTGTAATGTTCATAAGCACATAATCACATAGTTGTTTAACTTGGTTATTAATTTGTTATTAATTTGTTATCGATTGAGAACGGATATGGAAACCAGTCGATGGACTTCAATGTCCTCTGGGATCTATCTGAAGAGATAGGAAGATCTCCCAAAAATTCGATTTTGTTTTCAAAGAAACGTAATAGTCGAATTAAGGAACACAACAATTTTTAGGATTTACGGAAATACCCTTAGGTACCCTATTAAGGATTTATAGTGGTACTTTGGGTATTCGTCCAGTGTTGTAACTTGCGCCTTGTACTTCGTTTCCTTAGAATAAACGGGTACTTAGGAATTTCGTGGAACCGCAAGAGATCATAGAATGGAAAAATTTTGGGGGTAGTTTGTTCTTCAAGGAATATGGTTCCTTGATTGTCGGTATTGTAAGAGATATGTTGTTTATACATGCAACCACATAAATACATTGCAATGTATATGAAAGATTTATTTATAAACAACGATAACAACTGTTTCTTGGACCTTGACAACTAAAGAAAATAATACATAAGGATTGATTATTTCTAAACAGCGTTGTCTTCCATTCGGTCAGATGCTCATCCCTGTGCTGGATTTGCATTAGCAAGCTTTAGGCAATTTCTTCGGAAATGACCCATCTCGCCATAGTTGAAGCAAGAACCTGGTAGAAAACGACCTTGAGCAGGATTGTTGCCAGCTTGGTTTGGTGCGGCTGCAGCTGGGCAAACTCTTACTGTATGGCCTATAAGTCCACAAGTTTGGCATTTGCGGCACTTTACATTGGCATGATGATGGAGGCTACATTGGTTGCACAAGGGTGCAGTTCCATTGTATGGCTTCCTAGCAGGGGGTTGAGCTGGTTGGTTGGGGACGGCTTGATCATTGTGAGTAACCATGGCGAAGTTCTGAGAAGCCTTTTGCTTCTTTGACTTCTTAGGGGATCCAGTCTGTTCATCCATGGTCTTTGATTCCTCGATTGGGTTCGATTCCTCGATCGGTTTCTTGTCACCTTTTCGGAAAAGCTTACCTTTCCTGATCTTTGATTCAGTCAAGGTTGCAGATAGCTCAATGGCCTGTCTAACTGTAGTAGGGTTGCTGCCAGTCACGATGTCTTGTATTGAGAGGAGGCCATCAATGTACTTTTCTATTGCCTTATCCAAAGGCGTGACCATGTTTGGGCATAACAGACTTAACTCCTCATAACGGTCCGTGTAGGCTCGATGCTCACCGCTGTCTTGCTCAAGATTGTCGAATTCCCTTTCCAAGGCCCTGATCTCGTGACGAGGACAGAATTCCTTCATCATAAGGGCCCTAAGTTCAGCCCATGTCTGTGCTAGAGCAACTTCTGCACCACGATCTCTCATAACCCCGTTCCACCACGTAAGGGCTCTCTTCTGGAACACACTCGAAGCAAACTCGACCTTGCGATTGTCAGGACACTGCACGTGGCGGAAAGTATTCTCAATGCTCTCGAACCATTGAAGAAGCCCAGTCGCTCCCTCAGAACCACTAAACTTGAGTGGTTTCGCCGAGTTAAAACTCTTGAAATTGCATGGACCATTGTTGTTGTTGTTGGCTTGATTCCATTGAGCAAAGAGGTTTGGGAATTGAGCAGCCATTTGCTGCGCAATGATTTCTGCCAGTTCGGCAGTCGCTATCTGGCTTTCGCATCGAGGAGGCATTCTAAAAGAGGAAACATGAAAGGAAACGAGTGAGAGGATTAGACGAAAAGAATGAGATGAAACAAATCTGATGAAAGCAAGGATAGTGGTCATTTGTTTGTTACTACAAAGCAACAAACGACACACAGTGACTAATCAAAGTAAATAGGTCAAAAATAATGTATCGCGAAGACATGCTCGCCTATAAGTGAACACTCATCCCAAGAATTCCCATGTAAGCACAACTGGTCTCGCGTCTGATGAGATGTATACGAAGTGCTTGCCTAGACAGAAAACCCAGAATACAGGCATTCACCCTTCCAGTTTGCACGTGTTCACATTATTTAAAACCCAAAACCTTGACGAGATTTTGAAAACTCAAGGGGGTTCAAAACCATATAACAGAGGGTTCAAAACCTTACAATAGAGGGTTCAAAACCTAGTAATCAATCATCCTAGAACAGATGATTAGTTTTCGAAGCGGTTCTGAAATTTATGTTCTTGTTGTGGTCGTCGCCTAAGGATAGGTGACGGTATTGTTTTATGACTAAACGCAAGTAAACTCGCGTTAGGGTCCTAAGAAGGTTATAGACTAGGTCAAAGCATTACTAATAACCTAATTCCCTATAACCATTGGCTCTGATACCATCTTTTCTGTCACACCCCGACCACGTAGAACATACAAAACGTGGCGGAAACATCGGGGAGTGTTGTAACAGAATTAATGTTTCACAACCATGGATATTAAAGTTTCGTTTTATTCATCAAACAAGCGAGTTACATTGTCTTTAAACAAGAAATAAAGAGTACATAACATAAATTAACTAGTTCTTGTCTCGTTTTAAGTCACTAAGGCACAGGTCCGCCTAAGTATGTCTTGATAAGTCCTATGCATCATCTCCTGAAAACACATGTGAAAATAGGTACGTCAGCATAAAAATGCCTGTGAGATACATAGGTTTTGTGAAAATAAGATTCATGACTTATGTTTAAGAAAATGTTTAGTCATGAACCATGTAATTTGCTTTGTCTTATAAATCATTTGAAAAACGATACGATCAGATGATATGTATAAATAAGAGAATAATGTATGGTTAAATGAATAACCATGTAAAATGAGTTTGTATAAGATAAGTTGTTTGTAAAACAATGTCTGGTGAAAAGTATGTTATTTGTATAATATGTTATATGTCTCAAATTGAAATGATTCAAATAATGCTACGATATGTAATACCATACAAACACTTATATATAGGAAGTACCAGCGGCGTATCCACCATGCTTGTATCATATTACACACGCCTCGTTACTTAAATCACTTACTCAAACCAAACCATCAGGATGTAATGTTTAACAATTGTAGAAATGTTGGTGTATGGTCAAATACGGTTCACACGGTTCACAGATACAAACGGTTCACATATACAAACGGTTCACAGATACAAACGGTTCACAGATACAAACGGTTCACAGATATAAACGGTTCACAGATACAAACGGTTCACAGATACAAACGGTTCACAGATATAATATAATGTGTTCATATGCTGGATGAGCATATGCAACAAATTGTAATGTAAAACAATGTACTAAGTATGCACGTAATGGACATACATAGCATAAATGTAATGTAAAACAATGTACTAAGTATGCACACAATGGACCTACATAGCATAAAATGTAATGTAAAACGATGTACTAAGTACGCACACAATGGGCATACATAGCATGAACACAATGAAATCATGTACTATAATGTACTAACGAACATAGCAGGTATATGATGTGGAAACATGGAAAGCATGAAAGTAACAAGTAGGCACATGTGTTCCACCCCAAAACGTTTGGAAAACAGTAAAAGAGGGGTCTATGTACTCGCTTGAGATTGCTTAGTAGTCCTTGAGTAACAACCAAACAATGCTAGTTATCGCGGATATCAAACGGCACCTAATATAGGTAACTATGTTAATAACCGGACCTAAATCGGATGATTTAGATAGAATGAGGGTTTGTAAACCAAACGAGTATATAGACTCGTGTCATCAAAGCCTACATACTAAATGAAACCTAAGCTAAGTGCTTTCGACCCATCGCGACTCATTAAGGTAGCTTATGCTACTTTAACGCGTCGTTCGCGTAGAACGCGTTCGGACCGCCTCACTAGTCCTATGACAAGTGTTATATGCCTAAACATGTACCATAATCAGTTATGTGACAAAAGTTTAGGTTACATATGCTTAATTACCAATTATACATGAAAAGGGTATTCTGGTAATTTACCTAAGGCATATAAACTACCTATCATACAACTACTCAAACGATGTGACCATAGGGTATAACCTCGGAAGGTTATTCCCTACCTACTATGGTCACCTAATGTATTTGGTCGGATCCTAATGATCGACCAAATGGGTCGGGTTTGAAGGTATAAGCGATTTATTAGATCGCTTAGCCTACGACCCTAGACAACGTGGTAATCAGTAGGCATAGTCCCAAGGGACTATAACCAACGTGATTACACTCACGTTGCGAAGTTCAAACGAACTTCGCATTGACCATAAACTGGTCAACGCAGAAAGTCAAACAAAGTTTGACTTTCAGACTCGAAAAGACTCGAAAAGCAATAAAAGAACGAAAGAATACTTACGAAGGGTCCCCGAATGCTAATCGTGATCAAAATAACTCAGGTATGAAACAATGGTTCCAACTTAGAGTCTTTTTAATCAGATTCTTGTGGGTTTTGCAATGGGGGTGGATGGGTATTTATAGTTTTCGGGTAACCGTTAGGATCGTTTCATGGAAACCGTGCTCGAATCTTGTGCGTACACTTGTTGGAAAGTTATGGTGGCTAAAAATGATCCCCCATGAGCTGAAAGGGCAAGTTAGAATGTGTGGGTGTGGATTAAACAGCTGGAATCAGCTGACTAATCGATCTTATCTGTTCTGGAAGGCTGACGCGGCCCGCTTCAGGATACACCAAAACTAATGCGGGCCGCATGGGGGTTCTGATCAGAAAATAAGTTTCAAAAATGACAGTTTTGGTCCCTGTTGTGTATTTAAGCCATTTCCGACACTTCTAAGGCCCGTAAAGCCAACTTTAAGGCCCTAAAATGATGCCTAAACATTGTGGACATGAAACATGCTCAAAAATATGTCGGATGTCAGTTCGTTTGGTCGTACGAACGCGATGTTCGCTTAATTACGACGGAATGCGCATAAGCGCGAAAAACGATCCAAAATGCGCAACGAATGGATTTTTCTCATGCCAACCACTAAAATAAAATATTATAGTGCTTACATAAATTTTTGGATGTCCAGATGTATTCAGAACGTAAGTTATGCGCGAAAATGCAAACTTGTGCACTTTTTGACGCTTTTAGTCCCTGAATGACCCAAAAGTTTATTTTAGCACACCGAACCCCTCAAAGCCTATTTCTAAGCTATATAAAGGATATTTAAGGTGTGTTTAACTTATGGTCATGTTCCGGAGAGTCTGTTACAGTTCAAATTGGCATACTTTCGCAGTTTGTCAACTTTAGTCCCTGTAAGCGATTTAACTTGATTTTTTGCCATACCAAAGCCTTCAAAACTTATTTCTAAGTTATGTAAAGATTATTTAAGGTATGTTAAGCCTATTTCACTATTCCAGAGTGTTCGTTGCATTAAACTGGTTATATTTACGCATCAGTGCGCGTATAACCTTCCAGAAAGCGATTTAGAGCTTGAAATCGAACAAGAATTGATATGTGCAAAAGATACACATATTTATACAGATCCCAAGTATGAAATACAATATTTCATTGGATTGGCATTTGCTTGATGGTCGCAGTGACCCAGGTGTCACACGAATTTAGATATGAAACTTTCAAGGGTTTATCTATGTCCAATTTTACACAAACTGTGAAATTTTGATCTGATTTTGACCGGTAGATTTTGTTCTGTTGAATAAAGAAGGAGTAGAAGATAGAAATTTGATGCAAATGAGCTAAACTCTTCCTCCTGTGCTCTGATACTACTTGTAGGATCATTGTCGGACCCGAATGAGTCAATCATAAGAGTTGTTTATCCAATTCAAAGGCGGAATCAATGAATACGGACGCTCAAACTAATTATAATGCCTCTTGTATTGATTTAACGGAGATTACAACCTGAGAACAATTTGGCAGCACTTTGTTACAATTTCTGAATCGTGCCAAATGATTGAACAGTGCACCTATTTATACTTGACCAGATTTCGCTTATATGACCATGCCATATGAGCGAAATCTGATGTTTCTGATTTCGCTTATATGGACATGTACATATGAGCGAAATCACTCCCTTAACTCCTAAACATCGTTTCTCGAACCTCGTGCACTGGTTATTCTAACCTATCCTATTCTATTACATGATACAAGACGAAGTCAATAGACGTAATGCACCAACAAACTTGCACCACGATATGTTGGACCATTCAAGATCGTTGAAAGAATCGGAAAAGTGGCCTACAGACTTGAGCTGCCTCCTGAACTTGGAAATGTTCATCCAACTTTCCACGTGTCCAATCTGAAAAAGTGTTTGGCTGATGAAAACCTCCACATCCCCCTTGATGAAATTCGTGTCGACAACACCATGCAATTCGTCGAGAAACCTGTGGAAATATTGGACCATCAAGTCAAGAAGCTCAAGCGCAAGCGCATACGGATAGTAAAAGTTTGCTGGGAATCCAAACATGGCCCAGAGTTTACTTGGGAATGAGAGGATCAACTGAAGGCAAAATATCCACACCTTTTCCCACAAGTTTCTTCTAATTAAATTTCGGGACGAAATTTCCAAAAGTAGGGGAGACTGTGACATCTGTGTATTTTAATCCTTGTACTGTTCTGAACAACTTTGTATTTAATGAAATATGGTGTTTTAATTTCAATATTTGTTTAATTATTTGTGACATTAGTATGTTTTCAATCATTGTTCAATTCCGAACTCTCAAACCTATTCTGGAAGTGAAATCATAAACTGTTACGTGAACGTAATCGGTTTAACACGACGTACACTCCGGAACAATAACATAAGCCAAACATACCCTAAATACCCTTCACATAACTTAGAAATAAGTTTCGAAGGATTCGGTATGGCAAAAACATGTTTATTCGAACTTTAGAACTATTTGCGACAAAACTGCGTAACGAACGTTGGTGACCGCCCGGATAATATTTAAATCCTAAAAATATTATGTTATGATTAAAATTTTATTTTTAATCATGTTCGTGTTGAAAAATAAATTAAAACGCTTAAAAACGTTATTTTTCAAAGTTTAAGCGTGTACCGCGTGTTACTACGTAACACAGTGTTTCTACTGCAAAACGCAGAGAAAGCAGCCAGTCTCGACAACTGATATTTATTTCAGTAATATTTTGGCGAGTTTATTTTTATATAATAATAAAAATAATATAAAACGCCATAAACCGGTATTAAAATACTAGACATTACACTTAACCTCCAACTATTTTCTAAGCTACCATTCAAATTTACATTTACCCCCCCCCCCCTTGGAATTTACGGTCACAAGAACCCCACACCCCACTCAAAGATTTATTTCTTATTTTATTTAGATCTTGCTTGATTTAGTCACCAAGATATTGAGAAGGATCATTATAAGTATGGTGTGAATCTCATAAGATCATTCCATCTTCATCACTTCACAACTTCACTCCATCTTCCTCTCCCCCCCCCCCCCCCATAACCGTACACACCACCACCACTCCCATTTCCAATTTTTCAACCTTGTTCTTAAAGATTAAACTCCATTCCAAGCTAGTTTCAAGTTGGTGTGAAGATCCAAAGGAGTTTCCAAGGTGTTTTCAAGTGATTTCAAGCTCCATATCATCAAAATCTCATCAAAAACTCACTTGAATCTTGAAGGTATAAAGCTTATGTCTAAATCATACACTTGATTCTTGGTTGTTCTTGATGATTGGAAGTTTCTCTTGAATCTTGGAATTTTTCACAAACTTGAAATCTAAAAAGAAATGGGCCTTGATACAAAATAAAAATGGTAGTATATATGTGTGTATATATAACCGTATATATATATGTATGTGTATGATATTTGAGTTTGAGTTGATTTTTTATAAATACTTGTTTAGGATGTTTGCTTGCATGAAAAAGATTATGTGCAAATAGATTAGAGATATAAAGGAGTGATTGAATCATGAGTTATAATTTGAAATAATGTTAGTATTTTGACATGTAAATGGCCGAAAATTTATTAGACATATTTGAGAATTTTTAAGTTGTTGCATGTTCTTGAATGATAGTCAAAATGCAAGTGTTTGATAATTTGTGCATGATATGATGAATGTTCAATTAAATCAGTAAGTAAACATGAATAAATTACAAGTTTGATGCATTTAAATTCATATGAAATGATGATGATGATGATGATATGATAGTGTGCTTTAGACACTTGTACATAAGAATGCATGTTGATTTAAAGCTCAAGAAATGATAAAAAATGATTGTATGACAAAAATGTTTTAGAACAGATTATAAACACTAAAAATAGCATTATTTAGTATATTATAATGGCATGAAACTTTGTCATAGGTTTGATAGCTTTGCATGTTGTACATATAGCTTAGAAAGTGGTAAAATATGTGAAATTTGCATGATTTATGTGCTTTATGTGAGACCTGCACTATCATGAGTATAACCACTATTTTATTCAGTAAATAACATGGGTTATGTTAAAATATCAAGTCGTTACGATTTGGGATGGTTAGGGTAACGTTTGATGCAAAAATATGCGGTAAAACGGTTAAAAATCGGTTTTTCGGAGGATTTTTATAAAACTGTTTTAGATCAGTAAGTAAACTGATATTTTTGATATAAAAATAAGTATTTTAACTTATATTAAGTTTACTTGGTGTTTGGTTAGTCATACGTGACTTCCGACGCCCAAAAAAAAAACGTTACCAAATCGCTAAAATACGCGTTTTCAATGTACACTAGAATGGGTTGTTCATGGGTAAGTTTTATGTGTTACAAGATGTTATGTGATTTACAATATGTGTATGATGACATGTTTATAGTTGACAACATTATATGTATTACGATATTTATTTTATGTCACAATAAGTGTATATATTACGACGCGCAAATCGTAGATATATTGATTATAACATGATGAGGGTTACCAATAAAATCATTCAAGTCGCAAAGTTCTTAAATATATATGTGAACGCATATATATATATATATATTCACACCAACATAATCAAAAATAATAACTTTTCGAGAAAATCTCGAAGTTATGTGAAAATTTCTAAGTATCGGAGAAACTTAGGTATTTTTGTGAGTTTTTTTATTATTAAATCGTTCTTATTTAATTTAGGACGAATAAACAATTTGAGGGATTGTATTAACATATAAAAACGCACCCAAAGGTGAGTACATAGTTCCTCTATTTTACGTTTTCAAATGTTTTGGGGTGAAGCGTATGTGCATAACTTTACTTTTCGTTTTCATGACATTATACATGTTTTATTACGTATTACATATAATACATTATTTCAGAGACATTTTTATTGCCATATTGACTTAGTATGCCTATTACATGGTTTTACAAAGACATTTTCATGACATGCTTACATTGAAAAAGACATTTGGTATGTTTAACGGAGTAGTACATTCATTAACATTGATCACGCCGCTCGGTAGTATGTAATAGCGCTATAGGACTTGACAAATCCCGTTCCCGCTTTCTAGGAATTTCAGAAGGGGAATGACAGAATCCGAATACATTTTTGATAAACCTTGATCCTGATAAGGGTTTATCCGACAGTCTCAAGGCTTGAGTGTATGCGATAGACAAACTGTATAAATGTTCAAATCGATACAAGCAATGGTTTTCGAAACTTAACTTTTGTTTTAAACTTTTGTTTATTCAAAAACCTTGTTTTGTACATGACATTTTGATTACATAAGACATTTGTTTATACATGACATTATGCATTTGGCTTGAGTAAATACTAATTATTCGCCATACAAGACATGGTTTATACTGGACATTTGACATTGGACATTGACGTTTAAACAAGACATTATTTCAGGGTTATTAATAAGTTATTTAAGTAACGAGACGTGTGTAACATGATAAAAGCATGGTGGATACGCCGCTGGTACTTCCTACATATAAGTGCTTTTATTGTATTGCATATCGTGGCGTTATCTAAACCACTTTAACAAAGACAAGGCATGACATATTTTATACATATTATTTTCATTTGGTTATTCACTTAACCATGCATCATTCTTTTATATCATTTGATTTTTCATATGATTTTATAAAAGAAAATATTTTATAAGGTTCATGACTACTTTTCATTAAACATTTCTTTTAACATTCAAAGTCATGAATCTTCAACACTAAACCTATGTTACTCACAGGCATCTTTATGCTGACGTATTTACTTTCACATATGTTTCAGGAGCGATTATTTGATGTGAGCAAGCTACACTTAGGGCGACTTGGGCCTTAGCAATCTAAAATCAAGAAAGTTATCATCTTTTATGTTATGTGTTTTGTTTGAACTAAGACAATGTAATAATTTAAGCTTGTAAAACTTAACTTTAATTATCATGTGTTTTGAAACAATAATTCTGCCACACGACTCCCCGACGTTTCCGCCATGGTTTATTGTTTTACGCGGTCGGGGTGTGACAAAGACCGCAGAACAAAAGGTTAGATCTAATGGGTTTCAGGCAGCCACACTCTTGGTCACTCTAGTACCAAGCAGTGCTTTTGTGTCTCTAGTCGTGAATCGACAGTCGTGGATTCGACAGCTAAAAATGCCTATGGTTTGGATACTTCCTATGTCGTGTCACATGTTAATGGCCTTGCAAACCATTAGCGATCTCGATTTCCTTATATTTACAGAAATACTTGTTTCATACAAATTACATACCATGTTTTCATTCAAGTATACAAACGTTTAATACAAAAACTGCATGAATTCACACCAACATTATGTTGACGATTTTCCAAAAACTCACATGTATTTCAGGTAACTAAAGTGGATGTGCGCGCGGTCATACTCTTGCTCTTGGATGTTGTTTATGTTTTTAGCTATATTGTGTCAAGACCCCGATGCCTGTTTTTGTGGGAATTGGTTATTATATTTCATCCTATGTGGGATATAAGAACCAAGTTCTCGATGTTCGTCTTTTAAATAAAGTTGTAAACTTTTCAGACAATATGCTGTCTTGTGATGTAAACACTTAACCTATGTTATGTTTTAATTATGTAATGGCATTTGGAGTTATTTTACGAGCATGTAGTATGTTTACCTTTCGTATGCAATGAGAACCTTTCAGGATCACACCTCGTGCTTCCGCCTTAGAAAGGGGTGTGACAGATTGGTATCAGAGCTGCGATTGTAGTGAACCAGGATTCCTTCTCGAGCCTAGACTACAATCTTTAGGATCCTCTCACGAAAACAATTTTTCAAAAGTTTTCATTGCATAAAACGTTCCGCGACATCCACTACCTGAAACTATTTTCAAGGAGTCAAGTAAGGACACTACGAAACTTAGGGTACACTGGAGTAACACTTGTCTTTGACTAAGAATTACTTGCAACTATGTGTAATAATTAATATATACTTATACTAGAAATGGAATACCACAGATACACGTGTCTTCGCCTGAAAGCAGTGGCCTATCTGAAGGAAGTGATCCAACGATGAAACGAACTGTGCAGACTGTGCAAGGAATTACGTAATTATAGATGCATACATAATTATGGAATTCAGTTCACCGAAACCACAGCAAGTCTTGTCACGTATCAAACAAGATTCCCTTAGTACAAGAAAAGGTCAAACGTGAACACCCCCACCCTTCCCCCAGCCTATTAAATACTCTATTGGAGTAATGATTTAGGGTATAAAGACAAGAACCGCCAATGTGAAGAAAGATATTTTGTCCTTTACATATATTAAACTTGTACTATGGGGTGATGTAACCCTTATGCATTTTGTTTACTTCGCAAACAATGATGTAACAAGTTGTCCTGATATGTATAAAGACTCGGTGAATATCTTACGACACAGCAGTATTTATCTATTTATGCATGCTCGTTGCTGTATGAATTGATTGATACGTTTGGCGGATTGTTTGATGTCACTTATGTGGGTATATGCCTGTGTATATATACTACTACTGTCTCGTATGACAATATCAAACAAATGTCTAACCCTGTTGTGTTATGTTCTGACAGAACATGGCACCGAGGAGAGCTGTGAACAATCAGGATTCTGATCAACCCCCTCCTCCTCTTCTATCGAGGACTGTTGAAGAACTGAACTCCCTACTGGAAGAAAGGATCTCCGCAGCTATCGCTCAATACGAGGCGAACCGCACCGAACAAAGTGGAGGACCAAGCAATGCTAGACGTAATGGGTAGGGAGATACATCTGGAGGAAACACAACTCAAGGCTGCACCTTCAAGCAGTTTCTCGACTGCAAGCCACTGAAGTACGACGACACTGGAGGTGCAGTGGCTTTTGTACGTTGGACGGAGAAGACTGATTCCACTATCCGTATGAGCAAGTGTACCGCAGATCAGCAAGTCACTTTTGTTACTGGGTTATTCGTTGATGAGGCTTTGACTTGGTGGAATTTGCAAGTCCAAACCCTGGGAGATGATGCAGCGTATGGTATGACATGGGATGAGTTGAAGGAGAGAATGAGAAAGAAGTATTGCTCTCGTGCTGAACTCCAAAGGTTGGAGACTGAGTTCTGGCACTTGACCATGGAAGGTGCGGACATTACTGGTTATACCCGAAGGTTCCATGATTTGTCAAGAGTGATCCCCTATATGGTGACTCTCAAATTTAAGCGCGTTGAGCGCTACATCTGGGGATTGGCTTCAGAGTTTCGCAGCATGGTAACTTCGGCTAAACCTGAAACGATCACTCAGGCTGTACCTCTGGCTGTCAGCCTTACTGAAGATGTTGTTCGTATGAAGAAGTTATCACTAAACGCAACTGAAAAGACCGAGATGCATGCTGAGTCATCTGGTGACAAGAAAAGGAAGCATTCGAACCTGAATCAAGCGACACGTAACAACAAGGGTTCCAACTATAAGAAGTGCGACCCCAACCTGCCTCAGGAGGCGAAAATTCTTGCAGCCATGAACGACGCTCCTGCCAGAGGATACCAGGGCACTCTGCCCAACTGCAACTAGTGCAAGCGTCATCACGAAGGAGTTTGTCGCATTCCAAAATGCGACAAGTGTGGAAAACTGGGCCACCATACTGAGAACTGTTGGGGAAAAGGAAATGGAAGTGGTAATAGGAACGGGAATGGAAACCGCAACAGTGCTGGTAATAGAAACGGTGGTGGAAATGGCAATAACAATGGTAACCGGAATGGTAATGAAGCTGGGCAGAACCAAGGATGCTTTGGTTGTGGAAGCAAAGATCATTTCAAGAAAAATTGCCCAAGGGAGAACAATGCTCAGGCTCGAGCTTTCGTGATTGGAGCAAGGAACGCACGCAAGGACCCTAATGTGGTCACCGGTACGTTTCTCGTTAACAATCACTTTGCATCCATACTATTTGACACTGGTGCCGATTATAGCTTCATGTCTGTGGAATTCAAACGTATGCTTGGAATAGAATCTAGTTGATTAGATATTCCTTATTCCATAGAACTAGCCAATGGTAAACTTGTTGAATCGGGCGAAGTTGTTAGGGGTTGCACATTAGAACTTGGTGAGTGAAGATTTAGCATCGACCTCTTACCTATTCAATTAGGTAGCTTCGATGTAGTGGTCGGAATGGACTGGTTATCCAAGAACAAGGCTGAAGTTGTTTGTCACGAGAAAATCATTCGCATCCCTCTTGCGAATGATGAAACTCTCATCGTGCATGGAGAAAAACGAGACGCGCCTCTGCGAATCATCAGTTGTATGAAGGCGCAGAAGTGCTTAAGGAAAGGATGTGTTGCTTTCCTGGCGCACGTTGTAGATAAGAAGGCTGAGGAGCCGAAACTCGAAGACAATCCTGTGGTGAAGGAATTCCCTGATGTTTTCCCGAAGACCTGCCTGGACTACCTCGCAACGACAAGTCGAATTCCATGTAGACTTGGTTCCAGGAGCCGCTCCTGTAGCCAAGGCACCCTATCGGCTTGCATCATCCAAGATGCAGGAATTATCTACACAATTCCAGGAGTTGTTGGATAAAGGATTCATAAGGCCAAGCTTCTCACCTTGGGGAGCTCCAGTATTGTTCATGAAGAAGAAGGATGGAACTTTGCGGATGTGTATCGACTATAGAGAGTTGAACAAACTCACTATCAAGAATCGGTACCCATTACCGAGGATTGATGACTTATTTGATCAGTTGCAAGGATCGAGCTACTATTCCAAGATCGACCTTCGATCTGGATACCATCAGTTAAGGATCCAAGAGGAAAGCGTACCAAAGACTGCATTCCGAACACGTTATGGGCATTACGAATTCCTTGTGATGCCATTCGGACTGGCGAACGCGTCAGCGGTATTTATGGATCTGATAAACCGCGTTTGCAAACCATATCTCGATAAATTCGTGATTGTATTTATCGATGATATCCTGATTTACTCACGAACAAGAGAAGAGCACGAGCAACACCTCAGATTCATTTTGGAACTACTAAAGAAAGAGAAACTTTATGCAAAATTTTCAAAGTGAGAATTCTGGATTCGCGAAGTACAGTTCCTTGGTCACGTTGTGAATGAGAAGGGCATTCACGTAGACCCATCCAAGATAGAAGCAATTAAGAATTGGGAGGCCCCCAAAACCCCAACTGAAGTTCGACAATTTTTGGGCTTAGCGGGCTATTACCGGCGATTTATCGAGAATTTCTCCAAGATAGCTCAACCGCTGACAACCCTTACGCAGAAAGACAAGAAGTACGACTGGGGTGTTAAGCAGGAAGAAGCCTTCCAACTGCTCAAAAATAAGCTATGCGATGCACCGATACTATCCTTACCCGAAGGCACTGAAGACTTCGTGGTGTACTGTGACGCTTCGCGTCAAGGTTTAGGTTGCGTGACGCCAAAAAGTCATCGCTTACGATTCAAGACAGTTGAAGGTGCATGAAAGGAATTACACCACGCACGACTTGGAGCTAGGCGCGGTGGTATTCGCCTTGAAGATCTGGCGACACTATTTATATGGTACTCGATGTACAATCTTGTCACACCCCAATATTTCCACATGTTACCGGTGGGCCCGACGGGGAGTATCGTGACGTAGTTGATATCATCATTGTCAATACACATAATAATATAGCACAGCGGAAGGCTTGGTGAATCAACTATTACAAACCATAATGTCTGAGTGTCTGAGTGAAAGAATATACAGACTGGAATGTAATAACATCCACAGGCGGATCATAAATAAATACAAAGAAACAAAATAACAGACTTCAGGTATCTATGGATTTGCAAGATCCTCTTATGACACCTAATAGCTCCAGCCTATTACGAGAGGTACCTGTCAAATCAGTCTTTAAGAAAATACGTCAGTTTACACTGGTAAATACAATTAACTGACTCTTTTGAAAAGATTTATGAAAATTGATTTAAGTGCACATGGCACGAATCTTTTATAACTTGGGACAATTATTTAAATATAATCTTGTATACTGATTTATATGTTTGTCATACAATTGGGGCCAGTTCGAAGCCGGTCTTGATTAACCAACTCACCACTTATAGAACCCACAAAGGAGTTATCCCCAACATGTGGGTTTATATTTATTATTTTGCATTTGCATCTGTCAGGTGTATGCCTACACCCCGTGCATAGGTCGTGGCCATTTTCAAATGAAATGAGCCGAGGATATCCAGGACATGGTCGTATTAACCCCCAATGCTTATGTTATCAAACAAGACAGATTAAAACAGGTTATGTAAATTTATTAATCACAATCCGATTAAATGATTTCATACCCGACCAAGTGGTATTATTATAATACCATATCCCAAGCCCGTATAAGGGAAAATAAGTTAAAAGTATTTACCTGATGCTAGCAGTACAATCCTAAAGCTTTTTGAAGGCACCTTCTACCGGAAGCTATTTAATCTGTATAGAAGGTTTATCAACCTATTAGGATGCTAACGGGTCTTTAATTAAGTCAAGGACTTAGACCGGCTAGCTAGAAGGAAACCTTACGGTTATATACGCTAGATTAAGCGAAGACTGGGATAGAATGTGATTTAGACCCGACAAGCTTGGATACTTGTATAATATGGGTAAACTAAACACATTCTGAAAAATGAGAATTTAATGATAAGGTTAAGCCTGTTTCGGCTATTTTACGTAAACTAGTCACGTAAACCGATCCGAACGCATAAATGCGTAACGGTTAACCAAAGAAATTATATACAGGTCTTAATCGTTATTATGCTCAAAATATGTCAATACATCAGTAAGATATTAACATATATGCCCAAAAAGTAATTTAAACAAAAATAAGTCCCATAAGGGCATTTTAGTAATTTTAATGTCCATAAAAGAGTTTAAATGTGAAACTGAGTTGCAGGTCTGATTTAATCAGTAAAAGTATGTATTTTTATAAGTTATAACAGTAGGGTATTTTTATATATGTGAAATTTATCTTATATAACCAAACTATGCACCGAAGGGGCATTTTGGTAAATTCCACATAAGCTTTAAAGGTCAAAATAGACTTCTGAGTTTAAAAACTTTGGCTTACTTTATAATTATATAAATCAGCTTAAAACATCAGTGGGTAATAAGTTTTATATGTCAAATATAATTTTAACTCAAACTATGTGCTAAAAACGCTTAAAAGTCGGTTTTAAAGGATATTCGGGTTAAAATAGGAAATCTGAGTTTTTGAACAGTAATGAAGTTCAAAATATATTATTTATCATATAGAATCAGTAGCAAAAAATTTGGCAATAAAATGTTATGTAAAACTCATTTTATGCATGAAAAGGGTAAAACCGACAATTACCGAAATCAAGCTATAATCCTATGTTATGCTCAGCCTAAAAATAATTAAAAATCTTCAAAAATCCCAAAATATTATTTTACATTAGTAGGTAAAAAGTTTGGTGTCAAAAATCGGGTTTAGATAGACTTTATGCTAATTACGCCATTTAAATAATAAAAAAACTCCTTAATTACGCTATTGAGCATAACTCCTAATCTAGACCTCAAACTGATGTCAAATTTTTGGGACAAGTCTAAATATCAGTAGTAAAGGTATTAGTCCATTTATATAGCTAAAAATCTTAGTTGTATGTAAAAAGGGCGTTCATGGCATTATTAAGCATAATTACGATCAAGTGCATATAATTCAAACCATTAGGCACCATGCAATATAACTCCAGAGGGTTATACTACTAAGTAATGTGGTCCTAATGGAAGCTTGAAACATGGAAGAATTAAGCTTGAACGGGTCAGAACTGCAAGTCAAAGCAAAAGTCAAGCTTTTGCGACTTTCGGTTATATACTGACCTTAGACTATTAATTGTCGGGTTAGAACTGATAAAACATGTTTTAAAATTAATTACCAAGTCATTAGAATGTTAAAATATAATTTAGAACTTCTGTTTTATTAATTTTAGTCATTTTCAAACATTCTATCCAATTTGACTTTTTGTTAAACTACTTTGACCCGACAATTAACTAGTCAAACGAGAAAATTAGGAGGTGCCCTTTTTGGGGTTAATTACCTACCATAATATGGTTCCATAACCACTTTCAATTTAATCAGTGGCTGGTCCATATGTAATTAAAATGAAAGTCAAACTTAATTTACGACAAGTTTGACTTCTAAGTAATTAAGCTAAATAAAACGACTAAGCAAGTAATTAGAGGCTTACTAATGGTCCTAGCTGTCTTTTCTACACTTGATAATCTTCTCCTTGTCCTAAGCAAGCTCCAGAAGTTGTAGAATAGAAAATGGTTGCAAGTGTGCATAGGAACTCAAGAACTAATGTCCTTATATACTACTTTGCATGATCATGGATCAATCACATCTGTTATCGGGCATCCTAGGATCACCCCAGGTGTCCTAGTTGATGAAATAAACCGACATATAGCTCCCTAGGTCGATACAATCTAAGTTATGGCGGTGGAACAGCCAAAACCCGCACCTGGCAGCCAAATTCTGAGTTGGGCATGCTGAGGCGGGCCGCGTAAGCCAAAGAGAAGGCTTACGCGGGCCGCGTAGGCCAGTTTAACTGGCAAAACAAGTTTGTAACTTGGCAGCTTTAGTCCCTGATCCATTTAAACCTTATATAACCTCATTTTTAACATATTAGGCCCTTGTAGTCAGTTTGTTGAGTCCCAAGGATGAATAAACTAACTTCATTAGGCTCGATTTCGTTAAATATCACTATGAAAGCAAGTTTCATCAAGTTGACACTTATAGCCCAAAGTCTTGAAAACACGCTTAACGATCTCGAAACCACGTGAAATTTATACCACTTATTCTTGAGAGTATTTTTGAATATTTTGAAGCCTCAATTTCGTTAAAAGGTCACTCAGAGGTTAAAATCAACATGTTGACACGTTTAACCCTTGTAATTTAATAATCTTCCTATTATTTTCATAAACGGCTTCTTATATCCAATCAATCACTCGTTTAAGAATATATTCATCATGTATGGTCATTCAAAGGCACAAGTTTGGCATGTTGACACTTTTAGTCCCTGTGGTTTCATAGTTTCACTGTTTGTCAACTTTAGTCCTTTAAACTCAATATTTCACACCTTTCGAGTTTAGGACACGTGTCTTTACATAATTGGACACGTTTTTACGTGGTGTTACATCCTCACCCCCTTAAAAGAAATATCGACCCCGAGATTTACTGGAATAAGTGAGGGTACTTTTGTCGCATCGTGGACTCAACTTCCCACGTATATTCGGGACCTCTACAGGCGTCCCATTTGACCTTTACTATAGGTACATGCTTCCTTCGGAGCTTTTTAACCTGACGATCCTCGATCGATATAGGTCTTTCAATAAACCTCAGGCTTTCATCAATCTGTACGTCTTTATGAGACATAGCTAGCGATTCATCTGCTAGACACTTCTTGAGATTACAAATGTGGAACACATTATGGATTCCACTCAGCTCCTCTGGAAAGTTTAGCTTATAAGCTACACTGCCGACACATTCGATAATCTCGAATGGTCCAATATACCTAGGGCTTAACTTGCCCTTTTTACCAAAACGCATCACACCCTTCCAGGGGGATACTTTCAGTAAGACTCTATCGCCAACCTCAAACTTTAGAGGTTTTCGCCTCTTATCAGTATAACTTTTCTGCCTATCCCTGGCAGCTTTCAGGCGATCTCGAATCTGGACAATCTTGTCCGTTGTTTCAAGGACTATATCTGGTCCTGATAACTGAGCTTCTCCTACTTCTGCCCAGTAAACAGGCGTTCTGCATTTCCTACCATATAATGCCTCAAAAGGCGTAGCCTGAATGCTTGTATGGTAGCTATTATTATAGGAGAACTCGATCAATGGTAGGTGGTTATCCCAACTACCACCTAAATCAATAACACATGCTCGAAGCATGTCTTCCAAAGTTTGAATTGTACGCTCACTCTGTCCATCAGTCTGAGGGTGGTAAGCAGTACTAAAATTTAAACGTGTGCCCAAAGATTGTTGGAAACTTTTCCAAAAATGAGAGGTGTATCTAGTATCTCTATCAGAGATAATAGACACCGGTACGCCATGAAGAGCTACGATTTTGTCTACGTACAACTGGGTTAACTTGTCGGAGCTATGGGTCTCCTTGATGGGCAAGAAATGTGCTGACTTAGTCAGTCTATCAACAATAACCCATATGGTATCATTTCCATGCCTTGTTTTAGGTAACTTGGTTATGAAATCCATGGTTACCATCTCCCACTTCCATGTAGGGAGTTCTGGTTGTTGAAGTAGACCTGAAAGCTTTTGATGTTCAGCTTTAATCTGAGCACAAGTCAGGCACTTAGCTACATGTGTGGCAATAGATTTCTTCAAACCTATCCACCAATAATTCGCCTTCAAATCCTGATACATCTTGTCACCTCCAGGGTGAACTGAGTATTTGGAGTTGTGAGCTTCCTGGAGGATTACATCTCGGAGTCCTCCATGAATAGGAACCCAAATTCTTCCGTTCATTCTGAGGATTCCATCCTTCCCAGGTGCTAACTGCTCAGCAGGTACACCCAACTTTTCATTTATAAGATTAACTTCCAAAACAACATCTTTCTGTGCAGCTAATAGTCTTTCATTCAGACTATTCTTCAACTCAATGCTCTTGGCATTGATCCTGATTGATTTAACTCTTTCCTTTCAGCTTAGAGCATTAGCGACTACGTTCGCTTTACCTGGATGGTAGCGTATCTCGCAATCATAGTCATTTAGAGTTTCCATCCAACGGCGTTGTCTCATATTGAGCTCTTTTTTATTGAACAAATGTTGGAGACTTTTGTGATCCGAGTAGATCACACATTTAGTTACATATAAATAATGTCTCCACAACTTAAGTGCGAATACAATGGCACCCAATTCCAAATCATGGGTGGTGTAATTCTTTTCATGCACCTTCAGTTGTCTTGATGCATAGGCAATCACCTTGCCATGCTGCATAAGTACACACCCCATGCCGGTGTGTGAAGCATCACAATATACGACAAACTCTTCAATCCCTTCGGGTAAGGTTAACACTGGAGCATTGCTCAACTTTTGCTTAAGAATCTCAAAAGATTCTTGTTGCTTGGGACCCCAATCAAATTTCACATTCTTGCGGGTCAGAAAAGTTAATGGTGCAGTTATCCTCGAGAAGTTCTCAATGAATCTTCTATAATATCCAGCAAAACCCAGAAAGCTGCGTATCTCTGTAGGTGTCTTTGGTGCTTCCCAATTCATAATGGCTTCTATCTTGGTGGGATCAACTTGGATACCTCGCTCACTAACAACATGTCCAAGAAATTGGACTTCGCGAAGCCAGAACTCGCATTTGGAGAATTTAGCATACAACTTCTCCTGTTGAAGCAATCCTAAGATACATCGAAGGTGCTTCTCATGATCAACTTGGCTACAAGAGTAGATAAGTATGTCGTCTATAAAGACAATGACAAACTTATCTAAATATGGCTTGCAGACTCTATTCATGAGGTCCATGAATGCTGCTGGCGCATTAGTGAGCCCAAATGGCATCACTAAAAATTCAAAATGTCCATACCTCGTTCTGAATGCCGTCTTAGGCACATCTTCAGTTCTTACTTTAAGTTGATGATACCCAGATCTCAAATCAATCTTTGAGAAATAGCTCGCCCCCTGGAGCTGATCAAATAAATCATCGATCCTGGGTAAAGGATAATGATTCTTCATCGTTACCTTATTCAATTCACGATAATCAATGCATAAGCGCATTGATCCGTCCTTCTTTTTCACAAACAGTATTGGAGCTCCCCAAGGCGAAGAGCTGGGTTGAATGAAACCTTTATCCAGTAAGTCGTCCAGTTGAGTTCTGAGCTCTTTCATTTCTATAGGCGCTAGACGATAAGGAGCTCGTGCTATAGGTGCTGATCCTGGGAGAATGTCTATCCTGAACTCTACTTGCCTCTCAGGAGGTAATCCAGATAATTCATTAGGAAAAACATCAGGATATTCAGAGATAATTGGAATATCTTCAATTTTAGGCTTCGGCTCATTCACAGTCACTTGTGCCATGTAAATGACACATCCACTCTTCAAACACTATGATACTTTGAGAATAGACACGTTGCTAGGCAATCCATATTGTGTATCTCCTTGAATAGTGACAGATTCACCAGAAGGGGTTTTGATAATAACTAGCTTTTTATCGCAGGCAATTTGGGCTTGGTTATGTGACAACCAATCCATGCCTAAAACTATATCAAACCCAACTAGTTTCATTGGCAAGAGGGACAACGGGATAGAATGATTCTTAATGGATATAAAGCATCCATCAAGAAGAGTTGAAGCTGTTTCTAAGGTACCATCGGCAAGTTCTACCTCATATTTTATGTCTAGAGTCTTAATAGGCAAATTCAGTGACTTACAAAACTTATGGTCTACAAAAGACTTATCAGCACCTGAATCAAATAAGACTCTAGCATAATTATTATTAATGAGGAAGGTACCTATTATGACATTCTCGTCGTTCACCGCTTCCCTAGCATTCATTTGGAAAACCCTTGCATTGGTTTTCTTCGCCTCCTCGGGCTTCTTAGCATTCTTGGGGCAATTGGTATTGATGTGCCCCTTTTCATTGCAACCATAACAAGTTGCATCCTTAATGTTCTGGCACTCTACAGATTTGTGCCCTTTCTTTTTACAAATCCCACATGGGTTAGCTTGTGGGTCTTGGTTGCACTTCCCAAAGTGCCTCTTATTGCAGGTTTTGCATCTGGGATTATCACTTGACTGCCCCTTCTTGGAATTAAAGTTCCCTTTACTCTTCTTGTTTGATTGAGGAGACTTGTCTTCCTCTCTCTTCCTCTTTCCATCATCAGTGGTTTTCTTTGCCCTACTCCTCACAACATCAAGAGTGAGGGACAAAGATAGATCCACAGCAGATCTATAAGTGGCTAGCTTAGAAGCCTTAACATTTCCTTTTACTTCGGGGGCCAAACCACCGATGAAACGCGCAATGCGTTTGGGTTCTGGAGTGACTAGGTACGGCACAAGCCTTGACATTGAATTGAAGCTAGTCACGTAGGATCTACAATCCAGATCTTTCATCACTAAGGTGAGGAAATCAGTCTCTATCCTTTCAACCTCATGTTGAGGACAATAAGTGTCCTTCACCAAATCAACAAACTTGTTCCAAGAAAGATTGTACAAAGGAACCTTCCCAGTGGCTTGCACTAATGCTTTCCACCAAGTAAGGGCATCGCCCTTGAAAGATTGTGATACAAACTTCACTATATCCTCTTTAGCACATCCGCTGATGTCTATCATAGTCTCCATCTCGTCCAACCATTTCATGCAATCGATTGCTCCCTTTTCTCCTGTAAAATCCCTCGGTTTACAGGAGATAAAGTACTTATAGGTACAACCCTTGGTGTACCTGGGAGTCGGCTCGAGGACAATCTGCCTCTTTGGCTCACTACCCTGATTAGATAAGTGCTGAGACTCACTTTTCTTATAAGTATGAGGTTGAGAATGAGATCTTGAATGAGTTTGAGACCGAACAATACTCGGCTCTTTAAATTTAGCATCCACAGCCTGAGCGACTGCTGCGGTTATCATTTCTTGCAGTTCGGCACCAGTGATATTAATTCTAGTGTTGTTTTCTTCTGTGGGATGACTGTTTGCTTCATCCGAGCCATCCATTTTTTAATACTATATCAAACAATAATTATATATTTAAATTATGTAATAAATCATCATATTGATGATTAGATGGTCATGGTATTATTAAACCATATAGACCATTATAAGAAAATAGTAATAATCAAAGAGGTATAATTCATTATATTTTTTATTAGACAGGGGAATATAAATCACACTGTCAATGTCATAAGGACATATTCATATTACACAATGCTCGTCTCGAAGGACATTTAGATGGCACAAAGCCTTGTCACAAGGATGATTATAATCATTGATTTCTTTAAGGGTCGAACAAAGTTCATCGCCTTTTTTTTACAAGAAGTCTATAAATTAAAACTTTCATTGTCATTATTACACCTTTGCTTATAAGTACACATCTCTAATGGATGTCGTGGTGTATACATCATATTGATGTTTATTAGCCATGATTCATGTTGATCATATAGACTATAATAGTGGCTTGGAAAAGTCCAAGTACCTTAGGAAGATTGTGTGGTTTCTCATACCGCACAATTTAGGATTGTTAACATGTTTTCAGATGTTAACAGGGAGTTAACTCTTAAAAAGGTTGTACCATCATAGCCATTTAGTATTTTGGCTAGGTTATACCTCTAAGAATTTCTTTGATAGATCGATAAAATTTAAATAATAAAATTTGATGATGTAATAAAATACATATTTTAAAAAACCGAAAATAACTTTATTAAACCATGAAACGAGTACAACATTGCCCTAAAAGGGACTTGAGAAAAACAACACAAACTGCCCACGCAGGGGCTACTGAAACAGAAAGTAAGTCCACGCAGGGACTTGGTACATGAAAATAAAATAAACGTCCTCGCAGGGACTTATTGAAATACAACATGAAACAACAATTTCCTACTTCTTCTTGCCCTTAAGAAGGTTCATAAGACCTTTGACAAAACCATTGTGCTTCTTCTTAGTTTCATGAGCTTCATGTTCAACCCGGTCTAACCTCTGTAAAATTTCCTGAGATTGTTCCTGATGGTGAGGAGGGGGTTACTGGTATGGTGGGTATTGGTATCCCTGCATCGAATATCTAGTTGGGTAAACTAGAGGTTAAGAAGAAGGATAAAGGGCATTGTACTGAGCAGCTGTAAGGTATGGGTCATGGTTTCCATAGTCCGATGGGTATCCTGATGGATTATACCCAGATGAACCGGGGTATGTCGGGATCGGGTTGTCAAAACCCAACGGTGGCTGCTCTGGTGCGTGAGAAACTGGCGGAGGGTTGACTTCCGGCATCGTGTGTGAGGGTCCATCCAACTGAGGGTCCTCTGGAATAGGAGGGTAAGAACTTGAGCCATGAGGAGATGCAAACCGTGGTCCCCCACGTACAGACATTCTAGCATTTCTCCTTCGCCTTGGCGGCTCGGGAGGCTGTTGAGGTGGTTCCTCAACTGGCAAAGGTGGTGGGGTAACAGCTTGAAGCTGTGGTTCAACCAAAGGAGGTTGGACTGGAGAGTTGTGGTATGAAGGGGTAAAGAACCAATCATACTGAGCCATTTTATCAGCATACGAATCAGGACCTCGGTACGGTGATCCTTGATATGGTGAACCGCTCGATATGCTAATAGGATGGCCCGGTGTTCCAAATTGCAATTCAGGGTCTGGGTCGTCGTCCATTTCCATCTCCTAAGAGAAATGATCCTCAGGTCCAAGAGGATTGAAGCCCAAAAGTCGTTAACGTAAGCATTGGGATTAAACTGAGTTGGAGAGTAGGTAGAATCCGAGTGATGAAAAGGATGAGATTGAAAAGAGTGGTGTGATTGGCTTGAGTGATGGGATCCCTGCGAATGATGGGAATGTTGGGGTTCAATAGGAATGGGAAACCCAAAGTATGGAGGGTCGGATGGTGAGGATCTAAGTGAGACAGAATGTCTTGCTGGTTCGAAGCTATGACTCCAATTGTCCCGTGAGTCGGAGCCAGAGAGTGAATCGGATGGGGTACGTCGGTGGGAGGGTCCCGCGTGGCCCGATGGCCCTCCACGCATGGGTCCTTTGCCTCTTACTCACGGTGGCATTTCCAAGTGGTGACCTATCAAAACAAGTAGATATAATATAACAATAAAAAGGAAAGTTAAGAGTAAAATCCTAGGTCATTAGCCTAGACTCGGAAGTCTAAGAATTGTGCTTATTGTGTCATTGAGATTAAACACAAAAGGTTAGTGTTTAATTCATTCAATGTTGGCTCTGATACCAACCTGTCACACCCCAATATTTCCACATGTTACCGGTGGGCCCAGCAGGGAGTATCGGGCGTAGTTGATATCATCATGGTCAATACACACAATAATATAGCACAGCGGAAGGCTTGGTGAATAAACTATTACAAACCATAATGTCTGAGTGTCTGAGTGAAAGAATATACAGACTGGAATGTAATAAGATCCATAGGCGGATCATAAATAAATACAAAGAAACAAAATAACAGACTTCGGGTATCTATGGATTTGCAAGATCCTCTTATGACACCTAATAGCTCCAGCCTATTACGAGAGGTACCTGTCAAATCAGTCTTTAAGAAAATACGTCAGTTTACACTGGTAAATACAATTAACTGACTCTTTTGAAAAGATTTATGAAAATTGATTTAAGTGCACATGGCACGAATCTTTTATAACTTGGGACAATTATTTAAATATAATCTTGTATACAGATTTATATGTTTGTCATACAATTGGGGCCGGTTGGAAGCCGGTCTTGATTAACCAACTCACCACTTATAGAACCCACAAAGGAGTTATCCCCAACATGTGGGTTTATATTTATTATTTTGCATTTGCATCTGTCAGGTGTATGCCTACACCCCGTGCATAGGTCGTGGCCATTTTCAAATGAAATGAGCCGAGGATATCCAGGACATGGTCGTATTAACCCCCAATGCTTATGTTATCAAACAAGACAGATTAAAACGGGTTATGTAAATTTATTAATCACAATCCGATTAAATGATTTCATACCCGACCAAGTGGTATTATTATAATACCATATCCCAAGCCCGTATAAGGGAAAATAAGTTAAAAGTATTTACCTGATGCTAGCAGTACAATCCTAAAGCTTTTTGAAGGAACCTTCTACCGGAAGCTATTTAATTTGTATAGAAGGTTTATCAACCTATTAGGATGCTAACGGGTCTTTAATTAAGTCAAGGACTTAGACCGGCTAACTAGAAGGAAACCTTACGGTTCTATACGCTAGATTAAGCAGAGACTGGGATAGAATGTGATTTAGACCCGACAAGCTTGGATACTTGTATAATATGGGTAAACTAAACACATTCTGAAAAATGAGAATTTAATGATAAGGTTAAGCCTGTTTCGGCTATTTTACGTAAACTAGTCACGTAAACCGATCCGAACGCATAAATGCGTAACGGTTAACCAAATAAATTATATACAGGTCTTAATCATTATTATGCTCAAAATATGTCAATACATCAGTAAGATATTAACATATATGCCCAAAAAGTAATTTAAACCAAAATAAGTCCCATAAGGGCATTTTGGTAATTTTAATGTCCATAAAAGAGTTTAAATGTGAAACTGAGTTGCAGGTCTGATTTAATCAGTAAAAGTATGTATTTTTATAAGTTATAACAGTAGGGTATTTTTATATATGTGAAATTTATCTTATATAACCAAACTATGCACCGAAGGGGCATTTTGGTAAATTCCACATAAGCTTTAAAGGTCAAAATAGACTTCTGAGTTTAAAAACTTTGGCTTACTTTATAATTATATAAATTAGCTTAAAACATCAGTGGGTAATAAGTTTTATATGTCAAATATAGTTTTAACTCAAACTATGTGCTAAAAACGCTTAAAAGTCGGTTTTAAAGGATATTCGGGTTAAAATAGGAAATCTGAGTTTTTGATCAGTTTATAAAGTTCAAAATATATTATTTATCATATAGAATCAGTAGCAAAAAGTTTGGCATTAAAATGTTATGTAAAACTCATTTTATGCATGAAAAGGGTAAAACTGACAATTACCGAAATCAAGCTATAATCCTATGTTATGCTCAGCCTACAAATAATTAAAAATCTTCAAAAATCCCAAAATATTATTTTACATCAGTAGGTAAAAAGTTTGGTGTCAAAAATCGGGTTTAGATAGGCTTTATGCTAATTACACCATTTAAATAATAAAAAGCTCCTTAATTACGCTATTGAGCATAACTCCTAATCTAGACCTCAAACTGATGTCAAATTTTCGGGACAAGTCTAAATATCAGTAGTAAAGGTATTAGTCCATTTATATTGCTAAAAATCTCAGTTGTATGTAAAAAGGGCGTTCATGGCATTATTAAGCATAATTACGATCAAGTGCATATAATTCAAACCATTAGGCACCATGCAATATAAATCCAGAGGGTTATACTACTAAGTAATGTGGTCCTAATGGAAGCTTAAAACATGGAAGAATTAAGCTTGAACGGGTCAGAACTGAAAGTCAAAGTAAAAGTCAAGCTTTTGCGACTTTCGGTTATAAACTGACCTTAGACTATTAATTGCCGGGTTAGGACTGATAAAACATGTTTTAATATTAATTACCAAGTCATTAGAATGTTAAAATATAATTTAGAACTTCTGTTTTATTAATTTTAGTCATTTTCAAACATTCTGTCTAGTTTGACTTTTTGTCAAACTACTTTGACCCGACAATTGACTAGTCAAACGAGAAAATTAGGAGGTGCCCTTTTTGGGGTTAATTACCTACCATAATATGGTTCCATAACCACTTTCAATTTAATCAGTGGCTGGTCCATATGTAATTAAAACGAAAGTCAAACTTAATTTACGACAAGTTTGACTTCTAAGTAATTAAGCTAAACAAAACGACTAAGCAAGTAATTAGAGGCTTACTAATGGTCCTAGCTGTCTTTTCTACACTTGATAATCTTCTCCTTGTCCTAAGCAAGCTCTAAAAGTTGTAGAATAGAAAACGGTTGCAAGTGTGCATAGGAACTCAAGAACTAATGTCCTTATATACTACTTTGCATGATCATGGATCAATCACATCTGTTATCGGGCATCCTAGGATCACCCCAGGTGTCCTAGTTGATGAAATAAACCGACATATAGCTCCCTAGGTCGATACAATCTAAGTTATGGCGGTGGAACAGCCAAAACCCGCACCTGGCAGCCAAATTCTGAGCTGGGCATGCTGAGGCGGGCCGCGTAAGCCAAAGAGAAGGCTTATGCGGGCCGCGTAGGCCGGTTTAACTGGCAAAACAAGTTTGTAACTTGGCAGCTTTAGTCCCTGATCCATTTAAACCTTATATAACCTCATTTTTAACATATAAGGCCCTTGTAGTCAGTTTGTTGAGTCCCAAGGATGAATAAACTAACTTCGTTAGGCTCGGTTTCGTTAAATATCACTATGAAAGCAAGTTTCATCAAGTTGACACTTATTGCCCAAAGTCTTGAAAACACGCTTAACGATCTCGAAACCACGTGAAATTTATACCACTTATTCTTGAGAGTATTTTTGAATATTTTGAAGCCTCAGTTTCGTTAAAAGGTCACTCAGAGGTTAGAATCAACATGTTGACACGTTTAACCCTTGTAATTTAATAATCTTCCTATTATTTTCATAAACGGCTTCTTATATCCAATCAATCACTCGTTTAAGAATATATTCATCATGTATGGTCATTCAGAGGCACAAGTTTGGCATGTTGACACTTTTAGTCCCTGTGGTTTCATAGTTTCACTGTTTGTCAACTTTAGTCCTTCAAACTCAATATTTCACACCTTTAGAGTTTAGGACACGTGTCTTTACATAATTGGACACGTTTTTACGTGGTGTTACAAATCTTCACAGATCACAAAAGCCTACAACACATATTTAATCAGAAGGAATTAAATATGCGTCAACGACGGTGGGTCGAGCTGCTAAACGATTATGACTGTGAGATTAAGTACCATCCTGGAAACGCAAACATTGTAGCAGACGCGTTAAGCCGAAAAGAAAGGGTTAAGACCCTAAGGGTTCGAGCATTAGAAATGACTATTCGGGTGAACCTCACCGCACGCATTCATGACGCACAACAAGAAGCCCTTAAGAGGGAGAATCGTAGAGCTGAATACCTCCAGGGATGCTGAAAAATTTGATGCCAAACGAAGAGGGAACCTTATACTTTAAGGGGCGTATTTGGGTTCCACTCTATGGCGGTATCCGAGAAGTCATCCTTAATGAAGCTCACAAGTCAAGATACTCAATTCACCCAGGATCGGACAAAATGTATCAAGACTTGAAAGAATATTATTGGTGGCCGAGACTCAAGAGCGACGTTGCTGTTTATGTTGGAAAGTGCCTAACCTGTGCTAAGGTTAAGGCTGAATATCAGAAACCATCTGGCCTACTGCAACAACCCGAGATACCCATGTGGAAGTGGGAGCAAATCTCGAGGGACTTCATAACAAAATTACCCAGGACCCCTAGAGGGCACGATATGATATGGGTGATAGTCGATCGGTTAAAAAAGTCTGCGCATTTCCTACCGATCCGAGAGAAGGATAGCACTGGAAAGCTTGTTGAGCTGTACTTGAAAGAAATCGTGGCACGTCATGGAGTGCATATCTCAATTATTTCAGACAGAGATGGACGTTTTGTCTCAAGGATCTGGCAATCCTTCCAGGAAGCCTTTGGATCTCAACTAGATCTAAGCACGGCCTTCCATCCGCAAACAGACGGCCAGAGCGAACGGACCATACAAATGCTAGAAGATATGCTTCTCGCATGTGTTATGGACCTAGGCGGCAGCTGGGATACTCACCTACCTTTAGTTGAGTTTTCCTACAATAACAGCTACCATACGAGCATAAAAGCCGCACCGTTCGAAGCTCTATATGGCCGCAAGTGTTGCTCGCCATTATGTTGGGCAGACGCTGGAGACAAACGTATGGTTGGTCCTGAACTTGTTCAAGAGATAACCGACAAAATAATGCAGATCTGAGAGCGCATTAAGTCAGCTCGAGATCGACAAAAGAGCTACGCTGATCGAAGACGAAAACCCTTAGAATTCGAGGTGGGAGACAAAGTTTTGTTGCAAGTCTCGCCTTGGAAGGGCGTAGTAAGATTCGAAAAACGTGAAAAGCTGAATCCACGATACATCGGACCATTCAAGATCTTGGAAATAGTTGGTAACGTGGCTTACAAGTTGGAATTACCAGAAGAACTTAACGGAGTACATGATACGTTTCATGTGTCCAACCTCAAGAAGAGTCCAACCCAAGAAACAGTGATCATCCCTGCGGATGAAGTGCATATTGACGACACATTCCGATTTACAGAACAACTCGTTAAGGTTACAGACTAGAAAGTCAACAAGACCCGAAGGAGTAGTGTCAAACTTGTCAAAGTATGTTGGAACTCTAAGCACGGACCCGAGTACACGTGGGAATGTGAAGACCAGTTTAAAGACAAGTACCCCCACCTGTTCAAGAAAACTCCTGCGAGAGATAGCTCGGCCTGAATTTCGGGACGAAATTCTTTTAACGGGGGGAGACTGTGACAACTGGCACCAAACCGGTAATTTCCGTACAACTTAATTATTATTTAAGACCCGCAACTATGTGCTTAAATGTCAACATTTTCTGATTACATGCTATACATGTGAACTCATGCACGTTTTATACTTCAAATATTGCATTATGCATTACTGTTAGCGTTGCGTCAGAAAGACTAGTAAACTCACCGGTAAGACACACTGTGCCAGCAACTCTGCAGAAAGCAGTCAGATAATGGAACTGGGGCTTAGAAGCAGGTCCAACGTCTAAAATACATTAAAACCCAAATATGGATACAAGGGTAAACATATAAACTTTCCGGAAGCTAAACTATGCATTAAAAAGCACCCGAAACACACTTTAAATACTGAATTTTACATATTTCAGCAATAATTCAGCTCTAATCAACATTTTAACACTAAAATATCATGCATAATTTATGTTTTATTGTCCAAATTAATTTACAAAGTGTCGGGAATTGAAAGTGTCACAAAAGGGTACATAAAGGACACTAAACGGCGCAATTTAGCACTTTAACGAATCGGTATCTAACCAAACAACCGGACACTACCCGAAACACCAAAATTATGCTAGAAACATTGTTTTAATGTTTCTGAGCTAGTTATGATCCCCGAACACCCTAACACACTATATAACACACAATATGCATGAACACTAACTAATACACTTAAATCCTAACTAGATCTCCTAACTATCATTAAACCCCAACTAAATACCCCCCCCCCCCATGGTGGACGGTCACAATGTGGCCCCACCCTTGATCCTTCTTGATCTTCCTTAGATATGATCAAGATCATGTTATGTACTAATGAAACACTTTACCCAATGGTTAAACCTTAAACATGGTTATAAGTATAACCATGATAGATCATTCTCATTCATCTTACACACACCACTCCCTCTCCTCCCTCTTCTCTCCCTCTCGGCCGTAAGCAACAACAACAACATCATCATCATTCATCAATTTCCATCCAATCTCAAGTGATCACAAGGTGTTAGAAGCCAAGTTAGGAAGTGTGGAGCTTGTGGATCTTGAAGGACCTCTTCCAATTGCTTTTATCCAACACATTTTTCATCTTCAACCTCTTGTGTTCATCCCTAGCCATAGAGCTAGTAGTAAGGCCCTTATGATCTCTTGTTACTTCATATTGTGATGGTTAAAAGATGATGAACATTGTTAATCTTGAGGAACACTAAAGAACATGATCATGAATCTTTAACATAAGCTAATAACATAAGAATACATGTTGATTGTGTTGATTTGCTTCTTGATGATTGATGATTTGTGTTAGTGATGTTAGACACCATATGAAACCTACTAGATTGTGATTTAACACATGATCTAGTAAGTTAAGGTGGTGATCTTGTGAAAGACCAAGATCATCATGCTTTATGTTTTCATGAACTTGAAAAGTGAAAATGATTTTGTGAATAATGAAGTATGTAATATGTTACTAGTCATAAACTTGGATGATTTCAAAATAGTTTTCCAAAGAAACTAAGTTAAATAACAAGATTTACATAGACTTAGTTCTTACATAAACAAACACTATTTTTAAAGGTTAAACAAGTGTAGAAACACTTGTGAAGCAAGAAGATTTCATAAAGAAATATTTTTGTAAAACATGTTTACAAGTTGTAAACACTTAAATCTTTCAAGAATGAAACTTTTAAAGAAGTAAACACACTTTAAAGGGTAACTAAACCTACTAAACACACTACCAAATTACTACAAGTTTTTATGAAAGTTCAAGTTCATGATTGTTATGTAAATAGCATTGTTTTGGCACTTGGTAAGTGTAAGTTGCTTAGGGTTGATTGTTGATTGTTTGTGATGATTTTAAAAAGAAAATAAACACATGTTTTGAAAACATGGAAAACCTCCATTTTTAGGGGAAACTATGTCAAAATTTCTATAAAATTTTGACACTTAGAAAAATATAAGTTTTGGTGAAACTTATTCCCTAAAAATTTACCTAAAAATATTTACCAAGGTTTCCCTAATTTTTGTGTAAATTTCAAGTTAAGAAATGATGATTTCTTCAAGATAAAAATTGATATTAAGTATGTATATTTTTTAGGAAAATATATATATTTATTGATCACCAAATTTTGTGCTAAGTGTATGTAATATGTATTATATGTAATAGTGTATTAGGACTTGAAAATACACTAAATACTCCTAAGGAGTAAAAATACAAAAATACACATACAACATGCATAGACAAATACAAGAAAATATATTTATGAAAATATATTTCTTAATAAATTATGTAACTTGGACAAGTTATGAACTTAAAATGTATTTTTTGACGAAAATATATAACTCGGGTGAAAAACACAAGATACTTATATTTATTTTTGGGAAAATAATATAAGTAAGATACATAGTTAAAAATATAAATTATTTTTAACAACAAAGAACAAATACATAAAAGATGGTGATTTGTACTTGTACGATACAAGTCTAGTGACTAACGTTAATAAAACACGTATAGGTCACGACGCTATAAAACCAACCGGTAAAGTTTACGGCGCAGGATACACAAAGTTGTGAGTTCATGTCCCCACTTTTAAACTTTTACTTGTTTTCTAAACTTGGGGAAAATACATGTGTTATGTTATGTTGAATACAAAAATTAAGGAATGATACTTTAGATCATGTCACGAATAGGGTGTCATAAGCACCATTAATCAGTTACATACCAAGACCGCGGAACAAAAGGTTAGATCTAATGGGTTTCAGGCAGCCACACTCTTGGTCACTCTAGTACCAAGCAGTGCTTTTGTGTCTCTAGTCGTGAATCGACAATCGTGGATTCAACAGCTAAAAATGCCTATGGTTTGGATGCTTCCTATGTCGTGTCACATGTTAATGGCCTTGCAAACCATTAGCGATCTCGATTTCCTTATATTTACAGAAATACTTGTTTCATACAAATTACATACCATGTTTTCATTCAAGTATACAAACGTTCAATACAAAAACTGCATGAATTCACACCAACATTATGTTGACGATTTTCCAAAAACTCACATGTATTTCAGGTAACTAAAGTGGATGTGCGCGCGGTCATACTCTTGCTCTTGGATGTTGTTTATGTTTTTAGCTATCTTGTGTCAAGACCCCGATGCCTATTTTTGTGGGAATTGGTTATTATATTTCATCCTATGTGGGATATAAGAACCAAGTTCTCGATGTTCGTCTTTTAAATAAAGTTGTAAACTTTTCAGACAATATGTTGTCTTGTGATGTAAAGACTAAACCTATGTTATGTTTTAATTATGTAATGGCATTTGGAGTTATTTTACGAGCATGTAGTATGTTTACCTTTCGTATGCACTAAGAACCTTTCAGGATCACACCTCGTGCTTCCGCCTTAGAAAGGGGTGTGACATACCAAGCTTTCTTGGCACACATCGTAGTAGCGGAGAAGGAAAAGAAAGGAAAGATGATGGAAGAAGTACCACTTGTTCGTGAATTTCCTAACGTTTTTCCTGATGATTTACCTGGTTTACCTCCCACTCGTGATATCGATTTCCGAATTGACCTCATTCCTGGAGCAAATCCTGTTGCTAGAGCGCCTTATCACCTCGCTCCCTCTGAAATGCGCGAACTCTCGAGTCAGCTCCAGGAACTGCTTGATAAAGGCTTTATTCTCCCTAGCACCTCTCCTTGGGGCGCGCCTGTCTTTTTCGTTAAAAAGAAGGACGGATCTTTCCAGATGTGCATCGACTATAGGGAATTGAATAAGCTTATCATCAAGAATCGATATCCCTTGCCTTGAATCGATGATTTGTTTGACCAATTACAAGGTGCTACGTGTTTTTCAAAGATTGATTTACGCTCAGGCTATCACCAACTACGAATTCAGGAGGAAGATATACCCCAAACAGTTTTTCGAACCCGCTATGGTCATTACGAGTTTGTTGTTATGTATTTTGGTTTGACTAACGCTCCCGCAGTTTTTATGGATCTGATGAATCACGTGTGAAAACCCTATCTTGACCGCTTCGTCATCGTGTTCATCGATGATATCCTGATCTATTCCAAGTCAAAAGCCGAACACGCGCAACATTTCCGTTTGGTTCTTGAGTTACTCCAGGGAAACCGTCTTTATGCCAAATTCTCCAAGTGTGAATTCTAGATTGAGGAGGTCCAATTCTTGGTTCACATTGTCAATAGTCAAGGTATTCATGTCGATCCTACGAAGATTGAAGCAGTTAAGAGCTGGGTTACACCCAAGAATCCGCCCGAAGTTCGCTCCTTTCTCGAACTAGCGGGCTACTATCGCCGATTTATCAAAGGATTCTCTAAAATTATCGTACCGCTTACCTCTCTCACGCACAAGGACAAGCCTTTTGTTTGGGGAACTGAACAAGAGACTGACTTTCGAACTCTCAAGCATAGGCTCTGCAATGCTCCTGTGCTCACTCTACCCGACAGAAACGATGACTTCATAGTCTATTGTGATGCCTCGAACCTTGGCCTAGGTTGTGTTCTCATGCAATGAGACAAGGTTATCGCTTACGCGTCTCGTCAGCTCAAGATCCACGAGAAGAACTATACCACACACGACCTCGAGCTTGGTGCAGTTGTTTTTGCGTTAAAGATTTGGTGACACTACCTATACGGTACCAAGTGTACGGTCTTCACTGACCATAAGAGGCTGCAACACATCTTTAGCCAGAAGGAGCTGAATATGCGCCAACGCCGGTGGGTAGAACTACTCAACGATTACGACTGCGAGATTCGTTACCATCCAGGCAAAGCAAACGTCGTCGCCGATGCTCTTAGTCGATGAAGCTATTTGCATAGCATTCGTAATACCCAAGCCCAGCACAATCTCGAAGCTCTTATCCGTGACGCACAACACGCTTGTCTTACCGAATGCACCCTGAAGAAGGAAAGAATAATCAATAATGGCGAACAACTGGTGAACAAATCGAATGGTATCTTTTATTATCTAGACCGAATTTGGATTCCCAAGCGCACCAACTTACGACACATTCTGCTAGACGAAGCCCACAAATCTCGGTATTCCATTCATCCCGGTGCCGATAAGATGTACCAGGACATGCGCTACAAGTACTGGTGGTCGGGCATGAAGAAGGATATATCGCTATCTATGTTTCGAAGTGCCTGACATGTTCGAAAGTCAAGGCTGAGCATCAAAGACCCTCTGGCTTACTTGTACAACCCGAGATCCCTATGTGGAAATGGGAGAGTATAGCTATGGACTTCATAACGAAACTTCCACGCACGCCATCAGGTCACGATAGCATCTGGGTTATCGTTGACCGTTTGACTAAGTCCGCTCACTTTCTACCGATACGGGAAGACTATAAGGTAGAACGATTAGCACGAATCTACACCGACGAGGTTATTTGTTGACACGGGACACCTCGTGATATCATTTCTGACCGCGATGGTCGATTTACTTCGTGTTTTTTTGGGAAATGTTTCAATCTGCTCTCGGTACTACTCTCAATCTTAGTACTGCTTTCCATCCCCAGACCGACAGTCAGACTGAACGCACGATTCGTACCCTTGAAGAGATGCTTCGCTCGTGTCTCATAGATTTCGGTGGTAATTGGGACACGCACTTACCTTTAGTTGAATTCTCGTACAATAACAGTTATCACTCTAGCATCCAAATGGCACCATTTGAGGCATTATACGGAAGAAAATGTCGATCGCCTATTGTATGGCATGAGATCGGAGACGCGCAAATTACCGGTCCTGAGCTGTTGCAAGAAACGACTGACAAAGTCCTCCAAATACGAGATAATCTGTTGAAAGCTCGGAGTCGTCAGAAAAGTTACGCCGATAGGCACCGCAAGCCCCTTGAATTTGACATTGGTGATCACGTACTCCTAAAGCTTGCACCTTGGAAGGGGGTGATCAGATTCGGCAAGAAAGGAAAGCTCGCGCCTCGATATGTTGGACCCTTTAAAATTCTGGAAAGGATTGGCAAAGTGGCCTACAGACTCGAACTACCGGAGGAACTGAGTAACGTCCACCCGACTTTCCATGTTTCGAACCTCAAAAAGTGTCTAGCCGACCAGGAACTACATGTCCCTTTGGAAGATTTACAAGTGGACGAAACATTACACTTCGTGGAAAAGCCTGTCGAGATCATGGGCCAAGAAACCAAAGTACTCAGACGCTCACACATTCCCATTGTGAAGGTTCGCTGGGAAGGGCAAACGCGGCGCCGAGTTTACCTGGGAACTCGAAAGTGACATGAAGGCGAAGTACCCGCAACTGTTTGTTACGCCTACTTCTTAAATTTCGGGATGAAATTTCCTAAAGTAGGGGAGACTGTAACACCCCGTGTTACGGAATTCAAAGTCAAAGGAAGGAAAGATTGCTAATTGCGATCTGTCGCCTCTTGCTTAACTACTGATTTGACTACCTTGACTTATAACCAATTTTGTATTTGAATCTCTTTAGTTGTATTATGTGGAGTACATATTAATAAATCGCTAATTAATCGCTACTCGACTTATCGGTAATCGCATCGCTATTCCATCGCAATACGAATTATGAGTTCTGGATATTGTTTTACGTGTGTGTGCCATTATGTGTTACTTGTGCATGTTACGTTTATGTTGAGGTGATCGCAATCGCAACTCTATCGCATCGCAATCTAATCGCAAACGCTAAACGCAAGTTATTTATAGTGATTATATGTTAGATATAGTAGTTAGGATATTTGTGTAACTAATGGGTAATACTATCACATCGCTCACTCGAAACGCATCGCAACGCTCAACGCGCGAAATGAAAACACGAAAACCAACACGCGGAAACCAGTCGATCGAATGACCATTCGATCGAATGGTCATCCGAACGGATGACCATCCGATCGGATGGCCATCCGATCCGACGCTGGTGCCCATCTTTCCTCTTTTGGAAACCCTATAAATACCCCTATCACATCACCAAAGTGATGTGACAGCTCTCTCGCTCGACCAGATGCTCCAACCCACTTTTCTCTCAATTTCTCGCGATTCTTGTAAGTTTCTACATCAAATCTTGTACTTCTATGATCTACACGCACTTTTACATCATCTTCACCTTTGAATCTTAACTTTTAACCGTGAAATCAGTGGATTTGAGGTGTTCTAGGGTGATGCCATCTTGGAGCTCTTATGAACTTCAAGATTTGACTTCATTCCACCAAGAACAACTTAGATCTGAAGGATTTCCATATGATTTAACACCATTTTCACCTAGATCTAAACATTTTCAGAGATAAAAGGATTGAAAGATGTTTTTCTAACTTTCTTTCAACTCTTTTACACTCAATGCTCTCAAAATCGATAGAATCAGAGCTCATTCAGGCCTTCTACTCAATTCTTAGTGAAGTGTTGGTCTGAGATCTGATTTCTATCAAAGAGCCGACTGATTCTGGATCGAACATAAACAACCGTCGAGAACAGTTAACTGATTCGGATTGGGTTGATTCCCGTTCGACCAGATAACCTGGGTCCGAAGGGGTTCCTGTTGTTAAAACCGTTGTCATGACCGTCTCGATCAGACCGCAAAACTTTCAAATATTTAAGTTCAAAACGATCAGATTGTGGGACGGGTTGTCCTCCGATCGGATTGCCATCCGATCGGATTGCTATCCAATCCAATCGAACCGCAATCCGATCGGATTGCACTTGGACTCCAACACTTAAACATTTTACAATTTTCAAAGATGATCAGTTTCTAGCGGATTGCCATCCGATCGGTAGATCATCCGATAGAATGACAATCCTGCTGTGAACTTGTTCTCTGAGAAATACCTCGCAGGATGGGTCGCCACCCGATCGAACTGCCGTTCGATCGAACGATCTGAAAGGGTAGAGAAACTTCTCTGACTTTGAAATGCTACAATGAAAACTTCAAAGCCATCATACACAAACACATCCATCCCAAACGAGTGTCAATCCGACCGAATGGCCATCCGAACGGATGACCATCCGAGCGGATTGACATCCGATCGAATGGCCACCCATTCGGATTACCATCCGACCGGATGACCACTCGTCGCTTGCTTCACTTGCATCGTTTTACGCACCGCCCTTTGCTTACGCTATCATTCTGATCAGGCTCATTCACTATAGCGCTCCCTTCAATCCATTAACTACCAATGCTGTGAGTATACTCGATCCCTTTTTGCTTTAAGCACTTTCGGGTGTTACATACGTTACTTATTCTAAATCACATCGACACACAACGCAAACACTATTTATACGTGGACCGTTATGGCATGCTACTTGTTACTCGATGAGTGCTTGTATGTTATGTTAACACAGTGATTGTTGCCTGAGGCCTTAGCAACGATAGTACTATTTGTTTAGACTCAGCACCTGTCGTGGACAGGGGTTGTTAAGGTTACTTCTTCACGTGTCACAGTGGTGATATGTGTGCGCATTCTACAACTCGCAGTCTAGTCTGTGCATATCTCATTGTCGATAACCTACTAGTTTCACACTATACATGTTACATGCTGGTTATGAGTAAATGCTTTCGAACTCTATTATTACTATTAAACTTGTATGCTCACCTTTACACTATGTGTATTGACCTCTATTTTAACGTATGTGACAGGTGTTTAGGATGCTGTGTTTTACTTGCTGGAAATCAAGCTAGGATGGAGTCTAGAAATAATCCAATAAAACTTGAGTTGTCGAAACAGTTTGCTGGTTTTTGAGACAATTATCTGTATTAACTATGGTTGCTTTATCTGTTAGTAGTATGGGATATTAACATTAAAGATTTGGTAATTTAATAGTTGTTGTGGATTCTCTTGAACAATTTGTTTCGCTCAGTGCCGCACCCCGATGTTTCCACCATCTGTTGGGGTGTGACAAGTTCACTACTCTTTTTCACAAGCATGTGTCCCGGGGAGGGACAAACGAGTAAATATTCCAGAGAGGAATAGTGATTTTACTAGGTTTAACCTCGATGTTGGATAATACACTCAACTCTATCACTTTAAGTTCCATCTTACTACCGAACTAGTTGCCGGGAAGGCAACGGGATATTAGTTGATAGCGCTATTAGGCTTGACAACCTCACATCGTACCGGGGAGGACGGGCGTGAACTAATGACCTTAACCACATGACCAATGTTGATAGGCATTGGGGAAGGGCAAACAAACTGATGTCATCTTGCGGTATACGAGCTATTATCAACATGTCATTAAATTAAACACTTGGCAACTAAATGTTTTACAAAACTGTGAACTCGCCAGCTTTATGCTGATACACTTTTCAGCATGCTTGCGGGCCGTTAGATACATGACATCGGACTTGCAGTCTGGGGTGCTGAAGTGGTCATGGGTCGTGGCATGTGAAAAGATATATGAAGCTGGAATGTTTTCATATGATACTTATGCTTCTGCTGAACATATTTAGTTTCAATTGAATGTTTTGAAAATACACTATTTACATTGAATGGGAATTTTTATTTAATAACTATTGTTAGTTCAATGTGATTAGTGGCTAGATCTTGGTACGTCACACGCCTCGTGGGGGTTTTCCTCTTGTGGTATTTTGGGGGTGTGACAGTTTGGTATCAGAGCCACTGGTTATAGTGAACTAGGTTTTAAAATGATTTTATAAAACCAGACTATAACATAATAGTTCTGAAATCGACCGTGACACTCAGCTCCAGATTGCAAGGTTAGTCCTTTAGTACTGAATACATTACATGTTTAGCATACACTCATGAATAGTATTGCATATAGTTGCATACTTAGGCACTATAGTACGATTACATGTGTTGCTTGTTTACGTTATGATGCATTGATACTATGACGTTACCTTTAGACTTTCGTGATCTTTATTTTTGTGTTGTCATTCATCTCGCTACTCGAATCTGATGAACCTTTTAACGCAAGTTAAGAAGAGCTGAGATGAACATGCAAACTGCATTATCATTATGGGTGTGCACATAATAATAATGTGGGGTACATGTGAGTCCTAGTGAGGCTTGGCAAGTGTGAAAAGTGGTTCTGACCCATCATCCGACATAATGGGAGGATTCAATAATCTATAGAAGTCATAGCGATGATTGACTTCTACTCAATTGTGATCCTTATCTTTTCCACTCCTCTCCTGGATGCAGAATCATGAACGGACGTAGTGGACGTAATGGTGGACGCGCAGGTGGCCGCGTCGGTGGACGTGGTAGCATTTTCATGACTCAGGCCGAGTTGACGGACCTAATCAACACTCATGTGGCTGAAGCCTTGGCAGCTCAGCAGGCTGGTACGATACATACCAGACGACTCTCGATTCTTAGTTGTATTACCCTACTCTCATTCGTGCGTTGCACTTTCTTTAGTCTTTAGGTCAACCTGCGAACCAGAACCAGAACAATCCGCCTGCTTGCACTTTCAAGACGTTTATGGATTGCAAGCCATAGACATTCAGTGGAACCGAAGGGCAATGGGACTGCTCCGTTGGTTTGAAAAGGTTGAATCAGTTTTTGCTATGTGTAACTGTCCCACTGGGACAGAGTGAAGTATGCTTCGGGCACATTGGAGGATAGTGCCTTGACCTGGTGGAATGCCCAAGTTCAGATGTTAGGCATCGAGATGGCAAACGCTACTACTTGGTGTAAAATCCGGAGAATGAGTATTATAATCTGAAGATGGTGGGATCTGAGATCGAGGCGTACACGAAATGATCTCATGAACTTGCGAACATGTGTCCTAACTTATCACGACCACCACACAGGAGGATCGAGCTGTACATCAACGGCTTAGCACTGCAAATCAAGGGCTTAGTGACTGCAGCAAACCTTGACAACTTACCTCGGATCATTCGGCTATCTCACAAGATTACCAATCAGGAGGTCGAGCGTGGTTCACTACCAGCACGTGGTACTACTGCTACGACCCCTGCTACTGACAAAAAACGGAAGTGGAACGATTCGGACAAGGTGGACAACTCAAACCAGCCGCAGAAGAAGTCTGACAACAATAACAGTCGCAGTTTCAGCCAGTCTTCCTCTACCAATCAAAACCAGAGCAGCAATCAAGACCAAGGCTCTTACATGAGCAAGCGGGCGAAGTGCAGCAAGTGCAATTACCACCACTACGGGCCGTGCACCCGAGCCTGTCATAGGTGTGATAAGGTGGGTCATATGGTAAAGGATTGTAGAGCTCCGTTTCCAAAACAGCAACAACAACAATATCAGCAGCAGTAACCACAACAGCAACACCAGCCGCAACAGCAACAGCAACAAAGGCAGCAACCCCAGCAAAATATAGGTGACCGAAGGGGATGTTGCTATTCTTAAAAAACTAGTATTAAGCCCTGACATTGCGGTAGGGGGGGAGTAAAAGCGTAGCAAATAACATCAATGCCACACCGTCACTAGCGACCATCAAAACGGTAAAAGCTCGCAAAACAAGTAAAATAAAAATGATAAAATAACGAATGAAAATTAGACGTAAAAACGTTGAATTATGCACGACCATTGCAGCGTTTTAATGCCAAAAATTAGACCAAAATGTAAAACACAACACGACCGCTAAACAAGAAAAAAATAGAGGTAAAAACGTTGAACTACATACGCACGTTGCGGTGTGTTAACTAGAAAAAGTTTGACCGAAACATAAAATGAAAAATTGTAAAAGTTGAAAAGTATATGAAACCAAAGTTGAAAGTGAAAAAAGTGTTAACATTAAATATAAAAGATGATAACTACTAGGGTATAAGTAAAAAAAAACAAAGTAAAATACAACCTAGGTGACTCCACCAATACGAAAAAAAATTGTGCATCATCCGCATACCGGTGGCAGCTTCGAATAGGTCATATATTAATTCTCTTTCTCGAAAGATATAGAAGAAAGGAGTCTGCGCCCCAATATCTGCCATAAAAGGGCCAAGCAATAACAAATGTGAAGCTATACGACTTAACTCCAACATAATGACTCTGATATAACTGGCCCTTTTAGGAACTTGAATATTGCTTAATTGCTTTGGCGCATTTACAGTTATTGCTTCTGTGAACAATCCGTGAACTTCTTTCTCAGTTAGTTCATGGGATCGACATCTCCTGAATGGCTTTCACCTTGTCGGGATACATCTCACTCATCTTCTGCACATGCTACACCATGACTGTTCCCAACGACCGGAACAGTGACACATGTACAGTTTCTTGGGCGCATTACCCAGGAAGAGTGGCTGGCTGCCTCATCTCGAAAGCCATTAATGACTCTTATTCCTACCCAACGGATCAACCGCAGAGCTCCGGGCCAACCCTTACCAGTGATTCTCGCCTCCCCTACCATTCTGTCCTTCCAGTAGGAGATGGATGAATGGAAAGCAAGTAAACAGGAAAGCAAGACTAAGGTCCTTAACCAGAGGTTGGAAGTCCTATTTTCAAGGGGTGATGGGAGGTGAGTTCACGTATGACCGGGGTATGGCTTCGGTATGATTCTAACAGGTCCTACTCTGATCTCACTCTCAAGCTATTCTCTTTATAGACAGCGACTCCCTCCCTAGACTGCTATTATCTCTCTACACTGCATTGCTCTTAGTAACTCAACTCAAATGCCATAACTCCCTTGAGGTTTAAAGGCGCAAAGAAAGAAACTTCTTAACAAAGCCTTAGCTACTAACATTATATAAACCATATGCAATACTGGAACCTAACTCGAAAAACCTGGAATATAAAACTTTAAACATCCTAAATTCACCTTTTAAAAATGTTTTTCGGCTAAAAAAGATAGATTAAGTTTGTGTTCAGTGGTACCTTTTCCCTTCCATGTTAATAGTGTAAATAAAGCAAGAAAATCAATTGAAAAAACGAGAAAAAAGGTATCGGATTGACGTCGGCAGAGGGTTTATCTGCCCCCCATACTAGCATAATCAAGTTGCAAATTACAACTATAACAACTCGCGTGAACAATAAGGTGAATTTAGTTGGTTTGTGGCTGCACATGGCAGCCATTATCAACATATTTTTGTGTTTTCCAAATTGCATGATATATAGTTACTATTTGGAGTCATTTCAGTTTTGACTAGGTCACAGAAACTCTTATTAATAATATATATATAATGATTTGAGTTGGAAGAGTGTGAACTAGGCTCCCCACTTATAGTTTATTGTTGATTTTATTAAACGATGTTAAAATAAACGTTACTTACAATTCAAAGAATTTGGTCAATTCTTTATTTAACATCAACTTGTGCCTTTTAGGTATCTAATGACTTTTGGGTAAGCGTGCACGGTCTGTCATTTCTTTGGTACCATCATGCATGTACCATGTATGAATCTTCAACCACGAGCCGCGATCCCACCAAGTTGGACCACTCGTATTTTTCTACAACATTATATACACACACTAGAGGGTGCCCGCATGATGCAACGTGAAGTAGAGGTGTAAGCTAACCAAACGTTAATCAAGTCGTTTGTGAACCATCCAACGAGAAGTTTGTTTACGTTCTTTCCTTTAATAAATAAACAAAAGTGAAAAAGAAATTATGTTCGATTTAATAAATGAAAGAACGCGAACAAAGTTCACATTTGTTCAGTTGTGTTCATGAACGTTTGATTACATGTTCATTTATGTTTGTTTTCGTTCGTTTACGTTTGTTCATAGTCGTTTGTTTTGTTTAGTTTATGTTCCATCATTAATAACTTAGATCTTTGAAACATTATTTTGGTATAATTATGTATATGCTTATTACGTATAACCCGTGCCTTTGTTTAGTCATAATTATGTCAAGTACTTGACATGGTGATTATGCCTAATGTTTAATATTAAGAATGCCTTTTTTTTAATATGGTGTGTGTTCTTTTGTGTTCATGAACAAGTTTAATTCCTTAGTGAACGAATATGAACAAGAATTTTCGTTCAATATGTGTTTGCGAACCATTCGTAAACAACTTTAGTGCTTAACGAACGAACATGAATAAGGCTCTGTTCGGTTTGTACTAGTAATAAAGTAACATGTTATCTTTATGTTTAAAAAAAAACTTTAACAGTATCATACTTAAATTAAAGATATTAAAATGCCCATTTTTATGGTGTAATTTAGTTTTCTTTAAAGAATATTAACATATGAAAAAAAATACGGCCAATTAAAAATCATGAAGAAAGTTGGTTTAAAAGTCAACAATTTCTTTTAATTGAGTATAATACAAAATGGCCATTTAAAAATCGTAAAGTAAGTTAGTTTAAAAGTCAACAATTTTTTTTTAATTATGTATAGTAAAATATTGTTATAGTTTTTTTTTTAAAGATATTACCTAGTTATATAACTTTGCACTTAATTGTATAACCTGATGTGTGATTATATAATCTTATTGTGTGTGAATATATAATATAAGCTTGTATGTGCGTATATAAGTTGATAGTATGTGATTATACTTATTATATAACCTGATATTAGGTGATTATATAACTCTGATCTGTAATTATATATGGACATTTGGCGGCTTCTTACAATTCTAAAAAAAGCTTTGTATGTAATTATATATAAATTAGCGTAGTGTTTTTGAAAAGAAAATTGCAAAAGTACTATTACGTAGTGTTTAAAGATATTGTGTAGACAGGGGGAAAGATTAAGAAAACTAGATATATTATATAACCACCTTATATACATACCACTATTAATAGTGTTTAAAGATATTGTTGTCTATTAAATGGAACTTACATTTCATATTTACAAGAAATATCAAAACTCGAACTTAAACTCGAAAAAGAAACAATATAAAACTCTAGTGAGGACGAACCGGACACTCTAAACTAATTAACGTAAAAAAATACTACATTATGGTTATACGAAATAACAGCTAAACCGATATAAATTATTGTACATGTCAGAAATGCGAATAAGATTTTTTTTTTTTTTTTTGGTATTTATGTAACCTGTGTTTGTTATTCAACATTATCAAACAACGTAAGACGTTGCGTTTTCATTATTACTAGGTGGATTTGCCCGCGCGATGCAGCGGGAATTCCGCCAGTTTTGTTCAATTCGTTATGGTACCAACACTCTGTTTAAAGTCATGATATGTTCAAAATAATGTGTTTTACATTGAAAATAATAAAAAACGAATACATGTGCCTGTTCCCATAATAACTATAGCAATACCGATGTCATTGTCAGTTTTGGTGATGAGATTTTTTTATACACAGTATTGTATTCTACTTTATAAAAAAAATATTGGACGCGAGATATCAGATGGAAATCAAACTAAATAAAAAACAGATGGGCTAAAAGCGTATATTTTTGTAAGTATATACCGATATTGGTTCCGATAATACTAATACTGGTATCGACGTGGTTCGGTCGGTGTTGGTTCCGTTCATCATGGAACTGTTGTGACACCGACACTTGATATAGCACATGATACCAAAAAAAACCTATATTTCAAACACAGCCGCGTTTTTAATAAAATTTATATAAAGATGTCGAGAAAAAATGAAACACAACTTCGTATTTAGTTTTTCTTAAGCAAAAGAATGCAAGTAATCAGAGAAAAATCAAATTATTAAAAAGTTAATCGGGTTAAAGGGGTATAACATATATAGTAAAGAGATAAAATAAATTAATTATTATAATAATTAGTTATAACAATATAGAGGAGATATTTTTGAAAGTAAACGTTTGAAAAGTCAAAGCACGTGGAGTTGTATGTTTTTGAAGCATTAAGATAAGGATGTTTTGACTAATAAATAAAAAGAAACCAGAATGATCGGGGTTGGAGAACCCCACTAGCAAGTGCATGATTAAAAGAATTGGCTGCTTTCGATGGTGTCCAGCTATATATGTTTGGAAATAAGAAAAAGTTGATTCTGTAAAATGGAAAGGGCTGCTGGTGGTGGTGGAAGATTCAAGTTAAGGGGTTTTACGGTGGCATCATGGTTGTGGTGGTGGTTCATTATCAAGGCCGTTGTAGCTCAAACACAAAACGTCACCGTCACGGATCCAGCTGAAGGTCTCTCTCTGCTCTTTAATTATGCTTTTCATCTCTCAAACTTGTGAATCCAAGCAAGTTATACTGTTTGCTTAAATTTCTAACACATACAACACGTTTTCACATGCTTCGCTTTTGTTTAAACGGGTTTGGGTCATTTTAGGTCGAACCACCAAGCACATATAATTAAGCGGGTGATGTTTGTGTCAACCGGAGGAGTTTATTATTTTTTCGGGTTTATGTGATAATTTAAACTATTCTGCTATTTTTTATGCAAAAACAAATTTGCAAAAAAATAATATAATATATTCATTTAGAGTGATGTTTTAAATAAAAGGGTAAATTACACTTTTCGTCCTTTACATTTGTATCGTATTGCAATAGATAGTCTTTAACTTCAATAATTACAGTCACAATCTTTTATTTGGAAAACTCGGTACATCTTTCGTCCTTTAACACTAAAAAGGTTAAAATTTCTAGTTAAGTCTATTCACTTAAGGACAATTTAGTCTTTTTACTTAATTATTTATAGTATAAATAAAAGAAAATAAGATCAAATATAAATACCCATCTTTTCTTTCAGTCTCTCACACACACACTTTAACAATTGGGTGTCAGCCCAATGGCCACCAGCCCGCATTCTAACCCGGAGGTGGCGGGTTCGAGCCCTGCTCGTTCTCAATGCCCCTACGGTAGCGGATTTACCCCCAGACTCAGGCTTGCTGGGTGACGGTCTGCGAGGTGGGATCACCTCGGCGGTTGGGAGGACCGTGGAATATCCCCCCCCCCCCCCACACACACACACACTTTGAACTCTCTCTCTAAACAAGCAGCAGCCACCACCATCAACCCCCCACCACTAGCCGCCGTCACCTCCTGCCACCACTACAATATTAAAAATGTATTAATTTACAAGTAGTCTTTGACTCTTAGTCTGATCGAACCCCAACAACATTTTCCAGTACAAAAAGGATTTATTAGTTTTAAAGTTGGCCGTTAAACGAAAATTTTAAAAGCCCAATAATAAAATGGAGTTAGGGCATTAAGTCGTAAAACATCTTTATCACTCTTCCGTCTTCATTGTCCACCAAACACGAGCACCCACATCTGAACAATTGCCATCACGTCGGAGAAATACATTGTGGAGTTACCTTCTCGCTTCTATATTTCTTTCAACTAGGAGGACAACCGAAGGGTCAAAGTTTTAACAGTCGTCACCGTTGAATCTTTGTTTAGTCTGGAACTTAATCGCCGGAGGGTGGTCGGAGGGTCAACGGACCCTCCTGACCCCCCTGAGGTTCCGCCGCTGATGTCACCTCCCCCCACCTCACCGGCCGCCGTTAGCACCGTTACCTCTTGCCACCACCACCAGCCATCGTCGGTGGCAACCCACGCCTCCTCTCTCTACATCCGAATATACAGTCCGATTCGTACAAGTAAATTAAGTGCTTTAGTGCGTTACAGGCAACGGTGGGTTGTATTTTCAGATCTGTTTGGGGTTGAGGTGGTCAGTGGTAGGTGGAGGTGCTAGGTTGCAAGTAGAGAGAGGGAGGAGAGAGAAGTGGTGGTAGGTTAGGGTTTAGTTGTGATGGTGGTGGTGGTAGGTGGTTCTTGAGAGTGGTAGTGGCAAATGGTGTGAAGAAACAGTGGTTAACCAGGAGGTTATTCCACAGGTCGAGTCTCGTTAGATATGGTTAATCCCTTCTTTCCTCGATCGATGGCTGGATCGTCTCTAATCTGTCACCTACACAGTGAAACACACCGTGACTCGCAACAAGGAGAATGGGGTGGGGGTTGCTCGTTGTTACCACCCTTCGGCGTGAGAATAAGTATTTGCTTAGGAAGCAAGATAAATGATAAAATAGTAAGTGTGAGTGAGCAAATTAGCATTACCTCAAACATGGTTTGAAGTTGGTATTTATAGCCGAAGAGTGAAAGAGAGGGGCCATTGGGCCGCTTGATAGGCCTTGGGCCTGACTGATAATTTGCAGTTTTTCCATAGGTCGAACAGGTGTGTAGGCTGCAGAAGTGTCAAGCGCACGGTGGAGGTGTCGCCACGTGTCCTGCTGTATCAGGCGCACGAAGAAACGAGTGCCACGTGGCCTGCTGGCTTTGGTTGTCAGTCTGTTCATCAGCTTTATGCAAGTGGGAGCTCCGTAAGTGGGTTGGGTAGCCGTGTATTGGACGGTCAGCTGACCGCTGTTGTCAGTGTCCAGGCATACCACTCACTGGTTGGTCATAGAAGTCAAAGTGACAGTTCCACTTGCATTATAATAAGATGCTGCCCTTGCGTGTGCGCCCTGTAGGCACAAGCAAGACCGTAACATGTGTTGGGTAAGTTGTACATGTACAGAACAACACATCTACACATTACTCTGCACTTCCTTCGCTGTCCCCGTGCGCGCCCGTGCGGTACTGTAGCCTCGGGAGGTGGCATCATCCAATATCATCTCTGCGCGGGCTCGCGTGGGATTGTATATGGCAACGTGCGAAATGTAGTAACACGACAGTTGAAGAAGATGTGGATTTAGATGATAGTAACAACTACCATCTTTAGTAGCAATTACCGCATTTTGTGTATGTTGCCTAAAACAGTCATTTTCATACACAAGATGAGAATCTCATCTTTATCCGAGTGGGAAAGCAAACTGCGCGCGCCCCCACTAAGGCATGTTCTTTGTCGAGTGGGAAAGTAAACCGTGTGATGGTCACTTGCGCCTAAGCCTAGTGCAAGATCTGTGATCATACCCCTTCATGGTGCTTATGGGTTGTGATAAAAGTCAGATGTATAGAGAGAGAAAGAGAGAACGTTGAGGAAGAGAGAAAGAGAGTGACCGGTGGGATGGGAAAGAGAGAATGGGTGTGATTTATATATATACATATACATATATATATATATAGATTAAGGTTCCTGTAAAAAGACCAAAAGTGTGAGTCGGGTAAGAAAGAATCTCAGCCATTAGATCTTTTAATCTAATGGTTGAGATCAATAGGGACCAAATTGTAAAATGTTTTTATTAGTTTGGACTGATTTGAAAATTGTATGGGCAATTGTGTCTTTTATATCCACCTGAAAATAGGAAACTGTAAATCAATTCCCTAAAATTACGAATTCTCTTTCTTTTTCAAGAATTCGAATCCTCCTCCTTCTTCAAGAATTCGAATCATCATCGTCAACAACCATAGCACCACCGTCGCGCCACCTTGCCACCACCGCATTATCGCACTTCCTTTCCACCGCCGCACCATCTTGCCACCATCGCAACGTCAATTGTGGACTTTCGAAAATTAACTGAGTGGTTTCTGGTGGAACCATGACGGTATGTTTCATTCAATCAGATCATTTTCCTCGTAGAGAGGCGGCGCCGGCCACCTCCCCACGACGGCGGGCGGCAGTGGTGGAGAAGATGATACGGAGATGTAATGATTATTGAATGGTGTTTTATATGTCCTGAATGATGTTATATATTTTATTAAATGGTGTTATATATGTGTTGAATGGTGTTATATACTTATTGAATGATGTTATACACTTATTGAATGGTATATATGTGCTGAATGGTGGTTGCAGTGTTATTCGTAGTGTTTTTATAGAGGTCTTTAAAATGGTGTTATATATTTATTGAATGATGTTATATACTTATGAATGACGTTATATAATTATTGAATGTTGTTATATATGTGCCGAATGGTGGTTGCAGTGTTATTCGTAGTGTTTTTTATAGAGATTTTAAAAAAATCATGTTTCTATAAATAAGGGTGGCGGTTATGGAAGGTTTTGAATTAATTAAATCAATGACAAAATTACTTGTTTACACTTTTGAATTAATTTAGATTTTGGACACATGTCATCTCCACAATATTTCTCACAATTCTCACGATTTTAACCTTTTTTACAGTAACCTTACCCTATATATATATAAGGGTAAAAAGACATCTATACCCTCATGTGCAATGGACATGACCTATTTTAACAAGAAATTTTAACCTTGTTAGTGCTAAAGGGCGAAAGATGTATTGCGTTTTCCAAATAAAGGATTGTGACTGTAATTATTGAAGTTAAAGGTCATCCGTTGCAATCTGGTACAAACATAAAGGACGAAAAATGTAATTTACCCTAAATAAAACTAGAGTTAAATGCCTGGTTGGTCCCTGTGGTTTGTCATTTTTGCAGAGTTGGTCCAAAGGGTTTAATAATTACAGAGTTGGTTCTAATGGTTATAATTTTTGCACTCGTGTGGTCCTTATCACTGACCTATGTTAAGTTAAGTTTATGTTAAATGACCAAAATACCCTTAGTTATTAAAATACAAAAATAAAAATAGTTATATTATTAAAACAATATTTAATATTCGTGGGTCCCACCCCACTTCTTCCAGCAACCCAACCCCATGACCAATGCCACCGTCAACTTACCACCACCACTCACACTGTAAAACCCACCACCACAAGTACACACAATCATCATCCCAACACATAACTAACAAGTAATATCAAATCCAAATTTCTAATCACTATTTACAAATTAACTCACATTTTTGCTTCCGTGACGTATGAAGAACACCATATCCAATTTTCGGAGCTTTCTTAATAAACTCCTACCGAAATGCTACACTCGATCTCGATCCACCACCCTTGGTTCCATCACCTCCTCCGCTACTGTTAACTCCGGCCACCACATTAGCCGACGACACCGACTTTCTCAGCCTCTCTGTTATGCTCGAAAACTCCTTTGTTCGATCTCTATACCACGACGATTGCACCGTTTTCATACTCATTGTACAGTTAATAGATTAATAGATATAGAAAACTGATTCTAAAACTCTGGATGAAGTGGCAAATTGCTTTTAGGAGATGAAATTGGAACAGATCTGATGAGTATTGATGAGTATGTCTGATGTGTAATTGTGTGTGGTAGGGTTATTGAAAGAGAGATGAGAGGAAAAAGATGAGGGGTGGGCATCTTTGTATTTTGTTTTTTTTTTAATTGTTTAGGGACAATTATGTCATTTAACAAGATTTAACTAGAAAAGTTAAGAGAGGTTAATGATAAGAATCACACGAGCACAAAAATTACAACCACTGGGATCAACTATGATTGAACCATTGGGAGCAACTTTACAAAAATGACAAACCACAGGGACCAACCAGACATTTAACTCATAAAATTGTATTTTCGTATTAAAGGGGTCAAATTTGTGTCAACCCTCAAATACACATGTCATGCTTTGGTTCGTTCAAGTGTATGACACGATTTTCGAGGAGGGACGAGTTGGGGTTTATGTAAAAGTTTAATACGCTTGTTGTTCGACCCGATTCACAACCCTGCCAAGCACGATGATCTAAGTATAAATTGAAGTGGAGCTTGTCATCATTAACATATAGATATGTGTAAAGTTTTATTTAGATATCTCTTTGACAGACATTTGATGGATGTTTACATAGTTATGGCATGTTTGGCTAAGCTTATTTTGGAGCAACTTATAACTTATTGACTTTTTGGAAAAGTAAATAAGTCAGGGAGTGACTTATTTACTTTCCCCCCCTCACATAATAAGCTAAGTCAAACACATTTTAACTTTTCAAAAAGTAAATAAATCAATAAGTTGTTAAAATAAGCTTTGCCAAACATGCCCTTAGACGACCTCGAAATAAATGAAAATGTATTGAGAGAAATGATTGGTATATTGAGTTTTGAAATTGGTTGCAGTGCGGGTTCTAAACGAAATGTTTAGCCAATGGGGGATTCCGGAAAGCTCAGTGACACAAATGGGATGGAACATAAGCGGAGAACCATGCAGCGGCGCTGCCGTGGATTCCACCGACTTCGACTCCAACACTTACAATCCCGCCATCAAATGTGATTGTACTTTCCCCAATTCTACTTGCCACATCACTCGCCTGTATGTAATCACCTCTTCTTCGCTTTATGCATGCTACTACTTATTCTCTTCTTAATCTCTTAATCTATCTATGACGACGACAATCATTGCTCTCAGGAAAGTTTATGCAATGAATGCTGTGGGGACAATACCAGAAGGACTCTGGACTTTGATTTACCTTACCAATCTGTATGTATATCATATCACCATCTCTGCTTCTGCTTCTGCATCTGCTTGTATATGTATGGCTTACTAATCAAGTATAATTTGCTCCAGTAATTTGGCCCAGAACTACTTGACGGGCCCCTTGTCACCTTCCGTTGGCAATTTAATTCGGATGCAGTGGATGTAAGCCGTCTCTTTCCTTTCGATACTCTAAACTCATTGTTCATGACGCTTAATCTGAATTTTGTTTAGGACTATTGGCATCAATGCATTATCTGGGGAGGTTCCACCAGAGATAGGGCTGCTTACTGACCTTAGATCTCTGTATGTTTTTTTTGTTCTTCTTCTGTTGTCTCTGTCCTTATATTTCCTTTGGTGATTGGAGAATTTCTGTTACTTTCCATCTTGCAGGGCATTTGGCACAAATAATTTTAATGGTTCCCTGCCTTCTGAAATTGGAAATTTGCAAAGATTACAACAGTTGTAAGAACATTAATGAATGTGATCTTTTAAATATTAAATTGCTTAGTTCAGAATGTACCTTACCTTCGATCAAATCTAGGGGTGTAAACAAGCCAAGCCGCTCGTGAGCTACTTGAGATCAGCTTGCTCAAAGCTCTAATCAAGATGCGCTTAAACGAGCTCGAGCCTAAAATAGGCTAACGAGCAGCTATCAAACGGGCCTATATTATTTATATTTAATATATTTGTATAACAATTGTTATTATATATAAAATTTTGTATTAAGTTCTTATAAAGTATAACTAAAAATATATAAATAATAATTATAAATTAATTAATAAATAATAAACGAGCCGAGCTTGAGCTCCCGTAAGTTAAACAAGCCTACTCGAGCTCTTGCTTGGCTCATTTACACCCATAGTCAAATAATTTAATATCGTATCCATGTATGTTCATTTTGTCAGATACATTGATAGTGCTGGAGTTGGCAGTGAAATTCCTTCTACATTTGCAAATTTAACGAGTCTGGTCACAGTGTAAGAACATTTATTTAAATGACGTTTCAGAGTAATTTGCATTATATTTATTGAAACATTGCTTTTGGGCTGACAGGTGGGCTTCAGATAATGAGTTTACAGGAAGAATACCCAACTTTATAGGGAATTGGACACAGTTACAATCATTGTAAGTTAATCTCTATGGCATATTTAAGGTGTATGAGTATGACATGAAACCGTACTATTGTTTACATGCTTGAATAGGAGGTTTGAGGGAAATGCTTTTGAAGGTTCAATACCACCTTCATTTTCAAGACTGACCTCTTTGCAGGACTTGTAAGTCTTTTTTTTTTTTTTTTTACAAATTTTGTCACAGTTTACAAGTCGTTCTATTTTAATTTTGTAATCTAAAGCGGTTGATATGTTGCTGCTCTTGTTCTATAATGTTACAGGAGGATAAGTGGTTTATCTAATGGAACTTTGGATTTCATCACGGATTTGAAGTCCTTAACTGTTCTGTGAGAATATATTTTGATCTTTTTCAAGTCCTTAGCTCCTTTGTAGATATTTGTAATGAGATGCATGTTTAACCTTTTCAGGAGTCTGAGGAATAATAGAATTTCTGGCTCTATTCCAACTGACATAGGAGAATATCAAAATTTGACACAACTGTGAGTAACCAGCATTGAGACTGAAGTATCTGAACATTTAGATATATTTGCATCGCATGAAATAAAATTATTCAAAAAAGATTGTTGATGCTATTGTATATCATTTACTAACTTCGGTTTCTACTTTTCAGGGATTTGAGCTTCAACAATTTGATTGGGCAGATTCCAAGAGACTTGTTCAACATGAGTCAACTCTCTTTCTTGTAATAGCGATAATCTCTTATTTTAAATTGTGATTTGCATACAATGGACAATTAGTCTCAGTGTTGGAGTAAAATTATTGGTGCTCAATTTTGACAGTTGTTATTATCAGGTTTCTTGGAAACAATAGCTTAAATGGTACCCTTCCGGATGTAAAGAGCGCATCTCTTCGCAATATGTAAGTGAATCCTGTGTGTTATAGGATTTATACATGTTTCTTAAATTTAAGCTTATATATTTTCAAAATTGCTTATAGCCTAGTTCAATAAAGGTAAATCATTTTTTTTTAATTATCATATAATTTTCTTCATGCAGTGATTTGTCATACAATGAACTATCTGGGACACTTCCTTCTTGGGTGAATGAGACAAACCTACAACTGTATGTCCATTAGTTTTGAATATTACTTTTAATTTATTGTTTTGCCTCGACTTTAAGAAGCAGCATCGTGTTTTTCTAAAGTCGGTATGAACAACTGCGTATGAAGCTAATACATATTTTCTAATGTATGTCTGCACAGCAACTTAGTTGTGAACAACTTCACTTTAGAAAGTTCGGGAAACAGGTGATTGTACTTTATTATAAATCTTTGCTAACTAAGAATGCCCATACTAATTGAAATACAATGTGCTCTGTCACCAGTGGTTTGAATTGTCTCCAAAGAGATTTCCGTTGTAATCGTGGGTCCCCAAGATGTAAGCAAGAACATAAAATCTCAAACTCCTTTTTTCGCTTTTCAATCTAAACACCAATGTTGGTTTACAGATAGTAACTTTGGAATCAATTCTGGTGGTCCTCCAATCACATCTTCTAACGGAATACTTCATGAGCGAGATAACGAAACTCTTGGAGCAGCAACATACTATGTTACTTCTGAACAGAGGTGGGGTGTTAGTAATGTTGGACAAAGGGACAACCCAAGATACACGGCCTCCAGTTCACGCCAGTTCACAAATACGTTAGATTCAGAACTTTTCCAGACTGCACGACTCTCTGCTGGATCATTAAGATACTATGGTTTAGGTCTGGAAAACGGTAATTACACGGTCAGCCTGCAGTTTGCAGAACTAGAGATTGAGGATGGTGCCACTTGGAGAAGTACTGGAAGGCGTGTCTTTGACATTTATCTACAGGGAAACCGGGTGTTTCAAGATTTTGATATAAAAAGGGAAGCAAGAGGAGGGGCTTCCTTTAGTCCTGTTTCAAGAGATTTAACGGTTCAGGTTTCAGATAACTACCTTGAAATACATTTATTTTGGACTGGAAAAGGGACGTGCTGTGTACCGACTCAAGGGACCTTTGGGCCTCTTATCTCAGCAATCAGTGCCACCCCAAGTATAGTATAATTAATTCTTTCTCAAATTTGGTTGCTTAACTTTGAAATCATAATATGCTTGATTTTTGTACGCCTTAACTTATTTTTGTACAGACTTCACCCCCACTGTGGACAACACTCCACCTTCCACAAACAAGAATAGAACCGGTTTGATTGTAGGGATTGTGGTTCCTATTGTTGTTGTAAGCATTCTGTCAGTATTAGCACTATATATTTATCGTCAGCGGAAGAAAAAGCAGCAGGATACATCTGACAATTATGAAGGTGGGCTTTCTGAATTTATTACTATTACTGTTACTGTTACTATTTGTTCATGGTTAAGTAATTGTGATCAAACATGTTCATTTGATTTGCAGAGTTTTTGGGAATTGACGCCAAACCATATACCTTTGCTTATGGAGACCTAAGAGATGCAACTGTTGATTTTAGTCCTGCAAATAAGCTTGGTGAAGGAGGCTTTGGACCTGTTTACAAGGTACACTCTACATTATGAAATTATAAAAAAGTACTCATATACACTTATTCATACTTTTTTTCTTGATATAAAAATCACTCAAGTTTCACCATTGTTCCATTGTGAAACTTGATTGTTATTTATTGACTTTTTTCTTCACAATTACCAAATTTCTTATCTGCTCTAATTAGGTCACTGTATTTTTTAAAATAAATAACACTTATAACAGCGATGGAACAATATTGAAACTTGAGTGGTTTTGTAGTTAGAAAAAACTGCTAGTTACTTTAGTGGGAAACCAAAGAAACCTGGTTACCATTAGGTGAATACTTATGATATTTAGAGTCAAACTTAACCCCATGGTAATTGGATGGCTTCGGATACTCCATAAATCTCTCACCTCAAACTTTTGGATGGTAACAGGGAACCCTTGATGATGGAAGAGTAATAGCTGTTAAACAACTCTCCATAGCCTCCCATCAGGGAAAGAGTCAGTTTATTGCTGAAATTGCAACAATATCTGCAGTCCAACACCGTAACCTTGTCAAATTATACGGATGCTGCATTGATGGAGAAAAACGACTACTTGTTTACGAGTATCTTGAGAACAAGAGTCTTGATCAAGCATTATTTGGTGAGAAATATCACATTACATTTCATTCATAAATATAGGTTTAGACATGACTTTTAGAGTCAAAAGTATCATATCATGTCTGCAGGAGAAAACAGGTTATCCCTTAGCTGGCCCACCCGTTTTGAAATATGCCTCGGAATAGCACGCGGTCTTGCATATCTTCATGAGGAATCTCGCATACGGGTTGTACACCGAGATGTTAAAGCTAGCAATGTTTTACTTGATTCTGATCTTAACCCCAAGATCTCTGATTTTGGCCTGGCTAAGCTTTATGATGACAAGAAAACACACATGAGTACTCGTGTTGCCGGCACAATGTAAGATTTGTCTTACACACACATACATATATATGTTAATGTTCTTGAACTGATTTGAGTATTAATTATGTAGTGGGTATCTGGCACCAGAGTATGCAATGCGTGGACACCTTACAGAAAAGGCTGATGTGTTTGGCTTTGGAGTTGTGGCTCTAGAGATCGTCAGTGGAAGGCCTAATTCTGATTCGAGTTTGGAAGATGAGAAAATATATCTTCTTGAATGGGTATGTATATGTAATGTTTCATCTTCCTTTTCATAAGTTGTTTTATTTTTAATATTTACTTTTTTTTATCACCATTAGTATCATTATTATATAAAAATAAAAATTAATAGTGAACTTGATTTTGGTATGATTTTAGGCATGGAACCTACATGAGGCGAATAGTGAACTTGAGCTGGTAGATCAAGAATTATTGTCTGACTTCGATGAGAATGAAGTAAAACGTGTAATAAGAGTGGCCCTTTTATGCACCCAAACCTCACCAATGCAACGGCCATCAATGTCGCGAGTGGTGGCAATGGTTTCAGGAGACATAGAAGCGAGTGGTGTTATTACTCGCCCTGAGTATTTGACTGGTTTTAATTTTAAAGATGCTACAACCTTTAAAAGCGCGATTCCAACTTCAGGTACTGATTCTGTGCCAAGTACGAGCCACTCTACTGTTTCACCACGATCACCTAGTAATGCTTCCAGACCGATTCTTCACGATATCATTGGAGAAGGTAGATGATCGATGTTCATGTTATCTGTGTTCCAAGTAAATAATTACACATATTTGTATTTTTGATATTAGTACCTTATTACATACGGGTATGTTTGTATAGATGGAACTTAATTTGGTCTGTAATATATGTGTTGAAGTAAATAAATAGTCCATCATCATTATCCATCAACTCGCACACACTTGCTTCTCCTTTGTATACGATCTCCATAATTGCAAAAAGCTTTATTTTACTGATTCCCTAATATTTTATATTGTAACACTATATGTGCGAGTATTTTTAATATCTTGTGTGATTATTATACATGGAATATATCTGTCCTGTCTTGTTATCTGTTTTAGTATGTATTACACGGGTTAAGTAAATGTAATTTTATATATTAAATAATAAAAGAATATATTTTAAAAACCTCGTTTATTACACGAGAGAAAAATGTAACTTTTTATATTGAATAATAAAAAAGTTATATGGGTTAAGAACCCCGTGTATTGTACGGGTTGAATAAATGTAATTTTTATATACCAAATAAAAAAAAGTTATGTCTTTGAAAACCTTGTGTATTACACGGGTTGAATAAATGTAATTTTGTATACTAAATAATTATAAAATTATATCTTTAAAAAAACTCATGTATTATACAGGTTGAATAAATCTAATTTTATATACTAAATAATAAAAATTTGTATCTTTAAAAACCACGTGTATTACACGGGTTGAATAAATCTGATTTTGTATAGTAAATAATAAAAAAATATATCTTTAAAAAACTTCGTTTATTACACGAGTTGATTAAATCTAATTCTATATACCGAATAAAAAAAATATATCTAAAAAAACTAACGAATATACTCGATACGCGATGGATAGAGTGATTGCGGAGATAGTTCTTGAAAAGAAATATGTTATTCAATTAGCAAATCAGTAGCCATTTGAGTGATAAAATGTTGATACCAATCCGGACAATTTGATATAAATTATGTAATAAAATTGATATAATATGTTTTTAATAATCAAAATAAAAATAAATAACATACTAATACAAACTTTGGTTTTAGTGATAAATAATTTGTTTTATTTAAAAATATCTTAAATTAACAATTTAAATTTAAATTTAAATTTAATATTAATTTATTTTTTTAATTAATATAAGATAAGTATAAGAGATGCGAGAAAATAAAAAAGGTTAATGTCTCCAATCGCTGACACTATTACACATTGATTTATTTTATTATATATAGTATAGATTATTTTTTATGTTTGTGCGATTGAGTTAAATAAATGTGTGATTGTTGGAATCTATCACATGATTATATCTTATCACATCAGATCAAATACAAATACAAATACGCTTATCGTACAAAATGTATGAATGGCATGGAAAAGTAAAAAGGGTTGTGGCATTTTCGTAATTATACTATTAGTGTTTTGGTCAAAAATTACTGAAGCAATTAAGTGATCAAATTAGTTAAGTGAGGTAGTGTGCTAGAAATATGTGTGAAAAATATGTTATCCAAGTTAATTGTAAAAACAGTTTCAGGATACGGCTCAGGATATAGAGCTGTATCTATGATCAAACAATGAGCGAAAAATTAAAGGTTGACGCGTGATGTACGAGGAAAGCCCTTGATCAATCTAGATCACCGGCACAAAACCTCGGGAGCTGACAATCGCAGCTGCCTTGTTCTTCTATTGCTTCAAATATCAAGATATAGTGCAGGATGTAGTGCGGATCAACTAGGTGTTACAATGTAATTCGAATACAAGTGTTTGTGTATAGTGTTTGCAGTGAGCTAGAGAGCAAAAGTGTTCGAAAGTGTGTGTGAAAGTTGCCTGCCTTAATCTGATCCGCCCCCATCTATTTATAGTAAAAGAAATGCAACAAACTATCCTAAATAACCGAGATCCGGCGAATATTCCCCACTCGAACGTTGTAGACCTGGTCTTTCGGGTTCAACGTCTCTCACATAACAGATACGCCCGAGTCTTGAGGAGAAGAAGTCCATCTGACCGTTAGTAACCCACAGCCTCTAACCTGCACGTGGTTAATTTAGTTAACACCAGGATATCGCCCAGGATGTCAGCAATATCCTAATCCAGTATCCTGATCACAAGCAAACAACCAAAAGCAGGATATTAGTCAGGATATGTACGCTGAGAAAATGACCCATAACAATTGTCCCCAAATATATCTGTTGGTATACCAATCCAACGGATATATTTTAAAAATTCTATCTCGTAAATCGAGGCAATTAAAACGAAACGATGGTTGAGGTGACATTGTGCCATTTTCAATGCAATATTTCTTTACCCCCTATATTCAGCCTATAATTAGCTGAAACATTTCTTCTTACTATCATTACTCTTCAAGCGAATTTCAGGTAACCATTCTCTCCTTCATCCTCTGTTCTTTTTTCAGAGTTTCTTTTAGTTCGCTTGATACCCTTCATGGCATCACGGACAAGATCTCGTTCGGATGAACCAGTCCCAACCCTCTTGAGTCAAAACCTCATACGAGAACCGGAAAAAGAAATCTGCTGCTTCAACAATGCCGATATCGCTGCCCTCACGAATTCCGGCGCCTTTCCCGCTAGAACAGTCATTCGCCCTTTTGATCGGGAGATCCGATCAGACATGTCATCAGACGAGTGGGTCTGTTTTTTCGCCTACCCCTTTTCTTTGGGACTCCGGTATCCATTTCCACCCTTTATCTCTCGTTTCTTTGACCTCACCGGCCTTAGTTATGCTCAAACTATGCCAATGGTCTGGCGAGTTTTGATGGTTCTAGATCAAATCAGATCTCGCCATTGCCCTGACCTGTGTATTGAAGACCTCCCTATAGCATACCGGTTGAGGTCCCATGGCGATAGCCGTTTCCTTTTGTATTCCACCTCCAAAAGCCCTTTTGTCCTTAAGGCCACTAAGAACGAAGACCGATGGCGGCGAAAGTTCTTTTTCGTGAAAAGAGACTCTATTGACAAGGGTTTCGATCTGCCGGTTAAATGGTTAACCAAGGGTAGGATCTAGGGTTTTAGGAACATCCCCAAGTGTATCCTTAAACCATATCCTAAACTTATATCCTGATGTTTTTATGCAGCGAACTTCAGAGATTTAGCACCCCCCAGTGCGGAGTCCAAGTCCAGGATCAAAGAAATCTACCAACTTCCTGCCAGTGAAAGAACTTTCTCCCTGTCTCTTACAGATTCAAGCCAGAAATCAAGTTCAGAGATGTCTAGTAAGCATATTCTCAGTAATTATATTTATCAAACCGATTATTTTTCAGTGGCATTATGAGTTTTAAAAACATCTTCCCTTGTGCAGTACAGTTGTCAACCTTGAAGGCTTCCAACTTGACGAGTTGGATAGTTACTCCAGCCTTGTACCTGTCAAACAAGAATCTAAGCCGAAGTCATCTGCCACCCCAAAGCCTACCACTTCCAAGACTACTACCGCTCCTAAAGCTCCTCCGGCATCCAGGACCCGGGCGTCTAGCTCCCGGTAGAGGAAGGAAATGGATTCCCCAGCCGCCTCTGAGACATTCTCTCTAGAGAATCATGGATTTAACGAAGCCACTTCATTCCTCAAGCAGGTAAAAATTCCCTTCCAATTTCCTGAACATGCATATTAGTCATTATCCTGCTCATTTTACACTGATACCTGTGTCCTTAACTGCAGGGCTTGGAGCGTCTCATGCACTTGTATGAAGACGCATGTGGGCTTAATAAGATGCTGGAGATTAAGCTCGAAAAAGCTGAAGCCACCATAGCTGATCAAGGAACATTTGCAGCTGCCAAGTCCCAGCATTATGAAGACAAATACAAGGCAATGACCCAGGAACACCAAGCTGCCCTCCACAAAGCCAATGAGGACGCTCAAGCCAAGCTAGATGCCGCCCTTCTTCAATACCAGCAGGATATGAGTTCATATCGGGACAGTCTCAAAGCATCCGTTGTTATCTCCCTTCTCCAAGCCAGGTTAAGGATGGCTTATGAGGCCAAGAATTTGGGCTTCGAATGCCCCTCCTGGAATGTAAAGGCTTGGGAAGCGAAGTTACAGGATCTTGGAGGTCATCCTGTTGCTCATCCTGCAAAGCATGCTGGAGAAGAGCCATCTAAGGAGGCAGAGGGAGTGGCCAATGCTGATGATGATGCCGAGAAGAATCCTGAGGCTGATGCTGGTGCAAATGCTGGGAAAGAGGTTGCTGATCAAGAAGGTGCCGCTCCTTAGGCGGCGAAGTGGGCGATGATGGATATACGTGCCAAGGCCGGAGCCCACTTTTTTAAATTTCATGGTTTTGTTTTGTACAAACAATTTACTTTTCCTGTCGTTGAACAATTTATATTTCCTGCACTAGAACAATACGATGACCAAAGGTGGATGGGTCCTGGGTTTCAGGATGAAGCCCTTGGTCATCGGTTAATATAGCCTGTTTTGAATGTCGTAACGGTTGAGGGTGGACAGGTCCTGTTTTGAGATAGAACCTTCAACTGTTACGTAAGCATGGTAAAGACTAATTGTGCTTTTGGTGGATGGGCCTCGGTTTGAGGTGAAACCAAAAGCACAACTTTTGACTTGTTAATAATATAACTACTTCTTGACTTATTTGTTGTTTCCTTTTAACTTCTGTTATGCATTTCTTAATGTAGATTTTAGCTTTGCAAAATTTTGTACATCTATCTTTTGAAGATATCCTGATCAATATACTCAGTGATATATTATGAAAACTTTTATAGAATTTCTAAAAACTCAATCAACTTTAGAGAAAACTTCTAAAGAATAAAAGATAGTCCACTTTCTAAAACCTGTTTTGACAATACTCATTTGATCAAGGTTTTAATTTCAACTAGTATCAATTCCAAATCAAATATCCCGAAACGCATCCCAAAAACACATTCCGAAGACATATCCCGAAGATATATCCTTATCAGGATACTTAAACCTTAACCTGAGTTATAAAAATTTATTTAAGGTTTACTAAGGAAAGATTATACAAGGAATCGAGTGTAGTCTTAGTATTAAACTCCAACCCCTTTTGTAGCTTCTCCTACCAAGATGTCCCCAGTTCGATGCACTTAGCTCAACTTTGATTCTTTGTTCATCATACAATTACTTTAGATGGAATGTCCCCTGTACATGAAGTCCTCAAACACTTAGAAAGTTTTTGACCAACAGTTCCAATTGTATAGACAATTCTTTGTGTTATAGGGGTAAAACCCAAAATATACTGGAGATAAATCCTTCTTATCCTGGGGGAAATCCCAAATTTTCGTGCGCTACAAGCGGGAGTGTATAAACTCCAAGACTTAGAAAGGTGAAAACCTTTAAACCTTAGAGAGTATGAAAATACCCTTTCGTGAGAGAGGGTGATCAATCCTCATATACCTTTAGGATTCAGGATATAGCCAATAGTAACGAAATTGTCAGCCACTTTTACATGGACTGGTCCCACGACCTTGAACTATTCCCGAATAACTTGCGCTCCAGGCGGGGTGTTTAAACCCAATTCGGAAGAAAGGTGAATACCTTTAAACCTTTGAAGGGATCAGGATCCCTTATACGTGAGAGAGGGGCCAATCCTCTAATCTTCCGAAGTATCCTGAGTGTGTATCCTGGTGTTATATCCCAAAGTATATTCTGCAAAACCATCATAAGCTAAGGTGGGTGTTAGGCTGGCTAACATGTAACACCCGTGTCACTCCAACCATCAGACAAATGCCAAACCAATGAAATATAGTATTTCATACTTGGGATTTGTAAAAATATGTGTATCGTTTACACATATCAATTCCTGTTCGATCTCAAGCTTTAAATCACTTTCTGGAAGGTTATACGCGCACCGATGCGTAAATATAACCAGTTTAATGCAACAAACACTCTGGAATAGTGAAATAGGCTTGACATACCTTAAATAACCTTTACATAACTTAGAAATAAGTTTTGAAGGGTTCGGTGTGCTAAAATAAACTTTTGGGTCATTCAGGGACTAAAAGTGTCAAAAAGTGCACAAGTTTGCATTTTCGCGCATAACTTACGTTCTGAATACATCCGGACATCCAAAAATTTATGTAAGCATGACTATATTATATTTTAGTGTTCGCCATAAGAAAAATCCATTCGTTTCGTCATTTGGTTCGTTTTTCGCGCTTATGCGCATTCCGTCGTAATTAACCGAACATCGCGTTCGTACGGCCAAACGAACCGACATCCGAGATATTTTTGAGCACATTTTAAGTTCCCTATATTTTAACTTCATTTTAGAGCTTTGAAATGGGGTTAACGGGCCTTAAACGTGTCGAAAATGGCCTAAATACAGTTCAGGGACCAAAAGTGTAATTCTGCCGAAATAGTTCCTAGCGGTGCGCTACACTTTAAGCGTAGCGGTGCGCTAGGGGTCTGCTGACCAGATTCAGAGTTTCTAAACAGCAGGCTGCAGCTGTTACAACCTCAACCACATGTTCTAAAATGCTTAGTCAGCTGATAAGATCATATTTTAGTCACCATAAGGTTCCAACACATGTACGGCCTTGATCGTTTCCCCTTTTCCAAGAAACGATCCTAGCGGCTCTACTTTATCTATAAATACCCACCAACATCACACCCAAAAACCCACACCTTTGAATCTGAACTTACTCTCTAAGTTGTCGTGTTTAACACTTCATACCTGAGAGTGTTCGGGTTCAAACCTTCCATTCTTGGACCCTGGGTTAGTATTCTTTCGTTCTTTTCCTTATTTTTACTGCTTTTCGAGTCCGAAAGTCAAACTTTGTTTGACTTTCAGCGTTGACCAGTAATGGTCAATGCGAAGTTCGTTTGAACTTCGCAACGTGAGTGTAATCACGTTGGTCATAGTCCCTTGGGACTATGCCCACTGATTACCACGTTGTCTAGAGTCGTAGGGTAGGCGATCTGATAAATCGCCTATACCTTCGAACTCGACCCAGTTTGGTCGATCATTAGGATCCGACCAAACACATTAGGTGACCATAGTAGGTAGGGAATAACCTTCCGAGGTTACACCCTATGGTCACATCGTTTAATTAGTTGTATGATAGGTAGTTTATATGCCTTAGGTAAATTACCAGAATACCCTTTTCATGTATAATTGGTAATTAAGCATATGTAACCTAAACTCTTGTCACATAACTGATAATGTAACATGTTTAGGCATATAACACTTGTCATAGGACTAGTTAGACGGTCCGAACGCGTTTCACGCGCACGATGCGTTAAAGTAGCATAAGCTACCTTAATGGGTCGCGATGGGTCGTAGACACTTAGGTTAAGTTTCATTTAGTATGTAGGCTTTGTTAAACCATAACACATGAGTTCCTACACTCATTTGGTTTACAAACCCTAATGCTACCCAGTCTTCCGATTTAGGTCCGGTTAATTAACGTAGTTACCTATATTAGGTGCCGTTTGATTTCCGTGATCTCTAGCATTGCTTGGTGGTTATCCTAGGACTTCTGAGCAATCTCAAGTGAGTACATAGACCCCTCTTTTACTGTTTTCCAAACTATTTTGGGGTGGAACACATGTGCCTACTTGTTACATTCATGATTTCCCGTTTTCACATCATATACCTGCTATGTTCTTTAGTACATTATAGTACATGATTTCAATACATTTTATGCTATGTATGTCCATTATGTGCATACTTAGTACATTGTTTTACATTACTTTTCTGTTGCATATGCTTATCCAGCATATGAACACATTATACTACATATTAAACCGTTGTAAACATTTGACTATGTGAACCGTTGTAATCATTTGACTATGTGATCCGTTGATATCTGTGAACCGTTTGTATCTGTGATCCGTTGATATCTGTGAACCGTTTGTATCTGTGAACCGTTTGTATCTGTGAACCGTTTGTATCTGTGAACCGTTTGTATCTGTGAACCGTATTTGACCATACATAAACATTTCTACTATTGTTAAACATTACTTTGGTGGTTTGGTTTGATTAAATGATTAAGTAACGATACGTGTGTAATATGATACAAGCATGGTGGATACGCCGCTGGTACTTCCTATATATAAGTGTTTGTATGGTATTACATATTGTAGCGTTATTTGAATCATTTCAGTTTGATACATATAACATTTTATACAAATAACATACTTTTTACAAGACATTGTTTTACAAAACAACTTATCTTTTACAAACTCATTTGACTTGGTTATTCATTTAACCATGCATTATTCACTTATTTATACATATCATCTGAACTCATTGTTTTTCAAATGATTTACAAAACAAAGCAAATAACAAGGTTCATGACTAAACATTTTCTCAAACATAAGTCATGAAACCTATTTTCACAAAACCTATGTATCTCACAGGCATTTTTATGCTGACGTACCTATTTTCACATGTGTTTTTCAGGAGCTGTTGCATAAGATGATCAAGATACACATAGGCAGACTTGGGCTTTAGTGACAATAAAAGATGCAAGACTAGTTAATTATGTTGTATTTCTTTGTTTGTTAAGACATTGTAACACCTTTAATCAATAAAACAAAACTTCATTTGCCATGGATTTGAGACAATTAATTCTGTTACAACACTCCCCGACATTTCCGCCACGTTTTGTATGTTCTACGTGGTCGGGGTGTGACAGAAAAGATGGTATCAGAGCCAATGGTTATAGGGAATTAGGTTATTAGTAATGCTTTGACCTAGTCTATAATCTTCTTAGGACCCTAACGCGAGTTTACTTGCGTTTAGTCATAAAACAATACCGTCACCTATCCTTAGGCGATGACCACAACAAGAACATAAATTTCAAAACCGCTTTGAAAACTAATCATCTGTTCTAGGATGATTTATTACAAGGTTTTGAACCCTCTATTGTAAGGTTTTGAACCCTCTGTTATATGGTTTTGAACCCCTTTGAGTTTTCAAAATCTCGTCAAGGTTTTGGGTTATAAATAATGTGAACACGTGCAAACTGGAAGGGTGAATGCCTGTATTCTGGGTTTTCTGGCTAGGCAAGCACTTCGTATATATCTCATCAGACGCGAGACCAGTTGTGCTTACCTGGGAATTCTTGGGATGAGTGTTCACTTATAGGCGAGCATGTCTTCGCGATACATTATATTGACCCGCTTACTTTGATTAGTCAATGTCTCATTTGTTTGCCTTTGGTAACAATCAAATGGTCGCAATCTTCATGCGTTGTCATTCTCTTTTGACTATCTTTCGCTTGTTTCCTCCTATGCCTTTCGTTATCTTCAAGATGCTTCTTCATCGCAACAAGACTCGAATGTCCGAACTAGGTGCTGCAATTGTCCATCGATTAGGCGTCGTACTACCAGAAGGCCGTTGACTTAGCTATCACCATGACTCATCTCAGGGATGAAGCCGTGTAAGGGAACCGCTCCTTGGAGAAATCAATGCAACCTTCATCATTCAAATCAAATACCCTGTTACAAATGTACCCACGGTGGACGATGGAGACATTTGGTTAACATATGTCGCTTTGCAATCCAAAGCAAAGCTGTTACAAATCCTGCTGCTACTCAACCTTCAAACTCTGCTTCATATGTCGCTTGACATATCTGGCGCCTCAACCTCATGAACTTTCTACCTTGTGTATCGACGTAAGCACGCCTAGTGCAAGGTGTCGGAACACCTCTCGTTACACAAATTCCAAAATTTCATGTAGGATCTTTCTATCCTCATAATTAGATCCTTGTGGATGGGTATCATTCATCGGAATCCTTAATTGAATTCTTTGTATGATTCAATACGTACATCACAATTCAATAAGGACAAAGCCGAATTCCTTTTAAGATTATCCTATCTTCATAGATAGATTCTTGAAATGATTAAAGTGCCAAATGAAATCCACGAATTGGATTCCTGGTGTGCTTTAAATATCCGTGTCCAAAGATAACAAATTAATGGTCAAGTTAAACAACTATGTGCTTATGTGCTTATGTGTTTCCTTTTATGTTTTTGTGTGATCCAAGTTTTGTCATCCAAATCCTCATAGAATCTTCCATATCTTCGTATAAGGGATTCATAGTAGGATATCCAAAGGTACTATATTAAATCCTCAATGGGCTTGTACGTTGTAGTTAAGTCCCTTGGATTATATTGTACTATTCCATAATTAGACCCCTTGAGTGGTCTAGTTAAACAGATTGATCCAAAAATCTGGCTATTAATATCATGTGATGACATAGCTGAAAGGACTCCTTGGAGGTCTAATTAAAAAGATCATGTGTTGATCTGATTAAAAGGACCCTATGGTAGTCTAGTCACACTCATCACAGGTTTGATATTTTCTTCCCCTACACATCATGAAATGCACTGTGCGGACTGTGCAAGGAATTACGTAATTATGGACGCGTACATAATTATGGAAATTCAGTGCACAGAGACCACAGCGAATTTTGTCATATATTCCGTTCATTTTTGTTTCTGAAGATGTAAAATGACTATTCTGTTCATTTTTGTTTCTGAAGATGTAAAATGACTATTCCGTTCATTTTTGTTTCTGAAGATGTAAAATGACCATTCCGTTCATTTTTGTTTCTGAAGATGTAAAATGACCATTCTGTTCATTTTTGTTTCCGAAGATGTAAAATGACCTTTCCGTTCATTTTTGTTTCTGAAGATGTAAAATGACTATTCCGTTCATTTTTGTTTCTGAAGATGTAAAATGACTATTCCGTTCATTTTTGTTTCCGAAGATGTAAAATGACCATTCTGTTCATTTTTGTTTCTGAAGATGTAAAATGACCATTCCGTTCATTTTTGTTTCTGAAGATGTAAAATGACCATTCCGTTCATTTTTGTTTCTGAAGATGTAAAATGACCATTCTGTTCATTTTTGTTTCTGAAGATGTAAAATGACCTTTCCGTTCATTTTTGTTTCTGAAGATGTAAAATGACTATTCCGTTCATTTTTGTTTCTGAAGATGTAAAATGACTATTCCGTTCATTTTTGTTTCCGAAGATGTAAAATGACCATTCTGTTCATTTTTGTTTCTGAAGATGTAAAATGACCATTCCGTTCATTTTTGTTTCTGAAGATGTAAAATGACTATTCTGTTCATTTTTGTTTCTGAAGAGGTAAAATGACTATTCCATTCATTTTTGTTTCCGAAGATGTAAAATGACCATTCTGTTCATTTTTGTTTCTGAAGATGTAAAATGACCATTCCGTTCACTTTTGTTTCTGAAGATGTAAAATGCCTATTCTGTTCATTTGTTTCTGAATAATGCCTGTTGAAAATAACTCCGTTCATTTTTCAATTCTGAAAAATGTCCGTTAAAGAGAAATAACAGGATTATGCCTTTCATATCTCTGGTGGTTATTTGACACAAAGCCACAGTTAGACTCCTACGAATTAATTTCGGGACGAAATTTCCTAAAGTAGGGGAGACTGTAACACCCGTGTCACTCCAACCATCAGACAAATGCCAAACCAATGAAATATAGTATTTCATACTTGGGATTTGTAAAAATATGTGTATCGTTTACACATATCAATTCCTGTTCGATCTCAAGCTTTAAATCACTTTCTGGAAGGTTATACGCGCACCGATGCGTAAATATAACCAGTTTAATGCAACAAACACTCTGGAATAGTGAAATAGGCTTGACATACCTTAAATAACCTTTACATAACTTAGAAATAAGTTTTGAAGGGTTCGGTGTGCTAAAATAAACTTTTGGGTCATTCAGGGACTAAAAGTGTCAAAAAGTGCACAAGTTTGCATTTTCGCGCATAACTTACGTTCTGAATACATCCGGACATCCAAAAATTTATGTAAGCATGACTATATTATATTTTAGTGTTCGCCATAAGAAAAATCCATTCGTTTCGTCATTTGGTTCGTTTTTCGCGCTTATGCGCATTCCGTCGTAATTAACCGAACATCGCGTTCGTACGGCCAAACGAACCGACATCCGAGATATTTTTGAGCACATTTTAAGTTCCCTATATTTTAACTTCATTTTAGAGCTTTGAAATGGGGTTAACGGGCCTTAAACGTGTCGAAAATGGCCTAAATACAGTTCAGGGACCAAAAGTGTAATTCTGCCGAAATAGTGCCTAGCGGTGCGCTACACTTTAAGCGTAGCGGTGCGCTAGGGGTCTGCTGACCAGATTCAGAGTTTCTAAACAGCAGGCTGCAGCTGTTACAACCTCAACCACATGTTCTAAAATGCTTAGTCAGCTGATAAGATCATATTTTAGTCACCATAAGGTTCCAACACATGTACGGCCTTGATCGTTTCCCCTTTTCCAAGAAACGATCCTAGCGGCTCTACTTTATCTATAAATACCCACCAACATCACACCCAAAAACCCACACCTTTGAATCTGAACTTACTCTCTAAGTTGTCGTGTTTAACACTTCATACCTGAGAGTGTTCGGGTTCAAACCTTCCATTCTTGGACCCTGGGTTAGTATTCTTTCGTTCTTTTCCTTATTTTTACTGCTTTTCGAGTCCGAAAGTCAAACTTTGTTTGACTTTCAGCGTTGACCAGTAATGGTCAATGCGAAGTTCGTTTGAACTTCGCAACGTGAGTGTAATCACGTTGGTCATAGTCCCTTGGGACTATGCCCACTGATTACCACGTTGTCTAGAGTCGTAGGGTAGGCGATCTGATAAATCGCCTATACCTTCGAACTCGACCCAGTTTGGTCGATCATTAGGATCCGACCAAACACATTAGGTGACCATAGTAGGTAGGGAATAACCTTCCGAGGTTACACCCTATGGTCACATCGTTTAATTAGTTGTATGATAGGTAGTTTATATGCCTTAGGTAAATTACCAGAATACCCTTTTCATGTATAATTGGTAATTAAGCATATGTAACCTAAACTCTTGTCACATAACTGATAATGTAACATGTTTAGGCATATAACACTTGTCATAGGACTAGTTAGACGGTCCGAACGCGTTTCACGCGCACGATGCGTTAAAGTAGCATAAGCTACCTTAATGGGTCGCGATGGGTCGTAGACACTTAGGTTAAGTTTCATTTAGTATGTAGGCTTTGTTAAACCATAACACATGAGTTCCTACACTCATTTGGTTTACAAACCCTAATGCTACCCAGTCTTCCGATTTAGGTCCGGTTAATTAACGTAGTTACCTATATTAGGTGCCGTTTGATTTCCGTGATCTCTAGCATTGCTTGGTGGTTATCCTAGGACTTCTGAGCAATCTCAAGTGAGTACATAGACCCCTCTTTTACTGTTTTCCAAACTATTTTGGGGTGGAACACATGTGCCTACTTGTTACATTCATGATTTCCCGTTTTCACATCATATACCTGCTATGTTCTTTAGTACATTATAGTACATGATTTCAATACATTTTATGCTATGTATGTCCATTATGTGCATACTTAGTACATTGTTTTACATTACTTTTCTGTTGCATATGCTTATCCAGCATATGAACACATTATACTACATATTAAACCGTTGTAAACATTTGACTATGTGAACCGTTGTAATCATTTGACTATGTGATCCGTTGATATCTGTGAACCGTTTGTATCTGTGATCCGTTGATATCTGTGAACCGTTTGTATCTGTGAACCGTTTGTATCTGTGAACCGTTTGTATCTGTGAACCGTTTGTATCTGTGAACCGTATTTGACCATACATAAACATTTCTACTATTGTTAAACATTACTTTGGTGGTTTGGTTTGATTAAATGATTAAGTAACGATACGTGTGTAATATGATACAAGCATGGTGGATACGCCGCTGGTACTTCCTATATATAAGTGTTTGTATGGTATTACATATTGTAGCGTTATTTGAATCATTTCAGTTTGATACATATAACATTTTATACAAATAACATACTTTTTACAAGACATTGTTTTACAAAACAACTTATCTTTTACAAACTCATTTGACTTGGTTATTCATTTAACCATGCATTATTCACTTATTTATACATATCATCTGAACTCATTGTTTTTCAAATGATTTACAAAACAAAGCAAATAACAAGGTTCATGACTAAACATTTTCTCAAACATAAGTCATGAAACCTATTTTCACAAAACCTATGTATCTCACAGGCATTTTTATGCTGACGTACCTATTTTCACATGTGTTTTTCAGGAGCTGTTGCATAAGATGATCAAGATACACATAGGCAGACTTGGGCTTTAGTGACAATAAAAGATGCAAGACTAGTTAATTATGTTGTATTTCTTTGTTTGTTAAGACATTGTAACACCTTTAATCAATAAAACAAAACTTCATTTGCCATGGATTTGAGACAATTAATTCTGTTACAACACTCCCCGACATTTCCGCCACGTTTTGTATGTTCTACGTGGTCGGGGTGTGACATAACACCCCTCCGATGCTTAAGTCAGTATTGGGTTTCAAAGAATAAATCAAATCAAACATATTTAAAAGAGATAGAATTCATATCATCCTGAGTTAGAAATTAAATTCTAAACTCACTTGAAATTAAGTCAGTATTGGGTTTCAAAGAATAAATCAAAGCAAACATATTTAAAAGAGATATAATTCATACCATCCTGAGTTAGAAATTAAATTCTAAACTCACTTGAAATAAAGCTTAAGGTGTATAGCATTCCAAGATCTCGGTAGCATATCTCCCCCCATATTCTTGAGTCGGTATGCACCTTTTCCTGATTCTGATTCAACCTCATATGGTCCTTCCCATTTCGGAGCCAACTTTCCATCAGCGGGATTAGTAGTATTCTGAAAAGCTTTTCTTAACACCCAGTCTCCAACTTTGAATCTTCTAGTCCTTATATTCTTGTTATATGCTCTGGATATCCTTTGTTGATATGCTGCCATCCTTAGCCTTGCTGCATCTCTTGTCTCATCAATAGTATCCAGTTCCTGGCATAGGACTTCAGGATTCTGCTTAGGATCCCGTAGGTTGGATCTCGCTGTAGGTATCACCATTTCTATCGGGATCACCGCTTCTGCTCCGAACACCAAGGAAAACGGGGTTTGGCCAGTTGCATTCTTCACCGTTGTCCTATCAGCCCACAAAACAAAGGGTAATTCTTCTGCCCATCTTCCTTTCTTAGCCCCTAGTCTCTTTTTCAAGTTGTTGACAATTATCTTGTTCGATGATTCTACTTGTCCGTTTGCTTGAGGATGTACCGGAGTAGACGTGATCATTTTAATTCCCCAACTCTTGCAAAAGTCTGTAGTCCTCTTGCTTATAAACTGGGATCCATTGTCACAAATGATTTCAGCTGGTACTCCAAACCTGGTTAGGATATTCCTCTTTATGAAGGATACCACTTCTTGATCTCTAACTTGAACAAATGCTTCTGCTTCAACCCACTTGGAGAAGTAATCCGTCATTGCCAACATGAAAACCTTTCCTCCTGGAGCCTTTGGAAGCTTTCCCACTATATCCATACCCCATTTCATGAACGGCCAAGGGGAAACGATAGGATACAGCGGTTCAACAGGCTGGTGTAATATGTTACTATGTCTTTAACAGACGTCACATCTTCGAGCATATTCCGTGGCATCTTTCTTCATCGTCGGCCAATAATATCCTGTCCTTAATACTTTTGAGAATAAGGACCTGCCCCCAATATGGTTACCACAATCTCCTTCATGTATATCCTGAAGCACTTCTTTGGTTTCGGGATCCTCCAAGCACCTTAGGTATGGTCCTGCAAGAGATTTCTTATACAAAACATCATTTATAATAGTGAATCGTGATACCTTCATTCTAAAGGCTTTAGGATTCTCATTCTTTGGGATGTGTCCTTCCTTGAGATATCTCATGATTGGAACCGTCCAGGACTTAGGATCCTCCTCAGGATCCTGAATATTTATTACTTCCTTATCCTGAGGATTCATCGCAGGATATAGGATATGTAATATTGGTATTCGGGTTCCTTCCGGTATCCTGACCGATGATCCCAGATTTGCCAAGGCATCAGCTTCAGCATTATCTTCTCTTGGTACCTGTTCAAGTGTAAAAATATCGAAATACCCTGCTAATTTTTTTAGAATTTCGAGATACTCGATTAACTTCTCTCCCTTAACTGCATAGGATCCATTAAAATGATTAGTGATTAACAAGGAGTCAACATATACTTGCAAATTCTTGATATTTATATTTTTAGCCAACTCTAATCCTGCAATTAAAGCCTCATACTCTGCCTCATTATTAGTAGCAGGAAATTCACACCTAATAGCCTGGGGTAATATGTCCCCCTGTGGCGATTTTAGTAGTATACCTAAACCTACACCTCTTACGTTAGATGCACCATCAGTATACAATGTCCAGCATTCTAAGTTTTCTCCTAGCTGCTGTACTTCTAAATCTACTTCATTTTGAATGTCACTACTGAAATCAGCCACAAAGTCAGCTAAAGCTTGAGACTTTATGGCATTTCTAGGTTCATATACTAAATCATAAGCACTCAGTTTTACCGACCACTTAGCCATCCTACCCGACATCTCTGGTTTCCTAAGCACATTTTTAACAGGATAATTAGTTTTAACATGAATCCTATGTGTCTCAAAGTAATGTCTAAGCTTCGTTGATGCCATAACTAATGCTAATATCAATTTCTCTAGATGAGAATATCTAGTTTCAGCATCTAGTAAACTTTTACTAACATAATAGACAAGATATTGCTGACCTTCATGGTCCTTTATAAGAACGTCACTTACAGCATTCCCTGATACGGCGAGGTATAGGGATAGTGGTTCACCATTTTCAGGCTTCATCAATAGAGGTGCAGTTGAGAGATATCGCTTCAAATCCTGCAAGGCTGCTTCATGCTTTGCTTCCCATTCGAACTTCTTATTCTTCTTGAGGATATCATAAAATTCCTTGCATTTTTCCGAGGATCTTGAAATAAATCTGTTCAATGCTGCTACTCGGCCTATTAACCGTTGAACATCCTTTATATTCGAAGGTGATTTTATATCCAGGATAGCTCTAATCTGCTCCGGGCTCGCCTCTATGCCTCTTTTCGTCACCATATATCCTAGAAACTTTCCTGCCCCCACTCCGAAATGGCACTTAGCAGGATTCAGTTTCATGTTATACTGATCCAGGATATCAAATGCTCCCTTGATATCCTGGAGGTGATCCTCAGCCTTTTTAGATTTCACCACCATATCGTCAATATATACCTCCATGGTGTCCCCCAGCTTATCTTTGAACATCATGTTCACCAATCTCTGGTATGTTGCACCTGCATTTTTCAAACCGAAAGGCATAGCAGTATAGCAATAAATACCTGTTGGTGTAATGAAGGCAGTATCCTCCTGGTCCGAAGGCTCCATTTGAATCTGCTGAAATCCTGAGGATGCGTCCATGAATGTTAACATCTCATGCCCGGCAGTAGCATCCACCATTGCATCAATATGAGGAAGAGGAAATGGGTCTTTAGGACAAGCCTTATTCAAGTCTGTGTAATCTACACAGACTCTCCATTTCCCATTTTTCTTCTGTACTACGACTACGCCAGCCATCTTGGAAACTTGACCTCCCTGATCATTTTGGACTTCAACAATCTTTTAACTTCCTCTTGGATAATTGCATTTCGTTCAGGAGCAAACTTCCTTCTCTTTTGCTGTATAGGCTTGAACGTGTTGTCAATTCCAAGCTTGTGAGTGATGATGTCTTTGGATATACCTGTCATATCCTCATGCTTCCATGCAAATGTTGACATCCTGCACTTCAAAAAGTTAGTTAATTGTTCTTCAATATCCCGAGGGATATTGGCTCATACGAGCATCGAGATATCAGGATTATCCTGATCCAGGATAACTTTCTTCGTATCCTGCTCTGAAGCCTCCACAATATCCTGGGCCCGCATCTTTAATTGCTATGCTGGATTAGGCTTGGTTGAGGATTTCATTGAGGATGAGTAGCATTCCTTTGCCTCCTGCTGATCACTATCAATTTTGACGACCCCCCAAGGGGTAGGGATCTTGATGCACTGGTGATAAGTCGATGGCACAGCCTTCATGTCATGGATCCATGGCCTGCCTAGTATGATGTTATAGCAGGATAGGGAGTCCATCACACAGAAGCATTGTATCGAGCTGACCCCTTCAACATATACTGGTAACTTTATCTCTCCTACGGTATTTCTAGCTTCTCCACTGAAACCAACGAGCACAGTGGACTTCGAAGTAATGTCCATCGGAGATACATTCATCCTCTTCAATGTTTCCAGCTGAATTATGTTGACGGAGCTACCATTGTCCACCAATATCCTGCGTACAAAATGGTTAGCAACATATAATGTTATTACGAGAGCATCATGGTGAGGATCCTGGACAGTATCCCTGTCATCACTATCGAAAGTGATCACTTTATCGGTTGTAAGGGTAGTCATCCTAGCTGGTTTGTCTCCCATTTCAGTCTTAGCTTCCTTTGCATGTCTCTTGGCCGCCGAATACGAAGTCCCACAAATGTCGGATCCTCCTGAAATAAAGTTAATTATTTTGGCATCTGCTGGGGGTGATGCTGCTCGTTCATGATCCTTCTCAGGATCCTGTCCTTTATTCTTCTTTCTTCCCAGCAAATCCTTCAGATACCCTTTGCTTAACAGGTAACTTATTTCTTTCCTTAGAGCAATGCAATCCTCGGTCACATGTCCGAAATCTTCATGGAAGGCACACCATTTGGATTTATCCTTCCAATCAGCTTTTTGCTGATTCTTTCAAGGCCACCTAGCTTTGTCTCCTAAACCCTGCATAGCATACATTAACTCAGGTATATTAACAGAAAAGCAGTATTCAGATAATTCAGGATATTCTTCAGGATCCTCGTCTTCAACAACATTCACTTTCTTGTTATCATTTCTACCATATGGCTTGGAGCGATATGGTTTATACGAGGATTCTGATTTCCTGTTGGTTGATTCGTAGGTTGAGGTAGAATTCATCCTCTCTTGCATCTTTTTGTCATCTTCCAAGAGGATATATCTCAAAGCCCTGTTACGAGCTTCTTCGAGATTCCTGCAGGGATTCATTACAAGATCCTGATAAAACTGAGAATCCTTTTGTAACCCCATCTTAAAAGCCTGCACAGCTGTTGCAACATCAAGATGTGGGATATCCAAGGATTCTCGACTAAACTTGTTCATATAATCCCTCAAGGATTCCTGAGGTCCTTGAGTTATTCTGTAAAGATCACTGGTTAGTTTCTCAAAACTCCGACTGCAAGAAAACTGACTATTAAACAAATTAACCAAATGAGCAAACGAAGTAATTGAGTGAGGAGGAACATTTAACAGCCATTTTAAGGCTGATCCTGTCAAGGTAGAACCGAAACCCTTGCATAAGCATGCTTCCTTGAGTTCCGGAGGGATAGGTTTAATCTCCATTCTTTCTCTATACTGGGCAATATGCTCTTCAGGATCCATAGTCCCATCATACAGTTTCATGTTGGGGGTCTGAAATCTTTTTGGGATTTCAGCATCACAGATAGGATATGCAAAGCGGGATATCCTGTGGCTGTCTTGAGATACTTCAGGAATTGGCTGGACCACTCCAGGTACACTGGATATCATGTCCTTCAATTTCTGAAGCTCCCTAGTAAATGTTGACGTCATACCTGCATCCTGCAAAGACCCATTGTTGTTAGTAGTAAGAATATTATTATTTGACACGTTACCGGTCTGAGGATTCTGGCCATATCCTGAAGCATATCCTGAGCTCCTCACAGTTGACATCCTGACTGAGGAGGGTCTCTCAGGGGTATGATTCTGAGAATGGCTTGGGACGATGTTCCCCCGGTTATCCTCAGTGTAAACTGCAGAACTGAAGTTCAAAGCCCTAGGCTGTATAGGAGTGACAGTTTCTTCAGCAGGTCTACTTGGGCCGGATTTCAAGAGTTGTATTTCTCTCATCAGCATCCGATTAGTTTCCTACTGCTGCCTCATCTGTTCCTGTACACTACCAAACAAATTCAGAATTTCATCATTAGATGCCAAAACAGGACTGGATCCCTGGGTACTGGGAGCGGGGATAACATCCCGAGCTACATGACTTTCAGCTCCGTGTGATGAAGCTTGCATTCTTGGAGGAGGAGGTGGAAGCACCGAACCAATTGTTGCAGAGGTTGTAGCAGACATGGTGGAAGAGCTCATGTTTGATCTCGAGGCCATTGAAAACAATTTAGAAAAAAGTTTTGACAAAAGAAAACCGAGTAATGATTTTACTAAAGTTTTTAGCAAAAATAGCACCACTTGCCCCACGGTGGGCGCCAAATTGTTTTGGTCAAAAATTACTGAAGCAATTAAGTGATCAAATTAGTTAAGTGAGGTAGTGTGCTAGAAATATGTGTGAAAAATATGTTATCCAAGTTAATTGTAAAAACAGTTTCAGGATACGGCTCAGGATATAGAGCTGTATCTATGATCAAACAATGAGCGAAAAATTAAAGGTTGACACGTGATGTACGAGGAAAGCCCTTGATCAATCTAGATAGCCGGCACAAAACCTCGGGAGCTGACAATCGCAGCTGCCTTGTTCTTCTATTGCTTCAAATATCAAGATACAGTGCAGGATGTAGTGCGGATCAACTAGGAGTTACAATGTAATTCGAATACAAGTGTTTGTGTATAGTGTTTGCAGTGAGCTAGAGAGCAAAAGTGTTCGAAAGTGTGTGTGAAAGTTGCCTTCCTTAATCTGATCCGCCCCCATCTATTTATAGTAAAAGAAATGCAACAAACTATCCTAAATAACCGGGATCCGGCGAATATTCCCCACTCGAACGTTGTAGACCTGGTCTTTCGGGTTCAACGTCTCTCACATAACAGATACGCCCGAGTCTTGAGGAGAAGAAGTCCATCTGACCGTTAGTTACCCACAGCCTCTAACCTGCACGTGGTTAATTTAGTTAACACCAGGATATCGCCCAGGATGTCAGCAATATCCTAATCTAGTATCCTGATCACAAACAAACAACCAAAAGCAGGATATTAGTCAGGATATGTACGCTGAGAAAATGACCCATAACAATTAGTATAGTAATTATCTCGATGAACTAGTAGAGTAATTATGATACACTTATAGAGTAATTTTGAATTTTATGTTGTTTGATGAACTGGTAGAGAATTATGATACACTTGTAGAGTAATTTTGAATGGTATGTTGTTTGATGAACTTGGAGAGTAATTGTGTATGTTATGTTATTTGGTGAACTAGTAGAGTAATTATGATGCACTTGTAGAGTAATTTTGAATGATATCTTATAGTAGTGTATTAATGATGAACGTATAGAGTAATTATGATGCACTTGTAGAGTAATTTTGAATTGTATGTGGTTTGATGAACTTGTAGAGTAGTTGTGTCTGTTATGTTATTTCGATGAACTACTAGAGTAATTATAAGATAATTGTAGAGTAATTTTGAATTTTATGTTTGATGCACTTGTAGAGTAATTTTGATAATTAGTCCACTACTAAAATAATTACGAAAATGGCAGCACCCATTTTTACTTTTCCACGCCATTCGTACGTTTTGTATGATAACTTTATTTGCACGGTATCTTTACTCTATATATCATTCGTGTAAGGATCAAATACAAATGGGTCTTTACAAATAAAATGGCCCTTAACATGAGAAATGAAGAAATCATTTTTTTTTGAATTTTTTTTACTATCTACTTAAGTATGACGTTTAATTGTAAAATGTTAAAAAAATAAATTTCTTGATTTTACACTAGTAGAGTAACTATGTAATGTTTATAGAGTAATTATAAGAACTCTACTAGTGTAAAATCATGATTTTTATGTAATTTTTGTAGAGTAATTATAATTTGTGCGGAAAAAATTCAAACTGTTGCCGGGACAAATTCTTGGTGAAGATGTCCGCCACCGAGTGTGTAGTTTTCCTGTAGAAACAAGTTCACGAATAAAGTGGTAGTTTAGAGAAATATGTTTGGCCCTTTATGAGAGATGGGGTTTGGTGTGAGGAACAAATCGTTGCGCTTATCACATAGAAGAGTAGGATGATCTGGAGGTAATGCATGAAGCTCTTAAAGCAAGTGAGTGATCCCAAATGATTTTAGTTCCAGTATTTGCCATGGCACAATATTCAAACTCACAGCTAGAATGAGATACCATAGATTGTTCCTTTGCAGTCCAAGAAACGAGATTACCTTAAAGATATATAAAGTAGCCATAGGTGGATCGTCTGGTTTCGACGCACCTAGCCCAATTAGCATCTAAATTATCAAGAAGAGATGTGGTAGTGGGCCTGGTAGATGTGAGCCCATACTGGAGTAGTTAGCACGTTAATGAATGTCAAGAAGCGGTAATGCCACATTGTTGGGTGGCGGTGCTATGATCAGCTGAGGTAGGCTCAGTGGGTATGATTTAGGCTTGTTCAGCTTGGTGAGAGTGATTAATATCGAAGGGTCAGTAAAAAATAAGATTAAAATCAGTTTAGTACCTTATTAGATAAGGTAAGTTAGGTGTCGAACCACGAGGAATACTATGGAAAGTGTTATGTTTTGATTGCCTAATTACTAATTAACTAATGACTAAAAAGTAAAATCGGCTGTTTGAGAGTTTGTTTGAAAACTAAATTAAAACACGTTGTAAACAGTAAGAGAAAATGTGATTACTCCAGGTTCTGGATTCAAAGTGGATTTTAATTAGTTTCAATTGGATAAACAAATTCATTAGTTGATTGTGATAAAGCGACAGCAAATTACTCTGATTGCAAAACAATGAGAGCTTATCAAACGATTATCAATTAAAGCTTACCAAACCAAACCCTTCTCTAAAAGATCCCAATTATAGAACTCTTGGGAATTGAAAGATAAAGAACAAGGTTTAATTAAAATCAGTTGTATACAATCAAATAGACAAATTAAATAGAAAAAAACATGGAATGCTTAGATTGCATAATCCAAATACAAAGTAAATTCAAAAGAAATCGTCCACTTACAAGAACTCCACCCGGTGGAGACCATGAAAAGATTAGACGCTCATGTTGTTGATATGATCTTTAATCTTGATGGGGATTTTCATGTTGGATGATTGGAGGGATTAGAATGATGAAAATCCTTTAAGAATTGCTCCTAAACTCGCTCAAGAATGTCCAAAGTCGAGCGGGATGGAGAATGGTGGCCAAACCCTAATTTTCAATGTTTAACAGGGTTTTTTTCGAATACCGACCAACATAAGCTATGCTGCCAATGTAGCTTACACCGGCTGGAATATACCCTAATGTGCCTAGTGGCCAGCATAGCCTACATATGCAGGCGACTGGAAATCCTCATTTTTCTTCACTTCTAACCTCTTGTACCTTCATCCAAGCTTCCATAACTTCGTGTTTAACCTTCCAATCTTGTTTGTTGGTGCATTCATCTGTCGACTTCGTCTTATATCGAGTCTCGGTTTCGCAAAAGTTTGAGGAGTGACAAAAGTTTGAGGAGTGACAAAAGTTTGAGGAGTGCCAAAAGTTTGAGGAGTGCCATAAAGTTTGAAGATGGCCTGTCCGTTTGAAGGATGTCATGCCACTTTCAAATGGAAGGGTCCTTCCTATAAATACCCTCATGTTCATTTCATTTGTAACTTTCTGGTTTGTGCAACGAAGTGCTGCCGAAGTGTTGTCAGGTTGTAAAACGTCTTTAAATCAATCATACAACAGTTTATAGTGTGAATCTTGCTGAATTGAACTCTACACGTCTGTTTCCGCCTTTCGTGTTGAGATAAACTCTTTTGATCGACTCGTTCGGGTCTGAAAACGATCCTTCAAGTGGTATCAGAGCTCAGGAGGAAGAGTTCATACTAATTCAGCCGCAAATTCTGATTTTCTACACCTTCTTTCAAAATTGGACAATTTTTCACGGTTAAAATAGGCTAAAACTTCACAATGTGTGCGTAATTGTTTTTTAACAAACCCTTGAGAATATCAGATCTAAACTTGAAGTAAAAGTGGTAAAAATGGACTGAAAATACCATTCCGTTTGAACGAAGCATAGGTGTTCCGTTTGAAAACTGCCATCCCGTTTGAAAGTGCATACCCTTCCGTTTGAAACTGTTCAAAAAATTAATGATGTCAGCAGCCTATTCCGTTTGAATCCGTCACATTCCGTTTGAAATTGGGTATCACGTTTGAAATTGCATGGTATTACGTTTGAGGACTGAAGTCCGTTTGAAACATTGGATCTATTCCGTTTGAGGATCGTATACCATCTGAAGTATACTGTTTGAAAGTGAACCGTTTGAGACTATTCCGTTTGAGACTTGTATCACGTTTGAAAGTGGTTTCCGTTTGAAAAGTGTCTAACCGTTTGAAACTGTCTGTTTGAAAGCCACACTTTGTTTGAAACACGACTTCCGTTTGAAATTGGTTCAGAAGTTCATGTGATACTAGTATTGATCTGATCAATGTCAGCTTTTTAGTCAAAGTTGCATGTGATTCAAAGTGTTGTCGGCCATTTGAATTGAACAATTAAAGTTGTCCGCTAGTGTAAATGAAGGCCCAATGAGAATTCGTTTAAAATAAATAGTTTGAACCGGTTTGCATGCAAAGGATAAAGTTGTCGGCTTAGTGGTTTTTGTTAGTACAAAAAGATTTAAAAGGGAGGTCCAATTAGAGTGTTCGGTTCATATAAATCAGTTGTGAAAGTCAAAGTTGTCAGGCTCATTTATCAATCAATTAAAGTGCTGAAGCTCATGTTAGTTCATATTGTTTATGGCCCAAAGTATTGTTGGGTTATTGAAGTTTGAGGTCCAGTCAATCATTGTTTGTTGTCAGCCCAAGTGAACTTCATTGTTTGCGATCCATTGGAAGCTCATATTTCATAGCACGTTTGATCTAGTTCATTCATTCAGTTTGCAGAATGCATTAAAAGTGTCCACAAATCTTCGACACAAGTCCTAGATTGATTCAATCGTCAATACATTTTTACGTATTCTATCCGTTTAAACTGATTGTTTGTTTGTTTGTTTCAGGTGTTTCACGAGGTGAATCATTTCATTTGAAAGGGGATCTAGTTTGAATTTGATATTTCATTTTAAGTGACTGTCTCGATAAACGTGTTTCCGAATCATGGACTTAAATTTCTTTAATATGACTAGTGAAACAGTTAATAGAATAAATGTATTAAAGAAAGAATTTGTTTCGTTTTCAGGTTGTCCAGGAGAAAGTACAAAGAGTATCATTGAGAGGTATAGTCATCTTGTTCGCTCAATGTCTGAGAAGGGTATTCAGAAAAATCCAAATGAATGGGTTGAGAGATTAGCTAATTCCATACCTCAACAAGAATGGGGTACATATCTGTTGGATTTAAAAAGAACTGGAGAATACTCTAGATTGTCAATTTGTCAATTCATTAAGAAGCTTGAAGAACAAATGGAGAACAATGATGTGAATAAGAAGAATCAAGAAGAAAAATCCGGTTCTTCAGATGAAAGTTCCGAAAGAGCATTAGTTTTTTATCAAACACCATCTGATTCTGGTTCTTCGGATGATAGTTCTGACAAATCAGTAGAGTTTGACAAATCACCAACTGATAATAGTAGTGATGATGAAGAAGAAAAACATATTAATGTTGCAAAATCTCATCTATCTTGTGAAAGTTTTCATTTTTATTTTGCAGATCGCGTGGAGAAGCTGAAGGAGAGACGTGCAGCAAAAGAACAAAATCAAATGAAGACTGAAAGTGTTGATGAGAAGATTATTGAAGCAGAAAAGGTGACTGAAGCTGAGAAAGTTGTTGAAGTTGAAAAAATCATAGAGATTGAAAAGATTGTTGAAATCATAAAACCATGTCTTACATGTTCAGAATCCTGCAAACAATGTGAAGAAAAAGACGAGAGGTTTAGTGAATCAGAAAAGATGAAAGAAAAGTTGTTGTTTGATGTAAAAAATTTGAAAGAGTCATATGATGTATTGAACAGAACTGTGAATAGTCTGGAAAAGACTAACTCTGAAAGAGAGAAAGCTTTGAAGATGTTGAATGCTACCATGATGTCAAAGCAGAAAGAGATAAATTTTTACATTGAAGAATGTGCAAAATGGAAGCAAGAATTGGAAACTGAGAAAGCTGAGAATGAAAGAATCAGAAGATTGCTGCGAAGTTATACAAGTTGTGATTATATAATTGATAGAATTTATCCTACTGTTGCAGGTTTTGAGGCATTTAAAGATGAACAACCAAAGAAGAAGAAGGATACTGGTAAGAAACCATGTGTTAGATATAACAAGTGCCTGCCTCCAATTTGGGAAGGATATTCGCCTAGAAAACCGAATGAGGAAAAAGTCCAAAAGGCAATTAATCTAAAGTTAGAGTCCAAGTTAACCGATGTATTACCAGACAACATTGACATCACGTTCACAGCGTCCGACACAGATCATGAGTCCGAATTAATAAAAAGAATGGCCGATCAGGTGTTGGATAAGGATGAGGAGTCAGAGTTAAAATCCGAGTCCGAAAGTTCGTGTCAGTCTGTCAGAAGTTCGAGTTCGTCCGAAAAGAGTTCAAAATCATCGGGAAAACGGGTTTATAGTAAAGAATTTTTGTTATCAAAATCTAATTTGAATGATGAAACATTTGAAGTTGTCTATACTTTGAGTGATTCTGACAAGTTATATTTTGATAAAGAGTTTCCAATAAGAAGTGTTCGTTTTGACATGATCAAAAAGGTTTTCAAAATGACAGAAATTAATATTTCTGAAATAAAAGATTTAAATCTTACTGGAAAACCTAAGAAATACACTTCAAGAGTTCAACAGCGTTTAAACAAGAAAAAGAATTATAGTTCCGGTTCTGGTTGTCAAAAGAAACCAAACCGTAACGGTAATTTCAAAAGAAAAGGTTTAGGTTTTATACCACCAGAAAATTATAAAAATGAGAAAATTTCTAAAAATACAAAATTTGTTTCAGGTCCGTCTGCTGAAGAAGAAAAGAAGAGCTCATTTTGGAGACAAACAAATCAAGAATTTTTTGCTGAAAAGAAGATTGGAACTTATCAGAAGAAAGAAACCAGAACTTGTTTTAGATGTAATGAAGTTGGTCATATTGCAGGGAATTGCCCAAAAGCGACCAATATAAAACAGGGAGTTTCTGGAAAACTGAAAGAAGTTGTTGTTGATAAAACTGAACCACCAACAGAAAAATTTAAAGTGTTTAAAAACTCTACATATGAAGTTGGTGAGTGTTCGAAAAGGTTTTACAAGAAAAGGGGAAATCTTGACAACCAAACTTGGGTTGTTAAGAAATCAGAGGTAAAATCTGGCGATGAATCTGATTCCACAAAGTCAGAGGAGCCACAAGTTGTTAAAAAGGGTGAAAACTCAGTGCCTCTAATGGATGATGTTCATTTTCCACCATTGAGAGCTGAGAATTTTAAATCAAAGGTTGGAAAGGTTGAAATCTCAAATCAGTTTTATTCTGAGAAGGATAATTTTGATCTTGAGAAAGCATTTAATGGAAATGTGAAGAAAATTTTTGAAAAAATGGTTGATGGGACGGTTAAAGGGGTAAAGGAGTTTTATGCTACAAAGAAAGCAACATACACCCCAACTAAAGAGGAGTTGGAATCACCCAAGGCTGGTCAGGCTTGGGTGAACATTTTCTTTCATTGAAAAACCTCAAATTGATTACAAGTAGTAAGAGGTTGATTCTGACAAATTGATTACTCAAGGTCATTAGTTTGAACTTGGTGTAATCCTCATACAAGTGATTGAATGGACAATATGATGAACCAAACCCCTAACCTACAAGTGGTAAAATTAACAAAATTTATTTTTTCGGAAAAATCATTTTGGTTAAAACAAACTTAAGTGTTTTGAAATCATAATGAGAAAATAGTTTTGTGAAAGGGGGAGTTCTGATTGTTTATGCCTAGTGGATGGCGAATTGATGCGATTTGATATCGGTTGTCAATTTTCTTGTACAGTTTGTTTTCAAATTTCCTTAAATGTGTTTGCATTTTAGGGGGAGTAGAAAATTTCAGAAAATCCAAAAACATTAGAAAATTTGAAAAATTTCAAAAACATGATAAAAATCAAAAAGAGTTTTGTTGTGAAAAAGAGGAAATGATAGTACATCAGTGGACAGTTACAGTATGCTAAAGAATTGTAATGGTTAAATAGTGTTAAACAGTCTCACTGATGATATGCGATAGGTTTTTACACATTTAGTAAGCTTTTTCGGGATATAAACTTAAATTCAAACTTGCTTATTTCGTGGGGAACACTACTTGGATATATAGGTAACCCCTAAAATCTCGTTTAAAAGGTCCCTCTTTCTGAGATACTAGGTCTTTATGCTCAGTGATATCTGGGGTATTATCCCGGGACTTCTGATTTTGCTGAAGCAATGGCCTAGTCCCCGGAGAATACTTTACTGCTTGCTTGAAATATAGCGTCGCCCTCAGCAAATTGATGAAACAATAAATTTGATAATCATTGCTGTTGAAGAAAAGATCCTCTAAAGGGGACACACCAAAAGTCGAAGCCGTCATCTCTCTGCGTATACGGAAGTATCGACCTGAGCTCTCACGGCCCTCGCAATTTAACCCCTTACAGATATCATCTAGGTATACTCACCTGTAAGACTGAATATTGGGATCTGGATACGGGAGTATATTCAAGAGGTGGGACACATGAATGAGTTTAAGTTCTTAATACACCTAACTCATATCCTGAATCAGTTGAAATTTGTGTGAGAATTTAAGTGGATCAGTATATTGGCAATCTAAGTGAATTGTTTAATTCTTAATGTGTAACTAAGCTCAACGGTACTTGTGACTTGTCATAAACTGATATGATCCTCTTACACAAACTCACAAAAATATTGTCTGTAAATATTTCTTTACTGCATTTCATTTCATTCAAAAATCCAAAAAGATTTTCAGTGTGTTTTAGCATAAATTTTGTAAAAATCAAAAAGATTTTCGACAACTGGTGTTGGAGAGCTAATTTTCAAAATTCTGAGTGCTAAACATGATGAACAGATGGTTTGGGAGAGTGTGTTGTTTTGAAATAAAAATGATATATCTTCAAGTGGTTCATCAAAGATTAACATTGTAAAATTATTCTTTGATTGTATAATTTCTGCAAGTGGTTCATTAGATGGTGAGATTGTTTTTACAAGTTATCATCAGAAAATTTACTTTTGGGTAGAGAATGTGCAGATCTCTGTGAAAGAGTGCCAGGTTCCGATGCCTGAAGACTTTGTGATTTCAACATGCCAGACTGCGATTCCAGCATATCGACAGGGGGAGTCTGAAGACATCCGAGTAGATATTGTTCATGAGGAGTCTGTTGATGATGATAAAAAGAGAAGAGTAAGATTTGAGGATGCTTACAGCGTCAGACACTTCAAAGAGTTCGAGAAGACTGATAAAGACTGAAGATTGTAAAGACTCGACACTTAAGACTCGTCAACATCTGAGGGGGAGTCTGTTGGTGCATTCATCTGTCGACTTCGTCTTATATCGAGTCTCGGTTTCGCAAAAGTTTGAGGAGTGACAAAAGTTTGAGGAGTGACAAAAGTTTGAGGAGTGACAAAAGTTTGAGGAGTGCCAAAAGTTTGAGGAGTGCCATAAAGTTTGAAGATGGCCTGTCCGTTTAAAGGATGTCATGCCACTTTCAAACGGAAGGGTCCTTCCTATAAATACCCTCATGTTCATTTCATTTGTAACTTTCCGGTTTGTGCAACGAAGTGCTGCCGAAGTGTTGTCAGGTTGTAAAACGTCTTTAAATCAATCATACAACAGTTTATAGTGTGAATCTTGCTGAATTGAACTCTACACGTCTGTTTCCGCCTTTCGTGTTGAGATAAACTTTTCTGATCGACTCATTCGGGTCTGAAAACGATCCTTCATTGTTTTCTTCCTTTCTATTCATATCCAACTCATTTGTGCCTTCATAAACGCATCCCATCTTCGTGTAGTCCAGGAGTGATGGTTTGGTCCAAGCAAAGATCACATGAACTAGATTCACTATGGGTAGAGTGAAGTTGTAACAACCCGCGTTTTGAAGTCAAAGTACAAGTCAAAGTCAAAGTCAAAGGAAGAAAAGATTGCTAAATGCGATCTGTCACTCCTTGCTTAATTATTGCTTGTACTCTTTGACTTGTTAATCGATACTTTAATTTATTTTACTTTAGTTGTATTATGTGGAGTAAATGCAATAAATCGTAGTTTAATCGCTAATTGACTTATCGCTAATCGCATCGCAACCCGAATTACAGGTTATGGATATTGTTTTACATGTGTGTGCTATTACGTGTTACTTGTGCATGTTTATATTTGTTTTGGGATGATAATCGCAGACGCAAACGCAACTCTATCACAACGCAGTCTCATCGCGAACTCGAGATTTAAGGATTCTTATATGATACTTAGTAGTTAGGTTATTTGTGTAATTAATGGGTAATACTATCGCATCGCTTACTCGCAACGCTCAACGCACTAAACGAAAAGTCGAAAACTAACCCGCTTAACCCATCCGATCGAATGGTCATCCGTCCGAATGACCATCCGATCGAGCTGCCCCCTGATCCGTAGCTTTACACCGCCTTTCTCCTCTCTTGCCTATAAATAGCACCTGTCACATCACTGTTCATGTGATGTGACAGCTCTCATTCGACCAGCACGTTCCAGCCCATTTTCTCTCGATTTCTCGCGGTTCTTGTAAGTTTCTACCTCAGATCTTGTACTTCTATGATCTACATACACTTTTCCATCATTTCCACCAACAAATCTTAACTTTTCACCATGAAATCGGCTGATTTGGGCTGTTCTAGGATGATGTCATCGTAGGTTCTCTTGAACTTCAAAGTATGACCTCATTCCACCAAGAACAACTTAGATCTAGGAGATTTCAACATGTTTAAACACTGATTTCACCTAAATCTAAACATTTTCAAACCGATTTAAGCTTCTTTCAACTCTTTTACACTCTTGCACCCAAAACCGATAGAATCTGAGCTCGTGCAGACCCTTTACTCGTTCTATAGTAAGGTGTCTGGCTGAGAACGGATTACTACCGAAGAGATGACCGACTTAACGGGTTGAACATGAACAACCGTTAAGAACAGTTAACTGATCGGACCGGGTGATTCCCATCCGATCGGACGACTTGAATTGGCGGAGTTCCCGTTGTTCAAATACGTTGTCATACCGTCTCGGCCAAACCACAAACTTTTCAGACTTAACCAAATTTTTACAAGTTTCAGAACGAACATGTTGCTGAACGGACTACCGTCCGATCGGATGACTTGTGACATTCAGTGCTTGTGATATTTCCCAACAAACTTAGACATTTTAACAAAATTTGAAAGGAGTGTTAGTTTCAAGCGAACCGCCATCCGACCGAACGACCATCCGTTCGAATGACCATCCGGCTGGATGACCTGAATTGTAGAAACACTTCTTAATTTATAAAATGCTACAATGAAAACTTCAAAGTCACATCATACATAAACACATCCATCCCAAACGAATGACGATCCGACCGAATGGCCATCCGTCCGGATTGTCATCCGATCAGATGACCCTCCGTCACTCAGCTCACTCGCACCGTTTAACGCACTGTTCATCGCTTATGCTATCGTTTTTGTAATCAGGCTAACTTTCCAGCGCTCCTTTCAATCCAAGAGAGTGTTTATTTACTAAACACAATCTGTGAGTATACTCGATCCCTTTTTACTTTAAGCACTTTTGGGTGTTACGTACGTTATCTATATTCAAATCACAATCGACACACAACGCAAACACTTTTATACACTAACCGCTCTGCATGATTACGTGTTATTCGATGAATTCTAGTATGTTATGTTTACACAGTGATTGTTGCCTGACACCTTAGCAACGATAGTACAATAGTTTGGACTCAGCACCTGTCGTGGACAGGGGTTGTTAAGGGATTTTCTTCCCGTGTCACAGCGATGATATATGTTGCGCATTCTACAACTCGCAGTCACGTCTATGCATATTTCATTGTCAATAACCTACTTGCTTCGCATTATACATGTTACATGTTACATGCTGGTTTTGCGTAAACCGCTTTCGCTATCTATTATACTATTAAACTTGTATGCTCACCTTTACACTATGTGTATTGACTTTTACTTTAACATATGTGACAGGTGTTTAGGATGCTTGTTAGCTGCTATGGAATCAAGCTAGGAGAGTCTAGAAACAAACTAAATAAAATCTAACTTGTCGGAATGGATATTTGTCTTTGAGAACAACGTCTGTAATAACTGCTTTTATTTGATATATTATGGTATGGGACATAATGTGAAATATCCGGTAATTTTAGTTGTTATGGATTTCTCTTGGACAATCTGTTTCGCTCAGTGTCGCGCCCCGATATTTCCGCCATCGGTTGGGGTGTGACAGATTGGTATCAGAGCCATAACTATAGGGAATTAGGCAAGACTCGATCTAGTCCAGGTCGATGTCTTAGAAATGACCTAGTTTATAGTCTAAGTACCACCAGACCGACTTGTGCAAACCCAGTAGGGGTTTTGTACGAGTTTACTTGATATTCTCGCTTGAACTTGCTGAACACTACACTCTTGCGTGAACATCGCATACTACCTCTTCAAGCAAGATCAGCCTTTCCTAAGGCTGGCAACACACCCAAACGGATGATCTGGTTGAGATTAGGTGTGAAAACCGCAAACTCTTGATCAAATCGCTCATTTAACACGCCTTTTTACTATAAAAACGAGAATTTGCGTTGAATCAGGAGTGAAATCCATACTTCGACGTGATTCTACATATCTATCTCGTAAACAGGAATGGAGTTGTTAAGTTAGGGGTGAAACCCTCATCTTAATAACTTATTCCGCTCTATATTTTGGGTTTACAAACTGTTACCAAAGTCTTGATGGGTTTCAACGACTGGAGTCACGTAATGGCCAAAGGGATGCGTGCCGATCGCCCGGATTGAGGCGAGAGCACAGTCCATTAAGCCAACATGTGTACTCAAAGTCCTTGAGAATAGTCGAATCACTTTGAGTAGTCAAAGTCTAGCATACCCAAGACATTCCGATTTTCGCTGATTTTTACGCTTATTCGCTTTTATGCGTTTCGATTCTGAACTTACGACCGCTGATTACTCGATTTTATGTGGAACCTTTATGTGTTTTATGTGATTTTCATGTTTATGTGTTTTGATCTTGGTGATCTACTCGCTTTTCGCTTCGATAAACACACACAACTCGCACTATACGTTTATCTCAAAGCGCCAACAAATCGCTTATGTTACTCGCAATCGCTACCCGCTCCTCGCACTCGCAACTCTCAATCGCTTTTCGCAACTTTGAATGATAAGGGAACACGTTGGCAATATGTAGGTGAATACGTGCAAAATATAGTGGAATATGTGCCTATGTAGATTACGTGCTTCTGTGCTCTACGTGCTTATGTGATTCTGTGTAGTTGTGCTTATGTGCCTATGTGATTACTTGCTTAAGTGTTTAGATGTGTTCCTGAGCTTTATAGTAGTTGGTTAGACACTGTGTGGAGAGATTGAGTGTATCGTCTAAATTCGTGACGATGTCTGTTGCAGACAATGTCGTCATTCGGATCGCACACCGCTCGCAACTCCCGTCGCAACCTCGCTGACAAACGAATCGCTTCTCTAGTCGCTAAGCAAATGGCTAAGGTCATTCCGCAAATCGTCAGTGAGCTTAAGGAAAACACTAGCAAGTCCTCCAAGGAATCAAGGACTAACTCGCCTAAGGGTACTTTCAGCTTTAACCAGTTTAAAGCCTGCGGCCCAAAAGACTTCACGGGCGAAGATGGACCAAGCGCTATGTTTCAATGGTTCGACTCAATTGAAGTGACGCTATGCCAGAGCGGATGTCCCGAACACCTATGCACTATCAACACAACATGCGTCTTCCAGTCAAGGGCTCTGGATTGGTGGACAACTGAAAGGAACAAGCATGGGAACGACGCAGCCTATGGGCTTACTTGGGATGAGTTGAAGGAACTCATGATAAAGGAATTCTGCCCATCCCATGAGCTCCAAAAGCTGGAGAACGAATTTTGGAACATCAAGCAGGATGATGGCAACAACGCCGGTCTGACAGCTCGCTTTAAGCAGCTAAGTATCATTTGTCCAAGCCAGGTGGCAACACCTGAGATGACGATCAGGAAATACATCCGTTCTTTACCAGATTGTGTTGCTGACTTCGTTCAAGCTGCGAAGACGACAACTATCGAAGAGACTTATCCACTCGCTTCCGAGATCAATGACAAGCGAGTATTGGCTGGTTACTTCGATAAAACCACCAAAAGTCTTCATCAAGTTACCGCTGCTCCCACCGCCGACATCGCCGTACCACAAGCTTCCAAGTCTTCTCGTCGCAAGCGCAAGAATAACAACAACAACAAGAACTGTGCAGGGATAACTACTGCACCACTGAATGCCATCACTGCTCAACCGCAACCCCCGAACCGCCAAGTAGCGGCGCCAGTGACCAATGCACCACCGGCCAAGCGTGCATATACTGGTCTGCACCCGCTCTGCCCTACTTGTACCTATCATCACCGGTTGGAATCGCGTGTCGATTTTGTGTTCACTGCAACCTGTATGGCCACTTTACTACTAACTGTCGTACTGGTCCCCGTCGAGCTCCAGCTCAAGCTCCTGCTCTACCAGCTCCTCAGGGACAACAAGCAGCTCCTGCTCCCGCTGCTCACGCAAGCGCCTGCTATGCGTGTGGTGATCCAAACCACTTCGCAAATGTCTGCCCATACAGAGTGGTGAAGTAAGAGCCACAGCAGCAGCCAGCTCAACAAGCAGCCCACGAGCGAGTCTTCAACATCAACGCCCGCCAGGCTCAGGCAGACAACAACGTGGTTAATGGTACGTTATATGCTTCGTGTTTGTTTGATACTGGAGCCGATAACTGTTTTGTATCGTTCGAATTCGAAAGGTTCCTAAACTGTAAACGCGTTAATCTCCCATCAACATTCGACGTAGAAGTTGCCACTAGAAGAACCGTGACTGTTAGCTCCGTTCTGCGTAACTGTACTCTTGAGCTCAACAGTCACGTTTTCCCGATCAATCTTATCCCGATGCAACTCGGTAGTTTTGACGTCATAGTAGGCATGGATTTCCTTAGGGACAATCATGCTGAAATTGTTTGTTTCGATAAAATGATTCGTTTCTCTCTCGCAAACGACGACCAATTGTGTGTTTATGGAGAAGTCGCTTCGAAGAAGTTACAACTCATGTCGTGTGTCCAAGCTAGCAAGTATCTCCACAAGGAGTACCAAGCTTTCTTGGCACACATTGTAGTAGCAGAGGAAAAGGAAGTTAAGGCAATGGACATGGTGCCTGTGGTTCGTGATTTTCCTAACGTCTTTCCTGATGACTTACCTGGTTTACCGCCAACTCGTGATATCGATTTTTGAATCGACCTCATTCCTAGAGCAAATCCTGTTGCTATAGCACCTTATCGTCTCGTTCCATCTGAAATGTGCGAACTCTCGAGTCAGCTCCAGGAATTGCTTGATAAAGGCTTTATTCACCCTAGCACCTCTCCTTGGGGCACACCTGTCCTCTTCATAAAAAAGAAGGACGGATCGTTTCGGATGTGCATCGACTACAGGGAATTGAATAAGCTTACCATCAAGAATCGTTATCCCTTACCTAGAATCGATGATTTGTTTGATCAGTTACAAGGTGCTACGTGTTTCTCGAAGATTGATTTACGCTCAGGCTATCACCAGTTACGAATTCAAGAGGAAGATATACCCAAAACCGCTTTTTGAACCCGATACGGTCACTACGAGTTTGTTGTTATGCCCTTTGGTTTGACCAACGCTCCCGTAGTCTTTATGGATCTAATGAATCGAGTGTGTAAACCCTTTCTTGACCGCTTCGTCATCGTGTTTATCGATGATATCCTGATCTATTCCAAGTCAAAAGCCGAACACGCGCAACATCTCCGTTTGGTTCTTGAACTACTCCAGGGAAACTGTCTCTATGCCAAGTTCTCCAAGTGTGAATTCTGGCTTGAGGAGGTTCAATTCCTCGGTCACATTGTCAATAGTCAAGGTATTCATGTCGATCCCGCGAAGATCGAAGCTGTTAAGAGTTGGGTTACACCAAAGAACCCGTCCGAAGTTCGTTCTTTTCTCGGATTCGCTGGTTACTATCGCCGATTCATCGCCAATTTCTCTACAATCGCTGTACCGCTTACCTCTCTCACGCATAAAGACAAGCCTTTTGTTTGGGAAACTGCACAGGAGACTGCCTTTCAAACTCTGAAGCATATGCTCTGCAATGCTCCTATCCTCTCATTACCCGACGGAAAAGGACGACTTCGTAGTCTACTTCGATGCCTTAAACCTCGGCCTCGGTTGTGTTAATATGCAACGGGACAATGTTATCGCATACGCCTCTCGTCAGCTCAAGATCCACGAGAAGAACTATACAACCCACGATCTCGAGCTTGGTGCAGTTAAATATTTGGCGACACTACCTATACGGTACCAAGTGTATGGTCTTCACTTACCATAAGAGCCTACAACACATCTTTAGCCAGAAAGAGCTGAATATGCGCCAACGCCAATGGGTTGAACTCCTCAACGATTACGACTATGAGATTCGTTACCACCCAGGCAAAGCAAACGTCGTTGCCGACGCTCTCAGCCGACGAAGCTATTTACATAGCGTTCGTAATACTCAAGCCCAGCACAATCTTGAAGCTTTTATCCGTGATGCCCAACATGCTTGTTTTACCGAACGCACTTTGAAGAAGGAGAGGTTTATAAATAACGGTGAACAACTGGTGAATAAATCGAATGGTATATTCCATTATCTAGACCGAATTTGGATTCCCAAGCGCACTAATTTACGACAAATCCAGCTAGACGAAGCCCACAAATCTTGATATTCCATTCATCCCGGTGCCGATAAGATGTACCAGGATCTTCGCTACAAGTACTGGTGGCCGGGCATGAAGAGAGATATCGCTATCTACATTTCGAAGTGCCTGACTTGTTTGAAAGTCAAGGCTGAGCATCAACGCCCCTCTGGCTTACTCGTACTGTCACACCCCCAAAATCCACCATGCGGAGTACCACCGCTCGGAGGCGTGACATGACCAGGATCGAGCCACCAATCATATTGAACAATATAATTAAGTAAATAAAACCAAACACAATACGATTGGTGACCAAACGGAAGTAAACCGATTTTAGGTTAACAGCGGAAGCATAAAACTTAAGTTCAAAACATAAGTCCATGGTTCATAAGTTTAAAATCCAAAACGTAGGTTTAATAAGTTCATAAAGTTTATTCATTAAGTACGAGACATATCAGTTCGCATCCCACAACGACCACCTCCATATGCAAGCTCCATAGCACCTAATGACCTGCAAAGCATGTAATAACGAGTCAACAACAAAGTTGAGTGAGTTCACGGTTGGTTGTCCATTTTAGAGTTGTTTCCAAAAACATAGTTTAATCTCATTCGGCTATCCAGCCGTGGGGGTTACCCCATAGTTCGAAAACGTTTATTTGTTAACCATCCCATGTCCACCTTCCCTGGCTATCCAGCCCGGCACTTTGGCCGTGGGGAGCTGCCCCAGTATTTTAAACTACCAGACTCGTTTATCATATCAACTACTAACAAAAGAAATCAATTGTGCCCTAGCGTCGGTGTTCTATCACCACCGACGTGCCATATTCCATTAGTACACACCCGTCCAACTGGCACGGTGTGCGGTTTGTTAAACCTAATAGCGCTATTAACTAATGACCCGCTCGCCATAGCCTCGGCGATTAAGTTGATACAAAAAGGGAGGGACTTCGCTGATAGAGTTCTAGTCCAGTAAGTCTAACACGTCCCAACAGGACGAGGAATTTACATTCCTGAACACGTCTCAAAGGACGAGGAATCCCTATTCCTGTACCCATTTCCATTCCCACCGGGAATTTACCATGCTTTGTAGAAAAGTGTGAACTCACCTCGGTTTGCTCGGTTAGATTCTCAAATATAGCTAACAGTCAAGGTCGGTCAATCATGCCCTAGTATGATTTACCAGTTAGTCATTTAGTGGTTTCAAATAGAGCACAAAGTTCCTACACGTATCTATCACATATCATGCATCATTTTCACGGTTTATGCCCATCTAAGTTTCCCATCCATTCCCCACTCAAAATCAAACATACGATAATGCACATAACATATATAACATGTTAGATCATTCACAGATAGCATACTCGACATTTAGACACGCGAGTCACAACTTATGTCATTTCAGCATTTATATTCAAAACCGGCTGTTTTCGGACATTTTAATAAAATGGTTAAATTATTCCAAAAATTCCCAAATTTTTACAGGATGTCTTAAACGTTCCATATTTTATTGTGTAAAAATATCGGGGTCCGGTTCATTACCAATATTTTATAAAAATTCATATTTTGGACTGAACTCAGATTTGTGTATTTCTGACCACAGTCCACAGAAGAATTTATTAAAAATTCATCGAGTGTCCGATTTACGAAATTCCAGTGGGGTAATTACAAATGCATCGGTTTTCATCTACTGTACAAATTTCATGGTCCGATTCATCACAAAACTCAGGTTATGACTGAAAGTATGACACCCATTTATTGCTGTCAAAATTCAGCTTAAGTTGCTGTTACAAATTAACACTTTAAAAATAGTAAACGAAGTCCAAAATTTACGATTCCAGTGCCATTAGAACCGTATTTCATAATAACATATTTTAGATTCAAAATATCGGATTTTCGTTAAGTTTATGACCTGTTTACAGCCAACTGAAGTTGGCTGTAAAGTATGGACAGATTGCTGTTTTTAGTCTCTAGCTTACTAGTTTGTGTTCGGTTGATCCCGTTAATTATGTTTAGTGATCGTAACAACATCAAACATCCATATAATCCAGTAACACATCAGATAATCAACCAATAATCATAATCACACAAGATCTACATGCTTTACACTAATATTCATCCATTAACCACCTTGTTCATCACTTTAGTAGACTTTTAGTTGGTGATCTTATATGTTAGTGATTTTCAACCGACGAAACTCTTATTAACCACTTTAGAATAGATCAAGAAGATGTTTAGAGTCACTTACTACTAGCTCGAGGCTAGGGAAGATCAAAGGCGTAAAAGTGGTGGATAAAAGCAATCTAGAGAGGTCTTTGAGTTTCCGAGTGCACCGAGCTTGTTTGTAGGACACCTTACACCTTTGAGTATGCACGAAATGGTTGGAATGGAGGTTGATGGTGGCGAGATGGTGGTTGAAGGTGGCTGCCATGAGGGTGTAGGAGGGAGTGAAAGTGTTTGTTGATGAAGTGTAGGATGAGAGAGAATGGTGGACTAATGAACTTACTTATAGACCAACTAATCACTATGGACCATCATGTAATATGCTTTCAAGATATTAGACAAAGCTCAATAAAAAAATCAAGAAATTAGAGGTGTGTCCCCCCACATGTAACCGTAATGGGGGGGGGGGGGTAGGTCTAGTTGGGTTCTAACTAGATAGTTAAGAGGTTAGTTTAGTTAGAGATTGAAACTAGTTATTAGTGTGTAGTGTATTATAACGGGTGTTAGGGTGTTCGGGGACCCTAACTGGCTCAGAAAAGAAAACAATGTCATAGACAATATTTTTAGGTTCCGGGTAAAGTCCGGTTGTTCGGTTCGGTGTTGTTTCGTTAAAGTGCTTAATTAATCCGTAAAGTGTCCTATTTATATATTTTTGTAACGTTTTTAATTTTTAACACTCAGGAAAACATAACGGACTATTTAGTAACTTTTCTGTACATTACTAGTATGTTTAACAAATACATGTAAGTATAACACAGTAATCAGAGAGCAGTTAAATGATTCAGCACAGTCATCAAACACTTTAATTAACATAACAGATTGTACGGAATACATGGAATTTTGAGGGTTGTCACATTCTCCCCTTGTTAAGAAAATTTCGTCCCAAAATTTAGCGCGTGGTTACTGAGGAAGCTAGTTAAGTTGCGTTGGTTTCCTGATTTTCCTGGGGTGTCACATCATCCCCCTGTTGATTTGGAATTTCGTCCCGAAATTCTGCACTAGCTTCAGCCTCAGTAGTGGTTGCGTTTTTCTTAAACAGCTGGGGATACTTGAGTTTCATTTGTTTTTCTCGTTCCCAGGTATATTCTGGGCCACGACGTGCATTCCAACGAACTCGAACGAGAGGTATTCTTGTGTGCTTGAGAATCTTAACATCTCGATCAGTAATCTATACTGGTTCCTCGACGAATCGCAGCTGGTCGTCGATTGTGAGTTCCTTGAGAGGAACTATGAGGGTCTCGTCTGACAGACACTTCTTCAGATTCGACACATGGAAAACATTGTGAACTCCGCTGAGTTCTTCAGGTAGATTCAACCTGTAGTCGACTTTGCCAATTTTCTCGGTGACTTCGAATGGTCCGACATAACGCGGATTGAGTTTTCCTCGTTTGCCAAAGCGGACTACACCTTTCCAAGGTGAGACTTTGAGTAGCACTCGATCCCCAACCTGGAGCTCGAGTGGTTTTCTTCCCTTATCAGCATAGCTTTTCTGACGGTCACGAGCTGCCGCCATTCGCTGTCGTATCTGAGCAATTTTCTCGGTGGTATCTACCACAAGTTCTGGGCCAGTGATTTGGCTGTCACCAACTTCTGCCCAACAGAGAGGTGATCGGCATTTGCGTCCGTACAATGCCTCGAATGGAGCGACCTGAATGCTGGTGTGGTAGCTGTTGTTGTATGAAAACTCCACTAACGGGAGGTGCTTTTCCCAGCCATTGCCGAAGTCGATTACGCATGCCCTAAGCATGTCTTCGAGGGTTTGGATGGTGCGTTCAGATTGCCCATCCGTCTGCGGGTGATAAGCGGTGCTCATATCTAAACGTGAGCCAAAAGACTTGTGCATTGCTTGCCACAGTTCTGAAGTAAAACGCGCGTCACGATCAGATATAATAGAGGTTGGCACTCCGTGCCTTGATACTACTTCCTTTAGATAAATGTCTGCAAGAGTAGAAAACTTATCCATTTCTTTGATAGCCAGAAAATGTGCAGACTTGGTTAATCGATCTACGATCACCAAAATGGTATCGTTTCCGCATTGAGATCTGGGCAGGCCGGTAACGAAATCCATGGAAATTTGCTCCCATTTCCATTTCGGGATCTCCGGTTGTTGAAGTAGGCCTGATGGTTTCTGATATTCAGACTTGACTCTCGCACAAGTCAAGCACTTTCTGACGTAGGTTGCTATGTGGGCTTTCATGCCAGGCCACCAATACGTAGTCTTGAGGTCGTGGTACATCTTGTCCGAACCAGGGTGTACCGAATAACGAGACTTATGTGCTTCATCCATCACAAGCTCGCGTAAGTTGCCATAAAATGGAACCCAGATGCGTCCGTTTACATAGTAAGCGCCGTCTTCCTTTTGTTCTAGCCGCTGCCTCGATCCTCGTAGGGATTCAGCCCTGATGTTCTCTGCCTTCAGTGCTTCAACCTGAGCATCACGAATCTGAGCGGGAAGGTTAGACTGAATGGTAAGCTGTAAAGCACGTACACGCCTAGGTATGGTATCCTTTCGACTGAGGGCGTCAGCCACAACATTGGCTTTGCCCGGATGATACTTGATTGCGCATTCATAATTGTTCAAAAGCTCAACCCATCGGCGTTGACGCATGTTCAACTCCTTTTGCTTGAAGATATGCTCGAGACTCCTGTGATCGGTGTAAATGGTGCACTTGGTACCATACAGGTAATGTCTCCATATCTTAAGTGCGAATACAACTGCTCCCAGCTCCAGATCGTGAGTAGTGTAATTTCTTTCGTGAACCTTGAGTTGGCGTGATGCGTAGGCAATGACCTTGTCACGTTGCATCAACACGCAACCAAATCCTTGGATGGAAGCGTCGCAATAAACCACGAAATCATCGGTGCCTTCAGGCAATGAGAGGATAGGCGCGCTGCAAAGTCTATCCTTTAGGTGTTGAAATGCAGACTCCTGTGCATCACCCCAACGATAGATGACACCCTTCTGAGTCAGTGAAGTGAGAGGTTGCGCAATCTTGGAGAAATCTTTTATAAACCTTCTGTAATATCCGGCCAAACCCAAGAATTGGCGGATTTCTGTTGGTGTGCGTGGTGCAGGCCAGTTCATGATCGATTCAACCTTAGATGGATCCACATGAATTCCATCCTTGTTTACCACATGGCCTAGAAAGTGGACTTTGCGAAGCCAGAAGTCACATTTCGAAAACTTGGCATACAACTGCTCTTTTCGAAGAAGTTCCAGCATAAGTTGTAGATGCTGCTCGTGTTCCTCCTGACTCTTGGAATAGATCAGGATATCGTCGATGAACACAATAACGAACTTATCCAGGTAAGGCTTGCACACTCGGTTCATGAGATCCATAAAGACCGCTGGTGCATTCGTCAGCCCGAATGGCATAACCAGAAACTCGTAATGGCCGTAACGAGTTCTGAATGCTGTTTTGGAGACGTCCTCATCTCGGACCCTCAGCTGATGGTATCCCGATCTCAAATCAATCTTGGAGTAATAGCTCGACCCTTGCAACTGGTCAAACAAGTCGTCAATACGTGGAAGAGGATAACGATTCTTCACAGTCACCTTGTTGAGTTCTCGGTAGTCAATACACATTCTGAAAGTACCATCTTTCTTTTTCACAAACAAGACTGGAGCTCCCCAGGGCGAAGAGCTAGGACGTATGAAACCCTTTTCCAAGAGTTCTTGTAGTTGTGTGGACAGTTCTTCAAGTTCTGATGGAGCTAGACGATATGGTGCTCGAGCTACTGGCGCTGCTCCAGGAGCTAGCTTGATTTGAAACTCAACTTGGCGATGAGGCGGAAGACCAGGTAATTCTTCAGGAAATACCTCGGGAAAATCGCGCACAATAGGGATGTCTTCAATTCTCTTCTCTTCCGCTGATGTGTCAGTAACGAGTGCTAAAATGGCAGTGTGGCCCTTTCGCAAACACTTCTGGGCCTTAAGGAAAGAGATGATGCCTTCGACAGCACCACTCTTGTTGCCACGAATCATGAGAGGTTCTTCACCAGAACGAGGAATGCGGACGATTTTCTCCTTGCAAACAATCTCCGCTTGATGATGAGATAGCCAATCCATCCCAATAACGACGTCAAAACTACCCAGTATGATGGGAATAAGATCGATAGAGAAAGTCTGACCAGCTAAGACGAGGTTACAACCTTTAACTACGTGTGTGGCTTCAAGACTTTTACCGTTTGCTAGCTCTATCGTGTGTTTGGTGTTCAAAAGTGTTGGAGTGTGCTTAAGCATTTGGCTAACTTTTACGGACACATAACTAGTATCGGCACCTGAATCGAATAAAACAGTAACAAAGAAGTCGTCCAGAAGAAACTTACCCATCACAACATTGGGATCGTTCCTTGCGTCACCCTGACCAATCACGAAAGCACGACCCCTTGCCCCATTACCATTGTTGTTTCCCCCATTGTTGCCTCCATTGTTTCCTCCATTATTGTTGTTGTTCTGGTTCTGATTTAACTGGGGGCAGTCTTTCTTGAAATGGCCCTCAGCACCACATTGAAAGCACCCTTTGTTGTTACCATGTTGTTGCCGCTGCTGGCGATGATTGGGTGGGGCTTGCTATCGCTGCCGGTTCTGATTCGCCGGATGCTGACTCCTACAATCCCTTGCCATGTGACCAGGCTTGTTGCATCGATGACAGTTGCCTTTACCACATGGCCCACTGTGGTGCAGGTTACAGCGAGTACATTTGGGGTGATTTCCTTTGTATCCACCCTGACCTTGATTCCCAGAAGACTGCTGACTGGGGCTCCTGTACTCATCTGTCTTTCGCTGCTGGAACTGAGCTGAAGTAGAACCTTTGCCTGAATTCCCATCCCATTTTCGCTTGTTATCATTGGGTGCGTCAGCAGTAGCAGCACCAATATGCTTGGGCAGTTTGTTTTGTTCCACAGCTTGATCGGTGAGACGATGGGCTAACTTAATGATCTGTTGAATGGTACCAGGGTTAGCCGAAGTCACGTGACTCTGAATCTCGGGTACAAGGCCCTTGAGGTAAAGCTCAATACATTTGATGGGAGGGTCCACCATAGTAGGGCACAAAATGGCCAGTTCATTCGACCTCTTGGTATACGCCTCAATCTCAGACCCCGTCATCTTCAGATTGTAAAATTCCACTTCTAGCTTGTGGATGTCATCCCGACTACAGTACTCCTCTTTGATCAGTTCCTTGAAACCGTTCCATGGGGTGGCATTAGCAGCAACCAACCCCTGCAGTTGAACCTGAGCTTTCCACCATGTGAGCGCTACCCCTTCAAGTGTTCCGGTAGCAAATTTCACCCTACGGTCTTCAGGGCATTCTCACATCTCGAAAACCGACTCGAGCTTTTCAAACCAGTGAAGAAGGCCCACTGCTCCTTCGGTGCCACTGAAAGTGGTAGGTCGGCAGTCCATGAACGTCTTGAACGTGCACACAGGAGGTTGAGCATGTTGGCCTGTTGCGCGAGAATAAAGGACAAGATTAAGCATGAGGGTTGGTTTGTGAAGGTAGGATCTAAACGTCCTAAGGTGGGTTGGTATAGCAGGTTATACCTCCTACTGGATTTGCTGCGAGTGCCTCCGCAACTCGTTCGTTGATCAAAGCCGTCAACTGGGCTTGTGTGAGGTTGATACGTCCTCCGCGTCCGCTCATGATCTTCATAATGAAGCAACGTAGGTGAGAAAAGTGTCGCGGAAGTGCGTAAGTGTGGGACGATAGTAGAGCGTAAGCACACAAGGTTCAAATAGCAATTACTACATTATCTAATGCACAGTGAGAACTATCTAACCGACAATATAACATAAATCATACCACTTATGGTGTCGAGTCTTGCACGTGGAGCGAAGTGTCGTTGTGGATCGTTGAGCACTGTACTGGTTATAGTCTGGTTTTTATCAAAAACTTTTCCCTTTTTAAAAACCAAGTTCACTATAACCAATGGCTCTGATACCAATCTGTCACACCCCCAAAATCCACCATGCGGAGTACCACCGCTCGGAGGCGTGACATGACCAGGATCGAGCCACCAATCATATTGAACAATATAATTAAGTAAATAAAACCAAACACAATACGATTGGTGACCAAACGGAAGTAAACCGATTTTAGGTTAACAGCGGAAGCATAAAACATAAGTTCAAAACATAAGTCCATGGTTCATAAGTTTAAAATCCAAAACGTAGGTTTAATAAGTTCATAAAGTTTATTCATTAAGTACGAGACATATCAGTTCGCATCCCACAACGACCACCTCCATATGCAAGCTCCATAGCACCTAATGACCTGCAAAGCATGTAATAACGAGTCAACAACAAAGTTGAGTGAGTTCACGGTTGGTTGTCCATTTTAGAGTTGTTTCCAAAAACATAGTTTAATCTCATTCGGCTATCCAGCCGTGGGGGTTACCCCATAGTTCGAAAACGTTTATTTGTTAACCATCCCATGTCCACCTTCCCTGGCTATCCAGCCCTGCACTTTGGCCGTGGGGAGCTGCCCCAGTATTTTAAACTACCAGACTCGTTTATCATATCGACTACTAACAAAAGAAATCAATTGTGCCCTAGCGTCGGTGTTCTATCACCACCGACGTGCCATAGTCCATTAGTACACACCCGTCCAACTGGCACGGTGTGCGGTTTGTTAAACCTAATAGCGCTATTAACTAATGACCCGCTCGCCATAGCCTCGGCGATTAAGTCGATACAAAAAGGGAGGGACTTTGCTGATAGAGTTCTAGTCCAGTAAGTCTAACACGTCCCAACAGGACGAGGAATTTACATTCCTGAACACGTCTCAAAGGACGAGGAATCCCTATTCCTGTACCCATTTCCATTCCCACCGGGAATTTACCATGCTTTGTAGAAAAGTGTGAACTCACCTCGGTTTGATCGGTTAGATTCTCAAATATAGCTAACAGTCAAGGTCGGTCAATCATGCCCTAGTATGATTTACCAGTTAGTCATTTAGTGGTTTCAAATAGAGAACAAAGTTCCTACACGTATCTATCACATATCATGCATCATTTTCACGGTTTATGCCCATCTAAGTTTCCCACTCAAAATCAAACATACGATAATGCACATAACATATATAACATGTTAGATCATTCACAGATAGCATACTCGACATTTAGACACGCGAGTCTCAACTTATGTCATTTCAGCATTTATATTCAAAACCGGCTGTTTTTGGACATTTTAATAAAATGGTTAAATTATTCTAAAAATTCCCAAATTTTTACAGGATGTCTTAAACGTTCCATATTTTATTTTGTAAAAATATCGGGGTCCGGTTCATTACCAATATTTTATAAAAATTCATATTTCAGACTGAACTCAGATTTGTGTATTTCTGACCACAGTCCACGGAACAATTTATTAAAAATTCATCGAGTGTCCGATTTACGAAATTCCAGTGGGGTAATTACAAATGCATCGGTTTTCATCTACTGTACAAATTTCATGGTCCGATTCATCACAAAACTCAGGTTATGACTGAAAGTATGACACCCATTTATTGCTGTCAAAATTCAGCTTAAGTTGCTGTTACAAATTAACACTTTAAAAATAGTAAACGAAGTCCAAAATTTACGATTCCGGTGCCATTAGAACCGTATTTCATAATAACATATTTTAGATTCAAAATATCGGTTTTTTGTTAAGTTTATGACCTGTTTACAGCCAACTGAAGTTGGCTGTAAAGTATGGACAGATTGCTGTTTTTAGTCTCTAGCTTACTAGTTTGTGTTCGGTTGATCCCGTTAATTATGTTTAGTGATCGTAACAACATCAAACATCCATATAATCCAGCAACACATCAGATAATCAACCAATAATCATAATCACACAAGATCTACATGCTTTACACTAATATTCATCCATTAACCACCTTGTTCATCACTTTAGTAGACTTTTAGTTGGTGATCTTATATGTTAGTGATTTTCAACCGACGAAACTCTTATTAACCACTTTAGAATAGATCAAGAAGATGTTTAGAGTCACTTACTACTAGCTCGAGGCTAGGGAAGATCAAAGGCGTAAAAGTGGTGGATAAAAGCAATCTAGAGAGGTCTTTGAGTTTCCGAGTGCACCGAGCTTGTTTGTAGGACACCTTACACCTTTGAGTATGCACGAAATGGTTGGAATGGAGGTTGATGGTGGCAAGATGGTGGTTGAAGGTGGCTGCCGTGAGGGTGTAGGAGGGAGTGAAAGTGTTTGTTGATGAAGTGTAGGATGAGAGAGAATGGTGGACTAATGAACTTACTTATAGACCAACTAATCACTATGGACCATCATGTAATATGCTTTCAAGATATTAGACAAAGCTCAATAAAAAAATCAAGAAATTAGAGGTGTGTCCCCCCACATGTAACCGTAATGGGGGGGGGGGGGTAGGTCTAATTGGGGATCTAACTAGATAGTTAAGAGGTTAGTTAGTTTAGTTAGAGATTGAAACTAGTTATTAGTGTGTAGTGTATTATAACGGGTGTTAGGGTGTTCGGGGACCCTAACTGGCTCAGAAAAGAAAACAATGTCATAGACAATATTTTTAGGTTCCGGGTAAAGTCCGGTTGTTCGGTTCGGTGTTGTTTCGTTAAAGTGCTTAATTAATCCGTAAAGTGTCATATTTATATATTTTTGTAACGTTTTTAATTTTTAACACTCAGGAAAACATAACAGACTATTTAGTAACTTTTCTGTACATTACTAGTATGTTTAACAAATACATGTAAGTATAACACAGTAATCAGAGAGCAGTTAAATGATTCAGCACAGTCATCAAACACTTTAATTAACATAACAGATTGTACGGAATACATGGAATTTTGAGGGTTGTCACACGTACAACCCGAGATCCCTATGTGGAAATGGGAGAGTATAGCTATGGATTTCATAACGAAACTTCCGCGCACGCCATCAGGTCACGACAACATCTGGGTTATCATTGACCGTCTCATGAAATCTGCTCACTTTCTACCAATACGGGAAGACTACAAGGTAGAACGATTAGATCGGATCTATACCGACGAAGTTATTTGTCGACACAGGACACCTCGTGACATCATTTCTGATCGCGATGGTCGATTCACTTCGTGTTTCTGGGAAACGTTTCAATCTGCTCTCGGTACTACTCTTAATCTCAGTACCGCATTCCATCCCCAGACCGACGGTCAGACTGAACGCACGATTCGTACCCTAGAAGACATGCTTCGCTCGTGTGTTATAGATTTCAGTGGTAATTGGGATTCGCATTTACCTTTAGTCGAGTTCTCGTACAATAACAGTTATCACTCTAGCATTCAAATGGCACCTTTTGAGGCATTATACGGAAGAAAATGCCGATCGCCTATTATATGGCACGAGATCGGGGATGCGCAACTTACCGGTCCTGAGTTATTGCAAGAAACGACTGACAAAATCCTCCAAATTCGAGACAATCTCCTGAAAGCTCGGAGTCATCAAAATAGTTACGCCGATAGACGCCGCAAGCCCCTTGAATTTGACGTTGGCGATCACGTACTCCTGAAGGTTGCACCTTGGAAGGGGGTGATCAGATTCGTCAAGAAAGGGAAGCTCGCGCCTCGATATGTTGGACCCTTTAAAATTCTGGAAAGAATTGGCAAAGTGGCCTACATACTCGAACTACCGGAGGAACTTAGTAACATCCACCTGACTTTCCATGTTTCGAACCTTAAAAAGTGTCTAGCTGACCAAGATTTACATGTCCCTCTTGAGGATCTACAAGTGGACGAAACATTACACTTCATGGAAAAGCCTGTCAAGAACATGGACCGAGAAACCAAGAAGCTCCGACGCTCACGCATTCCCATTGTGAAGGTTCGCTGGGAAGGCAAACGCGGCGCCGAGTTCACCTGGGAACTTGAAAGTGACATGAAGGCTAAGTATCCACAACTGTTTGTTACGCCTGCGGCTTAAATTTTAGGACGAAATTTCCTAAAGTAGGGGAGGCTGTAACAACCCGTGTTTTGAAGTCAAAGTATAAGTCAAAGTCAAATTCAAAGGAAGAAAAGATTGCAATGCGATCTGTCACTCCTTGCTTAATTTTTGCTTGTACTCTTTGACTTGTTAATCGATACTTTAATTTATGTTACTTTAGTTGTATTATGTGGAGTAAATGCGATAAATTGCAGATTAATCGCTAATCGACTTATCGCTAATCGTATCGCAACCCGAATCACATGTTATGGATACTGTTTTACGTGTGTGTGCTATTACGTGCTACTTGTGCATGTTTATATTTGATTTGGGATGATAATCGCAGACGCAAACGCAATTCTATCACAACGCAATCTCATCGCGAACTCGAGATTTAAGGATTCTTTTATGATATTTAGTAGTTAGGTTATTTGTGTAATTAATGGGTGATACTATCGCATCGCTTACTCACAAGGAATCGCAACGCTCAACGCACTAAACGAAAAGTCAAAAACTAACCCGCTTAACCCATCCAATCGGATGGCCATCTAATCGAGCTGCCCTCTGATCCAGCGCTTTACACCACCTTTCTCCTCTCTTGCCTATAAATAGCACCTGTCACATCACTGTTTATGTGACGTGACAGCTCTCGTTCAACCAGCACGTTCCAACCCCATTTTCTCTCGATTCCTCGCGATTCTTGTAAGTTTCTACCTCAAATCTTGTACTTCTATGATCTACACACACTTTTCCATCATCTCCACCAACAAATCTTAACTTTTCACCATGAAATTGGCTGATTTGGGCTGTTCTAGGATGATGTCATCGTGGGTTCTCTTGAACTTCAAAGTATGACCTCATTCCACCAAGAACAACTCAGATCTAGGAGATTTCAACATGTTTAAACACCAATTTCACCTAAATCTAAACATTTTCAAACCGATTTAAGCTTCTTTCAACTCTTTTACACTCTTGCACCCAAAACCGATAGAATCTGAGCTAGTGCAGACCCTTTACTCATTCTATAGTAAGGTATCGGGCTGAGAACGGATTACTACCGAAGAGATGACCGACTTAACGGGTTGAACATGAACAACTGTCAAGAACAGCTAACTGATCGGACGGGGTGATTCCCATCCGATCGGACGACTTGGACTTGGTGGAGTTCCCGTTGATCAAACACGTTGTCATACCGTCTCGGCCAAACCACAAACTTTACAGACTTAACCAAATTTTTACAAGTTTTAGAACGAACATGTTGCTGAACGGACTGCTCGAACGACAATCCGATCGGATGACTTGTCACATTCAGTGCTTGTGATATTTCCCAACACTTACACTTTTTCACAAAATTTCAAAGGAGTGTTATTTTCAAGCGAACCGCCATCTGACCGAACGGCCATCCGTCCAGATGACCATCCGGCCGGATGACCGGAATTGTAGAAACACTTCTTATTTTATAAAATGCTAAATCGAAAATGTCACACCCTGACTTTTGCGGAAGCGTGGTTATTGGTGTGACTTCTTAATACCATAGCATTCAATCATAACAATGCTATATGATAAAACCAAAAGACATTCATCCATAATTATTAAGCTTGAAAATACCACAACATACTTGTCTGAAAACAACGACACCAAATTCAAGTTACAAACCATAACATGTTTTAATGAGTTCACGAAGTCTCGACAACATAACTTAAACCAACCTGAGCTAAGGACCATGTATCTCGTCCAGGAGTAAGATACATCTCCTAAACTCTAAGAACTTGGATGACATCTTTTATTTAAACGCAGCTTGAGACACATGCACACACCTGCCAGATCCACTTAGTTCCCTGAAATACATGCAATTTAAAAATATCAACAATAGTTGAGCGGGTTCATGTGTTCGTGAGTGTCACACCCTGGCTTTGCGGAAGCGTGGTTAATTTGGTGTGGCTTCTTAATACCATAGCTTAACCATAACAAAGCTATATGAAATAAAACCATGCAAGATCATCCATTTAATTAAGTTTTAAAAACCAAATACAATAACATTGTCTTAACGGAAACACATCCTAACGACATTGTTCAACAAACACAAACATCGGGAAAACGTGTCATACCGCGCCAGATCCTCGTAACTAGTGCAGCGGGAAAACATGTCACATTCCCCAAACCCGGATGACCTCGTAACTAGTGCAGGAAAGAGTCACATTCCCCAAACCCGGATGACCTCGTAACTAGTGCAGCGGGAAAACGTGTCATACCGCGCCAGATCCTTTAATTCCCTGAAATACATGTAAGTTGAAAAATCAACAATAATGTTGAGCGAGTTCATGTGTAAGTGAGTAAATAAACCTTTGTAAGTATAAAAATCCTGGTATGTAGCAAATAAGGAAAAAGAGATCACCAACTGTTTGCAAGGCCATTGATATGTGTGAAGTGCAAGTAGGAAGACTCAAACCTAGCAGATTTAGCGATGGGTACAAAGTCACCCGAGGTCCGTTCTGTTTGGGCCTGGGGCTGGGCTCGCTACACCCAGATAGATCTACCGCTTACGTCCCTTGGTCCTACAATGAGGATTAATGGTCTCCAGTTCCCGCCTACCCACTCACATGATCTAAGTAGTAAACCTCCTTACGCTAACCATACCATGTATAAAGTACTCGTAATCATAGTAACATGTATTTCACCCCCGTAGTTTAGAAAACTGAAAACGGTTAAGAGAAAAGGGGGACATGAACTCACAGTGGTGCGTCTCTACCAAGTATGTCTCCTGATCAAGCAGCTGTGTGACGACCTACACGTACTAATTCTATTAGACGGACGGCCGTGCCTTAGCTTTATGGTTTAAGTTTTTGGGAAATAGTTAGACAACTATTTCGTGTTTACATTTAGTAAATACTTGGTAATCATTTTCCTTCCCAAGGATGGGGGATTTAATACATGTGTGTTCGAAATATATTATTAAGTCTCACTTAAAATATATTTTATTTCTAACTCCAAAATATAAATATTCTTCTCAAAAATATTATATTTTCTATTACATAAATTTTCCCAAAATAATACCTTGACAAAAATACGCGTTAAGTCATATTTTCTTAAAATGCGTAAGTTACGTTTTAATGATCGAGTGGTAATAATAATTACCGGTGTAACTTATATATTTATCGTAGAGACGTTCGTATTATTTTGGATCCATTAACATTCGATAGTATTATTTTTACCCTAAAAATAATACTAGTATCTTCACAAAATAATCATAAACACATATCAAGTGACTTTATGAAAAATATATATACTAAATATATATTTACCAAGTTTTATTTTGTGAAATCCCACCTCCGATGTTTTGTAAATAAAGTCGTGGCGAAATCTATAATTTGAAAACAAGTCGAAAAGTATTTCTAACACTTATAGTGAAAATAATTCCAAGTGTTAGGATTTTAGAAAAATTTCGCCAGAGTTTCCTCTGTAACTGGAGGTGGCCACGCTTTTAAGCGTATCATTTTCTTTTATAAATCAAATCAACCATTTTTCTTATTTAACCAAAACAATATTCAACGCATCAAACTAGTCAACAAATATATATAAGTCGCAAAAATCACATGAACTTGTGGTTTTCTAATATTATGAAGTAAATCCCATTACTTTTAGAGGATCTCTATATAAATCCATCCGATTTTGTAAAAACCTCGTTTTTAGAGAAATCCCGTTTTTACAACTTTTCGTCATCTTTTACAAAAATAGTTATTTTGTCGAAACTTAGTGTTACACAAGTATTTACACACTTGTGTGTTTGCTAAAATCACTCTTGTTTATGAAAGATCCGTCTTTAAAAGTATGTTTTCTCTTGACACGTGGTCCTTTGAAAATACCGCTTGTAGATCCGTAGATCTACTAGTTTTAAACACTATTTTACAAGCAAAAATCACTTTTACACAAGTTCATGATTCGCGTGTGGTAGAGTTTCATCCTTTAACCCTTGTTACTTCCAAAACAACCTTATGTCATGATCCATGATCATGACCAACCCGGGTTAAATGACGATCCGAGCTACCACAACATAGATCGGGTCCAAATAATCACACAAATCAATTACTACAAGATTTACACAACATATGAGCTTTTAACCATCACTTTTAGTGTTTTTAGTAGACTTTTATGCTTCATCTTGTATGTTTGCGACTTTTAACCGTTACATATCATTTTAACCACTTTAAAATAGTTCGAGAGGGTGATTATAGCAACTTACTACTAGCTCGAGGCTAGGGAAGAATCTATGCGCAAAATGAGAGGATAAAAGCAATAGAGTGAGGTCCTTCGCCTTCCGAATGCACCAAGCCTCCTTATACGTTATCCTTAACGCTTAAATGATCTTGGAATGTGATGATCAAACTCGAAGAATGATGGATGGTGGTGGGGTGCTCTCGGCCGAGAACCAAAGAGAGGGAGAGAGAGGTGTGAAGTGGTGTTGTGTGTGATTAAGGTTATGTTGGTTTAAAGCTTGTTCTTATAGACAATTATCAAGATTATTACCCAAAGGATCATGTGTCCACTAGATATTAGACAAACATGAGTATTTTAATCAAGATTAGGACAAGAGTGGGGTCACATGGTGACCGATTCGGTTGGGGGGGGGGTGGGGTAATCTAGTTAGGTTTCAACCAAACACTAAGTAATTAGTTAGATTAATCTAGTTAAGTGTGGAGGTTAACCCAGTTACTAGTGTGTTATGTGCTATGACGGGTGTTAGGGTATTCAGGGACCCTAACTGGCTCAGAAAAAGAAAAACAATGTTGATGACAATATTTTCATGTTCCGGGTATAGTCCGGTTGTTCGGTTGGATAGTAATCCGTTAAAGTGCTTAATAAAGCTTTAAAGTGTCGTTATAATTATTTTTAGTGACACAACTTATTCCTGACACTTTGGAAGGTGTCTAGTAATATTTTTCTCATGTTTTGGCACTTTATTAGGTAGCTAAATGCTGAATTATTATGTAAAGTGCGGAATTTTTGTGCTTAGAGCACGTTTTAGGCACATCCAATCATTGTAACTTATTCCTAGAGACGCAGTTCTACAACCCTTGTATCCCTACACTCACCACTAGTGTAGTAAAATATTTCTGGCTCATACCGGCCTTAGAGGCAGTGTCTGCCTGACGCTGGCTTTATCAGCATGTTCAATAGGTTATCCGTTTATAGTGCTACTGTGCTTTTTGTGCATCATGTTTGTCACTAAGGTTCATCATGTAAATAATGTAGTGACGGTAAGTAAAGTATGATGCAGGTATATGCATGTATCAGAAATCAAGTAGCAGTTCATCAGTAATTTCAAACAAGCACAGTAATTAAGCAGTAATTAATTATTAATTAAGTCGTACGGAAACCTGGTTTAGTGAGGGTTGTCACATTCTCCCCCCGTTAGAAAAATTTCGTCCCGAAATTTTAAGTTCTGCTTGTAGATGCAGGGTTCTTAGGAAATAGGTGGGGGTATTTCTCTTTCATCCGGTCCTCACGCTCCCAGGTGTATTCAGGACCATGTCTGGCATTCCAACGAACTTTGACGAGCTTGACACTGCTCCGGCGGGTCTTGTTTACTTTCCAATCCGTAACCTCAACCGGTTCTTCAACGAAATGGAGCGTGTCGTCAACATGAATCTCGTTGATGGGAATGGCAATGGTATCTTGAGTTGGACTTTTCTTCAGGTTGGATACATGAAATGTATCGTGAACTGAATGGAGTTCCGTAGGTAAGTCCAGCTTGTATGCTACCAGTCCTATTCTTTCCAAAATTCTGAAAGGACCAATGTAGCGCGGATTTAACTTCCCACGCTTTCCGAAGCGTGCCACACCCTTCCAGGGTGAAACTTTCAATAAAACCATTTCTCCAACTTGGAATTCCAAGTGTTTCCGGTTTGGATCTGCATAGGCTTTCTGTCTGTGGCGAGCTGCTTCGATGCGTTTTCGAATCTGCACAATCTTGTCTATCGTCTCTTGGACGATTTCGGGACCAGCAAGCTGCCTATCACCTGCGTCAGCCCAGCATAGGGGTGATCGGCACTTGCGTTCGTAAAGGGCTTCAAATGGCGCGACTCCAATACTGGTGTGGTAGCTGTTGTTGTATGAAAATTCGACCAAAGGCAAATGCTTATCCCAGCTACCGCCCAAATCCATAACACACGCTCTCAGCATGTCTTCCAAAGTCTGTATCGTTCGCTCGCTTTGACCGTCAGTTTGCGGATGAAACGCAGTGCTCATATTCAATTGCGAGCCAAAAGCTTCTTGGAAGGATTGCCATATCCTTGACACAAACCTTCCGTCTCTATCAGAGATGATTGAGAGAGGTACTCCATGGCGCGTAACGATCTCTCTCATGTAAATTTCGGCCAACTTGCTCGTATTATCCTTCTCTCTGATAGGTAAGAAGTGTGCTGACTTCGTTAATCGATCCACTATTACCCAAATAGTGTCATGGCCTCTTGGCGTTCTTGGCAACTTTGTAATAAAATCCATGGAGATTTGTTCCCATTTCCACTTGGGAATCTCGGGTTGTTGCAGAAGTCCTGAGGGCTTCTGGTATTCCGCTTTCACCTTAGCACACGTTAAACATTTGCTCACATAAACAGCAACATCGCCTTTCATCCTAGGCCACCAATAATAATCTTTGAGATCCTGGTACATCTTATCCGCTCCAGGGTGGATAGAGTACCGCGACTTGTGAGCTTCATCGAAAATAACCTTCCTTAAACCTCCAAACCAAGGAACCCAAATCCTTTTCTCAAAACATAACGTTCCTTCCTCGTTTGGTACCAGTAGCTTCTCCATCCCACAGAGATATTCTTCTTCAAGGTTTCCTTCCTTGAGAGCTTCTTTCTGCGCGGCACGAATGCGCAAGGAAAGATCGGTTCGGATAATCATTTCTAAAGCCCTAACCCTTATGGGCTTGATCCTCTCCTTTCGACTTAGGGCATCGGCGACCACATTCGCCTTCCCTGGATGATACTTTATCTCGTAGTCGTAATCGTTTAGCAACTCAACCCATCGTCTTTGTCTCATATTCAACTCCTTCTGGTTGAATATGTGTTGTAGGCTCTTGTGATCTGTAAAAATTGTACACTTTGTACCATAAAGGTAGTGTCTCCAGATCTTTAATGCAAATACCACTGCGCCAAGTTCCAAATCATGTGTGGTATAGTTCTTTTCATGTACTTTCAATTGACGCGATGCGTAAGCAATAACCTTTTGGCGTTGCATCAACACACAACCCAATCCTTGACATGAGGCGTCACAGTATACCACGAAATCATCTGTACCTTCTGGTAGTGCTAAGATTGGCGCATTGCAGAGCTTATCCTTCAATATCTGGAACGCTTCTTCCTGTTTGATTCCCCAATCAAACTTCTTATCTTTCTGCGTGAGGAGTGTCAATGGTTGAGCGATCTTCGAAAAATCCTCAATGAATCTTCGGTAGTAACCAGCCAAACCTAAGAATTGTCGAATCTCGGTTGGCGTCTTTGGCGTTTCCCAATTCTTGATCGCTTCGATCTTGGTTGGATCCACATGGATTTCGTCTCCATTTACCACATGTCCAAGAAACTGGACTTCACGTAGCCAAAATTCGCACTTAGAGAATTTGGCATACAGCTGTTCTTTCTTTAGCAGCTCCAAAATAGCTCTTAGATGCTGTTCGTGCTCAGCCTTTGTCCTTGAATAAATCAAGATGTCGTCGATAAACACAATCACGAACTTGTCCAAGTACGGCTTGCAAACTCTATTCATCAAGTCCATAAAGACTGCAGGTGCGTTTGTCAAACCAAACGGCATAACAAGGAACTCGTAGTGTCCATAACGAGTTCTGAAGGCTGTCTTCGGGATACTTTCCTCTTGTATCCTTAACTGATGGTATCTGTAACATCTGTGCTTGTAATCATTATGAACAGTTCAGTTATCAATAAAACAATGTTATTTGATCCCAATGTTTGTTTGGTTGTGTTTTACATTTTTCATGTTTTGACTTTTATCCAATTTCAAACTCTATATCACTTTCTGGAGAGTTATACGCAAACTGGTGCGTAAACGTACTCAGTTTAACGCGACAAATACTCCGGAACATCAACATATACTTAACATACCTTAAATAACCTTTACATAACTTAGAAATAAGTTTTGAAGGCTTTGGTATGGCAAAAACAAGTTAATTCGCTTACAGGGACTAAACTTGACAAACTGTGAAAGTATGCCAATTTGAACTGTAACGAACATTCCAGAACATGACCATAAGTTAAACATACCATAAATATCCTTTACATAGCTTAAAAATAGGCTTTGAGAGGTCCGGTATGCTAAAATAAACTTTTGGGTCATTCAGGGACTAAAATTGTCAAAAAGTGCACAAGTTTGCACTTTTGCGCATAACTTACGTTCTGAATACATCCGGACATCCAAAAATTTATGTAAGCATGACTATATTATGCTTTAGTGTTTGGCTTGCCAAAAATCCATTCGTTGCGTCATTTGGATCGTTTTACGCACTTATGCGCATTCCGTCGTAATTAAGCGAACATCGCGTTCGTACGACCAAACGAACTGACATCAGACATATTTTTGAACATGTTTCATGTCCACAATGTTTAGGCACCATTTTAGGGCCTTAAAGTTGGCTTTACGGGCCTTAGAAGTGCCGGAAATGGGCTGAATACACAACAGGGACCAAAACTGCAATTCTGTAAAACATGGCCAGGCGGCCCGCCTCAGTTTCTGTTAATCCCCACGCGGGCCGCGTCCGACTATCAGACCAGATTCAGTGTTTTTAACATCAGATTGCAGCTGGTTGATCCACCACCACACATTCTCTAATGCTTAGTCAGATGATAAGGATCACTTTGAGCTACCATAAGGTCCCGACACTTGTACGGGTGGGATTAAGGCACGTTTTCCATGAAACGATCTTAACGGTGGACCGAATACTATAAATACCCCACCCCCCATGCTTCAAAATCACAAGAATTTTGATTTGAGAAACTCTAAGTTGAAACCTTTGTTTCATACCTGAGATTTTTGAATCGAGATTAGCATTCGGGGACCCTTCGTAAGTATTCTTTCGTTCTTTTCCTTATTTTATTGCTTTTCGAGTCCGAAAGTCAAACTTTGTTTGACTTTCAGCGTTGACCAGTAATGGTCAATGCGAAGTTCGTTTGAACTTCGCAACGTGATTGTAATCACGATGGTCATAGTCCCTTGGGACTATGCCTACTGATTACCACGTTGTCTAGGGTCGTAGGGTAAGCGATCTAATAAATCGCTTATACCTTCGAACCCGACCCAGTTTGGTCGATCATTAGGATCCGACCAAATACATTAGGTGACCATAGTATAGGGCATAACCTTCCGGGGTTATACCTTATGGTCACATCGTTTAAGTAGTTGTATGATAGGTAGTTTATATGCCTTAGGTAAATTACCAGAATACCCTTTTCATGTATAATTGGTAATTAAGCATATGTAACCTAAACCTTTGTCACATAACTGATTATGTAACATGTTTAGGCATATAACACTTGTCATAGGGCTAGTTAGGCGGTCCGAACGCGTTTCACGCGAACGACGCGTTAAAGTAGCATAAGCTACCTAAACGGGTCGTAATGGGTCGTAAACAATTATGTTAGGTTTCAATTAGTATGTAGGCTTTGTTGAACCATATTACACGAGTCTCCATACTCGTTTGGTTTACAAACCCTCATGCTACCCGATCTTCCGATTTAGGTCCGGTTTATTAACATAGTTACCTATATTAGGTGCCGTTTGATTCCGAGATCTATAGCATTGCTTGGTGGTTATCTTAGGACTACTGAACAATCTCAAGTGAGTACATAGACCCCTCTTTTACTGTTTTCCAAACTGTTTTGGGGTGGAACACATGTGCCTACTTGTTACTTTCATGCTTTCCTGTTTTCACATCATATACATGCTATGTTCATTAGTATATTATAGTACATGATTTCATTACATCTTATGCTAGTTGTGCCCATTGTGTGCATTACTTAGTACATTGTTTTACATTACATTTCATGCTAGGTGTGCCCATTGTGTGCATTACTTAGTACATCGTTTTACATTACATTTCATGCTAGGTGTGCCCATTGTGTGCATTACTTAGTACATCGTTTTACATTACATTTCACGCTACGTATGTTCATTGGATTACATACTTAGTGCATTGTTTTCACATGCTTACATTTTTGGTATGACATTTGGTTTGTTTAACATGGAACAATACATTCATTAACATTGATCATGCCATTCGTTAGTAGGTAGTGGTACCATAGGAATTGACAACTCCCGTTCCGGACATCCTGGGTATGGGGATGAAAGGAATGACCGAATTCGATATACATAACTTAGATAAACCTTTAATTTGTTTAAGGGTTTATCGCCACAGTCTCAAGGCTTGGATGTATGCATTTTAACAATACCGCATAGATGTTTGTATCAGTAAAGCATGCATTTATTACACAAAACATAACTTTGATTTAAACTTTGTTTTACTTCAATACCTTGTTTTGTGCATTTTACATATGGTTTAGTTGATATATTTCACTTACCATACATGACATTTTGGTTACACATTACATGATCTACATTGAACATAAACATTTTGACATTTATATACACATTTGGTGGTTTACATTGGACATAGACATTTTGATATGGTTTACACAATAACACTTGGCAATTGGTTTGTACATGAACAAGTTACATTGGTGGTTGTTTGGGTAAGTGATTTAAGTAACGAGGCGTGTGTAATATGATACAAACATGGTGGATACGCCGCTGGTACTTCCTATATATAAGTGTTTGTATAATATTACATAGCGCAACGTTATTTAAACCATTTCAGTATAGACATATTACATTTTATACAAATAACATATTTTTCACACGACATTGATTTACAAAACAATTTATCTTATACAACTCATTTTACATGGTTATTCATTTAACCTTACATTTATTTATACATATCATCTAATCTTATCGTTTTTCAAATGATTTACAAGACAAAGCAAATTACAAGGTTCATGACTAAACATTTTCTTAAACACAAGTCATGAATCCTATTTTCACAAACCTATGTATCTCACAGGCATTTTTATGCTGACGTACCTATTTTCACATGTGTTTTCAAGAGCTTTTCCGTAGGATGTTGATCATGACACTAGGGCGGACCTGTGCCTTAGAGACTAAAAACGAAGATAGACTTGTTTAATTATGTTATAAACTCTTTTGTTTACTGTTCAAGACAATGTAACACTCTTGTTTAATAAATAAAATACAACTTTGAATACCATGGTTATGAAACAATTTATTCTGTTACGACACGCCCCGATGTTTCCGCCGCGATTTGTTGTTTTACGCGGTCGGGGTGTGACAGAAGAGTTGGTATCAGAGCCAATGGTTATAGGGAATTAGGTTATTAGTAATGCTTTGACCTAGACTATAACTTTTCTAGGACCCTAACACAAATTATTTGTGTTTAGATCTTAAAACATGTACATCACCAATCCTTAGGTGATTATCAAAACAAGAACCAAAATTTTTCCGAAACGATTTTTGAAAAACAATCTTCTGTTTTTGAATGATTTATTACAAGGTTTTGAACCCTCAATTGTAAGGTTTTGAACCCTCTGTTATATGGTTTTGAACCCTTTTCAGTTTGGTTTTTGGCCTTGTGCCTTCAAATTTTCAAAATCCCGTCAAACGTTTTGGGTTTTAAATAATGTGAACACGTGCAAACTGGAAGGGTGAATGCCTGTATTCTGGGTTTTCTGTCTAGGCAAGCACTTCGTATATATCTCATCAGACGCGAGACCAGTTGTGCTTACCTGGGAATTCTTGGGATGAGTGTTCACTTATAGGCGAGCATGTCTTCATTATACATTATTTTTGACCCATTTACTTTGATTAGTCACTGTGTGTCGTTTGTTTGCTTGGTAATGCGGACGAATGACCACCATCTTTGCTTTTGTTGATTTTGTTTCATCTCATTCTCTTCATCCAATCATCTCACTCGTTTCTTTTCATGTTTCCTCTTTTAGAATGCCTCCTCGACGTGAGAACCAGATAGCGACTGCCGAATTGGCAGAAATCATTGCGCAGCAGATGGCTGCTCAATTTCCAAATCTCTTTGCTCAATGGCAACAAGCCAACAACAACAACAATGCTCCATGCAAATACAAGGATTTTAACTCAGCTAAACCACTCAAGTTTAGTGGTTCTGAAGGAGCGACTGGGCTTCTTCAGTGGTTTGAGAGCATAGAGAATACTTTTCGCCACTTGCAGTGTCTTGAAAATCGCAAAGTCGAGTTTGCTTCGAGCGTATTTCAGAAGAGGGCTTTGACATGGTGGAACGGGGTTATGAGGGACCAAGGTGCAGAAGTTGCTCTCGCACAGACATGGGCTGAACTTAGAGCCCTTATGATGAGGGAATTCTGTCCTCGCCATGAACAGCGAGCGTTGGAGAAAGAGTTTGATGTTTTGAAGCAAGATAGTGGTGAGCACAGGGCTTATACTGTTCGGTTTGAAGAGTTGAGTTTGCTTTGCCCGACTATGGTTACCCCACTCGACAAGGCTATCGAAAGATACATCGACGGCCTACCTGACTCGGTACAAGACATCCTTACTGGTAGTAACCCTGCCACACTCTGTCAGGCGATCGAGTTATCAGCGACATTGACTGAGTCGCAAATCCGGAAGAATAAGTTACACAGGAAGGGTGACAAGGGCAAGAAACAGTCGGCTGACAAGGGGGATAGCAAGAAAGGTCAAAACAGGAATGGAAAGGACTCTGGTTCTTCGAAGAGGTCAAGGAAGCGTAAGGCTTCCCAAATTTTGCTGTCACTGCCCAAGCTAATCAGGCAGCTCCCAACCAACCCGCACAGCCTCCAGCAAAGAAACCTTATTCAGGGAATGCACCTTTGTGCAATAGATGCAACAGTCACCATCAGCCGCAACATCAGTGCCGTTTCTGTACTAGCTGTGGGAAGTCAGGTCATCTTGCCGATGTTTGTCGGTTTGCTCAAAATCGCGCAGTTCAAAACCCGGCTCAACAAGTTGCACAGCCTCCTGCTCAGCAACAGGGTCAAGCTGCACGACTACAATACCCACCAGGTGCTTGTTACAATTGTGGGGATCTGACCCACTACAGAAACCGATGCCCAAGGCTAGCCAACCAGAATCAGGTTCAGGCTCCGGCTCAAGGCCGAGCCTTTAACATGAATGCCCAAGAGGCACAGGCTGACGATAATGTGGTGAACGGTACGTTCTTTATTAATAATCAGCCTGCATCTGTTCTTTTCGATTCTGGTGCCGATAAGAGTTTCGTGTCATTGTCTTTTGAGCCTATGCTTCGCGTGTCTAGAACAAAACTAGGAAAACCTTTGACAGTAGAAGTTGCTAGTGGTGAACCCATTATTCTTGATTCTGTTCTTCGCAACTGCCAGTTGAACCTTAACGACCATCTTTTTCCTATTGACCTCGCGCCTATGCAACTTGGAAGCTTCGATGTTATTGTGGGAATGGATTGGTTATCCATGCATCACGCAGAGATAGTTTGTTCTGAGAAGATTGTTCGTGTGCCGCTTTCGACAGGCGAGATCCTGCAGGTTCAAGGTGAGAAGCCTACCGGTGGTCTCAAGCTCATGTCTTGTTTTAAAGCTCGGAAGTATCTGCGGAAGAACTATGTGGCTTTCTTAGCACATGTTACAGAAGATAAAGGCAAGGGTAAGTCTATTTCAGATATTCCTATCGTTCGGGATTATTCTGAAGTATTCCCTGAAGACTTACCTGGTCTACCCCCAGCACGCCAAGTAGAATTCCGCATCGATCTCGTACCTGGTGCAAATCCCGTTGCCAGAGCTCCATATCGTCTTGCACCGTCTGAGATGCAAGAGTTGTCCAAGCAGCGTCAGGAGCTCTCTGACAAAGGTTTTATCCGTCCCAGCTTTTCACCTTGGGGTGCTCCCATTCTTTTTGTCAAAAAGAAGGATGGATCTTTTAGGATGTGTATCGATTATCGTGAGCTTAACAAGCTTACCATCAAGAATCGATATCCCCTACCTCGCATAGACGATCTCTTTGATCAGCTACAGGGCGCTTCTTATTTTTCGAAGATTGATATGCGTTCCGGGTATCATCAACTTCGGGTGCATGAAGAAGATATTCCCAAGACAGCGTTCCGTACTCGATATGGGCATTATGAGTTCACAGTCATGCCATTCAGTGTGACTAATGCTCCTGTTTTTTTCATGGACTTAATGAATAGGGTCTGCAAACCTTATTTGGATCAGTTCGTCATTGTTTTTATTGACGACATCTTGATTTACTCTAAGACGCGAGCTGATCACGAGCAACATCTTCGTCTTACTCTGGAACTCCTAAAGAAGGAGCAACTTTTCGCCAAATTCTCCAAGTGTGAATTCTGGCTTAAAGAGGTTCAATTCTTAGGACATATCATCAACGAACAAGGTATTCATGTAGATCCCTCCAAAATCAGTGCGATTAAGGATTGGGATACACCTTCTACTCCTACTGAAGTTCGTTCTTTTCTTGGTCTAGCGGGTTATTATCGCCGCTTCATTGAAAACTTCTCTAAGATTGCAGTTCCTCTAACTGCTTTAACTCAGAAGAACAAGCCCTTTGATTGGGGATTCAAACAAGAGGAAGCTTTTCAACACTTGAAGCGGAAGCTTTGCGATGCGCCTGTTCTATCATTGCATGAGGGTGATGATGATTTTGTCGTGTATTGTGATGCATCGAAATTGGGTCTTGGCTGTGTTCTGATGCAAAGGAACAAAGTCATAGCCTATGCATCGAGGCAGTTGAAGATACATGAGAAGAACTACACCACTCATGATCTTGAGTTGGGTGCAGTTGTCTTCGCTCTCAAGATCTGGAGACACTATTTGTACGGTACAAAATGTGTGGTTTTCACAGACCACAAAAGTCTTCAGCATATCTTCAACCAGAAAGAACTCAACATGAGGCAACGACGTTGGGTTGAGCTTTTAAACGACTATGACTGCGAAATTCGCTACCATCCTGGTAAGGCGAATGTCGTAGCTGATGCATTGAGTCGTAAGGAATGTACTAAGCTTCATTGTGTACATGTTCAATCTGTTATTCAAGCTCGATCTGATATTCAAGCACGCATTTCTCAGGCGCAACAATCTTGTGTTTCACAGGGTTTGATGGATAAGGAATTTCCCTATCACATAACACCTGCTCTGGAACTGAAGGACAATGGATCGTATTACTTCATGGACCGTTTGTGGGTCCCAAGCCAGGATAATCTGCGTACCTTGCTTATGGATGAAGCCCATAAGTCGCGTTATTCTATTCATCCGGGCTCAGATAAGATGTATAAGGATCTTCGTATTCATTACTGGTGGCCTGGTATGAAGAAAGACATTGCCTTATACGTATCAAAATGCCTTACTTGTCTTAAGGTTAAGGCTGAACATCAGCGTCCTTCGGGTTTATTGGTGCAACCGGAGATCCCAGTTTGGAAATGGGAAAACATTACTATGGATCTGGTTACCAAACTTCCACGCACCAAGAAAGGTCATGATGCCATCTGGGTAGTCGTTGATCGTCTTACTAAGTCAGCGCATTTCTTGCCAATCCGTGAGGATTTTCCTACAGACAGACTTGCTCAAATCTATGTAGATGAAATTGTGGCTCGGCATGGTGTTCCTTTGAACATCATTTCTGACAGAGATGCTCGTTTCACTTCTCATTTTTGGAGAACCATGCAATCTGCTATGGGGACCCAACTTAATTTAATCACAGCTTATCATCCACAAACGGATGGTCAATCTGAGAGAACAATCCAGACTCTGGAGGATATGCTTAGAGCTTGTGTGATCGATTTTGGTGGTAGTTGGGATTCACATCTTAAGTTGATTGAATTCTCCTACAACAACAGTTATCACACCAGCATCAAAATGGCTCCTTTCGAGGCTCTCTATGGTCGAAAATGTCGTTCACCAGTCTGCTGGAATGAGATCGGCGAGGCTCAACTTACTGGACCTGCCCTCATTTTAGAGACAACTGACAAGGTCAAGAAAGTTCGCGATAACCTTCAGACAGCTATGAGCCTTCAGAAGAGTTACGCGGATCCAAAACGCAAACCCTTGGAATTTCAAGTCGGTGATCGAGTATTACTTAAGGTCTCACCTTGGAAAGGTGTGATCAGATTTGGAAAGAAAGGAAAACTTGCACCTAGATATGTAGGACCATTCAAGATCGTTGAAAGAATCGGCAAGGTAGCCTACAGACTTGAGTTACCTCCTGAACTTGGAAATGTTCATCCAACTTTTCACGTGTCCAATCTCAAGAGGTGTTTAGCTGATGAGAACCTCCACATACCGCTTGACGAAATTCGTGTTGGCAAAACACTGAAATTTGTTGAGAAGCCAGTGGAAATCATGGAACGTGAAGTCAAGTGGCTTAAACGCAAGCGCATTCCTTTGGTCAAAGTTCGCTGGGAAGCTAAACGTGGACCCGAGTTTACTTGGGAACGCGAAGACCAAATGAAGGCGAAATATCCGCATCTTTTCCCACGAGTTTCCTCTAAATAAATTTCGGGACGAAATTTCCACAAGTAGGGGAGACTGTAACATCTGTGCTTGTAATCATTATGAACAGTTCAGTTATCAATAAAACAATGTTATTTGATCCCAATGTTTGTTTGGTTGTGTTTTACATTTTTCATGTTTTGACTTTTATCCAATTTCAAACTCTATATCACTTTCTGGAGAGTTATACGCAAACTGGTGCGTAAACGTACTCAGTTTAACGCGAAAAATACTCCGGAACATCAACATATACTTAACATACCTTAAATAACCTTTACATAACTTAGAAATAAGTTTTGAAGGCTTTGGTATGGCAAAAACAAGTTAATTCGCTTACAGGGACTAAACTTGACAAACTGTGAAAGTATGCCAATTTGAACTGTAACGAACATTCCAGAACATGACCATAAGTTAAACATACCATAAATATCCTTTACATAGCTTAGAAATAGGCTTTGAGGGGTTCGGTATGCTAAAATAAACTTTTGGGTCATTCAGGGACTAAAATTGTCAAAAAGTGCACAAGTTTGCACTTTTGCGCATAACTTACGTTCTGAATACATCCGGACATCCAAAAATTTATGTAAGCATGACTATATTATGCTTTAGTGTTTGGCTTGCCAAAAATCCATTCGTTGCGTCATTTGGATCGTTTTACGCGCTTATGCTCATTCCGTCGTAATTAAGCGAACATCGCGTTCGTACGACCAAACGAACTGACATCAGACATATTTTTGAACATGTTTCATGTCCACAATGTTTAGGCACCATTTTAGGGCCTTAAAGTTGGCTTTACGGGCCTTAGAAGTGCCGGAAATGGGCTGAATACACAATAGGGACCAAAACTGCAATTCTGTAAAACATGGCCAGGCGGCCCGCCTCAGTTTCTGTTAATCCCCACGTGGGCCGCGTCCGACTATCAGACCAGATTCAGTGTTTTTAACATCAGATTGCAGCTGGTTGATCCACCACCACACATTCTCTAATGCTTAGTCAGATGATAAGGATCACTTTGAGCTACCATAAGGTCCCGACACTTGTACGGGTGGGATTAAGGCACGTTTTCCATGAAACGGTCTTAACGGTGGACCGAATACTATAAATACCCCACCCCCCATGCTTCAAAATCACAAGAATTTTGATTTGAGAAACTCTAAGTTGAAACCTTTGTTTCATACCTGAGATTTTTGAATCGAGATTAGCATTCGGGGACCCTTCATAAGTATTCTTTCGTTCTTTTCCTTATTTTATTGCTTTTCGAGTCCGAAAGTCAAACTTTGTTTGACTTTCAGCGTTGACCAGTAATGGTCAATGCGAAGTTCGTTTGAACTTCGCAACGTGACTGTAATCACGATGGTCATAGTCCCTTGGGACTATGCCTACTGATTACCACGTTGTCTAGGGTCGTAGGGTAAGCGATCTAATAAATCGCTTATACCTTCGAACCCGACCCAGTTTGGTCGATCATTAGGATCCGACCAAATACATTAGGTGACCATAGTATAGGGCATAACCTTCCGGGGTTATACCTGGGTTATGCCTTATGGTCACATCGTTTAAGTAGTTGTATGATAGGTAGTTTATATGCCTTAGGTAAATTACCAGAATACCCTTTTCATGTATAATTGGTAATTAAGCATATGTAACCTAAACCTTTGTCACATAACTGATTATGTAACATGTTTTGGCATATAACACTTGTCATAGGGCTAGTTAGGCGGTCTGAACGCGTTTCACGTGAACGACGCGTTAAAGTAGCATAAGCTACCTAAACGGGTCGTAAACAATTATGTTAGGTTTCAATTAGTATGTAGGCTTTGTTGAACCATATTACACGAGTCTCCATACTCGTTTGGTTTACAAACCCTCATGCTACCCGATCTTCCGATTTAGGTCCGGTTTATTAACATAGTTACCTATATTAGGTGCCGTTTGATTCCGAGATCTATAGCATTGCTTGGTGGTTATCTTAGGACTACTGAACAATCTCAAGTGAGTACATAGACCCCTCTTTTACTGTTTTCCAAACTGTTTTGGGGTGGAACACATGTGCCTACTTGTTACTTTCATGCTTTCCTGTTTTCACATCATATACATGCTATGTTCATTAGTACATTATAGTACATGATTTCATTACATCTTATGCTAGGTGTGCCCATTGTGTGCATTACTTAGTACATTGTTTTACATTACATTTCATGCTAGGTGTGCCCATTGTGTGAATTACTTAGTACATCATTTTACATTACATTTCATGCTAGGTGTGCCCATTGTGTGCATTACTTAGTACATCGTTTTACATTACATTTCACGCTATGTATGTTCATTGGATTACATACTTAGTGCATTGTTTTCACATGCTTACATTTTTGGTATGACATTTGGTTTGTTTAACATGGAACAATACATTCATTAACATTGATCATGCCATTCGTTAGTAGGTAGTGGTACCATAGGAATTGACAACTCCCGTTCCGGACATCCTGGGTATGGGGATGAAAGGAATGACCGAATTCGATATACATAACTTAGATAAACCTTTAATTTGTTTAAGGGTTTATCGCCACAGTCTCAAGGCTTGGATGTATGCATTTTAACAATACCGCATAGATGTTTGTATCAGTAAAGCATGCATTTATTACACAAAACATAACTTTGATTTAAACTATGTTTTACTTCAATACCTTGTTTTGTGCATTTTACATATGGTTTAGTTGATATATTTCACTTACCATACATGACATTTTGGTTACACATTACATGATCTACATTGAACATAAACATTTTGACATTTATATACACATTTGGTGGTTTACATTGGACATAGACATTTTGATATGGTTTACACAATAACACTTGGCAATTGGTTTGTACATGAACAAGTTACATTGGTGGTTGTTTGGGTAAGTGATTTAAGTAACGAGGCGTGTGTAATATGATACAAACATGGTGGATACGCCGCTGGTACTTCCTATATATAAGTGTTTGTATAATATTACATAGCGCAACGTTATTTAAACCATTTCAGTATAGACATATTACATTTTATACAAATAACATATTTTTCACACGACATTGATTTACAAAACAATTTATCTTATACAACTCATTTTACATGGTTATTCATTTAACCTTACATTTATTTATACATATCATCTAATCTTATCGTTTTTCAAATGATTTACAAGACAAAGCAAATTACAAGGTTCATGACTAAACATTTTCTTAAACACAAGTCATGAATCCTATTTTCACAAACCTATGTATCTCACAGGCATTTTTATGCTGACGTACCTATTTTCACATGTGTTTTCAGGAGCTTTTCCGTAGGATGTTGATCATGACACTAGGGCGGACCTGTGCCTTAGAGACTAAAAACGAAGATAGACTTGTTTAATTATGTTATAAACTCTTTTGTTTACTGTTCAAGACAATGTAACACTCTTGTTTAATAAATAAAATACAACTTTGAATACCATGGTTATGAAACAATTTATTCTGTTACGACACGCCCCGATGTTTCCGCCGCGATTTGTTGTTTTACGCGGTCGGGGTGTGACAGTATCCAGATCGCAAGTCGATCTTTGAGTAAAAGCTTGAACCTTGCATTTGATCAAACAGATCATCAATTCTTGGCAGAGGATATCTATTCTTGTTCGTCAGCTTGTTCAGCTCCCGGTAGTCGATGCACATACAAAAACTACCGTCCTTCTTCTTGACAAACAGGACTGGAGCTCCCCAAGGCGAGAAGCTTGGTCGGATAAATCCCTTGTCTAACAACTCTTGAAGTTGTGTCGACAGTTCCTGCATCTCAGACGGAGCAAGTCTATAAGGTGCCTTAGCCATAGGCGCGGCGCCTGGAACTAAGTCAATGCGGAACTCTACTTGTCTCTGAGGTGGCAGTCCAGGTAAGTCCTCTGGGAAGACCTCTGGATATTCCCTCACGACAGGGATGTCTTCTATTCTCGGCTCAGCGGCCTTATTATCCACAATGTGTGCCAGGAAGGCAACACATCCCTTCTGCAAACACTTTCGCGCTTTCAGGCAGCTGATAATTCTTAAAGGCGTATCACGCTTCTCCCCGTGAACCACAATAGTTTTGCCATCTTCGGTTGGGATACGAACAACCTTTTCGTGACAAACTATTTCAGCCTTGTTTCCTGATAACCAATCCATTCCTACCACCACGTCGAAGCTTCCCAACTGGACTGGTAGTAGATCCAAAGCAAACTCACGCTCTCCCAATTCGATCACACAACCTCTGATCACTTCATTGGCTTCTACTAACTTCCCATTAGCCAATTCGATTGAGTAGGGAATATCTAACTTATTAGCGGCTAAACCAAGCATATTCTTAAACTCTAACGATACGAAGCTATAATCGGCACCAGTATCAAATAAAACGGATGCATAGCGTTAGTTTACAGGGAACATACCAGTGACAACATTGGGATCCTGGCGCGCTTCCCTTGCTTCAATATGGAACACTCTTCCACGGGCTTGGTTCAACTCTGGGCAGTTCCTCTTAAAATGCCCAATATCACCGCAGTTAAAGCATCCAAGTCTTTGCCCGTTTCCACCTCCATTTCCAGCTTGGTTGTTGTTTTGGTTCGCATTACCAGCTTGATTCACATTGTTGCCTCGATTCCCGTTTCCTCCATTGTTCCCCTGTGGGCGATTCCCAATACCACCACGATTATTATTTCTATTCCCAAATCCTCCTTGGCCTCCCCGGCCAGCACTAGCCCAGCAAGAATCCTTCAAGTGACCAGTCTTTCCACAAGCTTCACATACTTTTGGCCCGCATCGGCCAGAATGGTGACGCTGGCAGGTGTTGCACTTGGGCTGGGTGCCCATATATCCCTTTCCTTTCTTTCCACTACCAGCTGTAACCCGAGCTGGCGTGCTTGGCTCTCCTTTCTTAACAACCCCACTAGTGCCTTGCTTGAAGTTCGAGAACTTCCGTTTGTTACCTCCTGATGACTCAACGTGAGTCTCTTTCTTCTTAGTCTCGATCTCACCGAACTTGTTCAGGCGGATAGCCTCCTCAGTGAGAGCCACGCTCAAATCAATTGCCTCAGTAATTGTCGCAGGCTTGGATGAGGTCACCATGCTTATGATTTGAGGAGCTAATCCCCAAATGAAACGTTCAATCCGCTTGATCTCCGGAGTGACCATGTAGGGTACCACATGTGATAAGTCATGGAACCTTTGAACGTATTCTGCGATATTTGGACCGTCCATTTTCAAATGCCAGAACTCAGTTTCCAATCTTTGGATTTCCGCGCGAGAGCAGTACTTTTTGCGCATAAGTTCCTTCAGTTCGGTCCAGGTTAGCGCGTAGGCAGCAGCTTCACCAAGTATCTGTACTTGCAAATTCCACCAAGAGAGGGCTCCATCCAAGAATAGCCCCGAGATATAGGTGACTTGCTGATCTAGTGCGCATTTTCTCATGCGAAGAACAGATTCAGTCTTCTCAGCCCAACGAACAAAGGCGACAGCACCTCTTGTGCCATCAAAGTTGACCGGTTTGCAGTCTAGAAACTGCTTGTAGGTGCACCCTGCACACACATTGTAACATGTGAACAGCATTAGCATCTTTGCTATAGATATCCAATTAGGTCATGGTATGTCTAAATGACTTAGTATTACCATGAGGCGGGTTGTTGTTGTTGCCAGTGTTGCCAGAGTTGCTTCCACTAGTCCCTCCTTGAGAGGCGGCGTATTGTGCGATGGCAGCAGCGATAATTTGCTGGAGTTCCGCCTCATTGGCAGGCATGCGCGGATCGCGTTTTGGTGGCATCTTCTAAAAGATGGTTCGCGTTGGTCAGGTGATAGTAAGTAAAGTGTACGTATGTAATATCAACACATAACATCTCATGTTATAAATAAATCACTCATATCGATAGCCTCTGTAATGGTTGAGGGCTTCGAGGTAGTAACCATACCCCTGATCTGGGTTGCAAGTCTTCAAATGAATCGTTCAATCCTTTTGAACTCCGGTTTGACCAAGTAGGGGACGACCCTAGACAAGTCGTGAGATTGCTGGACGTATTCAGGAATCTCTGGTCCGTCCATTTTCAATTCCAGAACTCCACCTCAAGCTTCTGGATTCCAGCCCTAGAGTTGTATTTCTTCTTCATCATTCCTTTGAGCTCGTCCCAGCTCAGTGCATAAGCAGCATCTGTGCCAAGGGTCTGAACCTGAAGGTTCCATCATGAGAGTGTGTCATCTAGAACTAACCCCGAGGTATAGGTAACACTCTGCTGGGGCGAACCGTTACTCATTCTTGGAATGGAGTCAATCTTTTCGGACCAACGAACAAATGCAACGGCGCCTCCTATTCCATCAAAGTTCAAAGGGTTGCAGTTCAGGAACTGTTTATAGGTGCAGCCAGTTGGAGGGTTATTTCCAGTAATGCCATCGTTGTGCTTAGAGCGGAGGGCTTCATGTTGTGCATTTGCCCGTGAGATGCGTTCTTGCAGGTCGGCTTCTGTCCTTGGCAACGTACTGGTGTTTGTGTCACGTCTGGGTGACATTCTCTTTTGTCAAAGTGGTGTGAAGCGGGTTAGACAACGTTTCAATTGTCTATGAGATATATAGCACCATAAGCCATCATGTAATCACCCAATTTCACATGCAAATATACTCAATGTATGAGTGGGGAAATAAATTTCTGAGCCTTCACATAGGCTTGCCAATTTGGCTTGTTGCTTGTAATAGAATGAACTCGAGGCTACATCGCCTTGGTCATTCGTGTTTAAGTTATTTCCTGCTACATTGGTTTTCATTAGCTTGACCCGCAGAGTCCACCAGGATTTCTGTGCACTACAAGTCGTTATTACGTGAGCCCCCGTAATAATAAATTGTCTTGCACAGTTACCCCAATTATCTCTCGTCCAAGCAGATGATCAATCAAGGAGCAACAGCAGGTGCATTGGCATGAACAGGGTCATGCTCCAACGCGGGGTCAGGAGAAACGCCTGGCTCAGGGGCCATAGCCGGCTCCGGATCAACAAACTCCATCTCAAAATCAGCTGGATCAACAAACATAGGGTCAACAGGGGCTACAGGATCCTCCAAGGGCTGATCTAAGTGTATGAACTCAATGTCATGGTCTGAATCAAAACCAGGTGGAAAAACAGAATCGTCCTCAATATCGCGATCAAACTCAAAGCTGTGTGCGGGAACTGGTGCAGCTGATGACGCCATATCAGGGTCGGCGTTAAGTGAGTGATGTTGCACTCCCTGTGTATGCAAAGATGCGGACGCCACAGACTCAAATGAGTCTGGGACAGGGGAATGGGCATGAGCCTCCTCTGCAGGAGCGTCAGCAAGCGGTAGGCTATCACCAGCAGCAATAGGGCCTCGCCCTCAAGTGGGTCCTACTCTAATAGATCGTTATCGTCGTCAGAGACAACGTCGGGGGGGGGGGGGCATATCAACAACGGGATAAGCGGCAAGGGGCACAGGAGCAGGGATCACCGCGAGTGGCAAATCCCCAACAAGATGGCCATCAGTAGGCTCTGCTACGACATCAGGCAGTGCAAAGGCTGAAAGTCGTCCTCATCTGTGCTGGTCGTATCGGAAGTGTACACCTCGTGCTCCGATGAAACTATGTCGCCTGATACTATGGCCGTGGGATCTGTAGTGTCCGACTTTCCAGTATCTGATGAAGGCACGACGTTTGTAACACAAACACACATACGTATAATAATCAATCATATAGTCATATAAACACATTAGTCACCAAGTAGGCAATCAAATAATTTTCCTAGTCCCACTAGCCTCCCAGCCTCCCAGACTGATCTTCCTAGTCCCACTAGCCTCCCAGCCTCTCAGACTGCTCTTCCTAGTCCCACTAGCCAATTCTCCCAGCCTCTCAGACTGCTTTTCCTAGTCCTACTAGATAATTCTCCCAGCCTCCCAGACTGACTCCCTAGTCCCACTAGACAACTACCTCGGCCTCCCAGACCGAGCCTCGGCCTCCCAGACCGAGCCTCAGCCTCCCAGACTGAGCCTATAAATAATAAATAAATGTGCTCAACATTTGTTTGTAAAAAGTTTTGGATCTGGACTTAAGTGGTATGCAGTGTAAAAATGTTTTCGTGAGAGCCCTAGTGATCATAGTCTAGACTCGAGAAGGAATCCTAGTTCGCTATGATCAGAGCTCTGATACCAAGCTGTCACACCCTGGCTTTGCGGAAGCGTGGTTAATTTGGTGTGACTTCTTAATACCGTAGCTTAACCATAACAAAGCTATATGAAATAAAACCATGCAAGATCATCCATTTAATTAAGTTTTAAAAACCAAATACAATAACATTGTCTTAACGGAAACACATCCTAACGACATTGTTCAACAAACACAAACATCAACATGACATAAACACAGTTTAAGGACTGTGACTTGTCCAGGAAAGAGTCACATTCCCCAAACCCGGATGACCTCGTAACTAGTGCAGCGGGAAAACGTGTCATACCGCGCCAGATCCTTTAATTCCCTGAAATACATGTAAGTTGAAAAATCAACAATAATGTTGAGCGAGTTCATGTGTAAGTGAGTAAATAAACCTTTGTAAGTATAAAAATCCTGGTATGTAGCAAATAAGGAAAAAGAGATCACCAACGGTATGCAAGGCCATTGATATGTGTGAAGTGCAAGTAGGAAGACTCAAACCTAGCAGATTTAGCGATGGGTACAAAGTCACCCCGAGGTCCGTTCTGTTTGGGCCTGGGGCTGGGCTCGCTACACCCAGATAGATCTACCGCTTACGTCCCTTGGTCCTATAATGAGGATTAATGGTCTCCAGTTCCCGCCTACCCACTCACATGATCTAAGTAGTAAACCTCCTTACGCTAACCATACCATGTATAAAGTACTCGTAATCATAGTAACATGTATTTCACCCCCGTAGTTTAGAAAACTGAAAACGGTTAAGAGAAAAGGGGGACATGAACTCACAGTGGTGCGTCTCTACCAAGTATGTCTCCTGATCAAGCAGCTGTGTGACGACCTACACGTACTAATTCTATTAGACGGACGGCCGTGCCTTAGCTTTATGGTTTAAGTTTTTGGGAAATAGTTAGACAACTATTTCGTGTTTACATTTAGTAAATACTTGGTAATCATTTTCCTTCCCAAGGATGGGGGATTTAATACATGTGTGTTCGAAATATATTATTAAGTCTCACTTAAAATATATTTTATTTCTAACTCCAAAATATAAATATTCTTCTCAAAAATATTATATTTTCTATTACATAAATTTTCCCAAAATAATACCTTGACAAAAATACGCGTTAAGTCATATTTTCTTAAAATGCGTAAGTTACGTTTTAATGATCGAGTGGTAATAATAATTACCGGTGTAACTTATATATTTATCGTAGAGACGTTCGTATTATTTTGGATCCATTAACATTCGATAGTATTATTTTTACCCTAAAAATAATACTAGTATCTTCACAAAATAATCATAAACACATATCAAGTGACTTTATGAAAAATATATATACTAAATATATATTTACCAAGTTTTATTTTGTGAAATCCCACCTCCGATGTTTTGTAAATAAAGTCGTGGCGAAATCTATAATTTGAAAACAAGTCGAAAAGTATTTCTAACACTTATAGTGAAAATAATTCCAAGTGTTAGGATTTTAGAAAAAATTCGCCAGAGTTTCCTCTGTAACTGGAGGTGGCCACGCTTTTAAGCGTATCATTTTCTTTTATAAATCAAATCAACCATTTTTCTTATTTAACCAAAACAATATTCAACGCATCAAACTAGTCAACAAATATATATAAGTCGCAAAAATCACATGAACTTGTGGTTTTCTAATATTATGAAGTAAATCCCATTACTTTTAGCGGATCTCTATATAAATCCATCCGATTTTGTAAAAACCTCGTTTTTAGAGAAATCCCGTTTTTACAACTTTTCGTCATCTTTTACAAAAATAGTTATTTTGTCGAAACTTAGTGTTACACAAGTATTTACACACTTGTGTGTTTGCTAAAATCACTCTTGTTTATGAAAGATCCGTCTTTAAAAGTATGTTTTCTCTTGACACGTGGTCCTTTGAAAATACCGCTTGTAGATCCGTAGATCTACTAGTTTTAAACACTATTTTACAAGCAAAAATCACTTTTACACAAGTTCATGATTCGCGTGTGGTAGAGTTTCATCCTTTAACCCTTGTTACTTCCAAAACAACCTTATGTCATGATCCATGATCATGACCAACCCGGGTTAAATGACGATCCGAGCTACCACAACATAGATCGGGTCCAAATAATCACACAAATCAATTACTACAAGATTTACACAACATATGAGCTTTTAACCATCACTTTTAGTGTTTTTAGTAGACTTTTATGCTTCATCTTGTATGTTTGCGACTTTTAACCGTTACATATCATTTAAACCACTTTAAAATAGTTCGAGAGGGTGATTATAGCAACTTACTACTAGCTCGAGGCTAGGGAAGAATCTATGCGCAAAATGAGAGGATAAAAGCAATAGATGAGGTCCTTCGCCTTCCGAATGCACCAAGCCTCCTTATACGTGATCCTTAACGCTTGAATGATCTTGGAATGTGATGATCAAACTCGAAGAATGATGGATGGTGGTGGGGTGCTCTCGGCCGAGAACCAAAGGGAGGGAGAGAGAGGTGTGAAGTGGTGTTGTGTGTGATTAAGGTTATGTTGGTTTAAAGCTTGTTCTTATAGACAATTATCAAGATTATTACCCAAAGGATCATGTGTCCACTAGATATTAGACAAACATGAGTATTTTAATCAAGATTAGGACAAGAGTGGGGTCACATGGTGACCGATTCGGTTGGGGGGGGGGTAATCTAGTTAGGTTTCAACCAAACACTAAGTAATTAGTTAGGTTAATCTAGTTAAGTGTGGAGGTTAACCCAGTTACTAGTGTGTTATGTGCTATGACGGGTGTTAGGGTATTCAGGGACCCTAACTGGCTCAGAAAAAGAAAAACAATGTTGATGACAATATTTTCATGTTCCGGGTATAGTCCGGTTGTTCGGTTGGATAATAATCCGTTAAAGTGCTTAATAAAGCTTTAAAGTGTCGTTATAATTATTTTTAGTGACACAACTTATTCCTGACACTTTGGAAGGTGTCTAGTAATATTTTTCTCATGTTTTGGCACTTTATTAGGTAGCTAAATGCTGAATTATTATGAAAAGTGCGGAAATTTTGTGCTTAGAGCACGTTTTAGGCACATGCAGTCATTGTAACTTATTCCTAGGGCATGAAAGGGATAGGCATCGGTACATGCCCAAAAGGATGGGCTGAAGAACCCTCTCCAGTCCTCGCTGGAGGTACAAACTGAGGAACCTGAAAAGAAAAATCAACATGTCGTGTATCAGGGATCTGAGGGGGAAAAGGTGGAACATCCTCATCAGCAGGTATCCAACCGTGCTGTGCATGCTCATCTGGTGGATCCATGCGTGTTGCGAACAGTGCATGCTCGGGCTCTAGTGGAATGGGATCGGGTGCAACAAAAGGGTGAACAGGTGCAATGTGCTCAACAGGATGGCCAACAGGTATATCAACAACAGGTAGAGGAACGACAGGATCAACAATGACATGATCGCCCTCTAACAAAGGAACATCCACGGGGAGATCATCAACAGGCGGGTCTACTATAACAGGCTCAATAGGGATGCCAGCATGTACGAGGTCATGCTCGAGTATGGGGTCTAGAGCGGCTGCCTGCTCAGGAGCGACGACAGGCTCGGGATCATCGAAAGCCATCTCGAAGTCAAACTCAGGGTCGATAGGGTCTACTGGGTCAGCTGGATCCTCCATGGGCTGATCCATAGGTATAAACTCGATATCATGATCCGGGTCGTATCCCGGGGGAAAGATAGGATCAGAATCCTCTATGTCATCATGGTCAAACGCAAAACTGGGAATGGGTGCAACAGAGGATGCCTGGTCAGGATCAGAATCATGCGCCAAGTGAGGTGCGCTCAATGTGTGAGAAGGTGCGGATGCCACAGACTCGAAAGAGTCTGGGACAGGAGAGTGTGCAGGCGAATCCTCAGCGGGAACGCCAGCGATCAACAGAAGATCGTCCGCAGGAAGTAGGGCCTCGCCCTGGATCTCATCCTCAAAGGGCTCCTCCTCAAATAGGTCAACATCGCCGTCAGCCTCGGCGTCAAGAAGGAAATCATATGCTGGATAAACGACTAAGGGTATAGGAGCCGGAATCTCTACTAGAGGTAGGTACTCAGCGGGAGGGTCATCTGCAGGCTCATCAGCACCATCGGGTAGTGCGAAGGGCTGGAAATCATCCTCGTCAGTACTGGTATAGTCAGATGTGTACACCTCGTGCTCGGAGGATGTGAGGTCATCAGATACGATAGGTATGGGTCCAGTAGTGTCCGAATCGCCAGTACCGGCTGAATCCATGAGTCTGTAACATAAACACAAATATGCTCAAACAATCAGTCATACAATCAGATAATCACATAAGTCACCAAGTAAAGTATCACATAATTCTCCTAGTCCCACTAGCCTCCCAGTCTCCTAGACTGCTCTATCAACTACCTCGACCTCTCAGATCGAGCCTCGGTCTCCAATACCGAGCCTCAGCCTCCAAACTGAGCCTACTCTTCCTAGTCCCACTAGCCAATCCTCCTAGTCCCACTAGCCAATTCTCCTAGTCCCACTAGCCAACTAACCTCGATCTCTCAGACCGAGCCTCGGCCTCTCAGACCGAGCCTCAGCCTTTCCAGACTGAGCCTATAAATAGTAAAATGTGCTCAACATTTGTTTGTAAAAAGTTTTGGATCTGGACTTAAGTGGTATGAAGAAAAATGTTTTCGTGAGAGCCCTAGTGATCATAGTCTAGACTCGAGAAGGAATCCTAGTTCGCTATGATCAGAGCTCTGATACCAAGCTGTCACACCCTGGCTTTGCGGAAGCGTGGTTAATTTTGGTGTGACTTCTTAATACCATAGCTTAACCATAACAAAGCTATATGAAATAAAATCATGCAAGATCATCCGTTTGATTAAGTTTTAAAACCAGAGTAACATACCATTGTCTTAGAGACTTACATCATCGTAACATAAAACATTGTCTTTAACAACATAACCATTAACATGAAATAAACGCAGTTTAAGATTTGTGACTTGTCCAGGAAAGAGTCACATTTCCTAAACTGGGATGACCTTGGAAACCCTTATGCAGCAGGAAAACATAACATACCGTGCCAGATCTTTAATTTCCTGAAATACATGTAAGTTGAAAAATCAACAATAATGTTGAGCGAGTTCATGTGTAAGTGAGTATGTAAAACACTTGTAAGTATAAAAGTTCCCTGGTATGTAGCAGTGTAAGGAAAAGAGATCACCAATGGTTTGCAAGGCCATTAGTATGTGTGAAGTGTAAGTAGGAAGACTTAACCTAGCAGATTTCGCGTCGGGTACAAAGTCACTCCAAGGTCCGTTCTGTTGGGCCTCTTAGAGGTCCGTTCTGTTGGGCCTAGAGTTGGGCTCGCTACACCCAGATAGATCTACCGCTTACGTCCCTCGGTGTTTCTGCCTACCCACTCACATGATCTAAGTAGTAAACCTCCTTACGTTAACCATACCATGTATAAAGTACTTGTAAACAAAGTAACATGTATTTCACCCCCGCAGTTAAGAAAACTGAAAACAGTTAGAGAAAAGGGGGACATGAACTCACAGTGAAGCGTCTCTACCAAGTATCTCCTGCTCACGCAGCTGTGCGACGACCTACAGGTGCTAATTTCTATTAGACGGACGGCCGTGCCTTAGCTTTATAGTTTTAAGTCTTTGGGAAATAGTTAGACAACTATTTCGTGTTTTCATTCTGTTTATACTTGGTAGTTAATCTCCTTCCCAAGGATGGGGGATTTAATACATGTGCGTTCAAATGATATCATTAAGTCTCACTTAATATATACATATTTCCAATTCCAAAATATAAGTATTTTTCTCAAAAATATTATATTTTCATTTCACATAATTTTTCTCCAATAATACGCTGTTAAAATACGCGTTCATAAATATTTCCGTAAGTGCGTAAGTTACGTTTTAACAATCGAGTGGTAATATAATTACCGGTGTAACTTATATATTTATGGTGAAAGCGTTCGTATTATTTTGGATTCGTTAACGTTCGTAAATATTATTTTTACTCTAAAAATAATATTTATGTATTTCACAAAATAATCATAAACAGTGTGTGAAAAATATATATATATATATATATATTTATCACGTTAAATTTTGTGAAAATCCCACCTCCGAATATTTAGTAAATAAGGTCATGGCGAAATTTATGTTTCGAAAACATGTCAAAAAAAATAATTCTAACACTTGTAGTGCAAATAGTTCTAAGTGTTAGGTTTTGAGAAAAATTTCGCCAGAGTTTCCTCTGTAACTGGAGGTGGCCACGCTTTCAAGCGTATCATTTTCTTTAACAAATCAACTCAACAATTTTCTTTATTTGATCAGAACAACTTTTCTCACAACAAATAATCAACATATGTGTAAATTGCCAAAAATTACATGAACTTGTAGTTTTCCCAAAACTGTGGTGTAAATCTCCTTAAATTTAGTAGATCTTCATATAAGGTAATTTGATCTTGTAAAAACCTCGTTTTTAGAGAAAATCCGTCTTTACAACTTCCCGTCATCTTTTACAAAAACTGTTATTTTGTCGGATCTTAGTGTTACACAAGTGTTTATACACTTGTGTGTTCATAAAATAATTCTTGTTATTATAAGATCATTCTTTTAGAAACATGATTTCCTTGACGTGTGGTCCTTTGAAAATACCGGTTGTAGATACGTAGATCTACTAGTTTTAAACACTATTGTACAAGCTAAAACACTTTTACACAAGTTCATGATTCGCGTGTGGTAGAGTTTCACCTTTTAACCCTTGTACTATTCAAAACAAGCTTATGTTAAGATCCATGATCTTACCAAACCGGGTTAAACGATGATCCGAGCTACCACATCATAGATCGGGCCTAAATAAACACAACTTTCAATTACTACAACATTTACACAACTTATGTGCTATTAACCACCATTTTTAGTGTTTTTGGTAAACTTTAAAGCTTCAAAATGCAAGATTCCGAGTTTTAACCGATAAAAATCCTTTTAACCACTTTAGATTAGTTCAAGAAGGTGTTTTAAGCATTATACCTCTAGCTCGAGGCTAGGGAAGAATCTATACGCAAATGAGGTGGATAAAAGCCAAGTAGAGAGGTCCTTCGCCTTCCGTTTGCTCCAAGACTCCTAATACGTGACCCTTGATGTTTGTATGATGTTGGTATGGCTTGAACTAAACTCGAAATCGGATGTAGGGGAGGGGGGTGTTCGGCCGAGAGTTGTAGAGCAAGAGAGAGAGAGAGAGGTGTGTTGTTGGTTTGTTTGTGATAATGATCATATGTGTTAAGTGTTAACTTATAGACAAATCTCATAAGCATTAACCAATGGAAATTATGTCTAGATGATACTAAACATACTAGATTATAATAATCAATGAAGTACAAGTGTGTCCCCCATGGTTGGGGGCGGTTAGGAATGGGGGGGGGGTCTAGTTCGATATCAACTAGATAGTTAGGATAAGAGTTAAGTTAAGTAGGTTAGTTAAGCACTTAACTTGGTTAGTAGTGTGTCACGCGTTACAAAGGGTGTTAGGGTAATCAGGGACCCTAACTGGCTCAGAAAAGATAAATAGTGAAAATAACAATATTTTCATGTTCCGGGTAAAGTCCGGTTGTTTGGTTGGATAGTAATCCGTTAAAGTGTTTAATAAAGCTTTAAAGTGTCGTTATTACTTTCTTTAGTGACACAGCTTATTTCCGACACTTTGGAAAGTGTCTAGTGATATTTTTCTCATGTTTTGGCACTTTATTAGTTAGCTAAAAGCTGAATTATTATGTAAAGTGCTGAGTTTTGTACTTAGAGTACGTTTTAGGCACATCCAGTCATTGTAACTTATTCCTAGAGACGCAGTTCCACAACCCTTATATCCCTACACTCACCACTAGTGTAGCAAAACATTTCAGGCTCTTACAGGCCTTAGAGGCAGTGTTTGCCTGATGCTGGCTTTATCAGCATGTTCAATAGGTTATCCGTTATAGTGCTACTGTGCTTTTTGTGCATCACGGTTGTCACTAGGGTTCAACATGTAAATAATGTAGTGACGATAAATAAAGTATGATGCAAGTAAGTACATGTATCAGATATCAAGTAGCAGTTCATCAGCTAGTTCAAACAAGCACAGTAATTAAGCAGTAATTAATCAATAATTAAGTCGTACGGATACCTGGTTTAGTGCGGGTTGTCACATTCTTCCCCCGTTAAATAAATTTCGTCCCGAAATTTAAGTTCTGCTTGAAGATGCAGGGTTCTTAGGAAAAAGGTGGGGGTATTTCTCTTTCATTCGGTCCTCCCGTTCCCAGGTGTATTCAGGACCATGTCTGGCATTCCAACGAACTTTGACGAGCTTGACACTGCTCCGGCGGGTCTTGTTAACTTTCCAATCTGTGACCTCAACAGGTTCTTCAACGAAGTGGAGCATGTCGTCAACATGAATCTCGTCGGTGGGAATGGCAACGGTGACTTGAGTTGGACTTTTCTTTAGATTGGATACGTGAAAGGTGTCGTGAACACCATTTAGTTCAGCAGGTAGGTCCAACTTGTATGCTACTAGTCCTATTCTTTCCAGAATTCTGAAGGGACCAATGTAGCGCGGATTTAACTTCCCACGCTTTCCGAAGCGTGCCACACCCTTCCAGGGTGAGACTTTTAATAACACCATCTCTCCAACTTGGAAATCCACATGTTTCCGGTTTGGATCCGCATAGGCCTTCTGTCTGTGGCGAGCTGCTTCGATGCGTTTAAGAATCTGCGCGATCTTGTCTGTCGTCTCTTGGACGATTTCGGGACCAGCAAGCTGTCTATCACCTGCGTCAGCCCAGTATAAGGGTGATCGACACTTGCGTCCGTAAAGGGCTTCGAATGGCGCGACACCAATACTGGTGTGGTAGCTGTTGTTGTATGAAAATTCGACCAAAGGTAAATGTTTATCCCAGCTACCGCCCAAATCCATAACACATGCTCTCAGCATGTCTTCCAAAGTCTGTATCGTTCGCTCGCTCTGGCCGTCAGTTTGCGGATGAAACGCAGTGCTCAGATTCAATTGCGATCCAAACGCTTCTTGGAAGGATTGCCATATCCTTGACACAAACCTTCCGTCTTTATCAGAAATGATTGAGAGAGGCACTCCATGACGTGCAACGATCTCTCTCATGTAAATTTCAGCCAATTTGCTCGTATTATCCTTCTCTCTGATAGGTAAGAAGTGTGCTGACTTCGTTAATCGATCCACTATCACCCAGATAGTGTCATGGCCTCTTGGCGTTCTTGGCAATTTCGTAATAAAATCCATGGAGATTTGTTCCCATTTCCACTTGGGAATCTCAGGTTGTTGCAGAAGTCCTGAAGGCTTCTGGTATTCGGCTTTAACCTTAGCGCACGTTAAACATTTGCTCACGTACACAGCAACATCGCCTTTCATCCTAGGCCACCAATAATAATCTTTGAGATCCTGGTACATCTTATCCGCTCCTGGATGGATAGAGTACCGTGATTTGTGAGCTTCATCAAAAATAACTTCCCTTAAACTACCAAACAGAGGAACCCAAATCCTTTTCTCGAAGCATAACGTTCCTTCCTCGTTTAGTACCAAAAGCTTCTCCATCCCACGGAGATATTCTTCTTCGAGGTTTCCTTCTTTGAGGGCTTCTTTCTGCGCGGCACGAATGCGCAAGGAAAGATCGGTTCGAATAATCATTTCTAAAGCTCTAACCCTTATGGGCTTGATCCTCTCTTTACGACTTAGGGCATCGGCGACCACGTTCGCCTTCCCTGGATGATACTTTATCTCGCAGTCGTAGTCGTTCAACAATTCAACCCATCGTCTTTGCCTCATATTCAACTCCTTCTGGTTGAATATATGTTGTAGGCTCTTGTGATCTGTAAAGATTGTACACTTCGTACCATAAAGGTAGTGTCTCCAGATCTTTAAAGCAAAAACCACTGCGCCAAGTTCCAAATCATGTGTGGTATAGTTCTTTTCGTGCATTTTCAGTTGACGCGATGCGTAAGCAATAAATTTTTGGCGTTGCATCAACACACAACCTAATCCTTGACGCGAAGTGTCACAGTATACCACAAAATCATCTGTACCTTCCGGTAGAGCTAAAATTGGCGCGTTACAAAGCTTATCCTTCAATATCTGAAACGCTTCATCCTGTTTGATTCCCCAATCAAACTTCTTATCCTTCTGCGTGAGGAGCGTCAATGGTTGAGCGATCTTTGAAAAATTCTCAATGAATCTTCGATAATAGCCAGCCAAACCCAAGAATTGCCGAATCTCGGTTGGCGTCTTTGGCGTTTCCCAATCCTTGATCGCCTCGATCTTGGTTGGATCCACGTGGATTCCATCTCCATTTACCACGTGCCCAAGGAATTGCACCTCTCGTAGCCAAAACTCGCACTTAGAGAATTTGGCATACAGCTGTTCCTTCTTCAGCAGCTATAGAATGGCCCTAAGATGCTGCTCGTGTTCAGCCTTCGTCTTTGAATAAATTAAAATGTCATCGATGAATACAATCACGAACTTATCCAAGTACGGCTTGCAAACTCTATTCATCAAATCCATAAAGACTGCAGGTGCATTTGTCAAACCAAATGGCATAACGAGGAACTCGTAGTGTCCATAACGAGTTCTGAAGGCTGTCTTCGGAATGCTTTCCACTTGTATCCTTAACTGATGGTATCCAGATCGAAGATCGATCTTTGAATAAAAGCTTGAACCTTGCAGTTGGTCAAACAGATCATCAATTCTTGGCAGAGGATACCTATTCTTGATCGTCAGCTTGTTCAACTCCCGGTAGTCGATGCACATACGAAAACTACCGTCCTTCTTTTTGACAAACAGGACCGGAGCTCCCCAAGGCGAGAAGCTTGGTCGGATAAATCCCTTGTCTAACAACTCTTGAAGTTGTGTCGACAGTTCTTGCATCTCAGACGGAGCAAGTCTATAAGGTGCCTTAGCCACAGGCGCGGCGCCTGGAACTAAGTCAATGTGAAACTCTACCTGCCTCTGAGGTGGTAGTCCCGGCAAGTCTTCTGGGAAGACTTCTGGATACTCCCTCACGACAGGGATGTCTTCGATTCTTGGCTCAGCAGCCTTCTTATCCACAATGTGTGCCAGGAAGGCAACACATCCCTTCTGCAAACACTTTCGCGCTTTCAGGCAGCTGATAATTCTCAACGGCGTCTCACGCTTCTCTCCATGAACAACAATGGTCTCACCATCATCGGTTGGGATACGAACAACCTTTTCGTGACAAACTATCTCAGCTTTGTTGCTTGATAACCAATCCATTCCTACCACCACGTCGAAGCTTCCCAACTGGACTGGTAGTAGATCTAGAGCGAACTCACGCTCTCCCAATTCAATCACGCAACCTCTGATAACTTCATTGGCTTCTACTAACTTCCCATTGGCCAATTCGATCGAGTAGGGAATATCTAACTTATTAGCGGCTAACCCAAGCATATTCTTAAATTCTAACGATACGAAGCTATAATCGGCACCAGTATCAAATAAAACGGATGCATAGCGTTGGTTCATAGGGAACGTACCAGTAACGACATTGGGGTCCTGGCGCGCTTCCCTTGCTTCGATTTGAAACACTCTTCCACGGGCTTGGTTTAACTCTGGGCAGTTCTTCTTAAAATGCCCGATATCACCGCAGTGAAAGCACCCAAGTCTTTGCCCGTTTCCACCAGCTTGATCATTCCTCTAATTACGATTCACGGTGCCCGCTTGGTTAGCGTTGTTGCCTCGATTCTCGTTACCTCCATAGTTTCCTTGTGAGCGATTACCACCACGATTATTACTCCTATTCTCAAATCCTCCCTGGCCTCCCCGGCCAGTAGTGGCCCAACAAGTGTCCTTCGAGTGGCCACGTTTCCCACATGCTTCGCATACTTTCGGCCCGCAATGACCAGAATGGTGGCGCTGGCAGGTGTTGCATTTGGGCTGGGTGCCCATGTATCCCTTTCCTTTCTTCCCTCTACCAGCTGTAACCTGAGCTGGCGTGTCTGATCCTCCCTTCTTAACCACCACACTGGCGCCTTGCTTGAAGTTCGAGAACTTCCTTTTTTTACTTCCTGATGACTCGACGTGAGTCTCTGCCTTCTTGGTCTTGATCTCGTCAAACTTGTTCAGGCGAATTGCCTCCTCTGTGAGAGCCACGCTCAAATCAATCGCCTCAGTAATGGTCGCAGGCTTGGATGAGGTTATCATGCTTATGATTTGAGGAGCTAGTCCCCAAATGAAACGTTCAATTCTCTTGAACTCAGGAGTGACCATGTAGGGTACCACATGCGATAAGTCATGGAACCTTTGAACGTATTCTGCTATCTTTGGACCATCCATTTTCAAGTGCCAGAACTCGGTCTCCAATCGCTGGATTTCTGCGCGGGAACAGTACTTTTTGCGCATAAGTTCCTTCAGTTCGGTCCAGGTCAGCGCGTAGGCAGCAGCTTCGCCTAGTGTCTGTACTTGCAGATTCCACCAAGAGAGGGCTCCATCTAGAAACAGCCCTGAGATATAGGTGACTTGCTGATCCAGCGCGCACTTGCTCATGCAAAGAACAGATTCGGTTTTCTCAGCCCAACGAACAAAGGCGACAGCACCTCCTGTGCCATCAAAGTTTACGGGCTTGCAGTCTAAGAACTGCTTGTAGGTGCACCCTGCACATACGTTATAACATATGAATGGCATTAGCATCCTTGCTAGAGATATCCAATTAGGTCACGGTATGTCTTAACGACTTAGTATTACCGTGAGGTGGATTGTTATTGCCTTGGTTAATACTTCCGCTCGTTCCCGGCTGAGACGCTGCATACTGTGCTATGGCAGCAGCAATGACTTGTTGTAGTTCTGCCTCATTAGTAGGCATGCGTGTCTCACGTCTTGGCGGCATCTTCTAAAGATGGTTTAAGTTGGTCAGGCCATAGTAAAGCTCCCATGTTATAATACGTAGGTCAGGTCATAATGTAGCGTACGTATATAACGATAATAATAGTAAAAAAAAACACATAACATCTCATGTTATCTATACATCACAAATACCAATCACACAACATCCCATGTCATAAAAATACAAGTAAGCAATCAAGCGAATCAATTATGATGAGAATACTGCGATTGCCATATATCGAGACCACATAGTAAGTGTATCAGTACATCCCTGTGTCATACAATCATCAATCAGCTAGGGGCTACATCACCCCTGCCCAAAAGCTACATCATGTCAATGTCAAATACGTCAAATACAAGTCAACAAAAGTCAGAATCAAATGTAGTCTCCAAAAATGCTGTGCAGTCCAACAATCGCCGTCTTCTCATCCTCGTCTACCCAAACAGCACTGATGAGCTCTATAGAGATGGTGGTGGAGGAGGGGGAAAGTGGGTGTAAAGTAAACGGCGTAACTGGAGCCAGTCCTCCTCCATAGCCTGCTGGGTACGAATGATAGAAGCAACCTGCTGCTCTAGTGTAAAGAGACGGGCAGCATAATCTGGAGGTAAGGGTCGAAATGGCTGCAGAGGAGAGTGTGTCTGACCATGGCACTGGCATGGTGGCAGCTGAGCTCTCTCAAGCTCCTGGATGCGCTGCGTGTGTGACTCGTGCTGGGCGACAAAAGACATCAAAACGTCCTCGATAGTATACCCCATGTGGAAAGAATGGTAGGGGTCAGTAGGTGGCATAGCAGAGTCTGGTGCCCAAAGGAACGGCTCACTGGTGGGATCGAAAGGTGCCACATGTAGTGGAGCAACAGAGGGTGGAACAGATGACATCTGGGGCATGAAAGGGATAGGCATCGGTACATGCCCAAAAGGATGGGCTGAAGAACCCTCTCCAGTCCTCGCTGGAGGTACAAACTGAGGAACCTGAAAAGAAAAATCAACATGTCGTGTATCAGGGATCTGATGGGGAAAAGGTGGAACATCCTCATCAGCAGGTATCCAACCGTGCTGTGCATGCTCATCTGGTGGATCCATGCGTGCTGCGAACAGTGCATGCTCGGGCTCTAGTGGAATGGGATCGGGTGCAACAAAAGGGTGAACAGGTGCAATGTGCTCAACAGGATGGCCAACAGGTAGAGGAACGACAGGATCAACAACGACATGATCGCCCTCTAACAAAGGAACATCCACGGGGAGATCATCAACAGGCGGGTCTGCTATAACAGGCTCAATAGGGATGCCAGCATGTACGAGGTCATGCTCGAGTATGGGGTCTAGAGCGGCTGCCTGCTCAGGAGCGACGACAGGCTCGGGATCATCGAAAGCCATCTCGAAGTCAAACTCAGGGTCGATAGGGTCTACTGGGTCAGCTGGATCCTCCATGGGCTGATCCATAGGTATAAACTCGATATCATGATCCGGGTCGTATCCCGGGGGAAAGATAGGATCAGAATCCTCTATGTCATCATGGTCAAACGCAAAACTGGGAATGGGTGCAACAGAGGATTCCTGGTCAGGATCAGAATCATGCGCCAAGTGAGGTGCGCTCAATGTGTGAGAAGGTGCGGATGCCACAGACTCGAAAGAGTCTGGGACAGGAGAGTGTGCAGGCGAATCCTCAGCGGGAACGCCAGCGATCAACAGAAGATCGTCCGCAGGAAGTAGGGCCTCGCCCTGGATCTCATCCTCAAAGGGCTCCTCTTCAAATAGGTCAACATCGCCGTCAGCCTCGGCGTCAAGAAGGAAATCATATGCTGGATAAACGACTAAGGGTATAGGAGCCGGAATCTCTACTAGAGGTAGGTACTCAGCGGGAGGGTCATCTGCAGGCTCATCAGCACCATCGGGTAGTGCGAAGGGCTGGAAATCATCCTCGTCAGTACTGGTATAGTCAGATGTGTACACCTCGTGCTCGGAGGATGTGAGGTCATCAGATACGATAGGTATGGGTCCAGTAGTGTCCGAATCGCCAGTACCGGCTGAATCCATGAGTCTGTAACATAAACACAAATATGCTCAAACAATCAGTCATACAATCAGATAATCACATAAGTCACCAAGTAAAGTATCACATAATTCTCCTAGTCCCACTAGCCTCCCAGTCTCCTAGACTGCTCTATCAACTACCTCGACCTCTCAGATCGAGCCTCGGTCTCCAATACCGAGCCTCAGCCTCCAAACTGAGCCTACTCTTCCTAGTCCCACTAGCCAATCCTCCTAGTCCCACTAGCCAATTCTCCTAGTCCCACTAGCCAACTAACCTCGATCTCTCAGACCGAGCCTCGGCCTCTCAGACCGAGCCTCAGCCTTTCCAGACTGAGCCTATAAATAGTAAAATGTGCTCAACATTTGTTTGTAAAAAGTTTTGGATCTGGACTTAAGTGGTATGAAGAAAAATGTTTTCGTGAGAGCCCTAGTGATCATAGTCTAGACTCGAGAAGGAATCCTAGTTCGCTATGATCAGAGCTCTGATACCAAGCTGTCACACCCTGGCTTTGCGGAAGCGTGGTTAATTTTGGTGTGACTTCTTAATACCATAGCTTAACCATAACAAAGCTATATGAAATAAAATCATGCAAGATCATCCGTTTGATTAAGTTTTAAAACCAGAGTAACATACCATTGTCTTAGAGACTTACATCATCGTAACATAAAACATTGTCTTTAACAACATAACCATTAACATGAAATAAACGCAGTTTAAGATTTGTGACTTGTCCAGGAAAGAGTCACATTTCCTAAACTGGGATGACCTTGGAAACCCTTATGCAGCAGGAAAACATAACATACCGTGCCAGATCTTTAATTTCCTGAAATACATGTAAGTTGAAAAATCAACAATAATGTTGAGCGAGTTCATGTGTAAGTGAGTATGTAAAACACTTGTAAGTATAAAAGTTCCCTGGTATGTAGCAGTGTAAGGAAAAGAGATCACCAATGGTTTGCAAGGCCATTAGTATGTGTGAAGTGTAAGTAGGAAGACTTAACCTAGCAGATTTCGCGTCGGGTACAAAGTCACTCCAAGGTCCGTTCTGTTGGGCCTCTTAGAGGTCCGTTCTGTTGGGCCTAGAGTTGGGCTCGCTACACCCAGATAGATCTACCGCTTACGTCCCTCGGTGTTTCTGCCTACCCACTCACATGATCTAAGTAGTAAACCTCCTTACGTTAACCATACCATGTATAAAGTACTTGTAAACAAAGTAACATGTATTTCACCCCCGCAGTTAAGAAAACTGAAAACAGTTAGAGAAAAGGGGGACATGAACTCACAGTGAAGCGTCTCTACCAAGTATCTCCTGCTCACGCAGCTGTGCGACGACCTACAGGTGCTAATTTCTATTAGACGGACGGCCGTGCCTTAGCTTTATAGTTTTAAGTCTTTGGGAAATAGTTAGACAACTATTTCGTGTTTTCATTCTGTTTATACTTGGTAGTTAATCTCCTTCCCAAGGATGGGGGATTTAATACATGTGCGTTCAAATGATATCATTAAGTCTCACTTAATATATACATATTTCCAATTCCAAAATATAAGTATTTTTCTCAAAAATATTATATTTTCATTTCACATAATTTTTCTCCAATAATACGCTGTTAAAATACGCGTTCATAAATATTTCCGTAAGTGCGTAAGTTACGTTTTAACAATCGAGTGGTAATATAATTACCGGTGTAACTTATATATTTATGGTGAAAGCGTTCGTATTATTTTGGATTCGTTAACGTTCGTAAATATTATTTTTACTCTAAAAATAATATTTATGTATTTCACAAAATAATCATAAACAGTGTGTGAAAAATATATATATATATATATATATTTATCACGTTAAATTTTGTGAAAATCCCACCTCCGAATATTTAGTAAATAAGGTCATGGCGAAATTTATGTTTCGAAAACATGTCAAAAAAAATAATTCTAACACTTGTAGTGCAAATAGTTCTAAGTGTTAGGTTTTGAGAAAAATTTCGCCAGAGTTTCCTCTGTAACTGGAGGTGGCCACGCTTTCAAGCGTATCATTTTCTTTAACAAATCAACTCAACAATTTTCTTTATTTGATCAGAACAACTTTTCTCACAACAAATAATCAACATATGTGTAAATTGCCAAAAATTACATGAACTTGTAGTTTTCCCAAAACTGTGGTGTAAATCTCCTTAAATTTAGTAGATCTTCATATAAGGTAATTTGATCTTGTAAAAACCTCGTTTTTAGAGAAAATCCGTCTTTACAACTTCCCGTCATCTTTTACAAAAACTGTTATTTTGTCGGATCTTAGTGTTACACAAGTGTTTATACACTTGTGTGTTCATAAAATAATTCTTGTTATTATAAGATCATTCTTTTAGAAACATGATTTCCTTGACGTGTGGTCCTTTGAAAATACCGGTTGTAGATACGTAGATCTACTAGTTTTAAACACTATTGTACAAGCTAAAACACTTTTACACAAGTTCATGATTCGCGTGTGGTAGAGTTTCACCTTTTAACCCTTGTACTATTCAAAACAAGCTTATGTTAAGATCCATGATCTTACCAAACCGGGTTAAACGATGATCCGAGCTACCACATCATAGATCGGGCCTAAATAAACACAACTTTCAATTACTACAACATTTACACAACTTATGTGCTATTAACCACCATTTTTAGTGTTTTTGGTAAACTTTAAAGCTTCAAAATGCAAGATTCCGAGTTTTAACCGATAAAAATCCTTTTAACCACTTTAGATTAGTTCAAGAAGGTGTTTTAAGCATTATACCTCTAGCTCGAGGCTAGGGAAGAATCTATACGCAAATGAGGTGGATAAAAGCCAAGTAGAGAGGTCCTTCGCCTTCCGTTTGCTCCAAGACTCCTAATACGTGACCCTTGATGTTTGTATAATGTTGGTATGGCTTGAACTAAACTCGAAATCGGATGTAGGGGGGGTGTTCGGCCGAGAGTTGTAGAGCAAGAGAGAGAGAGGTGTGTTGTTGGTTTGTTTGTGATAATGATCATATGTGTTAAGTGTTAACTTATAGACAAATCTCATAAGCATTAACCAATGGAAATTATGTCTAGATGATACTAAACATACTAGATTATAATAATCAATGAAGTACAAGTGTGTCCCCCATGGTTGGGGACGGTTAGGAATGGGGGGGGGGGTCTAGTTCGATATCAACTAGATAGTTAGGATAAGAGTTAAGTTAAGTAGGTTAGTTAAGCACTTAACTTGGTTAGTAGTGTGTCACGCGTTACAAAGGGTGTTAGGGTAATCAGGGACCCTAACTGGCTCAGAAAAGATAAATAGTGAAAATAACAATATTTTCATGTTCCGGGTAAAGTCCGGTTGTTTGGTTGGATAGTAATCCGTTAAAGTGTTTAATAAAGCTTTAAAGTGTCGTTATTACTTTCTTTAGTGACACAACTTATTTCCGACACTTTGGAAAGTGTCTAGTGATATTTTTCTCATGTTTTGGCACTTTATTAGTTAGCTAAAAGCTGAATTATTATGTAAAGTGCTAAGTTTTGTACTTAGAGTACGTTTTAGGCACATCCAGTCATTGTAACTTATTCCTAGAGACGCAGTTCCACAACCCTTATATCCCTACACTCACCACTAGTGTAGCAAAACATTTCAGGCTCTTACAGGCCTTAGAGGCAGTGTTTGCCTGATGCTGGCTTTATCAGCATGTTCAATAGGTTATCCGTTATAGTGCTACTGTGCTTTTTGTGCATCACGGTTGTCACTAGGGTTCAGCATGAAAATAATGTAGTGACGATAAATAAAGTATGATGCAAGTAAGTACATGTATCAGATATCAAGTAGCAGTTCATCAGCTAGTTCAAACAAGCACAGTAATTAAGCAGTAATTAATCAATAATTAAGTCGTACGGATACCTGGTTTAGTGCGGGTTGTCACATCATGTTTGTCAACAAGGTTCAGCATGTAAATAATGTAGTGACGGTAAGTAAAGTATGATGCAGGTATATGCATGTATCAGAAATCAAGTAGCAGTTCACCAGTAATTTCAAACAAGCACAGTAATTAAGCAGTAATTAATTATTAATTAAGTCGTACGGATACCTGGTTTAGTGAGGGTTGTCACAGTGAGTATGTATAAAACCTTTGTATTCAATGTATGTATGAAAGTCCCGGTATGATAGCAAACAAGGAAAAGATCACCAATGGTTTGCAAGGCCACTAATATGTGTGACGGTGTAGGAAGACTCAAACCTAGCAAATTTGTACCGGGCTTCCGGCTGGAAGACATAGTCACCACTATGGGCCACCCTGGCCTCATGGGTGTGGGCTCGCTACACCCAAATAGATCTATCACTCATTCCCCTTGGTCCTACAAGAGGATTGATGGCCTCAAGTATACGCCTACCCAATCACATGATCTATGGTTCTTTCCTAGGCTAACCATACCAATTCTATTGTAAGTAATCCTTTGTAACATGTATTTCACCCCCGAAGTAAATAAACAAAACAGTTTAAAGAAAAGGGGGACATGAACTCACAGTATTGCGTCTTCAATACAGGCACTCAAATCTCCTCAGCAAACACGACTACCTACAACGTACTAACGTCTATTAGACGAACGGGTCGTGCCTTTGTTTAGTATTTACGTTTTTGAGTTACGTTTCTTATGTTCCCAATATTATTCCAAGTTATAAATACTTGTTAAAATAATAATTATTTTAACCTCAAATTATATTTAGTTTTGGAATAATGGTTTAAACAACATTTTGTAACAATACTTCTCAAGTATTTTATCTTCGTAATTCCTTCACAAGGATGGGGTATCTTATACATGTATATTTGTATTATTGCATTTGTAATTTCCAAAATAATATATTTCCAAGTCTTACTTTAGAAAATATATTTAAACTTATTTTGTCCAAAATATTGTATTCCAAGAAAATATATATTTTTCCCAAAAATTACATATCTTCTAAATATCTAAGAAAATATATTTCTACTTCCAAAATAATATATTTTCTCCTTGTCAAAAATTATGATACAACTTTGTAATATTTACAAAAATCATATTTTCATTTCTTGTATCCAAAATAACATTTACCAAAAATATATATGCAACGGTATTTCCTGAATATTTTGTAAGTTACGTTCTATCGTTCGGTTCCACAATATTATGTGTGTAACTTAAATTTTTATTCCTTGATATTCTTGGTATTATTTCGGATAGTAAATTTCATGGTATTTTGTCAAGTTATATTATTTTACCCTAAAATAACATAACTTACTTCACAAAGTATACAAATATTCACACAAGTGTCTTCATATATATATATATATATATTCTAAATATATATTCACCCATTTTTTTTAATAAAACCAACCTCCAATACTTGTATTTTTGTTACAAAAATTATGGCAAAGTTTATATCAAAAATCATAGTTAAAACTCACTTGTAAATACTTGTTTAGAAAATATTTTTCTAAGTGTTTGTATTTTTAGAAATTTTGCCATAGTTTCCTTTGAAAATGGAGGTGTCCATGCTATTAAAGCATATCATTTTCTTTTCAAAAATCATCACACAATAATCAACAATCAACCCTAAACAATGTTATACTTACCAAGTGCTAGAACATAGCCATCTACATAACAACATGAACTTGATCTTTCACAAAAACTCGTAATAACTTGGTAAAGTGTTTAGTGGGTTTAGTTACCCTCCAAAATGTATTTATTTCTTTAATAATCTCATTCTTAAGGAGTTTAGGTGTTTACAACTTGTAAACACATTTCACAAAAATGTTTCTTTATGGATCTTCTTGTTTAACTAGTGTTTCTACACTTGCTTTATCACTTAAAAATTGTGTGTGTTTAAGTAAGAATCAAGTTCAACTAAAATCATATTTTGAACTTAGTTTTCTTGGAAAATCATTCATGAATCTTAGATTCATAAGATTACTAGATTACTTTGATTATTGTTTTACAAGAAATCATTTTAATCATCAAGTTCATGTCTACACAAGAAGATGATTATCTTATGTTGTCAAATAATCATCCTCTCACTTGCTAGATCATGTGTTTAATCACAGTCTAGCAAGATCCATATGATGATCAACATCATATTCTCAAGAAAACAATAAGCAAGTATTATACATACACTAAACAACTTTATTTCATCAAGATTATGTCTTTTAATGTTTATCAAGATAATCCATGAATATCATCTTTTAACCAACAAAATTAGAAGTATTAAAGGGTTAAGAGAGTCTTACTACTAGCTCTAAGCTAGGGAAGAACACAAGAGAATAAAGGTGACAAAGATGGATGATAAAAGCAAGTGATGAAGGTTCTACAAGCACCAAGCTTCATAAAACACCTTGTTACACCTTGAGATGACCTTGGATTGCATGAACTTGAAATGAAAACAATGGTGGTGTTGGTGGCTACTTACGGCTGAGAGGGAGAGGGAGAGAGTAAGAGAGAGATGAAGTGTGTGGTGTTGTGAAATGTAATAATATTATAAGATCACAAGCCATACTTATAACCATGCTTCTAATATTTTGTCCACAAGATCAAGCAAGATCCAATTATAAAAAGAAATCAAATCTTTGAGGTATGGTGGTGGTGATGGCCGATTATACGCTGGGGGGGGGGGGGTCTAAGTGTAACTTGTAACTAGTTGGTTACTTACTAGTTCAAAATCAAGTGTATAGTTAGTTAGGTTAGTTACTAGATATTTTAGTGGGTGTTAGGGTGTTCGGGGATCATGACTAGCTCAGAAATAATTAAACAATGTTTCTAGTATAATTTTGGTGTTTCAAATAGTGTCCGGTTGTTCGGTTAGATACCGGTTCGTTAAAGTGTCAAGCTATTCCGTTTAATGATCTTTATGTTACCTTTTGTGACACTTTTAATTCCCGACACTTAGGAAAGTATTCAGGACCATTTAGTCAATTTTTTGCATGTAACTAGCTTGTTAAAAAGCTGAATTTTGCTGAAAAATGCAGAATTCTGCACTATAAGTGGGTTTTAGGCACTTTCCGGCACTTAAACTATCACCTAGTGACGCAGTTTTATGGTCCTTACTTCCCTACACACCATACTAGTGTAGTACCTTATCCCTGGCCCTTACTGGGTCTCAAAACACTGTCTGTCTATGTACTGAACATCGTCAGCATTTCTTGAGTTATCCGCTAACTGTGCTACCCGTGCTTTGTGCATCATGTATGTCAATAAAGTTTGCATGTGAATATGAGGTGACATCATGTAATATGTGATGCACATGTAAGTATGATGCAGTAGTCAGAAATCAATTAAGTATTCCAGCACAGTCATTAAGCATTAATTAATATTAATTAATTGTACAGATACCTGGATTTATGAGGGTTGTCACATTCTCCCCCCGTTAAGAAAATTTCGTCCCGAAATTTAAGTTCTGCTACTAGCTGCAGGGGTCTTGGGGAACAAATGTGGGTACTTCGCTTTCATACGATCCTCACGCTCCCAAGTGAACTCCAGGCCGTGTCGCGCGTTCCAACGAACCTTGACGAGTTTAACACTACTTCGTCGCGTCTTGTTAACCTTCCAATCAGTAACCTCAATAGGTTCTTCAGTAAAGTGAAGTGTGTCGTCGATATGGACTTCATCGGCAGGTATGACAACTGTTTCTTGAGTCAGACTCTTTTTCAGGTTAGATACATGAAATGTATCATGAACGCCATTCAGTTCTGTGGGTAGATCCAACTTGTAAGCTACAAGACCAATCCTCTCCAGGATTTTGAATGGTCCAATGTATCGCGGGTTCAACTTCCCACCCTTCCCGAAGCGTGCTACACCCTTCCAGGGTGAAACCTTTAACAAAACCATATCTCCTACTTGAAACTCCAACGGTTTCCTTCTTTGGTCCGCGTAACTCTTTTGTCGATCACGAGCCGCCTTTATGCGCTCTCGGATCTGTGTAATCTTATCAGTCATCTCTTGAACCAATTCAGGACCAACAAGCTGTCTATCACCCACGTCTGCCCAGCATAGCGGTGTTCGACACTTGCGTCCATAGAGAGCCTCAAACGGTGCAGTTTGGATACTTGCATGGTAGCTGTTGTTGTATGAGAATTCTACCAAGGGTAAGTGAGTGTCCCAACTACCACCCAAATCCATTACGCAAGCTCGTAACATGTCTTCCAATGTTTGAATTGTTCACTCGCTCTGGCCATCTGTCTGCGGATGGAATGCAGTACTCAGATTCAACTAAGAACCAAAGGCTTCTTGGAAGGATTGCCAAATCCATGATACAAACCTTCCATCTCTATCAGAGATAATCGAGAGAGGCACTCCATGTCGTGCAACTATCTCTCTCAGGTATAGCTCAGCAAGCTTACTAGTGTTATCTTTTTCTTTGATCGGTAAAAAGTGTGCAGATTTGGTCAGACAGTCCATGATTACCCAAATCGTATCGTGACCTCTGGGTGTCCTTGGCAACTTCGTTATAAAGTCCATTGAAATCTGCTCCCATTTCCACATGGGTATTTCAGGTTGTTGCAGGAGACCTGAAGGCTTCTGATATTCGGCCTTTACTTTGGCACAAGTCAAACATTTGCCAACATACGTTGCAACATCGCCTTTTAATCTCGGCCACCAATAAAAATCCTTTAAATCCTGGTACATTTTATCCGATCCTGGATGGATCGAGTACCGTGACTTGTGAGCTTCATAAAAAATTACTTCTCTTAGACCACCGAAGAGAGGAACCCAAATTCGTTTCATGAAGCACAACGTTCCTTCATCATTGGGTACTAAATGTTTCTCCATCCCACGGAGATATTCATTCTCAAGATTCTCTTCCTTAAGAGCTTCTCTCTGCGCAGCACGAATGCGCAATGAGAGGTCCGTTTGAACAATCATTTCCAAAGCTCGAACCCTTATAGGCTTGATTCTTTCTTTCCGACTCAAGGCATCTGTGACTACATTCGCCTTCCCTGGGTGATACTTGATTTCACAATCATAATCATTTAACAACTCGACCCAGCGTCTCTGTCTCATGTTCAGCTCTTTTTGATCAAATATATGCTGCAGGCTCTTGTGATCGGCAAAAAATAGTACAATGCGTGCCATACAAGTAATGTCGCCATATCTTCAAAGCAAACACCACGGCGCCAGGTTCCAAATCATGCGTAGTGTAGTTCTTCTCATGAACCTTCAGCTGGCGTGAAGCATAGGCTATAACTTTCTGTCGTTGCATTAGCACACGGCCTAAACCTTGACGCGAGGCGTCGCAATATACCACGAAGTCGTTAGTGCCTTCGGGTAGGGATAAGATGGGCGCGTCACAAAGCTTGTTCTTGAGCAATTGGAACGCTTCTTCTTGCTTTTCTCCCCATTCGTACTTCTTATCTTTCTATGTAAGGGAGGTCAAAGGTTGACCGATTTTCGAGAAATCCTCAATGAATCTGCGGTAGTATCCTGCCAAACCTAGGAATTGTCGAATCTCAGTTGGCGTTTTCGGAGTCTCCCAGTTCTTGATTGCCTCAATCTTTGTAGGATCCACATGGATTCCATTTCCGTTTACTACATGACCAAGGAACTGAACCTCGCACAACCAAAATTCGCACTTCAAGATCTTCGCGTACAACTTTTCTTTCTTAAGCAGCTCTAAGATGGCTTTTAGATGTTGCTCATGTTCTTCCTTCGTCTTCGAATAGATTAAGATATCGTCAATGAACACGATCACAAACTTATCGAGGTACGGCTTACAAACTCTATTCATTAAATCCATGAATACTGCTGGCGCGTTCGTCAATCCAAACAGCATAACCAGGAACTCGTAGTGTCCATAGCGAGTTCTGAAGGCAGTCTTTGGTACACTCACCTCTTGTATACGCAACTGGTGATATCCTGATCGCAGATCGATCTTGGAGTAAAAGCTTGAACCTTGTAGCTGATCGAACAGGTCATCAATCCTCGGCAAAGGATACCGATTCTTGATAGTCAACTTGTTTAGCTCGCGGTAGTCAATACACATGCGGAAACTACCGTCCTTCTTCTTTACAAACAGCACTGGAGCTCCCCAGGGCGAGAAGCTTGGTCTGATAAATCCCTTATCCAATAACTCCTGGAGTTGTGTTGACAGCTCTTGCATTTCTGAAGGCGCAAGTCGATAAGGTGCCTTGGCTACAGGCGCGGTGCCTGGAACCAAGTCAATATGGAACTCGACTTGTCTTTGAGGTGGCAATCCTGGCAAGTCTTCGGGAAAGACTTCAGGATATTCCTTCACGACTGGAATGTCTTCTAGCTTTGGCTCAGCGGCTTCTTTATCCACAATGTCTGCCAAGAAGGCAACACATCCTTTCTGCAAACTTCTACGAGCTTTCAAACAACTATTTTTTTGGGTAAAGGGTTACCCCGGTGATTCTATTAAAACAACCACAATTAAGTACAAGTAGTGAGGATGTGTTCCACACTAGTTCATATACGGGACATGCCCCATATATGTATGTCAAACAAAACAAAACACAAATAAACTTGTGACACCCCATAACCTAGCCTACTATACATCATGAAAAGATATCTAGTAGACAAGACAAAACAAATCAACATAAAACCCTCAACCGCCATCATCAAAGATGAAGTTGCCACACACTGGCAACCCCTTCACACGAACCAAAAAAAGCCTATCCATTTGAGAACTTTGTGGAAGAGGTGCTTGCCCCTGCTCTCGAAGATGAAGAATGAGTACCCGATGTCATAAATTGACTAGTTTCATTATAAACTTCAACAACCTCCTCTTCCTCATCTGAATCCTGCCTATCACTTGACTGCGTAGCCTTCTTCTCCACTCGACCCATAGTGACACCTCCCTGACTTCTATCATCGTCCTTAAGGATGTCAAATGGGTTCGACGTTGAAACCTGGTTAATCAGCGGACTCCTCAAGGACGATTTTGGTTTAGGTTTGACAACTGGTCTATAGACCAACTTAGGCTTCTGATTTTTCATATGAAGACCTTGGTTATTAGCTTTCTTCTTTTTGGCACCCACAACCTAAAAGTCATCATTATTCTTCTCAACATCCCCAAACGAACTTATCTGAGGGTTCTTAGGACACGAGATATCTTCATGACCGAAAACACAGCAAGATGAACACCTTAAAGGCTCCCAATCATAATCAATTTTTACCTCCACCATTGAATGACCATTACCATCCAAAGATGGGATTGCAACAGTTACACTCTTCTTTACCTCAACCCCTGCCTGAACTTCAATAAGAGCTCTAGCATAGCTGCTTCTACCCCACGACTCCGCACACATTGTGGCAGTATACGAATCCAACATCTTAGGCACCCCAATCTTAGATGCAAGAAAACTAAGACCATCCTCAGTAAACGCGGCTAACGGCACATCATGCATCTTGACCCAAACTGGAATAGCTTTTATATCCTATTTTTCCAACTTGATGGAGGCCGACCACTCTTTCAAGATTATTGGTACATTTCTTATCATCCAAGGTCCATCCTCTAACATCTGGTCCATCCCTTCTTTAGTCTTGAACTTAAAGAAAAAGAACCCGTTCGCATTCATCATAAGTCTAGACAAACCATATTTCACCCAGTTGTTCTTTGCAAAAAAATCCACCACAGGAAATGCCAGACGTTTACCCAGAAAATACCCATACAAAGTGTTTGCATACCTGTCAGTAACTTGTTTAACCGAAGACAATGGAATCACCACATCCGCTCCATCTACAGCCTCACTAGACTCCATAGCCCTAAAATTCACTTTTACATTCTCTTTAGAGTTTGTAACCACTTTAGCGAAAGATACCCGATCCGCAACCCCTAGTTTCCCTTGACCAGCCGACACATTCAAACCATTGGAACCAGATAATGGCGTGAACCCCATGTTCGGGTAACCAGACCCTTCACAATCCAAAACCCTAATATCTGGCTGCAATTTATCCACGTGAATTGGAACAAACAATTTCGCAAGTTCATCAATTACATTGAATTTTCTGGGTTCGATTGGATTCTGAACCGATCCTCTTCGGGGTAACCAAGTATTACCCTCGACATCGATTACATGATTAGCAAAATCTTCGAAAGATAATGAGGGTTTGCCGCGATCTTGCGGAAAAACCCCAGATGTTTTCTTCTCATCCATTCGGTATAGGCAACTCTCTCCAAAATCAAAAGCAAATACGAAACAGACAACTAGAATACCAATCAAAAAACAAACGGCCGCCGAACAGAAACCCTAATCTAGCCGACGATTAAGAATGGAAAAAACAGAAACTCTACTTTAAAATCGATCCCAACTGGTAACATAATCTGTAGTAGAGATTGGAAACACTAATAGCAGACCTGTTAATCAGCAGATTTCGAAGAAGAAAGAAGGATTACATGAGGTACGGTAGTCGCCAGGCTAGAGAGAGAGTTTAGGGTTTTATATTAGCCTTGTTTGCACAATATAGGCATTCACTCTTCCAGTTTGCACGTGTTCACACCTCAAAGGCGTATCGTGTTTCTCTCCATGCATCACAATTGTTTCTCCATTCGCCATCGGAATGCGAATGATCTTCTCGTGGCACACAATCTCTGCTCTGTTGCTTGACAACCAATCCATCCCTACTACCACGTCGAAGCTTCCCAACTCGACTGGCAGCAGATCAAGTGTAAACTCGTGCTCTCCCAGCTCTATCACGCAACCTCTGATGACTTCATTCGCCTCTACTAGTTTGCCATTAGCTAGTTCGATCGAATATGGAATATCTAGCTTACTAGCTACCAACCTAAGTATTTTCTTAAATTCTAGCGTACAAAACTATAATCGGCACCAGTATCAAACAGTACAGATGCAAAGCGTTGGTTGATAGGTTACGTACCAGTAACTACATTGGGATCTTGGCGTGCTTCCCTCGCACCGATGTTGAAAACCCTTCCTTGAGCTTGATTGAGCTTTGGGCACTCTCTCTTGAAATGCCCCACGTCTCCACAATTAAAACATCCTGGTCCTCGACCATTTCCATTCCCATTACCACCTTGGTTGTTATTCGCCCCACGGTTAGCTTGATTCCCAAAATTACCACGATTTCCGTTACCGCCATTTCCTCCTTGAGGGCGGTTTCCGTATCCATTTCCACCACGGTTGTTGTTGCCATAACCTTTCTGACCATTGTTACCATGCCCAGTACCAACCCAACATATTTCCTTCAAGTGACCCACTCTTCCACAAGACTCGCATTTCCCAGCACGGCATCGTCCATGGTGATGTAACTGGCATGCATCGCATTTGGGCATGGTGCCCATGTACCCTCTTCCTTTGTTTTTAGCACCAGTTTTGGCCCTGGCTGGTGCGTTTGCCTCTTCCTTCTTACTGACACTGCTGGTACCCTTTTTGAAGTTTGAGAACTTCCTCTTGTTCTCACCCGAAGACTCCACGTGAGTCTCTTTCTTCTTCTGGTCAGAGATTGAAAACTTGTTTAACCTGATTGCTTCTTCACTTAGTGCTACACTCAGGTCGATAGCCTCGGTCATCGTAGCAGGTTTCGACATCATCACCATACTCATAATCTGAGGTGCCAACCCCCAAATAAAACGCTCAACGCGCTTGAATTCCGGACTAACCATGTATGGTACCACGCGAGATAGATCGTGAAATCTCTGCACATATTCGGCGATCTTCGGGCTTTCCATCTTGAGGTTCCAGAATTCAGTTTCCAATTTTTGAATTTCGGCCCTGGAGCAATACTTTTTACGCATGAGTTCCTTTAATTCATTCCAAGTCAAAGCGTATGATGCTGCCTCTCCCAGAGTTTGGACTTGGAGATTCCACCATGAAAGCGCTCCATCTATGAACAATCCGGAGATGTAGGTGACTTGTTGTGCTGGTGCGCATTTGCTCATCCTTATCACTGAATTGGTCTTCTCCGTCCATCGAACAAAAGCCACAGCACCCCCGGTGCCGTCGAAATTCAGCGGTTTACAGTCTAAAAACTGTTTATAGGTACAGCCTGTACGAGTAATGTCATTCACATAAAACATTAGCAAGCGCACATGGAATATCCAAAGGTAACGTAATGTGTCTCAAGCGACTTAAACATTACCATGGGGTGGGTTGTTCCTTGAGGTACCCCCGCTAGTTTCAGCGCGTGAGGCCTCGTAATCTGCTATTGCTCGGGATATCCTTTCTTGTAATTCGGCCTCAGTAGTGGGCAATCGAGTTTCTCTTCGTGGAGGCATCTTCTATAAGAACATTGTCTAGGTCAGGTCTTATGCATATAAGTATGTACTACGCGTATGTAATAACATTCATCAACACAAGTAAATACATAACATCCCATGTCATAACACAAACAAGTAATCCAACAACGTATGTAATGAGAATGTTGCGATTGAGCTTTCATATATCAAATGACCACAATTACAGTTTTACAAGTTTCACAATGTACCATAACACAACCAAAAAGGACTACAGGGTCACATCACCCTTGTCCAAACTATCCATCCAACTACAACAATCAAAAGTAAAAAGAAATGTGGTCTTCAAAAAGCTGCGCAATCTGGCTCAATAGCTGTACTCTCACCAAAAGTATGCTACCTGCATAAAACCAAAAACTGCTACGCTGATGGTGGATGAGGAGGAGGTGGAGGAACGAAAAGCAACCGGCGCAAATGCGCTAAATCCTCCTCGAGGGCATGAACGATACGCAACAGGTAGCTAACCTGCTGCTCCAAAGTAAGAAAACGGAAGTCAGGATCTGGGTGTAGTAGGAGAGGAGCTGGAGGAGTCGCGAATGGTGACTGGTACGTACAAGGAGGTGGACGTGGGATCCTCTCAAGATCCATGACTCTCCTACACAGCATCTCCTGCTGGAGGTGTAGGGACAAAAGCAGATCATCTCTCGTGTATCCCGTGTAATGGAAGGGATGATATGCGTCAGAAATATGCATCGTGTTGGGCGGAAACCAAATATGTGGCTCGCCCGATGGTGTAGAAACAAAAGGTGCAGTATGTGTAGCAGGTGCAAATGGTGGCATGAAATGAAAGGCTGCTGACACAGGTGGCTGCTGACTCGATGGTCCTTCCCCTGGTCGGGGAGGTGGGATATCCTGTAAAAACGTGACTGGTAAATCAGTGCGATGAATGTCAGATACGTGTAGGTGAAATGGAGCGACATCAGCTGGTGTATGGGTAGGTGCAGAAGGGGGAGTAACGGGTCTAACAAAAGGAGGTAAGTCATCGTCGTTCTCGATCCACCCATTGTGGGTGAACGCATATCTAGGGTCAATCTGGGCTGCAAAAGGAGCACGATCAACAAGTACAGGGATCCGGTCGGGCAGAGGTGGTGCAACGACTGGTACATCGGCAGGTGCAGGGCCATGCTCGGCCAAAGGATCATGAGCAAGTATAGGCTCAGGTGCAATCATAGGCTCAGGGTCAGCTGGAGCAAGCTCATGATCAGCGGGTATATCAAAGAGCTGATCGTCAAGAACACAGGTGCCTCAAAAGGCTGCTCATCGGGGACAAACTCAATCTCATGATCCGGGTCAAAGTCGTGAGGAAAGACAGGTGCGGCAGACATAGCCGTGTCAGAATCAGAGTCAACAGGATGATGCTGCACGCCCCGTGCATGTAAAGTAGTAGATGATACGGACTCGAATGAATCAGGACCAGAATGGTCAGAAGGAGCCTCGACAACAGGAATCTCATCATGTGGAACAACAACGACATCACCAACTGGAATCTCAACAAATGGAGCGACAACGACATCATCGACTGGAGCTCCATCATCCTGGGCATCCTCAGGGGGACCCTCAATAAAAAGATCGATGTCGTCGTCAGACATGGCATCGAGAGGCAGATCCTCAAGAGGAACTGCAGCAAGAGGAAAAGGAGAAGGGATCTGAATAAGAGGTAGATCCTCGCCAGGAAGACCATCAGCTAGCGGTATATCATCTCCAAAATCTGGTAAAGCAAACAGCTGGAAGTCATCATCGTCATCACTCGTAGTGTCTGATGTAAAAACCTCAGGGTCTGTGGCCATCTCGTCATCAATTACTATGGCCATAGGGTCTGTGGTATCTGATACTCCGCTATCAGAAGAGGACATGGTGTCTGTAATAAAACAATCACACATATGCACACACATCAACAATCATCAAATAAGCATGTAAGTAATAACAATGTAAGCATGCATGCATCCTAGTCTTCCCAAGACTATCCCACCCAGCCTCTCAGACTGAACTACTTAGTCTCTAAGACTAAACCTCCCAGTTTCTCAAACTGAACTACCCAGCCTCTCAGGCTATACCTCCCAGTCTCTTAGACCGAACTACTTAGTCTCTCAGACTAAACCTCCCAGTTTCTCAAACTGAACTACCCAGCCTCTCAGGCTATACCTCCCAGTCCCTCAGACTGCCCCAACTAGTCTCTCAGACTACCCAGTCTCTCAGACTGAACTACCCAGTTAGTCTCTCAGACCAACTCTCCAGTCTCTCAGACTGAATTACCCAGCTAGTCTCTCAGACTAACTCCAAATCTCTCAGACTGAATTATAAACAAATTCTTTGAAATGTATTTTGTGTCTTTTTTTTTTTGTAAAAATGTTTGTTTCCTAGATCTGGACATTTTGTGTATGCAATGAAAACATGTTTGTGAAAACATTTTCGTGAGAGCCCTAATGATCGTAGTCTAGACTCGAGAAAGAATCCTAGTTCGCTACGATCGAAGCTCTGATACCAAGCTGTCACACCTTGACTTTTGCGGAAGCGTGGTTATTGATGTGACTTCTTAACACCATAGCATTCAATCATAACAATGCTATATGATAAAACCAAAAGACATTCATCCATAATTATTAAGCTTGAAAATACCACAACATACTTGTCTGAAAACAACGACACCAAATTCAAGTTACAAACCATAACATGTTTTAATGAGTTCACGAAGTCTCGACAACATAACTTAAACCAACCCGAGCTTAGGACCATGTATCTCGTCCAGGAGTAAGATACATCTCCTAAACTCTAAGAACTTGGATGACATCTTTTATTTAAACGCAGCTTGAGACACATGCACACACCTGCCAGATCCACTTAGTTCCCTGAAATACATGCAGTTTAAAAATATCAACAATAGTTGAGCGAGTTCATGTGTTAGTGAGTATGTATAAAACCTTTGTATTCAATGTATGTATGAAAGTCCCGGTATGATAGCAAACAAGGAAAAGATCACCAATGGTTTGCAAGGCCACTGATATGTGTGACGGTGTAGGAAGACTCAAACCTAGCAAATTTGTACCGGGCTTCCGGCTGGAAGACATAGTCACCACTATGGGCCACCTTGCCTCATGGGTGTGGGCTCGCTACACCCAAATAGATCTATCACTCCCCCTCGGTCCTACAAGAGGATTGATGGCCTCAAGTATACGCCTACCCAATCACATGATCTATGGTTCTTTCCTAGGCTAACCATACCAATTGTATTGTAAGTAATCCTTTGTAACACGTATTTCACCCCCGAAGTAAATAAACAAAACAGTTTAAAGAAAAGGGGGGACATGAACTCACAGTATTGCGTCTTCAGTACAGGCACTCAAATCTCCTCAGCAAACATGACTACCTACAGCGTACTAACGTCTATTAGACGAACGGGTCGTGCCTTTGCTAAGTATTTACGTTTTTGAGTTACGTTTCTTATGTTCCCAATATTATGCCAAGTTATAAATACTTGTCAAAATAATAATTATTTTAACCTCAAATTATATTTAGTTTTGGAATAATGGTTTAAACAACATTTTGTAACAATACTTCTCAAGTATTTTATTTTTGTAATTCCTTCCCAAGGATGGGGTATCTTATACATGTATATTTGTATTATTGCATTTGTAATTTCCAAAATAATATATTTCCAAGTCTTACTTTAGAAAATATATTTAAACTTATTTTGTCCAAAATATTGTATTCCAAGAAAATATATATTTTTCCAAAAAAATACATATCTTCTAAATATCTAAGAAAATATATTTCTACTTCCAAAATAATATATTTTCTCCTTGTCAAAAATTTATGATACAACTTTGTAATATTTACAAAAATCATATTTTCATTTCTTGTATCCAAAATAACATTTACCAAAAATATATATGCAACGGTATTTCCGGAATATTTTTGTAAGTTACGTTCTATCGTTCGGTTCCATAATATTATGTGTGTAACTTAAATTTTTATTCCTTGATATTCTTGGTATTATTTCGGATAGTAAATTTCATGGTATTTTGTCAAGTTATATTATTTTACCCTAAAATAACATAACCTACTTCACAAAGTATACAAATATTTACACAAGTGTCTTAATATATATATATATATATATATATATATATATATTCTAAATATATATTCACCCATTTTTATTTATAAAACCAACCTCCAATACTTGTATTTTTGTTACAAAAATTATGGCAAAGTTTATATCAAAAATCATAGTTAAAACTCACTTGTAAATACTTGTTTAGAAAATATTTTTCTAAGTGTTTGTATTTTTAGAAATTTTACCATAGTTTCCTTTGAAAATAGAGGTGTCCATGCTATTAAAGCATATCATTTTCTTTTCAAAAATCATCACACAATAATCAACAATCAACCCTAAACAATGTTATACTTACCAAGTGCTAGAACATAGCCATCTACATAACAACATGAACTTGATCTTTCACAAAAACTCGTAATAACTTGGTAAAGTGTTTAGTGGGTTTAGTTACCCTCCAAAATGTATTTATTTCTTTAATAATCTCATTCTTAAGGAGTTTAGGTGTTTACAACTTGTAAACACATTTCACAAAAACGTTTCTTTATGGATCTTCTTGTTTCACTAGTGTTTCTACACTTGTTTTATCACTTAAAAATAGTGTGTGTTTAAGTAAGAATCAAGTTCTACTAAAATCATATTTTGAACTTAGTTTTCTTGGAAAATCATTCATGAATCTTAGATTCATAAGATTACTAGATTACTTTGATTATTGTTTTACAAGAAATCATTTTAATCATCAAGTTCATGTCTACACAAGAAGATGATTATCTTATGTTGTCACATAATCATCCTCTCACTTGCTAGATCATGTGTTTAATCACAATCTAGCAAGCTCCATATGATGATCAACATCATATTCTCAAGAAAACAATAAGCAAGTATTATACATACACTAAACAACTTTATTTCATCAATATATCATCATATGTTAAGCTTCAAGTCATAGAGGCAAGGTCTGCCTACATCCCACCCTCCCCAGACCCTATAAGTAGCTTTGCTATTTGTGGGATTTACTGGGTATGGTTGTTGTTGTTGTTATGTTAAGCTTCAAGTTCATGATTCAAGATTATGTCTTTTAATGTTTATCAAGATAATCCATGAATATCATCTTTTAACCAACAAAATTAGAAGTATTAAAGGGTTAAGAGAGTCTTACTACTAGCTCTAAGCTAGGGAAGAACACAAGAGAATGAAGGTGACAAAGATGGATGATAAAAGCAAGTGATGAAGGTTCTTCAAGTTCTACAAGCACCAAGCTTCATAAAACACCTTGTTACACCTTGAGATGACCTTGGATTGCATGAACTTGAAATGAAAACAATGGTGGTGGTGGTGGCTACTTACGTCCGAGAGGGAGAGGGAGAGAGTAAGAGAGAGATGAAGTGTGTGGTGTTGTGAAATGTAATGGTATTATAAGAGCACAATCCATACTTATAACCATGCTTCTAATATTTTGTCCACAAGATCAAGCAAGATCCAATTATAAAAAGAAATCAAATCTTTGAGGTATGGTGGTGGTGATGGCCGATTATAGGCTGGGGGGGTCTAAGTGTAACTTGTAACTAGTTGGTTACTTACTATTTCAAAATCAAGTGTATAGTTAGTTAGGTTAGTTACTAGATATTTTAGGGGGTGTTAAGGTGTTCGGGGATCATGACTAGCTCAGAAATAATTAAACAATGTTTCTAGTATAATTTTGGTATTTCAGGTAGTGTCCGGTTGTTCGGTTAGATACCGGTTTGTTAAAGTGTCAAGCTATTCCGTTTAATGATCTTTATGTTACCTTTTGTGACACTTTTAATTCCCGACACTTAGGAAAGTATTCAGGACCATTTAGTCAAATTTTTGCATGTAACTAGCTTGTTAAAAAGCTGAATTTTGCTGAAAAATGCAGAATTCTGCACTATAAGTGGGTTTTAGGCACTTTCCGGCACTTAAACTATCACCTAGTGACGCAGTTTTATGGTCCTTACTTCCCTATACACCATACTAGTGTAGTACCTTGTCCCTGGCCCTTACTGGGTCTCAAAACACTGTCTGTCTATGAACTAAACATCGTCAGCATTTCCTGAGTTATCCGCTAACTGTGCTACCCGTGCTTTGTGCATCATGTATGTCAATAAAGTTTGCATGTGAATATGAGGTGACATCATGTAATATGTGATGCACATGTAAGTATGATGCAGTAGTCAGAAAGCAACTAAGTAATCCAGCACAGTCATTAAGCATTAATTAATATTAATTAATTGTATGGATACCTGGATTTATGAGGGCTGTCACAGAAAACTTGAAAGTCACATCATACACAAACACATCCATCCCAAATGAATGACGATACGACCGAATGGCCATTCGACCGGATGACCATCCGTCCGGATTGTCATCCGATCAGATGAACCTCCGTCACTCAGCTCACTCGCACCGTTTAACGCACTGTTCATCGCTTATGCTATCGTTCTATAATCAAGCTAACTTTCCAGCGCTCCCTTCAATCCAAGAGTGTGTTTATTTACAAAACACAATCTGTGAGTATACTCAATCCCTTTTTGCTTTAAGCACTTTTGGGTGTTACATACGTTATCTATATTCAAATCACAATCGACACACAATGCAAACACTTTTATACGCTAACCGCTCTGCATGATTACGTGTTATTCGATGAATGCTAGTATGTTATGTTTACACAGTGATTGTTGCCTGACACCTTAGCAACGATAGTACTATAGTTTGGACTCAGCACCTGTCGTAGACAGGGGTTGTTAAGGGCTTTTCTTCACGTGTCACAGTGGTGATATGTGTTGCGCATTCTACAACTTGCAGTCACGTATGTGCATTATGGTATGGGTCATAATGTGAAATATTTGTCCTTGCACTCAGCCGCTTTCTCTCGATTCCTCGCGATTCTTGTAAGTTTTCATCTCAAATCTTGTACTTCCTTGATCTATACACACTTCTTCATCATTTTCACCATCAAATCACAACTTTTAACCATGAAAACACTTGATTTCGGGTTGTTCAATGGTGACGTCATCACGAGTTCTTATGAACTTCGGAGAATGACTTCCTCTCTGCAAGAATGGTCCGAATCTAACAAATTTCTACACGTTTTTACACTGATTTCAACTAAATTTAAGCATAAACAAAGTGTTTCAAACTTTTATTCAACATTCTTAACTTTTCCCTTAAAACCGTTAGAATCTGAACTCCTTCAGGTTCACTACTCATTCTCTAGTGGAGACCCGGACTGAGAATGGATTTCTAACGAAGAGACAACCAATTTATGGGTTGAACATGAAATTCCATCTTGAACAGTCAATCTGACCGAACGGGGTGATTCCCGTCCGAGCGGATGAGCTAAGCTTGGTGCGGTTTCCATTGTTTAACACGTTGTCATACCGTCTCGATAAAATCTTTTAAATTAGCTGATTTAACAAACTTTTCAACTCGAACAAGTCGCTCGGACGAACAGCCATCCGATCGGATAGCCATCCGATCGAACGGTTATCCGACCAGGTGACTTATGGTTTTAAACACTTAATCAGTTTCAAAGTGTAATAGCCTCCAATAGGATCACCATCTGAGTGGACGGCCATCCATCCGGATGACCGTCCGATCGGATGACTTGAGGAGTAGAGACTTTCCATGCTTTATAAAATGTTACAACGAAAACTTCAAAGTTCATACACAAACACATTCTTCCCAAACGGAGAACCCTCCGACCGAATGGTCATCCGTCCGGACGATCATCCGACCGGATCACTGTTCGTCACTTAAATGCCCCGACGGACCGTTTAACGCACTGTTCAATGCTTACACTAAAGTTCTCTGATCAGGCTAACTCTCCAACCCTCCCTTCAATACAAGAAAGTGTTTATTTATTAAACACGATCTGTGAGTATACTCGATCCATTTTTGCTTTACGCACTTTTAGGTGTTACATACGTTAACCTATATTCAAATCACAATCGGCACACAATGCAAACACTTTTATACGGTAACCGCTCTCGCATGTTATACATGTTATTCGATGAACACTAGCATGTTATGTTTACATATTGATTGTTGCCTGACACCTTAGCAACGATAGTACTATAGTTTGGACTCAGCACCTGTCGTGGACAGGGGTTGTTAATGTGACACCTGTGTCACTTCAACCACCAAACAAATACCAAACCAATGAAATATTGTATTTCATAATTGGGATTTGTATATATATGTGTATCGTTTGCACATATCAATTCTTGTTCGATTTCAAGCTTTAAATCGCTTTTTGGAAGGTTATACGTGAATTGATGCGTAAACGTAATCAGTTTAACGCAACAAACACTTCGGAATAGTGACATAGGCTTAACATACCTTAAATAACCTTTACATAACTTAGAAATAAGTTTTGGAAGGTTTGGTATGCCGAAATCAAGTTTATTCGCTTACAGGGACTAATTTCAACAAACTGTGAAAGTATGCCAATTCGTACTCTAACGAACCTTCCAGAATATGATCATAAGTTAAATATGCCCTAAATATCCTTTATATAGCTTAGAAATAGGCTTTGAGGTGTTCGGTGTGCTAAAATAAACTTTATTGATCAATAGGGATTCAAAGAGTCAAAAAGTGCATAAGTTTACATTTTCACGCATATCTTACGTTCTGAATATATCCGGACATCCAAAAATTTATGTAATCATTAAAATATTTTATTATAGTGATTGGCATGATAAAATTCCATTCATCGCGTAATTTGGATCGTTATTTGCATCCGTTCGTGTTTCGACGTAATTAACCGAACAACGCAACCGTACGGCCAAACGAACCGACATCCAAGATATTTTTGAGCATGTTTTATGTTCCCTATACTTTAACTTCATTATAGAGCCTTGAAATGGGGTTAACGGGGCTTAAATGTGCCGAAAAATCTTCGAAACCCAAGATTTGCACATTCAGGGACCAAACTTGCCAATCTGCCAAAGATGGCTTACACGGGGCGCGTAAGACTTCTCTAAGTCTTACGCGGGGCACGTAAACTATCCAGATCTGCAAAACAGCTTCTTTCATTCAGCAGCTGGGTTTTTAGCATTTGGACATGGTTTTTAAGCATTCTATGGGCTATTTTGAGGCACCCATGGTATTCTAAAACCATGCGCACACATGGAAGGTTGAGATTGAAGCTCGGGAATTGAGGAACAATCTTAACGGTGGACCGAAATCTATAAATACCCACTTAGAAATCATTTGCTCCTCACACATTTGATCTGATTTCTCTAAGTTGGAGCCTAAGAACCTTCATACCTGAGAAATCTTGGATCAAATCACCATTGCTTGGACCCTTTGTAAGTATTCTTTGGTGCTTTTATGCGTTTTTAAGCATGAAAGTCAAACAATGTTTGACTTTCTTCTTTGCCCAGTCTATGGTCAACACAAAGTTCGTTTGAACTTCGTAACGTGAGCGTAATCACGATGGTTATAGTCCCTTGTGACTATAACTACTGATTACCACGTTGTTTAGGTGTAGTGACGAGTCGTAGTTTCGGTCAAAATGCGTATTCCTGCGTATTTTGTAACCAAACTACTCTTGGGTATCAAAACCCTTTGTTTTGATATCAAACTTGTTTTCAAACCTTGTTAAACATGTTTTAATATGTTTAACTCGTCACTTTAGGTTTAGTGCTTATATAGGGTTGTGAGGTAAGCGGTCTAAACAACCGCTTAGACTTTCGAACCCGACCCGTTTGGTTGATCGTTAGGATCCAACCAAACATGTTTTGTGACCATAGTTGTATAGGGAATAACCTTCTGAGGTTATACCTTATGGTCACTTCGTTTAAGTAGTCATATGATAAGTAGTTTATATGCCTTAGGTAAATGACCAAAATGCCCTTTTTATGCATAAATTCATTTTAAGCATATGTAACCTAAATTTTGACATCTAAACTGATTAGGAAACATTATTAGACATGTTAAGGCATATATTACCTGTCATAGGACTAGTTAGGCGGTCCGAACGCGTTTTACGCAAATGACGTGTTAAAGTAGCGTAAGCTACCTAAACGGGCCGTAATGGGTCGTAAGCACTTAGGTTAGGTTTCGATTTAGTATGTAGGCTTTGTTAAACCATATTACATGAGATGTTGTGAGTCAATCCACTATCACCCAAAAGCTGTTAGTACTTAACTGATTATTTACTATTTGTTTGATAAAATATTTGTTAAACCATATTACATGAGATGTTGTTAAACCAAATGTTGGGATTTTCACATGTTTATCAAAGTGATTTTATCCTTATAAAATAAAAACACAGCGGAAAGATTATTTAAAACATGTTAATTACAAGATGTAAATCTCATTTTATATGTAAAATCCAATTCCCGGATCAATATATGAACATGCATACTATCAAACACAACCATAAGATGTTTAGAAGGCTACCTTCTTGGAGTAAAAGAAAAGAAAAGGATGATGCTTCTTGAACGGTTGCCTTCAAGTGTAGAAGACCTCAAGCTTGTATACCCCAAGCCTTCCAACAAAACACTTTGAGTTTGCTAGGATTTGAACACTTGAAATCAAACTTGAAAAACTCTATTGAACCACCCTTAAGTTGGCCGAAATTTTGAGAGCCAAATTCAAGTCTTGCACTTAAAATTCAAAGATAAAAAACTCCTTAGAAACCTTCTCTTGGCTGAAAATTAATTATCTAGGAATATGGAGTTCTTGCAACTTTAAATAAATAAGAGAAAGTAGGAGAGAGAATCAGCATTTAATGTGTCTTGGAAGAGATGTGTTGCATGCATTTTTAGTGGTGGAAACCCACCTTGGGAAGCCATAAATGGGCTGGCCATTAAAGGCTTTTCCCACCATAAATTTCAAAATTTTCCTTTAAATTTAGTCTTGTATTTATTTATAACTTTTATAAATATAACACAATATGTTACAAGACTTATGCAACACATCACAACATTTTAAAATGTTATTTAACCCATTAAATAACACAATAAAATATTCTCTCAAAAATAAATTATCCATATAATTTATTAGTTTCTCAAGTGCAATTATTTAGAAAACCAATTTCTAAATGTATAAGTGTTAATATTTATTTGTTTGATCATATCATAAATAAATATTATAAGTGTTTGTCTAGCTTGTTATTGGGTATGACTCGACTTGGATCATAACATACTAGGCACATCAATTTAATATGTGTCTTGGGCATATAGAATCCAACAATCTCCCACTTGCACAAGATAAATAGAAGATTGATGCAAGTAGTAAATGATGCCTAACAACGGTTTACTACCCCTAATACGTATGACTATATGTGCCATTCAATAACATCATCCATTTCAAGTCCCTTACTTGAACGCGATTTAGGTGAATCTATCATTTATCCTTTCGTTACAGATGTCATGTTAAATCCAGAGACATAGAGTGATCACTCTTTGTTGATTTAACTTTAGCAGGCCTTAGACATCTTACTCTCAACGAATAAGAGGAACAAATCCCTTACTTGACATCTTACTCTCATAATCACCTTGTACCACACCTGAGCTTAGCCTTATGTGCTGTCATATTACTGACAGCGAAGGAAAAAGTCAAGGCATAATATTTGGTGAATATCAAGACCCAATATGTATCTCAGGTCAGAGGATACTATGATATTCTCCTTTACTCAAATTTACTTATAATCAATCACAAATGATTCTATGCAGTAATATTCGAGAGCGAGTCAGTCCGATATTTGTGTCCCACAAATATCTATGAACCTTGGCAGCAACACTTTGCTCTATATTCATACCTAATGAACATCCACCAATCCAAGTTCATAATAGTCTTACATTCATATTTGTTCCCACAAGTATGATCGACTACGGACACTTAGAATAAGCAACTTATTCACGGATTTAAACATGCTAAAATGGAACATAACTCAAAATACCATAAAGAGTTATAATAACAGTTGTTCCAATATCCAAATACAAAATAGATCAAATCCAATCACTAGAATATCTAAGTCCTAAGGCACAAGTATAACCCTTCATGCTTTGCCCGTTCAAGGAGCTTCGTGAGTGGATCCGCAATATTTTGATCAGTGTGAACTTTGCGAATACATATCTTTCCTTTTTCAACTTCATCCCTTATGTAGTTGAAATTCCGCTCAATGTGCCTAAACTTTTGATGTGCACGAGGTTCCTTGATTTGAGCAATCACACCATCGTTATCACAAAGATTTCTAGGGGTCCTGAATGGTAGGGACTACCCCTAGATCGGCAATAATTCAAGTGGCAGATCTATATGAATTATCTCAATCAATGAAGCGATGATGTATTCTGATTCTGTAGTGGACAATGCTACCCTAATTGTGATCGAGAACCATCTCGATCAGTTTGGAAACTCGTATCCATGTAACCCTTTACAACGAGTTTTTCTTCACCAAATCCATATATTAGAAACATATCCTTAGTCCTTCTAAGGTATTTCAATATACTCTTAACAGTCATCCAATGACCATTACTTGGATTTCGCTGGTATCTTCTCGTCATGCCTATGACATGTCCGGTCTAGTGCATATCATTACATACATAATGGATCCTATAGCAGACGCATATGGGATTCCTTTCATTCTTTCTTGCTCATCCTTTGAGTTTGGACATTGAGACGAACTCAATATTATCCTCTCTTGAATAGGTACCAAACCCTTTTTAGAGTTCTCCATCTTGAACCTTTTCAAGACTTTGTCAATGTATGCACTTTTGTTTAAACCTATCAAGCGCCTTAATCTATCCCTATAGATCTATATTCCCAAAATATAGGCGGCTTCTCCAAGATCCTTAATGGAAAAACAACTTCCAAGCTAGGTTTTTACACCTTCCATGGTTGGAATGTCATTTTCAAATAGTAGAATGTCATCGACATGCAATGCTAAGAAAGTGATGATGCTCCCACTAGCCTTCTTATACACACAAGCTTCATTGACGTTCTTGATGAATCCATATTCCTTAATCTCTTCATCAAAACGGTGATTCCAATTTCTAGATGCTTGTTTCAATCCATAGATTGATTTCTTTAACTTGCATACTTTGTTAGGATGTTTTGGATCAACAAAACCTTCAGACTTAACCATATAAACTTCTTCAGCAAGATATCCATTAAGGAAATCCGTTTTGACATCCATTTGCCAAATCTCATAATCATATTATGCAGGTATGGCAAATAATATCCTAATCGACTTTAGCATTGCCTCAGGCGAGAAGGTCTCATCACATTCAACCCCTTGAGTTTGATTGAAACCTTTTGCTACAAGTCTCGCTTTATAAGTATCCAAGTTTCCATGCATAACTGTTTTCTTCCTGAAAACCCACTTACTACCAACCACTTTAGAGTTAAGTGGTGGCACAACCAATTCCCAAACTTGGTTGTCATACATGGATTGCATCTCTATGTTCATGGCTTCAAGCCATTTGTCACAATCGGATTTTGACATTGCATCATGGTATGTGGTTGGTTCATCTGAATCTACCACGTAGCATTCATCCATGAAAAATCCATATCTTTCAGGTGGACTGCTAACTCTACCAGATCTTCGAACATTTTATGTGTTCTGATCAACCTATTGATCGTTCTCAGCAACCTCTTGTTGAGCGCTAGTATTAACCAAACGTGTATCGTCTTGTGGTTCTTGATCCTCCTCAAGTTCCACTATTCTATCACTAGTTCCTTCCATAAGGAACTTAGCTTCTAAGAACTTACCCTTTCGAGCAACAAATACCTTTTGCTCGGTTGGATCTTAGAAATAATATCCTATATCATCTTTAGGATATCCTACAAAGATACACTTAGTGGATCGTTTTTCTAATTTGTTTGGGGTGTATTGCTTCACATAAGTTTCACAACCCATACCTTTAAATATGATAATGATGGAGCCCTTCCATGCCATATTTCAAAAGGTGTCTTATCCACTTTCTTGGTTTGGGCCACATTGAATGTACGGGCCGCGGAGAGCAAAGCGTAACCCCAAAATGATAGAGATAATGCGCTCCTAGCCATCATAGATCGAACCATATCCAAATAGAGTTTGATTCCTCCTCTATCGGAACGAAGAACTTTAATTGAGTTGATTTAGTACTTCACCTTTCGAAGGCTTTGAACATTTCAAAACTTCATCTTTGTGTCTTAGCAAGTACACATAACCATAACTACTATAGTTGTAGGTAAAAGTAATGAAGTGTCTTTCACCATACCTAGTCATTGGCTTAAAAGGACCACATACATCCAAATGTATGATTCTAAATAAATCCTTTGCCCTTTGGTTGGTACCAATAAAGGGTTTCTTGGTCATTTTACCTTGTAAACAAGATTCACATGTATCAAATGAATCAACTTCATTTGTCTCCAAAAGACCATTCTTTTGAAGTGTTTACATGCGACATCTGTTTATATGACCAAGGCGATAATGCCAAAGATAGGTCTCACTCAAAACCATTTTGAGTTTCTTGGTGATTGCTTGGTACACTAAATACCATTTGAAAGCATAGCTTTAAAGTAAAACATGTCATTTATCGAAATATAAATGTCATTGTTTACAAACTTTAAATCAAAACCATATTGTCTTAAAAGGGAAACTTGAATAATGTTCCTAGACAAACTAGGAGCACACAATACATTTTTAAAACAATTTTCAAATCATTTGGAAGTTTCAAAACATAGTCTCCTAGGGCTTCAACTTGAACTTTTGCTCTATCGCCCATGAAGAGACTAGCGTCTCCCTTCTTGTAATGTCTATTTCTTTTGAACCCCTGCAACAAATTGCAAATATGAGTTCTACATCCGATATCTAGTACCCATGTGTTAGAAGAAATAACATTAAGCTCAACATGTATCATAAAGATAGTACCTGAGGTTTGCCCTGCATCCCTCTTGTTTTTCAACTCTTTGAGATAGGTTGGACAATTTCTTTTCTAATGTCCTATCTCACCACATTCAAAACATGGGTCATTCATAGCAACCTTTTGCTTCTTCTCTTTTGGTTTGGTGGGTTCTGCTTTAGCCTTTCCTTTCCCTTTTCCTTTGACGTGTCCCTTTCTTTTAGCATAGTTTGCTTTAGAGTCGGGGTGGGGCCTTTTCTTGTTGCCTCCTTCATTGATCGCTAGAATGGGTAAAGCCCTTTTGCCCATTCCCACTTCGGCCGTTTTGAGCATTGCATGAAGTTCACCGATGCTCTTGTCCCATCCATTCATGTTGTAGTTCATCACAAAGCTTTCAAATTTCTTTGTTAAAGAGTTGAGGATCAAATCCGTAGCCAACTCTTTAGAGACGGGACAATTTAGCCTTTCGAGGAGATCAATGTGGCTTTTCATCTTAAGGACATAAGATGATACTGATTGGGTTTCCTCCATTCGACATGCATGAAGCGCTCGAACCGTTACGAAGCGTTCTACCCTTGCTTGTTGTAGGAACATTTCCTATAATTGGGTAATCATGTCTTATGCCCCATGATGTTCAAAATCCTTTTGAATTTTGGGAATCATAGTTCCCAACATGAGGCATGAGGCTTGCATGGAGTCCTCGGTATACTTAACCCAATCATTGTAGGCTTCCACATCTTCCACGTTAGGTTCGTCGGGAATAGGATCATCCAACACATAGGATATCTTCTCTTGCTTGAGAACGATTCTCAAGTTTCGAAACCAATCCATGAATTTGTTATGGTTTAGACGATCCTTTTCAAGGATGGTTCTTAGTGATAGGTTTCAGACGGTTTGGTTAATCGGGTTTGCATTGTTAGCGGCCATCTACAAAATTTAACAAGTTCAATTTAGTATTTTCGATATTATTATATTTTAATCATTAATACCCTTTGTGTCTTAAAGACAATTAATAATTAAAATCTAGAATCCAACGTTACATTTAAATATTGGTTAGGTGACCTTTATCCCTCTATTTAAATTAACAAGTAGTCAACGTTTGACAATTGCAACCCTTTGCAACTTCTAGCCGTATGGGATCGGTTAAACATCTTTATGTTTAGTTGGCATGTTTAATCCCATCAACACCTTTTGTTCGCCATGCTTCGGTGACCCTAAGTTCATGGTTTCCAAATTAAGTCGTCCAACTTACACACACGTGTGAGTTTATACACATAAGTGGTTAGGTGACCTTTGTCCCACAAACATGGTAAACCCACCTCGAATATACAAGTTCCCTCAAATGTGGTTAAGTGACCTTTATCCCACAATAAGAGTTCCCAAGTGATTCGAGTGTTGTATAAAAGGATGGTGTTTGACTTGTTTTATAAAAGGGTTTTTAATATTTCAAAATTCTAGTTTAGAAAAAAATTTATGTACCATATATTTGCATGCATGCAAATCAATGGTACTTTAGTGAAAACCATTTTTCAAGGTTCTTTTTAATAAAACCGAATTTATTATAAAATCATTAATCTTTAATAAAACCTTTTATTAACCATTTTAATGATTTTGTTAAGAACCAATTTCAAGCTTGTTGTTGATTATTAGTTTGTTAAGCATGCATATCCAAATATCATCTAAACAATCATAAATAAGCAACCACACAAGCACAAATAACAATAGGTGCATAACCATAGCCAACTATTTTTTACCACACTTGTTAGCCGAAACAAGTGTGTCAAAAGGTCCTTCCTAAAGGGTGAATATTGACACAAAAAATGTGTCGTTGAACTCCCACTTGATCCCGCATCCAAATGCTTCAAGTCTTCTTCTTGTGTTGTGATTTCTTCACATTCTTTGGGCTTCTAAATGTCTTTTATATTCAGCTCCAAACTCCTTTGGACTTTGAAAATGTGTTTTGGTTATCGGGCTAAAATCCCGTTAAGAACTATGAAGTCCTTTAGGCCCGAAATTAGCCAAAACCAAAACCGCATTTTTGTGTGCATCTTCTTTTACAAAAAAAATATCCTAATACATTTTTTCTAGTAAAATAAAATGCACCTAATCTATTTATTTACATACCAAATGAAAAATAAATAAATTACATATTTCACAAATGGAAGAACAAAGATAATAATTATTACAACCCTTTGAAATAATTAAATATAAATCACAAACACAAACATTCAACATATTCACACAAGGTCATGGCTAGGTTATGTACACCAAAATATATATCCACATATATATAAAATTCAACAAGCAAAAATGGTTCCCTTTTTACAACCTACATTTTTTGGCCAAGAATAAAAAACCGAAAAAGTGGGTTTTTGTCCAAACAAAACAATCATCCAAATGACATAGTTTTTCAAGATACTTTTATGCATGTAAGAAAATAATCTTGAAAAACAAAGGGAGAACCATGCTTAAAATTTCGGCCATAGGGTTTTCACCAAACCCGAAACCCGAAAATTTTAAGTCTATTGAAGCATGCACTCATATAAGCGGCTCTAGATACCATTGTTGGGATTTTCACATGTTTATCAAAGTGATTTTATCCTTATAAAATAAAAACGCAGTGGAAAGATTATTTAAAACATGTTAATTACAGGATGTAAAACTCATTTTATATGTAAAACCCAATTCCCGGATCCATATATGAACATGCATACTATCAAACACAACCATAGGATGTTTAGAAGACTACCTTCTTGGAGTAAAAGAAAAGAAAAGGATGATGCTTCTTGAACGGTTGCCTTCAAGTGAAAAAGACCTCAAGCTTGTATACCCCAAGCCTTCCAACAAAACACTTTGAGTTTTCTAGGATTTGAACACTTGAAATCAAACTTGAAAAACTCTCTTGAACCACCCTTAAGTTGGCCGAAATTTTGAGAGCCAAATTCAAGTCTTGCACTTAAAATTCAAAGTTAAAAAACTCCTTAGAAACCTTCTCTTGGCTGAAAATTAATTATCTAGGAATATGGAGTTCTTACAACTTTAAATAAGTAAGAGAAAGTAGGAGAGAGAATCAGCATTTAATGTGTCTTGGAAGAGATGTTTTGCATGCATTTTTAGTGGTGGAAACCCACCTTGGGAAGCCATAAATGGACTGGCCATTAAAGGCTTTTCCCACCATAAATTTCAAAATTTTCCTTTAAATTTAGTCTTGTATTTATTTATAACTTTTATAAATATAACACAATATGTTACAAGACTTATGCAACACATCACAACATTTTAAAATGTTATTTAACCCATTAAATAACACAATAAAATATTCTCTCAAAAATAAATTATCCATATAATTTATTAGTTTCTCAAGTGCAATTATTTAGAAAACCAATTTCTAAATGTTACAAGTGTTAATATTTATTTGTTTGATTGATCATATCATAAATAAATATTATAAGTGTTTGTCTAGCTTGTTGTTGGATATGACTCGACTTGGATCATTACATACTAGCCACATCAATTTAATATGTGTCTTGGGCATATAGAATCCAACACCAAAGATATCACCTAAAGTATCTACAACGAAAGTTGTTATTAAGGGTAAAGTTGGAAAGCAGGAATCACAAGAGTGGTTGGTAGATCATTCTTTGGAATATTATACTAATAGTGTTATTATTTGTTTTGCAGAAACAGAGAAAAAGAAATCTCCACCAAAGTTAGTAGATGAGCCTGTTATTCCTCTAACAGACTTGATCCAAGAAGGTGTTGATATGTTGAAAGTGTCGTTCGAAGATTACTTGAAGCATATAACTGCTAAAGCTACTAAAGATGCTGAAAAAGAAGCAGAAAAGACTGCAAAGAATGTTGAAGCTGAAGGTGGAAAGGAGATAGAAGTTGAAGGAGTTGTGCATACAGACTCCAGTGCGACTGAAAGTGATGAATTTGATCCTACAAAGATTGCTCCAACGTCGTATGTGTCTGGAAAACAAAATTTCAAAGGTACACCGAAGAAAAAGAAAGATTCTGACGAGGAAAACTCTACGTATGTGCCTACACCGAAAGAAAAGAAGAAGGTCATAAGGAAAAGAAAAGCTCATCCAACAGGAGTTGTTCCTAGAATTGTTAGAGCTAAAAAGGGATCAACAGCAGCTCCAGAAGTAGAAACTACAAAGGTTCCAGAAGTTAGAAAAGGTTACAAAAGTTGAAGTTCCTGGAGTTGAGAAAGTTGATAAAGATGTTGAAGTGGAATTTATGGGAGAAAGAAAGTCTACACCTCCAGCATCACCGATTAATCCAACAATTCATATTCAGGATGATCGTGAGAAAACTCCTGAAGAACAACCAAAGAAAGTTGAAGATCCGTCATCTGCAAAGAAAGCTACTACTTCAAGTTCTAGTCACGGATTTGCAAAGGTTATTGGTGAATATCCAGAAGATCTTCCGGAAGGTGATTTTGATATATTCAATGATGGAAAGATTAATGTTTTGACGAAAAAGGTTAGTGTTTTGGAGAAAGCGAAAGCTGAAGCAGAACGCGAAGAAGCAAAAGAAAAACTTGAAGCAATAAAAGCAGAAAATGTTGCATTGAAAAAGGATCTTGAAGATCATGCTGAGGTAATAGATCAACTATCAGAAGAGCTTGATGAACATGCTAAGGTTATTGATCAACTGAACAAAGAGATTGACGAGGTAAATGATCGATACAAATCTGTTGAAAGTTCAAATAAATTACTTCATGAAATGTTGGGCGGTGTGAGCCAACATGCTTCAAGAGAAAATGAAGCATTGAAGAAAGAAATTGAAGCGTTACGAGCTGACAAAGTGGTGAAGGATGAGCAGTTGAATATGTTATACACTGTCATTGAACACAAGATCAAGCTGTGTTTGATGAAATAGAAATTCAAAAGGTTGAAGCAAGAAGAGTCGAAAGAGAGAAGCAGTTGGCTGAAGAGGCTAAGCAGAAGAAGAAAGGTTTGGTGATTGACAAAGAGGAAATTCTTAGATCTTCAAGCCAACCTAATCCTGTTCAAGAAGCTTCGAATGTGAATGAGGTTGAAATGCAAGAAGCTGAAGATGTGGTAGATAATACACTTGCTATCATTTTTGTTGGTGATGTGAAAGACGTTACTCCAGAGGAGATTAGACTCGATAGAAGAAAAATCAATGAAAAATGTCATGAAGAAGAGAAAGTCGAGGAAGATGAGGATGAAGAATTGAAAGATCTTTACAAAGACATAGACGACTTTGATGGTGATGATGGTAATGATGATGATGATGATGATAAAGATCAAGGGGGTACAGGGTTAGTGATTGTAAAGCATTCTGGTCAGCATACTCTCGAAGACTTCTTGAATGACGAGCTGAATGAACAACAAGAGGATCAACATCATGAAGCTTCTTCTTCGTCTTCCAAACAACATGCTGGTGATCAGGTACACCTCACTCTTCCTAAAGTCATTTACTTACATGCATCATTTGAGGGGGAGTTAGAGGAGAATAGATCGAGGGAATCTATGTTAGAGGAGTTGGGCATGGAAGATGGAAAGTTCAAGTTCGATATTGAAGATGAAATTCCTCCAACACCTGAAAGAGAATATTCTTTCAAGTTTGTAAATGAAGACACACCTTTTCATTATTCTGGTGTTAATGATACATTTCCAGCGATCAATGAATTATTTCAATCTTACAACGAAGATGAGGTGAGAAGAAAAATAGTGGAGAGGATCTCTACTGAAGGAGTTCCAGAAACAGTTCCATAAGAAGAACTTCTTGAAGGTAGAAAGAGATGGTTCAAGGTGATGCCGAAGGAAAGGAAGTATAAGAGACCTCTACAATATTTCACAAATCATCCAGATAAATCTCTGGGTGATATTCTATCATGGGGCTATCTTGAAGACTTGAAAGTGTATGCAATCCAAAGAGAGCATGGGGTGCAGTACTTTGAATTCCTTTCTGATATCAAAATACTTCCATGGTGGGATGTGGAGGAGCTCGTGCAAACAAAGAATATTAACCAGTTCTACTACGGTTTGGATGTTAAGATGCGTGATCAGAAGTTGTGGAAGTACATAAAGCTACAAGCTAAGGAGAAATTTCCAGATTGGAAGCCACATTTTCCTGAACAAGTTGCAAATATGATCCTATCACAGGCGAGAAAGACATTACTCTAAAGATAAAGCCTCCTAGATGTTTGAAAAACATGCCGCTTTGTGCTATGGAGCAAGACTTCCATGAAGACTTCAAAGGGTGGTTGTATAATCAAAGCACAGCGGAAGCAGTGATCTCTTTATTTGATAAGAAGACATGTGAAACAAGACGCATCACGTGCTAGATCCAATGTGGCTTGTCAATTGCTCAAAGAAAGATATAGATTGCTTGTTCTTCAACAAAATTGTGCATAATGAGCCTGACAAAGTGCAAGCACAACAATATCAGAAGATGGTGAATCTGTGCTTTGCAAAAGACATTAACTCTAGAAGATATTGGCAGACGAAGTTCAGAGACTTAGAATCGAAGAATTCTTAAAGAAAGAGAAAAGAAGTGAAAGGTTCAGGAAGATCGCAGAGAGAGCTACTGTGTTAGGACGAAGAAAGTTCGAAAGGCCGCCACCAACAGATCAAACACCTATTGAATCGCAAGAGAACAAAATTCCGAGGTGGGAGAGATCGAAGGATGGAGATCCAGAGTATAGGAAGTGGTGGAATGAAACAGGAAGGCCTTTGAGGCGTAGAAGGAAGACCGCGAAGACTATACAGGAAGGAAGCCTGCAGCTACATCCAAGGGGGAGTCTGTAGGTGCAATATGTCTGTAGCTTCCGTCTGTATCGAGTCTATATTTTGTCCTGTATGTGTCTTTGTATAGTTTTGTGTGTATGTTATATTATAACTGGGAGAAATGGAACGTAAACTGTCACACCCCGACCGCGTTAAAACAACGAAACCGCGACGGAAACGTCGGGGAGTGGAGCAACAAAATTATTGTTTCACAACCATGGATTCAAAAGTTTCATTTTATTAAAATATTAACATTAACATTGTCTTAAAGTTAAAACAAACAAGTTAAACATCGTCTATCATTTGTTATTTAGTCACTAAGGCCTAGTCCAGTCCTAAGTGAGCATGCATCCTATCAATCAACATCATTCAACACCACCTGAAACATATGTAAAAATAAAGACAACAAAGAAATGCCGGCGAGCACATAGGTTTTGTGTGAGTGTCAGATTCATGGCTCGTTTACATGTTTAAATAACTCGTATAACTTCGTTAATCGATATTAGAAAACCTTGTTTTTTTGGGTAAAGGGTTACCCAGGTGAATTTTATAAATAATCAAAGAATAAAACATGTGCATCAGAAAGGATACACAATGCTAGACTTGGCATACCAAGACTAGGAAATCCAGTAAAACACAACCCAACAAACAAACACAAAAACTAAGACAACCAATAAACAGACACAACCAAGACTACACACAACGACCAAATTGTTTTGTAGAACATTTGTATTGTAAAATGAATAACCAAGTCAAAACAGATTGGTTATAGTTTGTAAAACCTCGATGCCATGAATCTTAACTCAATACACTTGTTTATGTAAACCCAAATCATAAATCATTCTCGTAATAAAACTCGTATGGTTTATATCGTTTAGTAAACATCGTTTAAAATCGTTCGCCCAAGTGAACTAAATAACTCCACGGAATGAAATATGATAAAAACACTTATATATAAGAAGTACCAGCGGCGTATCTACCGTGCTTTTATCACATTACACCCGTCCCGTTATCTAAACACTAACCAAAAACCAATCGTTCGTTCAATTCGTTTAACTTGTTCAAATCGTTTCAATTGTTCAAATTGTTCATTCGTTTCAATCGTTCAAAATCGTTCAATCGTTCTTGTTTTAATTGTGAAAACTACTTTTGGTCGTCTCGTTAATAACATTCAAACCTTCGTAACTCATCCATCGTTCAACTCGTATTAACAATGTCACACCCCAAAATTATCAGAGCTGGCGTGACTGGACTGGTATCTTCATTGCACAGCGGAAGCAAATAAGCTAAGACTTTTAGAAAACGAACGCCCACTAAGTACTCGACTCCACATGGTTCTCCTATTCCAACCGTGCCATAACTTTGAAAAGTAACCTGAGAAAGAAACATGCGAAAAAGTCAACATAAAGTTGAGCGAGTTCATAGTTTGTTTGTAAAAGATTTGAAATAAATCTTTTGAATAACCGGTTTGTGAAATAATATTGAGAAAATGAATTTAGAAATCATTTTCTTGCCAAGTTATATGGAAACTTTGTGTTTGTAATGCATTATGTTCGTAGAACCATGTATTTGTAAACTCTTGTATTTGTAATGTTCGTATAACCGCCAATGCCCACCCTGACTTTGACTCCATGCCCGCATAATCCTATGCCTTGAATTTGTATAAAACATGGTATTTAATTTGTATAAATCAAGTATTTCTGTAAGTATGTATGTCCCTGGTATGTAGCAATAAGGAAAAAGAGATCACCAATGGGTTGCAAAGCCAATGGTATGTGTGAAAAGGTGCAGGAAGAACTCAAACCTAGCAAATTTGTACCGGGCTTCCGACTGGAAGACATAGTCACCTCATGGTCCATCCCGCGGACTCATGGGTGGGGCTCGCTACACCCAAATAGATCTATCACTCATGTCCCTCGGTCCTACGACGAGGATTAATGGCCTAAAGTGTTGTACCCACCCCTCACATGATCTAGTAGTAAACCCTCCTTAGGCTAACCATACCATGTATAAAAATGTCTGTATAATTATAACATGTATTTTACCCCAGTCTCTAAGGCTGAACCTCCCCAGCCTCTAAGGCTAACTCCCCAGTCTCTCTATATTATCACCAGACGATCCATCCCTAGTCATGAAAATCATTCACATTTCGATAATACGCATTTGTTTTGTAAAACCGGTATATTTAGTATAATTCATTCGTAAACCCTTTGAGTTCCTTGAAATCCATTTGTAACATGATTTAGAAATATGAGTTTTTGTTTGTTCAAAAACTTTGTATGTTCTTGCAAAACGTGCCTTGTCTAAAATATGCAGTCTTTGTTCATCGAGAACTTTGTGTGTTTTCTGCAAAACGTGCATGTCTTTCCACCCCGAAAACATTTATAAAAATGTAAAACCGTAAAAAGGTGGGGTTATGAACTCACCTGAATTGCCTTGTGCAAAGCTAACTGTATACGATTTCGTAATGTCATTTCCAAGACGAGACTCGCTAGCGTGCATTCTACAATATTCCTAACACGGAATATCTTATAAGTTTCTAATTAATGCGGTAACTAAACTACGTGTCACCGAGCTCTACCGAATCGTTAACTGAGCGATTTGACGTTGAATTGTTAACTTAACAAAAATGATTAAGTTATACTCGTTAAGTCTCGCTTATTGTCGGTAAAACTAATAAGTCTTGGAAAGACTTAGTCCTCGAGAGATTTAAAATATATGAATATTTATATAAGTATATAAATATATTGTTATAATCGCGTTAGTTGTCTCGAGAAATCGTACGTGTATGTAAAGTATACTTACATGAAAGTATATATATAACAAATTCGTACGAAAATTATATAATAAACTCGTATTATATATTGCGTTTCGTTTGATCTTTGTCAAGATTTTCGTATATGCCGTTCCGGCGTATAAAATAAATATGAAAAGTTATATTTATTTTATAAAGAGTTTCCGTATTCTTGATGTTTAAACCAAACCTCGTAGTCGTTTATGAAAAATATCCGAATTTGGATGTTCGAAATAAGTATATATAAACTAAACTCGTTTTTATAAAAGAATTGTCGTTTTCGTATGTTGTAAAGTGCCGTTGTAAAACAAATATTCATTTGTATTTGTGTTTATTAAAGTTTCTCGGATTCTATAGGTTTCGTCCTTTAATAAAACGCGTTGTATATTACGGGTTTTCTTGAAAAAAACGGGCAGAGTTTCCTCTGTTTTTGGACGATCCCGACAATCACGTGTCGATGTATTTTGCCAAACTCAACAATAATTCAATCAATGCAATCGAATATATAACTTTTGTCGCGTAATAAACTATCGACTAAATGTAAAATCTTGTAACGAAATGTCGGTTCGAGCTCGGTTCGCGTATAAATATAAAGTTTATAACAAGATAACAAAATTTCGCGTAGTATTAAGGTTACTGGGTCTTGCGTTGACCAGTTGACCCGAACATCGACTGAGTTGACCCGGAACCTGACCCGGCTTGACTGAGCCGCTGACCCGACCCGTTGACCAGGTTTGACTTCCTTTGACCTGCGTTGACCGAACCCGAACCGAGACTAACCTGAGCCGGCCTTAATAGAACTCGAACCAAACACCCGGATTTGTACCAAAATCTGAGATGAAATAAATGGAACCCGAATCCCGAACCATAGTCGACCAGATCTGACCCGAACAATCCAATCTGCTAAAACGAACCGAGCCGTACCTCCACCCGAACCACAGTGGCCTGAACCGAGCCAAAATCAAAATAACCGGGCAGAACTCAAACTAGAACGATCTCGAACCTCATACCTGAAACTGAACCGAGCCATCCCACTCTCCCGCCATCATCTTCGTCGGAGAAATCCACTACAGTCTGTCTCTCCACCGCCTCTTCTGCCGCCGCCGTGAGCGGCGGTGCCGCCGTTCTTCCTCTCTCTCTCTCTCTCTCCGCTCAGTCCCTCTCTCTCCGCCCCTGTGTTTAATCGCTGCACCACCACCAGACGGTGGTGGTGGTCGTCGGTCGTTTCATTGATCGAACAAAGCAGGTGTGTGGGTGTTAAAGGAGAACCAGGGTTGGGGTTGCATGGAGGTGTGGTGTGAGCTCACCGGAGAAGGAGGGGCACCGGAGCGCCGGCCAGAATCCGGCTCCGGTCGCCGTACATGAGAGACCAGAGGGAGAAGTTAGTGTGTGGTGCTGCTATGTTTTAGAGAAGAATCAAGAGGGGGTAGAGGTGGTGTGTACAGATTTCTTCATGTGTGTGTGTGTGTGTTGAGGATGATTTGAAGGGATAATGAAGAGTGGATATGGGTTATTCTTTTTCTGTGTTTGTATATTATACCCGAGAGAGAAGGAGTGAAGCAGATGTATTGTATGTGTGTGCATGAATTGTATTGTCTGCACAATAGCTCCTTTTATAAAGATGTTGGTGAGATCTTGCATGATCTGGTGAGATCTTGTTGAGATTTTTGTGAATCTTGAGAAGATTTGTAGAGATTTTATAGTATATTTTGTAGAGATTTATCATAGATTTTATAAGATTTTGTATGGATTTTATAAATCTTGCATAGATCTTGTAAGATCTAAATATGATTTTGACAAGATTTTTAAGGAAGATCTAATATATTATGTGCAGGCTTAGGCTTGTGGGTTTTGGGCTTGGGCCCAGGGCCCACAAGCTCAATCCCCGTGTTTAAGCGGCCCGTAATTCCTACGAGACCCGTTAACACACTCGTGCTCCGTAAAATTTAATGACGTATATTTATATAGCCGAAATCCCATAAAATGTATGCCAGTAGCCGGTTGTCGTGTTCGTTCGTCAATTACGGTGAAAATCGCGTAAAACCGTGTTGTCGTCGCTTTAATGCGTTTTCTAATCCGGTTTCGACTGTAGTTGCTAAAATTTCATTACGGAGCTAAATATAGCGTAAAATGTAATTTTTGAAGGTGACAGGCGTCTCCGTCGCTTCCGTTTCATTGCCGATGCATTTCCTACCATCGCGTTTTTAGTTCACGTTTGCACTTGTGTCGCACGGAAGCTCAATAAATTCACAAAATTAATTTCATAAGCATAAAATTTTCGTGTAACATTCATACTTGTCGGAGTTGTCAGTATTTTGTCCGGTTTCAATCCGTTGCCGTTTAACGTTTCACAAGTTTCTCTGTAAACCACCGTTCGCGCACTGTAAAGTCGTATAGACGTTCCTAGGCACTCCAAAGGCCTAATTAAGTTAATTTGCGCTGTAAACACTATTTAATGTCGCGTAAATTGCCTGTTAATCACGTAATTAAGGGCGTAAATTACCAATTGTCACAAACAAACCACCAAAGGGTAAGTTAACAATCAACAGGTTCAGCCGTTACCCACATTGTGACACCCGACTTTTCAGGCCGTACCGTACAATTATAGCACGTATTGTGAATAGGTAACAGGACTATATTTGACTAATTATGGTGTTTATATGTGAAATTTAGTGTATTGATAAAATTAAACTTTGATAAAAATTATGTTGGCAACGGTAAGATAGACGCTTATCGCGTAACGGTTAAAATGCGAAACGAACATCGGTGACCACCCGGACAGTGTTAAAATCCTAAAAAATAGTCTGCTATGATTAAAATAATAATTTTAATCCTATGCATGAGGAAAAATAAATTAAAACGCTAAGAAACCTTATTTTTCGAGTTTAAGCGCGTACCGCGCGATGCAGCACGTATACCGACAAAATACTGTCAACGTAGCCCGCCAAGACAACTGAAAATCATTTTAGCAATAATTTGATAAGTTTATTCTTATAGAATGAGAAAAATAAATAAAAACGCTTGAATTCCTATTTTTGCGATTTTCAACGTATACCGCGCAACACAGCGCGCATACTGCCAAATACCGACAACGTCGCCAGTCCAGGCAAACAAAATATTGTTCAGTAATATTTTGGTGAGTTTATTTTTATAGAGCGCTAAAAAAAATTTAGAACGCACTAAAACGGGTTTAAAATGCTAGATAAAATACCCGGTATCCAGTAAAATACCTATTATTATCACTAATCTACATATATATATATATGTATGTATATGTAATTTATGTGTATATAAGAGAGAGAAGGAGAGTTGGCGGCCAAGGGTGGTGCCACCACTTCTTGGAATTGTGAAAACATGACATGTGGACCTTGTGCCTTGTACATAATCATTAGAACTCTTACACACACTCCACCTTCTTCAAAACAAAATCAAACAACTCTCTCTCTTCCTCTTGAAAATCTCGGCCGAACACCCCTCTAAACGCCCACATTCAAAAATTTCAAACTATTTTCATGAAGATTCAAGGTTCCTTTATGGTGATTTCAAGATAAAATGGGTGTTTGGAAGTGATTTCAAGCAAGAACAACCTCCATCTCATCATCTATTCTAAAAAAAAACCCATCTAAAATCTTGAAGGTATAAAGTTCATTTCACAAATCTTGTTTTGATTCTTAATGATTTAAAATAATGATGGAAGTTTCTCTTATTCTTGAATCTAAACATAAACTTGAAACTAAAACAAATGGGTTTTTAAAGAAAAATAAAATGGATGAACTTGTATGTATATATGTGTGGCCATATGTATGTATGTATATGTATATGAGTTCAAGTTTGACTTTTGATTGATTCTTGATTGTCATGATTCTTGTAAAGTGAAATGCATGTGTGATCTTGGAATGTTCTAAAAAGTTGTTTGATGATTGAAATGAATATATGAAAAGTATAAATTTGGAATCACATGAATGTGTATATATATATATATATATATATATATATATGCATGCACTCAAAATTGTTGTTAGTTCATAAATGTGAAGGAATGTGTCTTGCATTTATGTTGAATGATTAGATGATGATGATCATATGAAGATGATATTAATTTTGAAGATATGAACATAAGTTAAAGGCATGTCTAGATGCATTTAGTCCATACATGATGATATGATATATGTGCATTAAGTGCATGTACATAGTCATGCATGTGGGTGTATGTACATAAAATGATGGATAAATGATGTTATGATAAAAATAGTTTTAGATCATATTATAGACCTTAAAATAAAGTTATTTTGAAGTGTTCAATGATATGTAACTTTGTCATAATGTGTGCTAGCTTTGTAAGTTGTACTTGGTGCATTAAAAGTTGTAAAATATGTGAAATCGCATGAGTTATGTGACTTAAATAAAAACTGCACTAATCTGAATATAATCACTATTTTAATCAGTAAATAACTTGTATTGTGTTAAAATATCAAGTCATTTCGAGTTGGGATGGTTACGATAACATTTAACGCAAAACTGTGCGTTAAAACGGTCAAAAATCGACTTTTCGGGTGATTTTTGTAAAACTGAATTAGACCAGTAAATAAACTGATATTTTTAGTTTAAAAATAAGTATTTTAACTAATTTCAAGCTTACTTGGTGTTTGGTTGGTCATACGTGACTTCCGACTCCCGAAAACGTTACCGAATCGCTAAAATACGCATTTTTCAATGAACGTGAGTATGGGTGAAATTTTGAGTGTATCTTATGTGACAAAATGTATTAAGTGATTTTAGTATGTAAATGTGATCATATGTTAAGCGTTAATCTAATAATAGGAAATTTATATTATGCATGTATGCATGTACGTTTTGTGCGGTAAAAACGATAAAAGTGCGTTAAATGTGTAACTTGTTAGTCGAGCATTAAATTTGATATATATAGGATATTTCATGTGTATTTGCTTTGAAAATAACAAAATAAATAAATTAACAAGATTTCGTGTGTTTCGGTGTTAAATTATATGAACGTTTGTGTATAAATATTATGACGCGCAAATCGTAGGTATATCACGTATGAACGGGAGAGTTAAGGGGATTACACAATAATGGTCACCAATAAAATCGTTCAAAAAGAAAAATCACAATAATTAAATAAATAAATAAATATATATATATGGACTCATATATATATTTTGACGTGCCAACATAATAAAAAATGACAACTTTTCGAGAAAATCTCAAAGTTATGTGATAATTCTAAGAAACTGAGAAACTTAGGATTTTTGTGATTAAATGTTATTTTGATTTAGAATTGTTCCCATATTAGGACGTATATAATCAATTTCTGGGATTGCGGTATTAAAATACGCACCCAAAGGTGAGTGTCACTAAACCCCTCTTTTTACTGTTTTATATATTTTGGGGGTGGAACACGTCATTAAAAGGGTTTAATAATGTTTTCAAAATAAAACATGCCTTTTAATATAAAATATATATATTTTCGCTGAAAATATATAAATTTGATAAGTCATACATTTCGAAGTAAAACGGTTTTGAAGAATGAATATGAGGAGTGCGGTATTTCTTAAGAGAAATAAGACCATACGAAATGGGAATGAATTCCGGACTGAATCTCAACACTTGAGTGCCAGGGGAATTCGTAAGTCGTAGTATATTAAATTGTCATATTAGTAGGATATATATATTGTACGTGAGGCAGACATCATATGGTTCATTGAGATAGAACCCTGCGCCCATGATGTCGTTTAATCAGATAAGTATTGTACGCGAGGAATTGTTGGTAGATCTATCGGGTTGACAACCCCGTCGTGACCGGTCACCCCGAGTCAATGTCAAACGACGAATTAAGATTCTGTTTATTGTCTAGCTTTGATTATCCCTGCATGGTTAATATATAGTTCGTATCATCTAGCTAACATACGAGTCTGAAAATAGACGCTAGAATTTAATATACAAAACCTGGGCAGTACTGCAATCGTCGGAGTAATGAACCGATGGATGCCCATGGATTTTATTAAGGAAATAAAATGGACTTTCTAAAAATTTCCTGAATTGTTTTTAAATAAACACCTAATTAGAAAGTTTTCCTTGAAATAAAATCTGTTAGTAAACAATTAAGTGAACTCACCTTCCTTTGTGTTGACACTTGATTTTAACGTGTTCTACAGGTACTTGAAATTGGCTTCGGGAAATCATGGCGTATCTTGTGGTGAATGATGCATGTTGTTTCTTTTAAATATGTTGGACATCTTTTAAACTTTCTGGGACTTTTGTAATAAGATCCGCGAGGATCAAAGACATCTTAACTATGTGATTGTGTCGTGACTTAAAACGTAATGTTTAACAACTTATGTTTCAAATAAACTAATATGTCCAACGATAAAATGCATCGCTCGACAAGATATAAATGGGCACCAACTTCCGTCTCCACTACGTTAAATATTCCGCTGCAACGTTTTTGGGGTGTGACACACATAACCCCCCATACATAACCATGGGTGCAGTCTGATAACGAGATTTGTCAGATCCTATGGTATCATAACCTAATACTGGTCGGTTTGGCCAAAATTAATGAATGTTATTCGTTATGTAAATACGTCCAACAAGTTCGTTCACATTATCGAAATCATTTTTTATTTAATATAAACCATAGTATTCGTTTTAGAAAATTGTCATTAAAAGCATCGAAATCGTTTAACACATATGAATCAACCTAAAACAATTGAAAACAGTAAAATAGGGGAACTATGTACTCACATCGAAGTGCAAAGTATCCTTGATTAGATGAACTAGCAAAGCTCGAGTAAACCAAGGAATTCAAGTAGCACCTAGTAATCGGATCGCTAGTTAATAAATCGACACCTTAATCGGAAGATCAGGTAGAATGAGGTCTCGTAAACCAAATGAGTATTGGAACTCATGTGATATGGTTTAACAAAGCCCATATTCTAAATCGGAACCTATCCTAAGTGCTTTCGACCCGTTACGACCCATTAAGGTAGCTTATGCTACGTTAATGCGTCGTTCGCGCAAATGCGCGTTCGAAACGCCTAACTAGTCCTATGACAAGTATTATATGCCTAAACATGTTGCATAATTAGTTTAAGTGACAAAAGTTAAGTTACATATGCTTAAAATCCAATTATGCATAAAAAGGGCATTTTGGTCATTTACCTAAGGCATATAAACTACCTATCATACAACTAATTAAACTAAGTGATCATAAGGTATAACCTCGGAAGGTTATTCCCTATACAACTATGGTCACAAATATGCTTGGTCGGATCCTAATGATCGACCAAACGTGTCGGGTTCGAAAGTCTAAGCGGTTGTTAAGACCGCTTGACTTACGACCCTATACAAGCACTAGACTAAAAGTGACGAGTTAAACATGTTAAAACATGTTTAACTAAGTTAGAAAACAAGTTTGATATCAAAACAAAGGGTTTTGATACCCAAGAATAGTTTGGTTGCAAAATACGCATAAACGCGTATTTTGACCGAAACTATGACTCGTCACTACGCCTAATCAACGTGGTAATCAGTAGGTATAGTCACAAGGGACTATAACCATCGTGATTACACTCACGTTCCAAAGTTCAAACGAACTTTGTGTTGACCAACTCGTGGTCAAAGCAGAAAGTCAAACACTGTTTGACTTTCATGCTTGAAATACATGAACAAGCATGAAGGAGACTTACAAAGGGTCCAAGCAAATGAAGATTTGAACTCAAAATTTCTCAGGTATGAAGCTTCACAAGGAGAGCTTCAACTTAGATAAGAAATTGAGAGCAAATGTGCAAGTGAAAGTGATGAAGATGGTGGGTTTATATATATTTTTGACAACCGTTAGGATCGTTCCTCGATAATTGAGCTTAAAGCTGAACCATCCAAGTGTTACCCATTGTTTTACAAAGCTATGGGTGTCCAAAACCAGCTCAAGGTATTGCAAATGTTACACAAAAGACCCTGAACTTTAAGTCGGTTGCGGAAAATAGGCATTCAGTTGCTAAAACTGATTTTTCTGACCAGATGAGGCTGTGGCATGCCGCCACCACTAGCCAGGTCCAGAAACTTTGCCAAAATGGCAGAAATGGTCCCTGCAACACTTTTAAGCCATTTTTGATGCGTTTAAACCCCGTTAACCCATTTTCAAGGCTCAATAATAAAGTTTAAGTATAGGGTACATGAAATATGCTCAAAAACATCTCGGATGTCGGTTCATTTGGTCGTACAGTTGCGTTATTCGGTTAATTACGACGAAACACGAACAGACACGAAAAACGATCCAAATTACACGACGAATAGTATTTTTGCATTCCAATAACTAAAATAAAATATTTTAATGATTACAAAAATTTTTGGATGTCCGGGGATGTTCAGAACGTAAGATATGCGCGAAAATGCAAACTTATGCACTTTTTGACGCTTTTAGTCCCTGTTGATCAAATAAGTTTATTTTCGCATACCAAACCCCATAAAGCCTATTTCTAAGTTATGTAAAGGATATTTAGGGTATGTTTAGCTTATGATAAACTTCTGGAATGTTCGTTATGTGACAACCCTCAAATTCCATGTATTCCGTACAATTTATTATTGATAATGAAAGCGCTTGACGACTGTGTGGAATTACTTAACTGCTTTCTGATAATCTGTGTTATATTTACATGCGCCTGTTAACACACTAGTAATGTACAGAAAAGTCATTAAATAGTCCGTTATAATTTCCTAAGTGTTAGAAATTAAAAACGTTGCAAAAATATATATATAATAGACACTTTACGATGCAATTAAACACTTTAACGGAACAGCATCCGACCGAACAACCAGACATTACCCGGGACACCAAATATTTGTCAAACACATTATGTAATTATTCTTGGCTAGTCATGATCCCCGTATACCATAACACCCGCTAAAATACCTACTAACTAACATATGTAAATAATACTTGGGAACTAACTAATGTTCACCATTTTAGTCACAAATTTTACATAAAGCCCCCCCCCCCTAAACCGATTTTTAGTCCCAAGAGGACCCACAAGATCCACTCCATACTTCTTAGATCTCTTAGTATATTTTATGAGATATTATGTGATGTCTTGCTTGTGATTGTGAACATAATATATGGTGTAAGATTATAAGTAACTTCCAAGATCATAACCATCATTCCTCAATCTTTCATCTCACTCTTCACACTCTCTCTCTCCCTCACGGTTTCACCCCAAACCGAAACCATCACCACCACTAAACATCATCATCTTCTTCCAAGATACAAGTGCCATTCAAAGCTTGAAGTTCATCTATGGAGGTTGCTTCTTGAAGGGCTTTCAAAGGAGCTAGTTTCAAGTCTTTTTCACCATCATTTTCTCATCACTTCTTCACAAGATTTCATCCCTAGCTATAAGCTAGTAGTAAGTCCTTTGTTACGCTCTTGTTAATCTTGTTTCGTCTCGTTTCTTTGATCAAAAGATGTAGTATGTTTAAATCACTAAAGTGGCAAGAACAAGTAGATGAACATAAAGGTTATATGAAGTTTACTTGTATATGAAATGCTATTAGTTGATGTTGTCATGGGTATGTTGTTGGTTTAAGGGTTGGATAATACATATATGATGATTGATCGTCGAACTCTTGAAAAACCCGTTGTTCGGACACTTGTTAATATGTTTAGTAACATTTAAACCACAAAACAGCAAGCTGAGTAATGATTTCCAGCCGACTTCATCAGGCTGTAAACAGGCCATAAATTCAACGAAAAACCGATATTTTGAATCTAACATATGTTATTATGAAATACGGTTCTAATGGCACCGGAATCATAATTTTTGGACTCCGTTTACTATTTTTAAAGTGTTAATTTGTAACAGCAACTTAAGCTGAATTTTGACAGCAATAAATGGGTGTTATACTTTCGGTCATAACCTGAGTTTTGTGATGAATCGGACCATGAAATTTGTACAGTAGATGACAACCGATGCATTTGTAATTACCCCACTGGAATTTCGTAAATCGGACACTCAATGAATTTTTAATAAATTGTTCCGTGGACTGTGGTCAGAAAATACATAAATCTGAGTTCAGTTTGGAATATGAATTTTTATAAAATATTGGTAATGAACCGGACCCCGATGTTTTTGTAAAATAAAATATTGAACGTTTAAGACATCCTGTAAAAATTTGGGAATTTTTGGAATAATTTAACTATTTTATTTAAAGGTCCGAAAAACAGCCGGTTTTGAATATTAATGCTGAATTGACATAAGTTGTGACTTGCGTGTCTAAATGTCGAGTATGCTATCAGTGAATGATTTAACATGTATTATGTGTTACGTGCATTATCGTATGTTTGATTTTGAGTAGGGAATGGATGGGAAGTATATATGGGCATAAACCGTTAAAGTGATGCATGTTATGTGATAGATACGTGTAGGAACTTTGTGTTCTATTTGAAGTCACTAATAAACTAAGTGGTAATCGTACTAGGACGTGATTGACCGACCTTGACTATTAGCTACTTTTGAGAGTCAAACCGAGCAACCGAGGTGAGTTCACACTCCTAAGGCATGGGATTCCCGGTGGGTTGGGAATGGGATTGAATAACTACTCGTACTATCATTACTATTAAACTACTTTTCACCGTCCTCGGATTGAAGGGCACGTACGTAAAACCTACGTACACTCACACTCGCTACGGTCCTTGGATCAAGAAGGGCACGTACAAACATGACTAGTCGACACATGGGAAGCCCCCACTAATCTTCGCACACATGTTTGGGAAACCGCGATACGACCACTAATCATCGCACACATGTTTTGGAAACCGTGATCCGGCCACTAATCATCGCAAACATGTTTGGGAAACCGCAATACAGATAACTAAGATACTTGGTTTATGAAATGAACAAATGATTCACGAACACTATAACTAAACAACCAACTGTGAATTCACTCAACTTTGTTGTTGACTCGTTGTTACATGCCTTGCAGGTCGTTAGGTATCTATGGAGCTTACATCGGAGTGGGAAGAGTCGTTGTGGGACATGGACAACTGTGTACCATGCTAAACATTTGAAACGTTTAAACTTATGATTTGGTTTTAAACTTTATGCTTCCGCTTGTAACTTAAACCATGTTTTGTTTAGACACCAATTGTATTGTGTTGGATTTTACAAACTACTTACATGCTTGTTCAATATGATTGGTGGCTTGATCCTAGTCACGTCACGCCTCCAAGCGGTGGTACTCCGCATGGTGGATTTTGGGGGTGTGACAGATTGGTATCAGAGCCATTGGTTATAGCGAACTTGGTTTTAATAAGGGAAAAACTTTTTGTTAAAACCAGACTATAACCTGTACAGTGTTCAACAATCCACAACGACGCTTCGCTCCACGTGCAAGACTCGACATTATAGGTAATATGGTTTATGTTTGTATTACCTTCCTGCTAGTAGCACATTTGATCATAGTATGCATTAACTAGTGTAATAACTGCTATTTGAACCTTGTGTGCTTACTCTCTTCTGTCATCCCACACTTACGCACCTTGCGACACCTTCTTACGTGTGTTCCTTCTATATGAAGATCATGAGTGAACGTCTCGACATGACCCAGGGTCAGCTGACGACCTTGATTAACGAACGGATTGCTGAAGCCTTAGCAACCCAAACAGGGAGTCAACCCATGAACCTTCAAACATGCATGGGCACCTTCAAGGCATTCCTGGAATGCAAACCTCCCACTTTTGAAGGCACTGAAGGGACAATCGGCCTTCTACACTGGATCCGAAGAATCGAATTTACATTCGAAGAGAGTGAAAGCCCTACCAACAAACGAGTGGAGTACGCTACTGTGACAACTCGAATTTCCGACATTCTTTAGTTGCATTTAATGCACGTTGACTTTGACTATATAGTTGTGATTGCATGGTTATGTGTGATTGTATAACATGTGTACTGTTTATAAAACTTAAACTGCTTAACATAGGAAAGAGCCCGACGAAACACAAGTGTGATTCGCCAAGTACATTTCGACGAAACTGATTCAGTTTCGCCAACAACCTTCTCGACGAAACAGGCTGTTTCGCCGAGCCCAGATCCGCCGAAGCCCATTACGGGCCCAGAACGTTAAATCGCAAATATTAACGTGAACCGACTTCTATTTTCATATCTTTGGCAAAAGTTGAAACCCTAGAACTCTCTCCCCATTGACGGCAGCTCTGTGTACCCTCGAACCCTTCCGAACGATTTAAATCCTTGTTCCTTCGTCTCGAATCGGTTAGTGTGTGTTTGTTAATCGATTCTATGTTTCTGTATTATATAGATTCTTGCTGGTGCATATGATTGATGTGTGTTACTGCTGTGATGAGAGTATGATGGTGATGATATAGATTTCGAGGTGTATGATATGATATAGTAGGATATAGAAATGATATGCGAAACTTGATACAATCGAATGCTCGGTTCTGAATGTTGTTTATATGACCTGATTCTGATTACATTAGTATCTTGATAGGGATTGATGTGATGATGTTGTATGTTATTTGATATGCTATACACATAAACTAGGGTTTATGCTAGACAATGATTCTTGGATGGTTGAGTTATGATGATTCGTTATGCACATTGACCTTCATATGATTTCTGATTTTGATGACGGCTGCTAGCATGATTAGGGTTTTGTGTATATTCGTAACTGCTGCATCTGATGTCTGCGAAACTGACCTCTGACGAAACAGAACTCTCGGCGAAACAGAAAGTGTTTCGCCAAGAGTAATCGATGAAATTGAATTCTGTTTCGCCAATTAAGACCACGACGAAACAGAACTTGTTTCGCCAACTTATGTGTTTCGTCAATATCTGTGTTTCGCCAACATGTGTGTTTCGCCGAATAGCTGATCTGTGCAGGAACTTGGGTTAATTCTGTTAAGCATTAACTGGAATATTTAACTGCTGTTAAATGTAACCATCTTGTATATGATTGTGATTACGTGCTACATGTTTATACGTGAACAACTTGAACACAAACTGATTTCACATACGTGCCTACTTTAGGACGCGATTGATTACTTGTGAGCATATACTTAGCATACCGAGCAAACCAAGGTGAGTTCACACTCTTACCAAGGCATGGGATTCCCCGGTGGGTTGGGAATGGGATTGAATGATTACTTGTACTTACATCACCACTAGACTACTTACCACGGTCCTCGGATTGGGAAGGATGCCTGTGCCAAACTCTACGTAAAGCCTACGTACTGTCCTCGGTTTGGGAAGGACACTAGTGTTTAAACCTACGTAAATCCTACGTACTACTGTCCTCGGATTGGGAAGGACACCAGCACTAAACCTACGTAAAACCTACGTACTACCATCCTCGGATTGGGAAGGACGCCAGCGCTAAACCTACGTACTCGCTACGTACTGTCCTCGGTTGGGAAGGGCACTTACGTAAAACCTACGTAAAATTTTACTTACTACTATCCTCGGATTGGGAAGGATACTTATGGTTACAAATAGTCTAGTGGATATACAACATGGGAAGCCCCCACCAATAGAACGTACTATCGGCCCAGTAGAGCCACATGTTACATACGAACTTACTATTACGCATTTACTTTCTGTGAACTCGCTCAACTAGTTGTTGACTCTCTGCTGCATGCCTTGCAGGATCTTAGGTACATTGGAGCTTACACAGGGAGGAGCAGCTCGTTGTGGGCACGGATTGTGGATCTTATATTGAAACATCAAACATTGAACTTATTACTTACGTTGGGTTTACATTTTATGCTTCCGCTATACACTTAACATGTTTTGTTGGGACACCTTTCATATCGTTTGGTCTAAATTACATTAAATTCTTATTACGTTTGATATGATTGGTGGCTTGATCCTGGTCAGTCACGCCTCCAAGCGGTGATACTCCGCGTGTGGATTTTGGGGGTGTGACAGATTGGTATCAGAGCCATTGGTTATAGAGAACTCGGTTTTAATAAGGGGAAAACGATTTTGTTAAAACCAGACTATAACCAGAACAGTGCTCAACGATCCACAACGATGCTTTGCTCCACGTGCAAGGCTCAACATCATAGGTACTACTATTCATGTTACCTTACATACTTGATAGAATTACATAGAACTTTGCTCGTGGTATGCTCAGATTACAGAACCTACTATATGTTATTGCTTGGGATTACTTGTGTGCTCACTCTCTTCGCACTATTCGCGAACCTCTCACCCACATGTTCTCCTTGATGTCGAGATCATGAGTGGACGCGTTAACCCAACTCAAGCCCAGTTGGCGGCTTCGATCACTGAACAAGTTACTGCAGCACTCGCAGCTGCCCAGGCAGGAGGTGTAACCTGCCATCACCACTTACTCTAGGATCTTTAGATCCTACTCTCGTAACTCAACACTTGTGCTTAATTTTGACTACTCTTACGCACACGACAAGTCAACACGCTCAGCCACCTGTATGCACATACAAGACTTTTATGGACTGTCGTCCTACTACTTTCAGCGACACTGAAGGAGCTGTTGGACTCCTCCATTAGTTCGAGGAACTCGAATCGGTCATCGAGTGTGAGAATGACCCGAGGCGTAAGGTGAAATATGCCACTGATATTCTCGAAGGCACTGCGTTAACTTGGTAGAACGCGCAAGTTCAGATACTGGGGCTGGCGGCTGCTAATGCCACCCCATGGAATGATTTTAAGGAACTGATCAAACGTGAATACAGTAGTTATGATGCCATCCACAAGTTGGAAGTGGAGTCCTTTAACATGAAGATGACGGGGTCAGAGATAGAAGCGTACACGATAACGATCCAACAAACTAGCAATTTTGTGTCCAACTATGGTGAATCCTCCCATTAAGAGCTTTGAGCTGTACCTCAAAGGCTTAGTACCAGGAATTCAAAACTATGTGATGACGGCTAATCTTGCTACTATTCAAGATGTTACTTATCTTGCTCATCGTCTCACAGACCAGGCAGTGGAACAGAACAAGCTGCCTCAACGTATCAGCGCTACTACTACCACTACTACTTCAACTACTTCTGCTACCCTCAGTGACAACGAATGAAAGTGGGATGGAACCTCTAGCAAGGGTTCGACTACGATTCCGTCCCAGGCACAACAGCGAAAGATCAATGACAACCAAAGTCCTGGACAGCAACCTTTTAGTAGTCAAGGGCAGGGTGAATACAGGGGAAACCACCCCAAGTGCAAACAATGTAACTTGCACCACAGCGGGCAGTGCAACCGAAATCATTGTCAATGATGCGACAAGCTTGGTCATGGAGCCAAAGACGGTAGAAACTCACGTCCTGCAAGCCAGAACCAACAACAACAGCCACAAGATCTACAGAATCAGCAGCGACAGCAGGGTAATAAGGAATGTTATCAGGGTGGTGCTGAAGGTCTCTTCAAGAGACACTGCCCACGGTTGAACCAGAACCAGAATCAGAACCACAACCAAGGAAACGGGAACTAGCGAAGACAACAATGGGGATAATAACGACGGCAATGGTGCCAGGGGTCGAGTGTTCGTGATTGGTCAGGGTGATACTAGGAATGACCCCAGCGTTGCGATAGTTTCGACATCGTCATTAGTATGGACTGGTTATCCCAACAGCAAGCAGAGATCCTATGCAAGGAGAAGATCATCCGCATTCCTCGTGCTGGTTAAGAACCTTTGGTAGCTCATAGTAACAAGCTCCTGGAGCAGCACCCATAACTCGAGCACCTTATCGTTTAGCTCTAACTGAATTGGAAGAACTGTCAAAGCAGCTACAAGAACTCTTGGAAAAGGGTTTTATACGTCCTAGCTCTTCGCCTTGGGGAGCTCCAGTGTTATTCGTAAGGAAGAAAGACGGTACGTTCAGGATGTGTATAGACTACCGTGAACTCAACAAGGTGACGATCAAGAATTGTTATCCTCTTCCGCGCATAGATGATTTATTCGACCAGCTGCAAGGGTCTAGCTACTACTCCAAGATAGACTTAAGGTCAGGGTACCATCAGCTGAGAGTCCGGGATGAGGACGTCTCTAAAACATCATTTAGAACTCGCTACGGCCACTACGAGTTTATGGTCATGCCATTCGGGCTAACGAACGCGCCTGTCGTATTTATGGATCTTATGAACAGGGTGTGCAAACCCTATCTCGACAAGTTCGTCATTGTTTTCATCGACGACATCCTGATTTATTCGAAGAGTCAGGAGGAACACGAGCAGCACTTACGACTTATACTGGAACTTCTACGAACGGAACAACTATACGCTAAGTTTTCCAAATGTGACTTCTGGCTTCGTGAAGTCCACTTCTTAGGCCACGTGGTGAACAAGGATGGGATTCATGTCGATCCATCCAAGGTGGATTCGATTAAGAACTGGCCTGCGCCTCGTACACCAACCGAAATACGCCAATTCTTGGGTTTGGCGGGTTATTACAGACGGTTCATCAAAGACTTTTCAAAGATTGCACAGCCGCTTACACTACTGACGCAGAAGGGTGTTGTTTATCATTAGGGTAATGCACAGGAAACAGCGTTTCAGCACTTAAAGGATAGACTTTGTAGCGCACCTATCCTCTCACTGCCTGAAGGCACGAACGATTTCGTAGTCTACTGCGACGCATCTATCCAAGGTCTTGGATGTGTATTGGTGCAGAGGGATAAAGTTATTGCTTATGCTTCGCGCCAACTTAAGATTCACGAACGGAATTATACGACACACGACCTAGAGCTGGGAGCGGTTGTCTTTGCACTTAAGATATGGCGACACTATTTGTATGGTACCAAATGTGCTACCTACACTGATCACAGAAGCCTCGAACATATCTTCAAACAGAAAGAGCTGAATATGCGACAGCGACGATGGGTCGAACTGTTAAATGACTACGAATGCTTGATCAAGTACCATCCAGGCAAAGCCAATGTTGTGGCTGACGCCCCTAGTCGAAAGGATACTACACCTAAGCGTGTACGAGCTCTACAACTCACAATACAGTCTAGTCTTCCTTCTCAGATACGAGATGCTTAGGTGGAAGCATTGAAACCAAAAAAAAAAAACGTCAAGGCTGAAGCCCTACGCGGCTCAAGGCAACGCTTAGAACAGAAGGAAGATGGAGCTTATTATGTAACAGGACGCATTTGGGTCCCACACTATGGTAACTTACGCGAGCTTGTAAGGGATGAAGCTCATAAGTCTCGCTACTCGGTACATCCAGGTTCGGATAAAATGTACCACGATATCAAAACTACATATTGGTGGCCTAGCATGAAGGCCCACATAGCAACATACGTTAGCAAATGCTTGACTTGTGCGAGAGTCAAGGCAGAATACCAGAAACCATCAGGCCCACTTCAATAACCAGAGATACCACAATGGAAATGGGAGCAAATTTCCATGGATTTTGTTACTGGCCTACCTAGATCGCAACGCGGAAATGACACTATTTGGGTGATCGTGGATCGACTCACAAAGTCTGCACACTTCCTGGCTATTAAAGAAACAGATAAGTTCTCTACATTAGCAGACATATATCTTAAAGAAGTGGTTTCAAGGCACGGGGTGCCAACTTCCATTATCTCTTATCGTGATGCACGTTTTACTTTAGAACTGTGGCAAGCAATGCATAAATCTTTTGGCTCTCGTTTAGACATGAGCACAGCTTATCACCCTCAGACAGATGGGCAGTCTGAGCGCACTATTCAAACTCTAGAAGACATGCTTCGGGCGTGCGTAATTGACTTTGGCAATGGTTGGGAAAAACATTTGCCACTTGTGGAATTTTCATACAATAACAGCTACCACACAAGCATTAAAGCTGCACCATTCGAGGCATTGTACGGGCGTAAATACCGGTCACCTCTCTGTTGGGCAGAGGTGGGAGATAGTCAGATCACAGGTCCAGAAATGGTAGTTGATACTACTGAAAAGATTGCTCAAATACGACAACGCATGGCGGCAGCTCGTGACCGTCAGAAAGTATACGCTGATAAAGACAGGAAACTACTCGAATTCCAGGTTGGGGATCGAGCGCTACTCAAAGTTTCGCCCTGGAAGGGTGTGGTTCGTTTTGGCAAACGCGGCAAACTCAATCCACGATACGTTGGACCTTTCGAAGTTATTGAGAAGATAGGCAGGGTAGCCTACAGGTTGAACCTACCAGCTGAACTCAGTGCAGTTCACAACGTTTTTCACGTGTCAAATCTGAAGAAGTGTATGTCAGATGAGACCCACATAGTTCCTTTGAAGGAGCTCACTATCGACGAACGGTTGCACTTCGTCGAGGAACCTGTTGAAATCACGGACCGGGATGTTAAGGTCCTCAAGAACACGAGAATCCCTCTTGTACGAGTTCGTTGGAACTCCCGCCGCGGCCCAGAGTTCACTTGGGAGCGTGAAGATCAAATGGAACTCAAATATCCCCAGTTATTCGGAAACCAAGCAACTACTACTGAGGCTGAAGCTACCAATACAGAATTTCGGGACGAAATTCCAAATCAACGGGGGGATAATGTGACACCCCAAGAAAACCAGTAATCTTCGCAAACCTGCTCGGGGAGCCGCGATACGATACAGGTAAACAACGTCACACTACTAGCTTCCTCAGTAACCGCATATTAAATTTCGGGACGAAATTTCTTTCAAGTTGGGGATAATGTGACAACTCGAATTTCCGACATTCTTTAGTTGCATTTAATGCACGTTGACTTTGACTATATAGTTGTGATTGCATGGTTATGTGTGATTGTATAACATGTGTACTGTTTATAAAACTTAAACTGCTTAACATAGGAAAGAGCCCGACGAAACACAAGTGTGATTCGCCAAGTACATTTCGACGAAACTGATTCAGTTTCGCCAACAACCTTCTCGACGAAACAGGCTGTTTCGCCGAGCCCAGATCCGCCGAAGCCCATTACGGGCCCAGAACGTTAAATCGCAAATATTAACGTGAACCGACTTCTATTTTCATATCTTTGGCAAAAGTTGAAACCCTAGAACTCTCTCCCCATTGACGGCAGCTCTGTGTACCCTCGAACCCTTCCGAACGATTTAAATCCTTGTTCCTTCGTCTCGAATCGGTTAGTGTGTGTTTGTTAATCGATTCTATGTTTCTGTATTATATAGATTCTTGCTGGTGCATATGATTGATGTGTGTTACTGCTGTGATGAGAGTATGATGGTGATGATATAGATTTCGAGGTGTATGATATGATATAGTAGGATATAGAAATGATATGCGAAACTTGATACAATCGAATGCTCGGTTCTGAATGTTGTTTATATGACCTGATTCTGATTACATTAGTATCTTGATAGGGATTGATGTGATGATGTTGTATGTTATTTGATATGCTATACACATAAACTAGGGTTTATGCTAGACAATGATTCTTGGATGGTTGAGTTATGATGATTCGTTATGCACATTGACCTTCATATGATTTCTGATTTTGATGACGGCTGCTAGCATGATTAGGGTTTTGTGTATATTCATAACTGCTGCATCTGATGTCTGCGAAACTGACCTCCGACGAAACAGAACTCTCGGCGAAACAGAAAGTGTTTCGCCAAGAGTAATCGACGAAATTGAATTCTGTTTCGCCAATTAAGACCACGACGAAACAGAACTTGTTTCGCCAACTTATGTGTTTCGTCAATATCTGTGTTTCGCCAACATGTGTGTTTCGCCGAATAGCTGATCTGTGCAGGAACTTGGGTTAATTCTGTTAAGCATTAACTGGAATATTTAACTGCTGTTAAATGTAACCATCTTGTATATGATTGTGATTACGTGCTACATGTTTATACGTGAACAACTTGAACACAAACTGATTTCACATACGTGCCTACTTTAGGACGCGATTGATTACTTGTGAGCATATACTTAGCATACCGAGCAAACCAAGGTGATTTCACACTCTTACCAAGGCATGGGATTCCCCGGTGGGTTGGGAATGGGATTGAATGATTACTTGTACTTACATCACCACTAGACTACTTACCACGGTCCTCGGATTGGGAAGGATGCCTGTGCCAAACTCTACGTAAAGCCTACGTACTGTCCTCGGTTTGGGAAGGACACTAGTGTTTAAACCTACGTAAATCCTACGTACTACTGTCCTCGGATTGGGAAGGACACCAGCACTAAACCTACGTAAAACCTACGTACTACCATCCTCGGATTGGGAAGGACGCCAGCGCTAAACCTACGTACTCGCTACGTACTGTCCTCGGTTGGGAAGGGCACTTACGTAAAACCTACGTAAAATTTTACTTACTACTATCCTCGGATTGGGAAGGATACTTATGGTTACAAATAGTCTAGTGGATATACAACATGGGAAGCCCCCACCAATAGAACGTACTATCGGCCCAGTAGAGCCACATGTTACATACGAACTTACTATTACGCATTTACTTTCTGTGAACTCGCTCAACTAGTTGTTGACTCTCTGCTGCATGCCTTGCAGGATCTTAGGTACATTGGAGCTTGCACAGGGAGGAGCAGCTCGTTGTGGGCACGGATTGTGGATCTTATATTGAAACATCAAACATTGAACTTATTACTTACGTTGGGTTTACATTTTATGCTTCCGCTATACACTTAACATGTTTTGTTGGGACACCTTTCATATCGTTTGGTCTAAATTACATTAAATTCTTATTACGTTTGATATGATTGGTGGCTTGATCCTGGTCAGTCACGCCTCCAAGCGGTGATACTCCGCGTGTGGATTTTGGGGGTGTGACAGCTACTGGCATGTTGCAAGGGAAAGCGTATTCTTGGTGGAACGCACAGGTTCAGATGCTCGGGTTGGTAGACGCGAATGCCACCGTCTGGAGCGACTTCAAGGATTGGATTAAGGAAGAGTTCTGCCACCTGGATGACATAATGAAACTTGAGATAGAGTATTATGGTTTGAAGATGGAAGGATCAGAGATCGAGGCATACACAAAGAGGTCCAACGACTTGGCTGCATTATGTCCTAACATGTCACAACCCATATCTAGGCGAATCAAGCTATACCTCAGAGGCTTAGTCCCGGAAATCCAAGGGTCTGTAAGTGCGGCCAACCTTCCCACAATCCAGCAAGTCATTCGTTTGGCACACCAGCTCACCGATCAGGCGGTGGAAGAGGGCAAGCTGCCCAAGCGTATTAACGCTACTACTACTGATGCTCCCAGTAACAACAAGCGCAAGTGGGATGGAAATTCGGGCGAGGGTTCTACTCCAGTTCAGTCTCAGTCCCAGCAGCGAAAGACAGATGAACACAGGAACCCCAGTCAGCAGTCTTTTGGAAATCAAGGTCAGGGTAGATACAAGGGAAATCACCCAAAGTGCAATCGATGTAGTTTGCACCACAGCAGGCAGTGCAACAAGGGCCGTTGTCAGAGATGTAGCAAGTTGGGACATGAAGCCAAAGATTGCCGAAGCTTATGTCCTGCGAAGCAGAACCGACAACAGCGGCCACAAACTCCCCAAAACCAACAGCAACACCAGCAAGGTAATAAGGGATGCTTCCAGTGCGGTGCTGAGGGTCACTTCAAGAGGCACTGTCCTCATCTGAATCAGAATCAGAACAACAACCAAGGAAATGAGAACAACAATGGAGGCAAAAACGGGGGTAACAATAACGGCAAAGGTCGCACCTTCGTGATTGGTCAGGCTGACGCAAGGAACGATCCCAACGTTGTGATGGGTAAGTTTCTTCTAGATGATTTCTTTGTTACTGTTTTATTCGATTCGGGTGCCGATACTAGTTATGTGTCCTTAAAAGTTAGTCAAATGCTTAAGCGCACCCCAACACTTTTGACCACCAAACACACGGTAGAGCTAGCAAACGGTAAAAGTCTCGAGGCCACACACATAGTTAAGGGTTGTAACCTCGTTTTAGCTGGTCAGACTTTCTCTATCGATCTCATCCCTATCACACTTGGTAGTATCGACGTCGTTATTGGGATGGATTGACTATCTCATCATCAAGCGGAGATTGTTTGCAAGGAGAAAATCGTCCGCATTCCTCGTTCTGGTGAAGAACCTCTGGTGATTCAGGGCGATAAGAGTAGTGCTGTTGTAGGCATTATCTCTTTCCTTAAAGGCCCAGAAGTGTTTGCATAAGGGCCACACTGCCATTCTAGCGCTCGTTACTGACACATCAACGGAAGAAAAGAGAATTGAAGACATTCCTATTGTGCGCGATTTTCCTGAGGTATTTCCTGAGGAATTGCCTGGTCTTCCGCCTCACTGCCAAGTTGAATTTCAAATCGAGCTAGCTCCTGGAGCAGCGCCAGTAGCTCGAGCACCATATCGTCTAGCTCCATCAGAACTCGAAGAACTGTCTACACAACTACAAGAACTCTTGGAAAAGGGTTTTATACGTCCTAGCTCTTCGCCCTGGGGAGCTCCAGTACTATTCGTGAAGAAGAAAGATGGTACTTTCAGAATGTGTATTGACTATCGCGAGCTTAACAAGGTGACTGTGAAGAATCGTTATCCTCTTCCACGTATTGACGACTTATTCGACCAGCTGCAAGGGTCGAGCTATTACTCCAAGATTGACTTGAGATCGGGATACCATCAGCTGAGGGTCTGAGATGAGGATGTCTCCAAAACAGCATTCAGAACTCGTCACGGCCATTACGAGTTCCTGGTTATGCCATTCGGGCTGACGAATGCACCAGCGGTCTTCATGGATCTCATGAACCGAGTATGCAAACCTTACCTGGATAAGTTCGTTATTGTGTTCATTGACGATATCCTGATCTATTCTAAGAGTCAGGAGGAACACGAGCAGCATCTGCGACTTATGCTTGAACTTCTTCGAAAAGAGCAATTGTATGCCAAGTTTTCAAAATGTGACTTCTGGTTTCGCGAAGTCCACTTTCTAGGCCATGTGGTAAACAAGGATGGAATTCATGTGGATCCATCCAAGGTTGACTCAATCAAGAACTGGCCTGCACCCCGCACACCAAAAGAAATCCGCCAATTCTTGGGTTTGGCAGGATATTACAGAAGGTTTATCAAAGACTTCTCCAAGATTGGGCAACCTCTCACTTCACTGACTCAGAAGGGTGTCATCTATCGTTGGGGTGATGCACAAGAGTCTGCATTTCAACATCTAAAGGATAGACTTTGATGCACAAATTCCATGTATTCCGTACAATTTATTATTGATAATGAAAGCGCTTGACGACTGTGTGGAATTACTTAGCTGCTTTCTGATAATCTGTGTTATATTTACATGCGCCTGTTTACACACTAGTAATGTACAGAAAAGCCATTAAATAGTCCGTTATAATTTCCTAAGTGTTAGAAATTAAAAACGTTGCAAATATATATATAATAGACACTTTACGGTGCAATTAAACACTTTAACGAAACAGTATCCGACCGAACAACCGGACATTACCCGGGACACCAAATATTTGTCAAACACATTATGTAATTATTCTTGGCTAGTCATGATCCCCGTATACCATAACACCCGCTAAAATACCTACTAACTAACATATGTAAATAATACTTGGGAACTAACTAATGTTCACCATTTTAGTCACAAATTTTACATAAAGCCCCCCCCCCCCCCCAAATCGATTTTTAGTCCCAAGAGGACCCACAAGATCCACTCCATACTTCTTAGATCTCTTAGTATATTTTATGAGATATTATGTGATGTCTTGCTTGTGATTGTGAACATAATATATGGTGTAAGATTATAAGTAACTTCCAAGATCATAACCATCATTCCTCAATCTTTCATCTCACTCTTCACACTCTCTCTCTCCCTCATGATTTCACCCCAAACCGAAACCATCACCACCACTAAACATCATCATCTTCTTCCAAGATACAAGTGCCATTCAAAGCTTGAAGTTCATCTATGGAGGTTGCTTCTTGAAGGGCTTTCATAGGAGCTAGTTTCAAGTCTTTTTCACCATCATTTTCTCATCACTTCTTCACAAGATTTCATCCCTAGCTATAAGCTAGTAGTAAGTCCTTTGTTACGCTCTTGTTAATCTTGTTTCGTCTCGTTTCTTTGATCAAAAGATGTAGTATGTTTAAATCACTAAAGTGGCAAGAACAAGTAGATGAACATAAAGGTTATATGAAGTTTACTTGTATATGAAATGCTATTAGTTGATGTTGTCATGGGTATGTTGTTGGTTTAAGGGTTGGATAATACATATATGATGATTGATCGTCGAACTCTTGAAAAACCCGTTGTTCGGACACTTGTTAATATGTTTAGTAACATTTAAACCACAAAACAGCAAGCTGAGTAATGATTTCCAGCCGACTTCATCAGACTGTAAACAGGCAATAAATTCAACGAAAAACCGATATTTTGAATCTAAAATATGTTATTATGAAATACAGTTCTAATGGCACCGGAATCATAATTTTTGGACTCCGTTTACTATTTTTAAAATGTTAATTTGTAACAGCAACTTAAGCTGAATTTTGACAGCAATAAATGGGTGTTATACTTTCGGTCATAACCTGAGTTTTGTGATGAATCGGACCATGAAATTTGTACAGTAGATGACAACCGATGCATTTGTAATTACCCCACTGGAATTTCGTGAATCGGACACTCGATGAATTTTTAATAAATTTTTCCGTGGACTGTGGTCAGAAAATACATAAATCTGAGTTCAGTTCGGAATATGAATTTTTATAAAATATTGGTATTGAACCGGACGCCGATGTTTTTAAACAATAAGATATGGAACGTTTAAGACATCCTGTAAAAATTTGGGAATTTTTGGAATAATTTAACTATTTTATTTAAAGGTCCGAAAAACAGCTTGTTTTGAATATTAATGCTGAATTGAAATAAGTTGTGACTTGCGTGTCTAAATGTCGAGTATGCTATCAGTGAATGATTTAACATGTATTATGTGTTACGTGCATTATCGTATGTTTGATTTTGAGTGGGGAATGGATGGGAAGTATATATGGGCATAAACCGTTAAATTGATGCATGTTATGTGATAGATACGTGTAGGAACTTTGTGTTCTATTTGAAGTCACTAATAAACTAAGTGGTAATCGTACTAGGACGTGATTGACCGACCTTGACTGTTAGCTACTTTTGAGAGTCAAACCGAGCAACCGAGGTGAGTTCACACTCCTAAGGCATGGGATTCCCGGTGGGTTGGGAATGGGATTGAATAACTACTTGTACTATCATTACTATTAAACTACTTTTCACCGTCCTCGGATTGAAGGGCACGTACGTAAAACCTACGTACACTCACACTCGCTACGGTCCTTGGATCAAGAAGGGCACGTACAAACACGACTAGTCGACACATGGGAAGCCCCCACTAATCTTCGCACACATGTTTGGGAAACCGCGATACGACCACTAATCATCGCACACATGTTTTGGAAACCGCGATCCGGCCACTAATCATCGCAAACATGTTTGGGAAACCACGATACAGATAACTAAGATACTTGGTTTATGAAATGAACAAATGATTCACGAACACTATAACTAAACAACCAACTGTGAATTCACTCAACTTTGTTGTTGACTCGTTGTTACATGCCTTGCAGGTCGTTAGGTATCTATGGAGCTTGCATCGGAGTGGGAAGAGTCGTTGTGGGACATGGACAACTGTGTACCATGCTAAACATTTGAAACGTTTAAACTTATGATTTGGTTTTAAACTTTATGCTTCCGCTTGTAACTTAAACCATGTTTTGTTTAGACACCAATTGTATTGTGTTGGATTTTACAAACTACTTACATGCTTGTTCAATATGATTGGTGGCTTGATCCTGGTCACGTCACGCCTCCAAGCGGTGGTACTCCGCATGGTGGATTTTGGGGGTGTGACACGTTACTATACGAATCGGCATAGTTTCGCAATTTGACACAAATAGTCCCTGCGATCGAATAAACTTGTTTTTGACACACCAAACCTTCCAAAACTTATTTCTAAGTTATGTTTAGGTTATTTAAGGTATGTTAAGCCTATTTCACTATTCCAGAGTGTTTGTCGCATTAAACTGATTACGTTTACGCATCAGTTTGCGTATAACTTTCCAGAAAGCGATTTAAAGCTTGAAATCGAACTTGAATCAAATCGTAAAAATCGTCAAACACAAATACACACATAATAACACCAAAACACATCGTTTTATTGATAATTCATAATGTTTTACATCGTTCAAAGTTTACAGAGCACAGTTGTCACATAAACGTTGTTTGTAAAAGTGGTCCGGTCGGATGGCTTTTGTCATCCGGACGGATGACCATCCGACCGGATGACATGATATCTCCCAGTTCAGCTTCACCTATAAATAGAGTCTTAGGGGTTCATTTTTTAGTGCTGGTTTTGCAAGTCTCTGAGGCGAAGCTCTGTCCAACCCTCAACCAAACTTTGTATTTTCACAACCTTTGAATGAGAATGGATGCGTTAAACGTTGATTTCGTTGATGATTCTTCTTTGACACTGTATATGGATTCTGCACTTCTACAATGACCGATCCGACCTGAGTTCTTCAATCAAGAACCGACCCTCACATATAGTTATACTCAAGGTATCTCCGTGGAAAGGGGTCATCCGATTCTGAAAACGGGGAAAATTGAGTCCAAGATTCAGAAATGCTAGAAGAGTTGAGCAGTATACATAGTACATTCCATGTTTTACATTTGGGAAAGTGTTTAGCTGATGAACCAGCTTATATAAGCTATGACGGCATTGAAGTCGATGATAAACTAAATTATGTCGTAAAACCATTGTAATCCTTAATCGGAAGGTTAACGGATAAAGAAATAAATAATCAACTAAGTACAAGTCAAATGGGAGCATCGGAAGGGATCGGACATCACTTGAGAGTCCGAAGAAGAAATGAGACACTTATACCCTTCCTTATTTAGTACATATTCCGATTTCGAGGACGAAATCCTCTTTAAGGGGGATAGACTTGTAACACCCCAAAAACATTAAATTGTATATGTGTATGTATACATGTATAACAATAATATTAACAATAAAATAGTGAGAATAAAAATTAGGAATATTAATGTGACAACCCAAGTTTTCAAGGTCTTTCCTCGACACGTTACTTGTTACAAACTCTGTTTTTTGGTAATTTGTTTACGTGTGTGTTACATTATGGATTGGTTAATTAATATAAACTTAATATAAACTTAATATAAACTAGTAAACTCTTGCAAATTAAAACCATGTATGATGAAACACTAGTGTTTCGCCACAAATCTTACTCGACGAAATATGGGTGTTTCGCCGGAGGAGTGTTTCGCCGCATGGGCCTTCGGCCCAGATGAGGCCCAGTAATGACTCAGTTATATGTTTTGTATTCACACTGTCATGCGTAGATCGATAGTTAACAAACCCTAAACTCTCTCTAAACCTAACGACGGCAGCAAACTCTCACGAAGCATCATCTTCTTGGTCTAATTACCCTAAGCACTGTTGTTTTATCTTGTACCAAGGTTAGTGTTTTGTTTTAGATCTATATCCAATGCGTGGATTTGTGTTGTAATGAGTATGTAAGAATACGTGGGATATTGTGTGTGTAATGTTCATCGCTCATTAACCATATTATGTAGCTAGGGTAGTTTGATGGAGTCCTGAAGGTTCTTGTATGTTCTCATGATTACTGTTTGGTTAGAATGATAAGTAAGTATTAATTGAATGATTGTTATAATGATCATGATCAAATGAATATGCGAATTGTTAAGGCACTTGTTGCATGTTGTTGATAATTGAGAACTGAATGATCGATCGATGATTATGTTGAAACTGTTGATGATGATTAGGGTTCTAGAACCTGTCAAACTGTAACCATTGAATCCATAACTGCTGCTCGCCGAAACATATGGTTTCTCATCACAACCCATATCGATGAAACATGGGTGTTTCGCCGACAAGCATCTCGACGAAACCTGTGGGTTTTCATCACCCCTCACCTCGATGAAAGATGACCTTTCTTCATAGAGGGTGTTTCGCCGTGTAAGTTGCTGAGATGAACAGTAGGTGCGGTGATGTTAAGGATGATAGATACTTGTGTGTGTACACTACCCATGTTACATGTAACAACTGTGCTTGTAATCACTATGAACAGTTCTATTATCAATAAAACAATGTTATTTGATCCCAAAGTTTGTTTGATTGTGTTTTACATTTTTCATGTTTTGACTTTTGTTCAATTCCAAACTCTACATCACTTTCTGGAGAGTTATACGCAAACTAGTGCGTAAACGTACTCAGTTTAATGCGAGAAATACTCCGGAACATCAACATATACTCAACATACCTTAAATAACCTTTACATAACTTAGAAATAAGTTTTGAAGGCTTTGGTATGGCAAAAACAAGTTAATTCGACTACATGGACTAAATATGACAAACTGCGAAAGTATGTCAATTTGAACTGTAACGAACATTCCAGAACATAACCATAAGTTAAACACACCTTAAATATCCTTTACATAGCTTAGAAATAGGCTTTGAGGGGTTCGGTGTGTTAAAATAAACTTTTGGGTCATTCAGGGACTAAAAGTGTCAAAAAGTGCACAAGTTTGCATTTTCGCGCATAACTTACGTTCTGAATACATCCGGACATCCAAAATTTTATGAAAGCATGACTATATTATATTTTAGTGTTCGCCATAAGAAAAATCTATTCGTCGCGTCATTTGGATCGTTTTTCGCGCTTATGCGCATTCCGTCGTAATTAAGCGAACATCGCGTTTGTACGGCCAAACGAACCGACATCCTAGATATTTTTGAGCATGTTTTGAGTTCCCTATACTTTAACTTCATTTTAGAGCCTTGAAATGAGGTTAACGGGGTTCAAACGCATCGAAAATCGCTTAAACGGGCTGCAGGGACCATTTCTGCCAATTTTGAAAGTTTGCTGAAACAAGGGGGCAGTGGCGTAGCGCCACTGCATATGCCCTTACCAGTCGCGCTACGCGACTGCCTACTCTGGGCAGAAACATCAGTTTAGTGACCAGATTCAGTGTTTTGCAATTCTAATCAAGTTTCCAACACCCCAAAGGGCAAGTACACTTGTCAAGACCCTAAGGTGAGTGCCAATGAGCCACCACAACCTTCCGACAAGTGTTCGGGAAAGATCATTTCCCCTTTTCCAAGAAACGATCCTAACGGTTCGGGAAAAACTATAAATACCCACCATATGTTTCATTCATTTCTCACAAGAATTTTGATCTTAGAAACTCTAAGTTGAAACCATTGTTTCATACCTGAGATTCTCGGATCGAAATTAGCATTCGGGGACCCTTCGTAAGTATTCTTTCGTTCTTTTCCTTATTTTACTGCTTTTCGAGTCAGAAAGTCAAACTTTGTTTGACTTTCAGCGTTGACCAGTAATGGTCAATGCGAAGTTCGTTTGAACTTCGCAACGTGAGTGTAATCACGTTGGTTATAGTCCCTTGGGACTATGCCTACTGATTACCACGTTGTCTAGGGTCGTAGGGTAAGCGATCTGATAAATCGCTTATACCTCGAACCCGACCCAGTTTGGTCGATCATTAGGATCCGACCAAATACATTAGGTGACCATAGTAGGTAGGGAATAACCTTCCGAGGTTATACCCTATGGTCACATCGTTTAAGTAGTTGTATGACAGGTAGTTTATATGCCTTAGGTAAATTACCAGAATACCCTTTTCATGTATAATTGGTAATTAAGCATATGTAACCTAAACCTTTGTCACATAACTGATTATGTAACATGTTTAGGCATATAACACTTGTCATAGGACTAGTTAGGCGGTCCGAACGCGTTTCACGCGCACGACGCGTTAAAGTAGCATAAGCTTCCTAAACGAGTCGTAATGGGTCGAAAGCACTTAGGTTAAGTTTCATTTAGTATGTAGGCTTTGTTAAACCATATCATATGAGTTCCTACACTCATTTGGTTTACAAACCCTAATGCTACCCAATCTTCCGATTTAGGTCCGGTTAATTAACATAGTTACCTATATTAGGTGCCGTTTGATTTCCGTGATCTCTAGCATTGTTTGGTTGTTACTCCAGGACTACTGAGCAATCTCAAGTGAGTACATAGACCCCTCTTTTACTGTTTTCCAAACTATTTTGGGGTGGAACACATGTGTCTACTTGTTACTTTCGTGCTTTCCTGTTTTCACATCATATACCTGCTATGTTCGTTAGTACATTATAGTACATGATTTCATGACATTTCATGCTAGGTGTGCCCATTATGTGCATTACTTAGTACATCGTTTTACATTACATTTCATGCTAGGTGTGCCCATTGTGTGCATTACTTAGTACATCGTTTTACATGACATTTCACGCTATGTATGTTCATTTGATTACATACTTAGTGCATTGTTTTCACATGCTTACATTTTGGTATGACATTTGGTTTGTTTACATGGGACAATACATTCATTAACATTAGCTACGCCGTTCGTTAGTAGGTAGTGGTACCATAGGAATTGACAACTCCCGTTCCGGACATCCCAGGGAAAGGGGATGAAAGGAATGACCGAATTCGATGATATTTACACAGATAGACCTTTAATTTGTTTAAGGGTTTATCACCACAGTCGCAAGGCTTGGATGTATGCATTATAACAACACCACATAAATGTTCATATTCAGTATAGCATGCATTTACACAAGACATAATATTGATTTAAACACAGTTTTACTTCAATACTTTGCTTTTGTGCATATGGTTTAGTTGAGACATTTCACTAGCCATACATGACATTTTGACATAGACATTTGACATAGACATTTCGACATAGACATTTTAACATGATTTACATTGATCATGTATTTACACATTACATGATTTACATTGATCATGCATTTACACATTACATGATTTACATTGATCATGCATTTACACAAGACATAATATTGATTTAAACACAGTTTTACTTCAATACTTTGCTTTTGTGCATATGGTTTAGTTGAGACATTTCACTAGCCATACATGACATTTTGACATAGACATTTGACATAGACATTTCGACATAGACATTTTAACATGATTTACATTGATCATGTATTTACACATTACATGATTTACATTGATCATGCATTTACACATTACATGATTTACATTGATCATGCATTTACACATTACATGATTTACATTGATCATGCATTTACACATTACATGATTTACATTGATCATGCATTTACACATTACATGATTTACATTGATCATGCATTTACACATTACATGATTTACATTGATCATGCATTTACACATTACATGATTTACATTGATCATGCATTTACACATTACATGATTTACATTGATCATGCATTTACACATTACATGATTTACATTGATCATGCATTTACACAAAACATAACGTTGATTTAAACTAAGTTTTACTTCAATACTTTGTTTTTGTGCATTTCACCTATGGTTTAGTTGATGCGTTTTCACTAGCCATACATATCATTTAGGTTACACATTACATGATTTACATTGATCATGCATTTTGACATATTATTCAATACATTTGGCAATTGGTTAAACATAGACATCTTACATTGATTGGTTTGGTTTGATTAAGTGATTAAGTAACGATGCATGTGTAATATGATACAAGCATGGTGGATACGCCGCTGGTACTTCCTATATATAAGTGTTTGTATGGTATTACATATCGTAGCGTTATTTGAATCATTTCAATTTGAGATATATAACATTTTATACAAATAACATACTTTTCACAAGACATTGTTTTACAAACAACTTATCTTATACAAACTCATTTTACATGGTTATTCATTTAACCTTACATTTACTTATACATATCATCTGATCTTATTGTTTTCAAATGATTTACATGACAAAGCAAATTACAAGGTTCATGACTAAACATTTTCCTTAAACATAAGTCATGAATCCTATTTTCACAAAACCTATGTATCTCACAGGCATTTTTATGCTGACGTACCTATTTTCACATGTGTTTTCAGGTGCTTTTCCATAGGATGTTGATCATGATACTAGGGCGGACCTGTGCCTTAGAGACTTTAAAAGAAGATAGACTATGTTTAATTATGTTCTGAACTCTTTAATTTCCTGTTTGAAACAATGTAACACCTTTGTTTATAAATAAAATACAACTTTGTATGCCATGGTTATGAAACAATTAATTATGTTGCAACACTCCCCGATGTTTCCGCCACGCTTTGTATGTTATACGTGGTCGGGGTGTGACATTACATGTCAATGAGATTAAGAAACTTGTGTGACACCTGTGTCACTGCGACCATCAAACAAATTCCAAACCAATGAAATATTGTATTTCATACTTGGGATTTGTAATAATATGTGTATCGTTTGCACATATCATTTCTTGTTCGATTTCAAGCCTTAAATCGCTTTCTGGAGGGTTATACGCGCTCTGATGTGTAGATATAACCAGTTTAATGCAACGAACACTCCGGAATAGTGAAATAGGCTTAACATACCTTAAATAACCTTTACATAACTTAGATATAAGTTTTGGAAGGTTTGGTGTGGTGAAATCAAAGTTAAATCGCTTACAGGGACTAAAGTTGACAAACTGCGAAAGTATGCCAATTTAAACTGTAACAGACATTCCGGAACATGACCATAAGTTAAACATACCATAAATATCCTTTACATAGCTTAGAAATAGGCTTTGAGTTGTTCGGTATGCTAAAATAAACTTTTGTGTCATTCAGGGACTAAAAGCGTCAAAAAGTGCACAAGTTTGCATTTTCGCGCATAACTTACGTTCTGAATACATCTGGACATCCAAAAATTTATGTAAGCACTAAAATATTTTATTTTAGTGTTCGGCATAAGAAAAATCCATTCGTCGCGTCATTTGGATCGTTTTTCGCGCTTATGCGCATTCCGTCGTAATTAAGCGAACATCGCGATCATACGGCCAAACGAACCGACATCCGAGATATTTTTGAACACATTTTAAGTTCCCTATACTTTAACTTCATTTTAGAGCTTTGAAATGGGGTTAACGGGCCTTAAACGTGTCGAAAATGGGCTGAATGCATGACAGGGACCAAAAGTGTAAATCTGCCAAACTTAAGCCTAGCGCACCGCTACACTTATTAAGTAACGGTGCGCTAGCCAGGGACAGACCAGATGCAGTGTTTTTAAACAGCCTATTTGCACATGTTTAATTCACAACCACATATCCACACATGCCTAGTCAGATGATAAGGATCATTCTTAGCTACCATGAGTTTCCAACAAGTGTACGCACATGATTAAGGCACGTTTTCCATGAAACGATCTTAACGGTGGACCAAAAACTATAAATACCCCATGCCACCCATTGCTAAAATCCCTAGAATCTTGATCTTAGGAACTCTAAGTTGAAACCATTGTTTCATACCTGAGATTCTTGGATCGAGATTAGCATTCGGGGACCCTTCGTAAGTATTCTTTCGTTCTTTTATTGCTTTTCGAGTCTTTCGAGTCTGAAAGTCAAACTTTGTTTGACTTTCTGCGTTGACCAGTAATGGTCAATGCGAAGTTCGTTTGAACTTCGCAACGTGAGTGTAATCACGTTGGTTATAGTCCCTTGGGACTATGCCTACTGATTACCACGTTATCTAGGGTCGTAGGGTAAGCGATCTAATAAATCGCTTATACCTTCGAACCCGACCCATTTGGTCGATCATTAGGATCCGACCAAATACTTTAGGTGACCATAGTATATAGGGAATAACCTTCCGAGGTTATAACTTATGGTCGCTTCGTTTAAGTAGTTGTATGATAGGTAGTTTATATGCCTTAGGTAAATTACCAGAATACCCTTTTCATGTATAATTGGTAATTAAGCATATGTAACCTAAAATTTTGTCACATAACTGATTATGTAACATGTTTAGGCATATAACACTTGTCGTAGGACTAGTTAGGCGGTCCGAATGCGTTTCACGCAAACGACGCGTTAAAGTAGCATAAGCTACCTAAACGGGTCGTAATGGGTCGAAAGCTCTTAGATTAAGGTTTCATTTAGTATGTAGGCTTTGTTAAACCATATGACACGAGTCTTTATACTCGTTTGGTTTACGAACCCTCATTCTATCAGATCTTCCGATTTAGGTTCGGTTTATTAACATAGTTACCTACATTAGGTGTTGTTTGATTTCCGTGATCTCTAGCGTTGCTTGGTGGTTATCTTAGGACTTCTGAGCAATCTCAAGTGAGTACATAGAACCCCCTCTTTTAAATGTTTTCAAGGTGTTTATGTGAGTACATAGACCCCTCTTTTACTGTTTTTCAAACTGTTTTGGGGTGAAATACATGTGCCTACTTGTTACTTTCATGCTTTCACATCATATACTTGCTATATTCGTTAGTACATTATAGTACATGATTTTACTACATCTTATGCTAGGTGTGCCCATTGTGTGCATTACTTAGTACATCGTTTTACATTACATTACTTGCTACGTATGTCTATTGTTGTATACGTAGTACAGGTCACATGCTACGTATGTCTATTGTTGTATACGTAGTACAGGTCACATGTTAAGTATGTCTATTGTTGCATACTTAGTACAGGTCACATGCTACGTATGTCTATTGTCGCGTACTTAGTACATTTGTTATTCATCACAGGCTTACATTTTGGATACATATTACATGATTTACATTAGACATGAATATTTTACATCTTGATGGTTTGGTTTGATTAAGTGATTAAGTAACGATGCGTGTGTAATATGATACAAGCATGGTGGATACGCCGCTGGTACTTCCTATATATAAGTGTTTGTATGGTACTACATATCGTAGCGTTATTTGAATCATTTCAGTTTGATACATATAACATTTTATACAAATAACATACTTTTCACAATACATTGTTTTACAAGCAACTTATCTTATACAAACTCATTTTACATGGTTATTCATTTAACCTTACAATTATTTATACATATAATCTGATCTTATCGTTTTTCAAATGATTTACAAGACAAAGCAAATTACAAGGTTCATGACTAAACATTTTCTCAAACATAAGTCATGAAACCTATTTTCACAAAACCTATGTATCTCACAGGCATTTTTATGCTGACGTACCTATTTTCACATGTGTTTTTCAGGAGCTGTTGCATAAGATGATCAAGATACACATAGGCAGACTTGGGCTTTAGTGACAATAAAAGATGCAAGACTAGTTAATTATGTTTTATTTCTTTGTTTGTTAAGACATTGTAACACTTTTAATCAATAAAACGAAACTTCAATTACCATGGATTTGAAACAATTAATTCTGTTACAACACTCCCCGACATTTCCGCCACGTTTTGTATGTTCTACGTGGTCGGGGTGTGACAACTTGGTTCAACAACTCACCTGCTATGTCATGTGTTACTCACATGTGAACTTACTAACTGATATACCGTGATCTTGTGAGGAATGTAAACTATGTGAAAGCAATGACTTGTTTAATTGTGAAACTGATAATATTGTTGGGTTGGTTGATTAACCAGAACGGGTAATTTGATAAATACCGAGCAAAGCTAAGGTGAGTTCACTGCTTTTTCTCCAAGCATGCGTCCCGGGGAGGGACATCTGGTAATCGTTCCGGGGAGGAATGTCGGGTTATTGGGATGTTGGTTATTACACTCATTTCTATCATTAAGTCCCCTTACATATACTGAATAGTTGTCGGGGAGGCAACGGGGTTATTAGTTGATAGCGCTATTAGGTTTGGCATCCTCACACCGTACCGGGGAGGACGGTCGTGAACTAGTTACCTTAACCACTTGACCAATGTGTGATAGAGCATTGGGGTTTGGGCAAATAAATCTAGAGCCATATGTGGTAATTGTAACATCTGTGCTTGTAATCATTGTGAACAGTTCAATTATCAATAAAACAATGTTATTTGATCCCAATGTTTGTTTGGTTGTGTTTTACATTTTTCATGTTTTGACTTTTATTCAATTTCAAACTCTATATCACTTTCTGGAGAGTTATACGCAAACTGGTGGGTAAACGTAATCAGTTTAATGCGACAAATGCTCCGGAACATCAACATATACTTAACATACCTTAAATAACCCTTACATAACTTAGGAATAAGTTTTGAAGGCTTTGGTATGGCAAAAACAAGATTAATTCGCTTACAGGGACTAAACTTGAAAAACTGCGAAAGTATGCCAATTTGAACCGTAACGAACATTCCAGAACATGACCATAAGTTAAACATACCATAAATATCCTTTACATAGCTTAGAAATAGGCTTTGAGGGGTTCGGTATGCTAAAATAAACTTTTGGGTCATTCAGGGACTAAAAGCGTCAAAAAGTGCACAAGTTTGCATTTTTGCGCATAACTTACGTTCTGGATACATCCGGACATCCAAAAATTTATGTAAGCACTAAAATATTTTATTTTAGTGTTTGGCATGTGAAAAATCCATTCATTGCGCAATTTGGATCGTTTTTCGCGCTTATGCGCATTCCGTCGCAATTAAGCGAACATCGCGATCGTACGACCAAACGAACTAACATCCGACATAATTTTGAGCATGTTTCATGTCCACAATGTTTATGCATCATTTTAGGGCCTTAACGTTGGCTTAACGGGCCTTAAACGTGTCGGAAATGGCCTTAAACCACAACAGGGACCTAAACTGTCATTTCTGAAAGTTGTTTGCTGATCAGACAGGCTAGGCGGCCCGCGTAAACCCAAGGTGTATCTTTACGCGGCCCGCGTCAGGCTCCCAGACCAGATTCAATGTATTAACAGCCTGTTAACAGCCCTTCAAACACCCCAAAGGCCAATGCCACATGTCAAACTCTTGTGGTGGGGGCAAAATGAGCTATCACAACTTTCCGACAAGTGTACGGGTGAGATCAAGGCACGATATTCAAGAAACGATCCTAACGGTTCGAAGAATTCTATAAATACCCACCGCAACTTCACTCATTCCTCACAAGAATCTGATTTGAGAAGCTCTAAGTTGAAACCATTGTTTCATACCTGAGCTACTTGAATCAAGATTAGCATTTGGGGACCCTTCGTAAGTATTCCTTCGTTCTTTTATTGCTTTTTGAGTCCGAAAGTCAAACCTTGTTTGACTTTCTGCATTAACCAGTTTATGGTCAATGCGAAGTTCGTTTGAACTTCGCAATGTGAGCGTAATCACGATGGTTATAGTCCCTTGTGACTATGCCTACTGATTACCACGTTGTCTAGGGTCGTAAGGGTAAGCGATCTAAGAAATCGCTTATACCTTCGAACCCGACCCATTTGGTCGATCATTAGGATCCGACCAAAGACATTAGGTGACCATAGTATATAGGGAATAACCTTCTGAGGTTATACCTTATGGTCGCTTCGTTTAAGTAGTTGTATGATAGGTAGTTTATATGCCTTAGGTAAATTACCAAAATACCCCTTTGATGCCAAAATTCATTTTAAACATATGTAACATAACTTTTGACATCTAAACTGATTTGACAACAATATTAGACATGTTAAGGCATATGTTACTTGTCATAGGACTAGCTAAGCGGTCCGAACGCGTTTCACGCGAACGACGCATTAAAGTAGCATAAGCTACCTAAACGGGTCGTAATGGGTCGTAAGCACTTAGGCTAGGTTTCATTTAGTATGTAGGCTTTGTTAAACCATACTACATGAGTTCCCATACTCATTTGGTTTACGAGCCCTCATTCTATCCGATCCTCCGATATAGGTCCGGTTTATTAACATAGTTACCTATATTAGGTGCCGTTTGATTCCGTGATCTCTAGCATTGCTTGGTGGTTATCTTAGGACTTCTGAGCAATCTCAAGTGAGTACATAGAACCCTCTCTTTTAAATGTTTTCAAGGTGTTTATGTGAGTACATAGACCCCTCTTTTACTGTTTTCAAACTGTTTTGGGGTGAAACACATGTGCCTACTTGTTACTTTCATGCTTTCCATGTTTTCACATCATATACCTGCTATGTTCGTTAGTACATTATAGTACATGATTTCATTACAATTCATGCTATGTATGCCCATTGTGTGCGTACTTGGTACATCGTTTTACATTACATTTCATGCTATGTATGTCCATTGTGTGCATACTTAGTACATTGTTTTACATTACATTTCTGCTATGTATGTTGACTGATAGCATGCTAGCACATTGATTTACATGACTTTTCTGCTTTGTATGTTAACTTAGCATACTTAGTACATTGTTTTCATATGACATGTATACAATTGCTATAACATTTGGTTTGCACAAACGAGACTTATATACGTTCATTAACATTAGCTACGCCGCTCGGTAGTAAGTACTGGTACCATAGGACTTGACAAATCCCATTCCTGACATCTCGGGTTTTGTTTGGATGTAAGGAATGACTGAATCCGAAAACATTTCTTTTGATAACCTTGACTGAAAGGGTTATCCGACTGTCTCAAGGCTTGAATGTATGCGTTAACTTACCACATAAATGTCACACCCCGACCACGTAGAACATACAAAACGTGGCGGAAACATCGGGGAGTGTTGTAACAGAATTAATGTTTCACAACCATGGAAATTTAAGTTTCGTTTTATTCATCAAACAAGCGAGTTACATTGTCTTCAAACAAGATATAAAGAGTACATAACAAAATTTAACTAGTTCTTGTCTCGTTTTAAGTCACTAAAGCACATGTCTGCCTAAGTATGTCTTGATAAGTCCTATGCATCAACTCCTGAAAAACACATGTGAAAATAGGTACGTCAGCATAAAAATGCCTGTGAGATACATAGGTTTTGTGAAAATAAGTGTAACAACTGTGCTTGTAATCACTATGAACAGTTCTATTATCAATAAAACAATGTTATTTGATCACAATGTTTGTTTTGTTATGTTTTACATTTTTCATGTTTTGACTTTTATGTAATTTCAAACTCTACATCACTTTCTGGAGAGTTATACGCAAACTAGTGCGTAAACGTACTCAGTTTAATGCGAGAAATACTCTGGAACATCAACATATACTCAACATACCTTGAATAACCTTTACATAACTTAGAAATAAGTTTTGAGGGGTTCGGTGTGCTAAAATAAACTTTTGGGTCATTCAGGGACTAAAAGTGTTAAAAAGTGCACAAGTTTGCATTTTCGCGCATAACTTACGTTCTGAATACATCCGGACATCCAAAAATTTATGTGAGCATGACTATATTATATTTTAGTGTTCGCCTTAAGAAAAATCCATTCGTCGTGTCATTTGGATCGTTTTTCGCGCTTATGCGCATTTCGTCGTAATTAAGCGAACATCGCGTTCGTACGACCAAACGAACCATCACCCGGCATAATTTTTAGCATGTTTCATGTCCACAATGTTTAGGCAACATTTTAGGGCCTTAAAGTTGGCTTTACGGGCCTTAGAAGTGTCGGAAAAGGCCTTAAACACGTGCAGGGACTGAAACTGTCATTTTTCAAACATATTTGCGGATCAGAAGGGTCAGGCGGCCCGCATTGTGTTTGCCTGATCCTGAAGCGGGCCGCTTCCCACTATCAGACCAGATTAAATGCATTTTAGCACAAGTTGCAGCCTTCTTGATCCTCCACCACATGTTCTAAGTTGTTTGTCACTAAGATAAGGTGCCAAGTAGCCTCCATAACCTTTCGACAAGTGTACGGGTTGGATCATGGCACGTTTTCCATGAAACAATCCTAGCGGTTACCCGAAAACTATAAATACCCCAACACCCCTTTGTTCAAAATCACTAGAAACTTGAATTGAGAAACTCTAAGTTGAAACATTTGTTTCATACCTGAGATTTTCGAATCGAGTTTAGCATTCGGGGACCCTTCGTAAGTATTCTTTCGTTCTTTTCCTTATTTTACTGCTTTTCGAGTCAGAAAGTCAAACTTTGTTTGACTTTCAGCGTTGACCAGTAATGGTCAATGCGAAGTTCGTTTGAACTTCGCAACGTGAGTGTAATCACGTTGGTCATAGTCCCTTGGGACTATGCCCACTGATTACCACGTTGTCTAGGGTCGTAGGGTAGGCGATCTAATAAATCGCCTATACCTTCGAACCCGACCCAGTTTGGTCGATCATTAGGATCCGACCAAACACATTAGGTGACCATAGTAGGTAGGGAATAACCTTCCGAGGTTATACCCTATGGTCACATTGTTTAAGTAGTTGTATGATAGGTAGTTTATATGCCTTAGGTAAATTACCAGAATACCCTTTTCATGTATAATTGGTAATTAAGCATATGTAACCTAAACCTTTGTCACATAACTGATTATGTAACATGTTTAGGCATATAACACTTGTCATAGGGCTGGTTAGGCGTTCCGAACGCGTTTTACGCGCACGACGCGTTAAAGTAGCATAAGCTACCTAAACGGATCGTAATGGGTCGATAAGACTTAGGTCAAGTTTCATTTAGTATGTAGGCTTTGTTAAACCATATCACATGAGTTCCTACACTCATTTGGTTTACAAACCCTAATGCTACCCAGTCTTCCGATTTAGGTCCGGTTTATTAACATAGTTACCTATATTAGGTGCCGTTTGATTCCGTGATCTATAGCATTACTCGGTGGTCATCTTTAGACAACTGAGCAATCTCAAGTGAGTACATAGACCCCTCTTTTACTGTTTTCCAAACATTTTGGGGTGGAACACATGTGCCTACTTGTTACTTTCATGCTTTCCTGTTTTCACATCATATACTTCCTATGTTCATTAGTACATTATAGTACATGATTTCATTGTGTTTATGCTAGGTGTGCCCATTGTGTGCATTACTTAGTACATCGTTTTACATTACATTTCATGCTACGTGTGCCCATTTGTGTGCATCACTTAGTACAGTTCACATGCTATGTATGTCTGTTGTTGCATACTTAGTACAGGTCACATGCTACGTATGTCTATTGTTGCATACTTAGTACAGGTCGCATGCTACGTATGTCTGTTGTTGCATACTTAGTACAGTTCACATGCTATGTATGTTCAATCGTTGCATTGTTCTTCATACTTAGTACATTTGTTATTCATCACATACTTACATTTTGGACGCATATTACATGATTTACATTGATCATGCATTTACTACACAAAACATAACCTTGATTTAAACCAAGTTTTACTTCAATACTATGTTCTTGTGCATATGGTTTAGTTGATGCATTTCACTAGCCATACATATCATTTTGGTTACACATTACATGGTTTACATCTTGACATAAACATTTTGACATATTATTCAATACATTTGGCAATTGGTTTAAACATAGACATCTTACATTGTTTGGTTTGGTTTGATTAAGTGATTAAGTAACGATGCGTGTGTAATATGATACAAGCATGGTGGATACGCCGCTGGTACTTCCTATATATAAGTGTTTGTATGGTATTACATATTGTAGCGTTATCTGAATCATTTCAGGTTGAGACATAGAACATTTTATACAAATAACATATTTTTCACAAGACATTGATTTACAAACAAATTATCTAATACAAACTCATTTTACATGGTTATTCATTTAACCTTACATTTACTTATACATATCATCTGATCTTATTGTTTTCAAATGATTTACATGACAAAGCAAATTACAAGGTTCATGACTAAACATTTTCCTTAAACAGAAGTCATGAATCCTATTTTCACAAAACCTATGTATCTCACAGGCATTTTTATGCTGACGTACCTATTTTCACATGTGTTTTCAGGTGCTTTTCCATAGGATGTTGATCATGATACTAGGGCGGACCTGTGCCTTAGAGACTTTAAAAGAAGATAGACTATGTTTAATTATGTTCTGAACTCTTTAATTTCCTGTTTGAAACAATGTAACACCTTTGTTTATAAATAAAATACAACTTTGTATGCCATGGTTATGAAACAATTAATTCTGTCGCGATTCACTCCCCGGCGTTTCCGCCGCGGTCCGTTGTTATACGCGGTCGGGGTGTGACAGAAGAGTTGGTATCAGAGCCAATGGTTATAGGGAATTAGGTTATTAGTAATGTTTTGACCTAGACTATAACTTTTCTAGGACCCTAACACAAATTATTTGTGTTTAGATCTTAAAACATGCACATCACCTATCCTTAGGTGATTATCAGAACAAAAGCCAAGAATTTTCCGAAACGATTTTTGAAAAACAATCATCTGTTTTTGAATAAATTATTACAAGGTTTTGAACCCTCTATTATAAGGTTTTGAAACCTCTGTTATATGGTTTTGAACTCTTTCAGTTTGGTTTTTGGCCTTGTGCCTTCAAATTTTCAAAATCCCGTCAAACGTTTTGGGTTTTAAATAATGTGAACATGTGCAAACTGGAAGGGTGAATGCCTGTATTCTGGGTTTTCTGTCTAGGCAAGCACTTCGTATACATCTCATCAGACGCGAGACCAGTTGTGCTTACCTGGGAATTCCTGGGATGAGTGTTCACTTATAGGCGAGCATGTCTTCATTATACATTATTTTTGATCCATTTACTTTGATTAGTCACTGTGTGTCGTTGGTTTGCTTTGTGATACGGACGAATGACCACCATCTATGCTGTTTGCAATACCTGTTTTTATCATCTCATTCTTTTCATCCAATCATCTCACTCGTTTCCTTTCATGTTTTCCTCTTTTAGAATGCCTCCTCGACGCGACAATCTGATAGCAACTGCCGAGCTGGCAGAAATTATTACGCAGCAGATGGCTGCTCAATTTCCAAATCTCTTTGCTCAATGGAACCAAGCCAACAATAACAACAATGTTCCATGCAAATACAAGGATTTTAATCAGGCTAAACCACTCAAGTTTAGTGGTTCTGAAGGAGCGACTGGGCTTCTTCAGTGGTTCGAGAGCAGTGAGAATACTTTCCGCCACGTGCAATGTCCGGATAATCGCAAGGTCGAGTTTGCTTCGAGCGTATTTCAGAAGAGGGCTTTGACATGGTGGAACGGGATTATGAGAGACAGGGGTGCAGAAGTTGCTCTTGCACAGACATGGGCTGAACTTAGAGCCCTTATGATGAGGGAATTCTATCCTCGTCATGAGCAGAGAGCTTTGGAGAAGGAATTTGATGATTTGAAGCAAGATAGTGGTGAGCACAGGGCTTATACTGATCGGTTTGAAGAGTTGAGTTTGCTTTGCCCGACTATGGTTACCCCACTCGACAAGGCTATCGAGAGATACATCGACGGCCTACCTGACTCGGTACAAGACATTCTTACTGGTAGTAACCCTGCCACACTCCGTCAGGCAATCGAGTTATCAGCGCCGCTGACTGAGTCGCAGATCAGGAAGAACAAGTTACACAGGAAGGGTAATAAGGGCAAGAAACAGTCGGCTGACAAGGGGGATAGCAAGAAAGGTCAAAACTTGAATGGGAAGAACTCTGGTTCTTCGAAGAGGTCAAGGAAGCGTAAGGCTTCCCAAAATTTTGCTATCACTGCCCAAGCTAACCAGGCAGCTCCCAACCAACCAGCACAGCTTCCAGCAAAGAAACCCTATACAGGGAATGCACCTTTGTGCAATAGATGCAACAGTCACCATCAGCCGCAACATCAGTGCCGTTTCTGTACTAGCTGTGGGAAGTCAGGTCATCTTGCCGAGGTTTGTCGGTTTGCTCAGAATCGCGCAGTTCAAAACCCGGCTCAACAAGTCGCACAGCCTCCTGCTCAGCAACAGGGTCAAGCTGCACGACCACAATACCCACCAGGTGCTTGTTACAATTGTGGGGATCTGACCCACTATAGAAATCAGTGCCCAAGACTGGCGAACCAGAACCAGAACCAGAATCAGGCTCCGGCTCGAGGCCGAGTCTTTAACATGAATGCCCAAGAGGCACAGGCTGACGATAATGTGGTGAACGGTACGTTCTTTATTAATAATTAGCCTGCATCTGTTCTTTTCGATTCTGGTGCCGATAAGAGTTTCGTGTCTTTGTCTTTTGAACCAATGCTTCGAGTGTCTAGAACGAAACTAGGCAAATCTTTGACAGTAGAGGTTGCTAGTGGTGAACCCATTATTCTTGATTCTGTTCTTCGCAACTGCCAGTTGAACCTTAACGACCATCTTTTTCCTATTGACCTCGCGCCTATGCAACTTGGAAGCTTCAACGTTATTGTGGGAATGGATTGGTTATCCAAGCATCACGCAGAGATAGTTTGTTCTAAGAAGATTGTTCGTGTGCCGCTTTCGACAGGCGAGATCCTGCAGGTTCAAGGTGAGAAGCTTACCGTTGGTCTCAAACTCATGTCTTGTTTTAAAGCTCGGAAGTATCTGCAGAAGAACTATGTGGCTTTCTTAGCACATGTTACAGAAGATAAAGGCAAGGGTAAGTCTATTTCAGATATTCCTGTCGTTCGGGATTATTCTGAAGTGTTCCCTGAAGATTTACCTGGTCTACCTCCAGCACGCCAAGTCGAGTTCCGCATTGATCTCGTACCTGGTGCAAATCCCATTGCCAGAGCTCCATATCATCTTGCACCATCTGAGATGCAAGAGTTGTCTAAACAGCTTCAGGAGCTCTCTGACAAAGGCTTTATCCGTCCCAGTTTTTCACCTTGGGGTGCTCCCGTTCTTTTTGTCAAGAAGAAGGATGGATCCTTTAGGATGTGTATCGATTATCGTGAGCTTAACAAGCTTACCATCAAGAATCGATATCCCCTACCTCGCATCGATGATCTCTTTGATCAGTTACAAGGCGCTTCTTATTTTTCGAAGATTGATCTACGTTCAGGGTATCATCAACTTCGGGTGCAAGAAGAAGACATTTCGAAAACAGCGTTCCGTACTCGTTATGGGCATTATGAATTCACAGTCATGCCATTCGGTTTGACTAATGCTCCTGCTGTTTTCATGGACTTAATGAATGGGTCTGCAAACCTTATTTGGATCAGTTCGTCATTGTTTTTATTGATGACATCTTGATATACTCTAAGACGCAAGCTGAGCACGAGCAACATCTTCGTCTTACCCTTGAACTCCTAAAGAAAGAGCAACTTTTCGCCAAATTCTCCAAGTGCGAATTTTGGCTTAAAGAAGTTCAATTTTTGGGGCATGTTATCAACGAACAGGGTATTCATGTAGATCCCTCCAAGATCAGTGCGATTAAGGATTGGGATACACCTTCTACTCCTACTGAAGTTCGTTCTTTTCTTGGTCTAGCGGGTTATTACCGCCGCTTCATAGAAAACTTCTCGAAGATTGCAGTTCCTCTAACTGCTCTAACTCAGAAGAAAATGCCCTTTTATTGGGGAATCAAACAAGAGGAAGCTTTTCAACACCTGAAACAGAAGCTTTGCAATGCGCCTGTTCTATCATTGCCTGAAGGTGATGATGATTTTGTCGTGTATTGTGATGCATCGAAATTGGGTCTTGGCTGTGTTCTAATGCAAAGGAACAAAGTCATAGCTTATGCATCGAGGCAGTTGAAGATTCATGAGAAGAACTACACCACTCATGATCTTGAGTTGGGTGCAGTTGTCTTTGCTCTCAAGATCTGGAGACATTATTTGTACGGTACAAAATGTGTGGTTTTCACTGATCACAAAAGTCTTCAGCATATCTTCAACCAGAAGGAACTCAACATGAGACAGCGACGTTGGGTTGAGCTATTAAACGACTATGACTGCGAAATTCGCTACCATCCTGGTAAGGCGAATGTCGTAGCTGATGCATTGAGTCGTAAGGAACGTACTAAGCTTCATTGTGTACGTGTTCAATCTGTTATTCAAGCTCGATCTGATATTCAAGCACGCATTTCTCAAGCTCAACAATCTTGTGTTTCACAAGGATTAATGGATAAGGAATTTCCCTATCACATAACACCTACTCTGGAACTGAAGGACAATGGATCATATTACTTCATGGACCGTTTGTGGGTCCCAAGCCAGGATGATCTTCGTACCTTGCTTATGGATGAAGCCCATAAGTCTCGCTATTCTATTCATCCGGGCTCTGATAAAATGTATAAGGATCTTCGTATTCACTATTGGTGGCCTGGTATGAAGAAAGACATTGCCTTATATGTATCAAAATGCCTTACTTGTCTTAAAGTTAAGGCTGAACATCAGCGTCCATCTGGTTTATTGGAGCAACCAGAGATCCCAGTTTGGAAATGGGAAAACATTACTATGGATCTTGTTACCAAACTTCCACGCACAAAGAAAGGTCATGATGCCATCTGGGTAGTCGTTGATCGTCTTACAAAGTCAGCACATTTCTTGCCAATCCGTGAGGATTTTCCTGCTGACAGACTTGCTCAAATCTATGTGGATGAAATTGTGGCTAGACATGGTGTTCCTTTGAACATCATTTCTGACAGAGATGCTCGTTTCACTTCTCATTTTTGGAGAACCATGCAATCTGCTATGGGGACCCAACTTAATCTGAGCACAGCTTATCATCCGCAAACGGATGGTCAATCTGAGAGAACAATCCAGACCCTGGAGGATATGCTAAGAGCTTGTGTGATCGATTTTGGTGGTAGCTGGGATTCACATCTTAAATTGATTGAATTCTCCTACAACAACAGTTATCACACTAGCATCAAAATGGCTCCTTTCGAGGCTCTCTATGGTCGAAAATGTCGTTCACCAGTCTGCTGGAATGAGATTGGCGAGGCTCAAATTACTGGACCTGCCCTCATTTTAGAGACAACTGACAAGGTCAAGAAAGTTCGTGATAACCTTCAGGCAGCTAGAAGCCGTCAGAAGATTTACGCGGACCCAAAACGCAAACCCTTGGAATTTCAAGTCGGTGATCGTGTACTACTTAAGGTCTCACCTTGGAAAGGTGTGATCAGATTTGGAAAGAAAGGAAAACTTGCACCTAGATACGTTGGACCATTCAAGATCGTCGAAAGAATCGGAAAGGTAGCCTACAGACTTGAGTTACCTCCTGAACTTGGAAATGTTCATCCAACTTTTCACGTGTCCAATCTCAAGAAGTGTTCAGCTGATGAAAACTTCTCCATACCGCTTGACGAAATTCGTGTTGGCAAAACACTGAAATTTGTTGAGAAACCAGTGGAAATCATGGAACGTGAAGTCAAGTGGCTTAAACGCAAGCGCATTCCTTTGGTCAAAGTTCGCTGGGAAGCTAAACGTGGACCTGAGTTTACTTGGGAACGCGAAGATCAAATGAAGGCGAAATATCCACATCTTTTTCCTCGAGTTTCCTCTAAATAAATTTCGGGACGAAATTTCCACAAGTAGGGGAGACTGTAACAACTGTGCTTGTAATCACTATGAACAGTTCTATTATCAATAAAACAATGTTATTTGATCACAATGTTTGTTTTGTTATGTTTTACATTTTTCATGTTTTGACTTTTATGTAATTTCAAACTCTACATCACTTTCTGGAGAGTTATACGCAAACTAGTGCGTAAACGTACTCAGTTTAATGCGAGAAATACTCTGGAACATCAACATATACTCAACATACCTTGAATAACCTTTACATAACTTAGAAATAAGTTTTGAGGGGTTCGGTGTGCTAAAATAAACTTTTGGGTCATTCAGGGACTAAAAGTGTTAAAAAGTGCACAAGTTTGCATTTTCGCGCATAACTTACGTTCTGAATACATCCGGACATCCAAAAATTTATGTGAGCATGACTATATTATATTTTAGTGTTCGCCTTAAGAAAAATCCATTCGTCGTGTCATTTGGATCGTTTTTCGCGCTTATGCGCATTTCGTCGTAATTAAGCGAACATCGCGTTCGTACGACCAAACGAACCATCACCCGGCATAATTTTTAGCATGTTTCATGTCCACAATGTTTAGGCAACATTTTAGGGCCTTAAAGTTGGCTTTACGGGCCTTAGAAGTGTCGGAAAAAGGCCTTAAACACGTGCAGGGACTGAAACTGTCATTTTTCAAACATATTTGCGGATCAGAAGGGTCAGGCGGCCCGCATTGTGTTTGCCTGATCCTGAAGCGGGCCGCTTCCCACTATCAGACCAGATTAAATGCATTTTAGCACAAGTTGCAGCCTTCTTGATCCTCCACCACATGTTCTAAGTTGTTTGTCACTAAGATAAGGTGCCAAGTAGCCTCCATAACCTTTCGACAAGTGTACGGGTTGGATCATGGCACGTTTTCCATGAAACGATCCTAGCGGTTACCCGAAAACTATAAATACCCCAACACCCCTTTGTTCAAAATCACTAGAAACTTGAATTGAGAAACTCTAAGTTGAAACATTTGTTTCATACCTGAGATTTTCGAATCGAGTTTAGCATTCGGGGACCCTTCGTAAGTATTCTTTCGTTCTTTTCCTTATTTTACTGCTTTTCGAGTCAGAAAGTCAAACTTTGTTTGACTTTCAGCGTTGACCAGTAATGGTCAATGCGAAGTTCGTTTGAACTTCGCAACGTGAGTGTAATCACGTTGGTCATAGTCCCTTGGGACTATGCCCACTGATTACCACGTTGTCTAGGGTCGTAGGGTAGGCGATCTAATAAATCGCCTATACCTTCGAACCCGACCCAGTTTGGTCGATCATTAGGATCCGACCAAACACATTAGGTGACCATAGTAGGTAGGGAATAACCTTCCGAGGTTATACCCTATGGTCACATCGTTTAAGTAGTTGTATGATAGGTAGTTTATATGCCTTAGGTAAATTACCAGAATACCCTTTTCATGTATAATTGGTAATTAAGCATATGTAACCTAAACCTTTGTCACATAACTGATTATGTAACATGTTTAGGCATATAACACTTGTCATAGGGCTGGTTAGGCGTTCCGAACGCGTTTTACGCGCACGACGCGTTAAAGTAGCATAAGCTACCTAAACGGATCGTAATGGGTCGATAAGACTTAGGTCAAGTTTCATTTAGTATGTAGGCTTTGTTAAACCATATCACATGAGTTCCTACACTCATTTGGTTTACAAACCCTAATGCTACCCAGTCTTCCGATTTAGGTCCGGTTTATTAACATAGTTACCTATATTAGGTGCCGTTTGATTCCGTGATCTATAGCATTACTCGGTGGTCATCTTTAGACAACTGAGCAATCTCAAGTGAGTACATAGACCCCTCTTTTACTGTTTTCCAAACATTTTGGGGTGGAACACATGTGCCTACTTGTTACTTTCATGCTTTCCTGTTTTCACATCATATACTTCCTATGTTCATTAGTACATTATAGTACATGATTTCATTGTGTTTATGCTAGGTGTGCCCATTGTGTGCATTACTTAGTACATCGTTTTACATTACATTTCATGCTACGTGTGCCCATTTGTGTGCATCACTTAGTACAGTTCACATGCTATGTATGTCTGTTGTTGCATACTTAGTACAGGTCACATGCTACGTATGTCTATTGTTGCATACTTAGTACAGGTCGCATGCTACGTATGTCTGTTGTTGCATACTTAGTACAGTTCACATGCTATGTATGTTCAATCGTTGCATTGTTCTTCATACTTAGTACATTTGTTATTCATCACATACTTACATTTTGGACGCATATTACATGATTTACATTGATCATGCATTTACTACACAAAACATAACCTTGATTTAAACCAAGTTTTACTTCAATACTATGTTCTTGTGCATATGGTTTAGTTGATGCATTTCACTAGCCATACATATCATTTTGGTTACACATTACATGGTTTACATCTTGACATAAACATTTTGACATATTATTCAATACATTTGGCAATTGGTTTAAACATAGACATCTTACATTGTTTGGTTTGGTTTGATTAAGTGATTAAGTAACGATGCGTGTGTAATATGATACAAGCATGGTGGATACGCCGCTGGTACTTCCTATATATAAGTGTTTGTATGGTATTACATATTGTAGCGTTATCTGAATCATTTCAGGTTGAGACATAGAACATTTTATACAAATAACATATTTTTCACAAGACATTGATTTACAAACAAATTATCTAATACAAACTCATTTTACATGGTTATTCATTTAACCTTACATTTACTTATACATATCAACTGATCTTATCGTTTTTCAAATGATTTACAAGACAAAGCAAATTATAAGGTTCATGACTAAACATTTTCTCAAATACAAGTCATGAATCTTATTTTCACAAACCTATGTATCTCACAGGCATTTTTATGCTGACGTACCTATTTTCACATGTGTTTTCAGGTGCTTTTCCATAGGATGTTGATCATGATACTAGGGCGGACCTGTGCCTTAGAGACTTTAAAAGAAGATAGACTATGTTTAATTATGTTCTGAACTCTTTAAATTTCCTGTTTGAAACAATGTAACACCCTTGTTTAATAAATAAATAAAACTTTGTATGCCATGGTTATGAAACAATAAATTCTATCGCGATTCACTCCCCGGCGTTTCCGCCGCGGTCCGTTGTTATACGCGGTCGGGGTGTGACAATAAGGTTCATGACTTATGTTAAGAAAATGTTTAGTCATGAACCCCGTACTTTGCTTTGTTTTGTAAATCATTTGAAAATCGATAAGATCAGATGATATGTATAAACAAAAGAATAATGTATGGTTAAATGAATAACCATGTAAAATGAGTTTGTATAAGATAATTTGTTTGTAAAAGAATGTATTGTGAAAAGTATGTTATTTGTATAAAATGTTATATATCTTAAATTGAAATGATTCAAATAACGCTACGATATGTAATACCATACAAACACTTATATATAGGAAGTACCAGCGGCGTATCCACCATGCTTGTATCATATTACACACGCACCGTTACTCAAATCACTTACCCAAACAAACCACCAATGTAAGATGTCTATGTTTAAACCAATTTCCAAATGTATTGAATAATATGTCAAAAATGTTTATGTCAATATGTAAATCATGTAATGTGTAACCAATGTCAATAATGTTTATGTGTCAAATGTAAATCATGTAATGTGTAACCAATGTCAATAATGTTCATGTGTCAAATGTAAATCATGTAATGTGTAACCAAAATGATCTGTATGGCTAGTGAAATGTATCAACTAAACCATATGCACAAAAACAAAGTATTGAAGTAAAACATGGTTTAAATCAAAGCTATGTTTTGTGGAAATGCATGCTATACTGATACGACATCTATGCGGTATTGTGAAAATGCATACATCCAAGCCTTGAGACTGTGGCGATAAACCCTTAAACAACTTAAAGGTTTATCTTAATTATGTATATCGAATTCGGTCATTCCTTCCAATCCAAACAAACCCAGGATTTCAGGAACGGGAGTTGTCAATTCCTATGGTACCACTACCTACTAACGAACGGCGTAGCTAATGTTAATGAATGTATTGTTCCATTGTAAACAACCCAAATGTCATAACAAAATGTAAGCATGTGATGAAAACCCTGTACTAAGTATGTAACCAACGGACATACATAGCATAAAATGTAAATGTAAAACAATGTACTAAGTACGCACGCAATGGGCATACATAGCATAAAATGTAATGAAATCATGTACTATAAATGTACTAATGAACATAGGAAGTATATGATGTGAAAACAGGAAAGCATGAAAGTAATAAGTAGGCACATGTGTTCCACCCCAAAACAGTTTGGAAAACAGTAAAAGAGGGGTCTATGTACTCACTTGAGAATGCTCAGTAGTCCTTGAGTGACAACCAAACAATGCTAGAGATCACGGATATCAAACGGCACCTAATATAGGTAACTATGTTAATAAACCGGACCTAAATCGGAGGATCGGATAGAATGTGGGTTCGTAAACCAAACGAGTATGGAGACTCGGGTAATATGGTTTAACAAAGCCTACATACTAAATGAGACCTAACATAAGTGCTTACGACCCATTACGACCCGTTTAGGTAGCTTATGCTACTTTAACGCGTCGTTCGCGTGAAACGCGTTCGGACCGCCTAACTAGCCCTATGACAAGTGTTATATGCCTAAACATGTTACATAATCAGTTATGTGATAAAAGTTTAGGTTACATATGCTTAATTACCAATTATACATGAAAAGGGTATTCTGGTAATTTACCTAAGGCATATAAACTACCTATCATACAACTACTTAAACGTAGCGACCATAAGGTATAACCTCAGAAGGTTATTCCCTACCTACTATGGTCACCTAATGTAATTGGTCGGATCCTAATGATCGACCAAATGGGTCGGGTTCGAAGGTATAAGCGATTTATTAGATCGCTTACCCTACGACCCTAGACAACGTGGTAATCAATAGGCATAGTCCCAAGGGACTATAACCAACGTGATTACACTCACGTTGCGAAGTTCAAACGAACTTCGCATTGACCATAAACTGGTCAATGCAGAAAGTCAAACAAAGTTTGACTTTCAGACTCGAAAAACTCGAAAAGCAATAAAAGAACGAAAGAATACTTACGAAGGGTCCCCGAATGCTAATCTCAATTCAAGAATCTCAGGTATGAAACAATGGTTTCAACTTAGAGTTTCTCAAATCAAAATTCTAGTGATTTAAGCAATGGGGGGCATCGGGTATATATAGTTTTTGGTCCACCGTTAAGATCGTTTCATGGAAACCGTGCTTTAATCGCATCCGTACAAGTGTCGGAACCTTATGGTAGCTAAAAATGATCCTTATCATCTGACTAGGCAATTGAGAATGTGTGGGTGAGAATCAAACAGCTGCAATCTGCTGTTAAATGCAGTTAATCTGGTCAGAAAGGCTGACGCGGCCCGCTTCAGGATGCACATAAACTCAGGCGGGCAGCCTGGACTTGTCAGATCAGACTTAAGTTTCAGAAATGACAGTTTCAGTCCCTGCACGTGTTTAAGGCCATTTCCGACACTTCTAAGGCCCGTAAAGCCAACTTTAAGGCCCTAAAATGTTGCCTAAATATTGTGGACATGAAACATGCTCAAAAATATCTCAGATGTCGGTTCGTTTGGCCGTACGATCGCGATGTTCGCTTAATTAAGACGGAATGCGCATAAGCGCGAAAAACGATCCAAATGACGCAACGAATGGATTTTTCTTATGCCAAACACTAAAATAAAATATTATAGTGCTTACATAAATTTTTGGATGTCCGGATGTATTCAGAACGTAAGTTATGCGCGAAAATGCAAACTTGTGCACTTTTTGACACTTTTAGTCCCTGAATGACCCAAAAGTTTATTTTAGCATACCGAACCCCTCAAAGCCTATTTCTAAGCTATGTAAAGGATATTTATGGTATGTTTAACTTATGGCCATGTTCCGGAATGTCTGTTACAGTTCAAATTGGCATACTTTCGTAGTTTGTCAACTTTAGTCCCTATAAGCGATATAACTTGATTTCGGCATACCAAACCTTCCAAAACTTATTTCTAAGTTATGTAGAGGTTATTTAAGGTATGTTAAACCTATTTCACTATTCCGGAGTGTTTGTTGCATTAAACTGGTTATATTTACGCATTAGTGCGCGTATAACCTTCCAGAAAGCGATTTAGAGTTTGAAATCGAACAAGAGTTGATATGTGCAAAAGATACACATATTTATACAAGTCCAAAGTATGAAATCCAATATTTCATTGGTTTGGTATTTGTTTGATGGTCGCAGTGACACAGGTGTCACAGTCTCCCCTACTTTAGGAAATTTCGTCCCGAAATTAATTTCTAGAGGAAACTTGTGAAGACAGCTGTGACGGTTTCGCCTTCTAATAGATTCATTAAACCCTTAAGTAAAACTCTGGGCCATGTTAGGATTCTTAGCGAAAATGTCAACCCTCAAAGTGAAGTCCTTGTAGTAGCAAAACATGGAGTTTCAAACTATAGACAGGAGAACGTTTCCCGTGAAGAATTATCATAGGAAACTTGTGTGTGCTTGAAATCAGAATTGGGGAGTATAAGAATATATGACATTGGTCAAATTCCAAGACTTCTCCCGTATCATTACTCTTGTCACTGTAGGTCTTAACACATGACAAAACTTCCCGTGGTTTCTGTGCACTGAATTCCATAATTATGTAGGCCTCCATAATTACGTACTTCCTTGCACAGTCCGCACAGTTCATTTCATAATGCGTATGGGAAAAACAACGAATAATCTCTTGAACTAGACAACCCGAGGGCCTACTTAACTACATAAACACATAATATATTTAACTAGATTGTTGAACCAATCTATTTAACTTAGATCGATGTAGGATCTCTTTAACTAGACCGCCAGAGGGCCTATTTAACTATATCAACGCATGATATATTTAACTAGATTGTTGAACCAATCTATTTAACTTAGATCGACGTAGGATCTCTTTAACTATATCAACACATGATATATTTAACTAGATTGTCGAACCAATCTATTTAACTTAACTACCCAAGAGAAATATTTAACTACATCGACGTAGGACGTCTTTAACTAGATTGTCGAACCAATCTCTTCAACTATATCAACACATGTCGTCCCTGAACTTTGGAATAGTACTTTATAATCCATGGGACTTAACTACAACGTAGGAGTCCATTAAGGATTTAAGATAGTACCTTTTTGAATATCCTACTATGAATCCCTCATATGAAGATAAGAAAGATTCTATGAGGATTTGGATAACGAATATCCAGTGTATACGAAAACACAAAATGCATAAACACATAGTCACATAACCACAAAATTGTTTATCTAGATCTTTAATTTGTAAGTTTTGTTTTGTTAATTACGTACATGCATTTAAAGCACACTAGGAATCCATTTCATGGATTTCATTTGGTACTTTAAACATTAGCAAGAATCTAACTATGAAGATAGAAAGATCTTCCAAAAATTCGATTTCGTTTTCAAGAAAACGCAATATTCGAATTTGGGTACAATAATTTTAGAATATACAGAAATACCCTTAGGTACCTTATTAAGAATTTATAGTGGTACTTTGGGTATTCGTACAGAGTTGCAACTTGCGCCTTGTACTTCGTTTCCTTGGAAGAAACGGGTACTTAGGATTTTCCGTGGAAAACGCAAGAGATAATAAAATGGAAGAAATTACGGGGTAGTCTGTTCTTCAAGGAATACGGTTCCTTGATTGTCGATATTGTAGATGATACGTTGTTTATACATGCCCTCATATTTGTACATTGCAATGCAAAATAAAAAGATTTATTTATAAACAACAACAACTGTTCCATGGACCTTGACAACAAAAGAAATAATACATAAGGCTTGATTATTTCTAAACAACATTGTCTTCTAGTTGGTCCGATGCTCATCCCTGCGCTGGATTCGCGTTAGTAATCTTTGGGCAATTTCTTCGGAAATGGCCCATCTCGTTACAGTTGAAACAAGGACCTAGTGGAAGACGAGCTTGAGCAGGATTTACTTGAGGTTGGTTTGGACCACCTTGGTTCGGGGTAAATCGACAAGCATTTGCCAGGTGACCGAGTCGCCCACATGATGCACATAAACGACACTATAAGTGAGCTAAATGGTGTGCATTACATTTGTCGCATATCGGTGCAGTACCGGCATAAGGTTTCTTTACAGGAGGTTGAGTTGGTTGGTTGCGGTTGTTTTGGTTGGGTTGAGCAGCAATCGCAAAATTCTGCGAAGCCTTACGCTTCTTAGACTTCTCAGGGGATCCACTCTGTTCATCCATGGTCTTTGATTCCTCGATTGGCTTCTTGTCACCCTTTCGAAAGAGTTTATGCTTTCTGATCTGAGATTCAGTCAAGGTTGCAGATAGCTCAATGGCCTGCCTAACCGTAGTGGGGTTACTACCAGTAACAATGTCCTGAACTGAGTCAGGGAGACCATCAATGTATTTTTCAATCGCCTTATCCAAAGGCGTAACCATAGTAGGACACAACAGGCTCAGCTCCTCATATCGATCAGTGTAGGCTCGATGTTCACTGCTGTCTTGCTTAAGATCGTCGAATTCCCTTTCCAAGGCCCTGATCTTGTGACGAGGACAGAATTCCTTCATCATAAGGGCCCTAAGTTCAGCCCATGTCTGTGCTAGAGCAACTTCTGCACCACGATCTCTCATAACCCCGTTCCACCACGTAAGGGCCCTCTTCTGGAACACACTCGAAGCAAACTCGACCTTGCGATTGTCAGGACACTGCACGTGGCGGAAAGTATTCTCAATGCTCTCGAACCTTTGAAGAAGCCCAGTCGCTCCCTCAGAACCACTAAACTTGAGTGGTTTAGCCGAGTTAAAAGTCTTGAAATTGCATGGAGCATTGTTGTTGTTGATGGCTTGCATCATTTGAGCATAAAGATTTGGGAAAGCAGCAGCCATTTGCTGCGCGATGATTTCCGCCAGTTTGGCAGTCGCTATCTGGTTCTCGCGTCGAGGAGGCATTCTAAAAGAGGAAACATGAAAGGAAACAAGTGAGAGAATTAGACGAAAAGAATGAGATGAAACAAATCAGATGAAAGCAAGGATAGTGGTCATTTGTTTGTTACCACAAGGTAAACAAACGACACACAGTGACTAATCAAAGTAAATGGGTAAAAAATAATGTATCGCGAAGATATGCTCGCCTATAAGTGAACACTCATACCAAGAATTCCCAGGTAAGCACAACTGGTCTCGCGTCTGATGAGATGTATACGAAGTGCTTGCCTAGACAGAAAACCCAGAATACAGGCATTCACCCTTCCAGTTTGCACGTGTTCACATTATTTAAAACCCAAAACCTTGACGAGATTTTGAAAACTCAAAGGGGTTCAAAACCATATAATAGAGGGTTCAAAATCTAGTAATCAATCATCCTAGAACAGATGATTAGTTTTCAAAGTGGTTTTGAAATTTATGTTCTTGTTGTGGTCGTCGCCTAAGGATAGGTGACGCTATTGTTTTATGACTAAACGCAAGTAAACTCGCGTTAGGGTCCTAAGAAGGTTATAGACTAGGTCAAAGCATTACTAATAACCTAATTCCCTATAACCATTGGCTCTGATACCATCTTTTCTGTCACACCCCGACCACGTAGAACATACAAAACGTGGCGGAAACATCGGGGAGTGTTGTAACAGAATTAATGTTTCACAACCATGGAAATTTAAGTTTCATTTTATTCATCAAACAAGCGAGTTACATTGTCTTCAAACAAGATATAAAGAGTACATAACAAAATTTAACTAGTTCTTGTCTCGTTTTAAGTCACTAAAGCACAGGTCCGCCTAAGTATGTCTTGATAAGTCCTATGCATCAACTCCTGAAAAACACATGTGAAAATAGGTACGTCAGCATAAAAATGCCTGTGAGATACATAGGTTTTGTGAAAATAAGGTTCATGACTTATGTTAAGAAAATGTTTAGTCATGAACCCCGTACTTTGCTTTGTTTTGTAAATCATTTGAAAATCGATAAGATCAGATGATATGTATAAATAAAAGAATAATGTATGGTTAAATGAATAACCATGTAAAATGAGTTTGTATAAGATAATTTGTTTGTAAAAGAATGTATTGTGAAAAGTATGTTATTTGTATAAAATGTTATATATCTTAAATTGAAATGATTCAAATAATGCTACGATATGTAATACCATACAAACACTTATATATAGGAAGTACCAGCGGCGTATCCACCATGCTTGTATCATATTACACACGCACCGTTACTCAAATCACTTACCCAAACAAACCACCAATGTAAGATGTCTATGTTTAAACCAATTGCCAAATGTATTGAATAATATGTCAAAAATGTTTATGTCAATATGTAAATCATGTAATGTGTAACCAATGTCAATAATGTTTATGTGTCAAATGTAAATCATGTAATGTGTAACCAATGTCAATAATGTTCATGTGTCAAATGTAAATCATGTAATGTGTAACCAAAATGATCTGTATGGCTAGTGAAATGTATCAACTAAACCATATGCACAAAAACAAAGTATTGAAGTAAAACATGGTTTAAATCAAAGCTATGTTTTGTGGAAATGCATGCTATACTGATACGAACATCTATGCGGTATTGTGAAAATGCATACATCCAAGCCTTGAGACTGTGGCGATAAACCCTTAAACAACTTAAAGGTTTATCTTAATTATGTATATCGAATTCGGTCATTCCTTCCAATCCAAACAAACCCAGGATTTCAGGAACGGGAGTTGTCAATTCCTATGGTACCACTACCTACTAACGAACGGCGTAGCTAATGTTAATGAATGTATTGTTCCATTGTAAACAACCCAAATGTCATAACAAAATGTAAGCATGTGATGAAAACCCTGTACAAAGTATGTAACCAACGGACATACATAGCATAAAATGTAAAACAATGTACTAAGTACGCACGCAATGGGCATACATAGCATAAAATGTAATGAAATCATGTACTATAAATGTACTAATGAACATAGGAAGTATATGATGTGAAAACAGGAAAGCATGAAAGTAATAAGTAGGCACATGTGTTTCACCCCAAAACAGTTTGGAAAACAGTAAAAGAGGGGTCTATGTACTCACTTGAGAATGCTCAGTAGTCCTTGAGTGACAACCAAACAATGCTAGAGATAGAATGTGGGTTCGTAAACCAAATGAGTATGGAGACTCGGGTAATATGGTTTAACAAAGCCTACATACTAAATGAAACCTAACATAAGTGCTTACGACCCATTACGACCCGTTTAGGTAGCTTATGCTACTTTAACGCGTCGTTCGCGTGAAACGCGTTCGGACCGCCTAACTAGCCCTATGACAAGTGTTATATGCCTAAACATGTTACATAATCAGTTATGTGACAAAAGTTTAGGTTACATATGCTTAATTACCAATTATACATGAAAAGGGTATTCTGGTAATTTACCTAAGGCATATAAACTACCTATCATACAACTACTTAAACGTAGCGACCATAAGGTATAACCTCGGAAGGTTATTCCCTACCTACTATGGTCACCTAATGTATTTGGTCGGATCCTAATGATCGACCAAATGGGTCGGGTTCGAAGATATAAGCGATTTATTAGATCGCTTACCCTACGACCCTAGACAACGTGGTAATCAGTAGGCATAGTCCCAAGGGACTATAACCAACGTGATTACACTCACGTTGCGAAGTTCAAACGAACTTCGCATTGACCATAAACTGGTCAATGCAGAAAGTCAAACAAAGTTTGACTTTCAGACTCGAAAGACTCGAAAAGCAATAAAAGAACGAAAGAATACTTACGAAGGGTCCCCGAATGCTAATCTCAATTCAAGAATCTCAGGTATGAAACAATGGTTTCAACTTAGAGTTTCTCAAATCAAAATTCTAGTGATTTAAGCAATGGGGGGCATGGGGTATATATAGTTTTCGGTCCACCGTTAAGATCGTTTCATGGAAACCGTGCTTTAATCGCATCCATACAAGTGTCGGAACCTTATGGTAGCTAAAAATGATCCTTATCATCTGACTAGGCAATTGAGAATGTGTGGGTGAGAATCAAACAGCTGCAATTTGCTGTTAAATGCAGTTAATCTGGTCAGAAAGGCTGACGCGGCCCGCTTCAGGATGCACATAAACTCAGGCGGGCCGCTTGGACTTGTCAGATCAGACTTAAGTTTCAGAAATGACAGTTTCAGTCCCTACACGTGTTTAAGGCCATTTCCGACACTTCTAAGGCCCGTAAAGCCAACTTTAAGGCCCTAAAATGTTGCCTAAACATTTTGGACATGAAACATGCTCAAAAATATCTCAGATGTCGGTTTGTTTGGCCGTACGATCGCGATGTTCGCTTAATTACGACGGAATGCGCATAAGCGCGAAAAACGATCCAAATGACGCAACGAATGGATTTTTCTTATGCCAAACACTAAAATAAAATATTATAGTGCTTACATAAATTTTTGGATGTCCGGATGTATTCAGAACGTAAGTTATGCGCGAAAATGCAAACTTGTGCACTTTTTGACACTTTTAGTCCCTGAATGACCCAAAAGTTTATTTTAGCATACCGAACCCCTCAAAGCCTATTTCTAAGATATGTAAAGGATATTTATGGTATGTTTAACTTATGGCCATGTTCCGGAATGTCTGTTAAAGTTCAAATTGGCATACTTTCGCAGTTTGTCAACTTTAGTCCCTGTAAGCGATATAACTTGATTTCGGCATACCAAACCTTCCAAAACTTATTTCTAAGTTATGTAGAGGTTATTTAAGGTATGTTAAACGTATTTCACTATTCCGGAGTATTTGTTGCATTAAACTGGTTATATTTACGCATTAGTGCGCGTATAACCTTCCAGAAAGCGATTTAGAGTTTGAAATCGAACAAGAGTTGATATGTGCAAAAGATACACATATTTATACAAGTACAAAGTATGAAATACAATATTTCATTGGTTTGGTATTTGTTTGATGGTCGCAGTGACACAGGTGTCACAATAAATGTTCGTATCAATGTAACATGCATTACTTTGCAAAACATAACTTTTTGATATATTCAGAATACTTTGTTTTGTACATTTCTACATTTGGACTATGTGACAATACTTTACTTACAATACATAACATTTGTTACACATTACTTGACTACATTTGGACTTTTAAACATTTGACATGGTTTATACAAGGACTTTTTGACAATTGGTTTAAACATAAACTTTATACATTGGTGGTTTGCTTAAGTGACTTAAGTAACGAGATGTGAGTAATATGATACAAGCATGGTGGATACGGCGCTAGTACTTCCTATATATAAGTGTTTGTATTATATTACATATCATAGCGTTATTTAAATCATTTAATTTGGACTTATACATTTTACACAAGTAACACGATTTTCACAAGACTTTGGTTTACAAACAATTTACTTTATACAACTCATTTTACTTGGTTATACATTTAACCATACATTATTCTTTTATTTATACATATCATTCGATGTTATCGCTTTTTAAATAACTTACAAAACAAAACAATTTACAAGGTTCATGACTGACTTTTACTAAACAACTTTTTCTTAAACTTAAGTCATGAATCCTATTTTCACAAAACCTATGTATCTCACAGGCATTTTTATGCTGACGTACCTATTTTCACATGTGTTTTCAGGAGCTTTTGCGTAGTACGATGATCGTGACACTAGGGCGGACCTGTGCCTTAGAGACTTAAAATGAAGATAGACTTAGTTTAATTATGTTATAAACTCTTTGATTCCTGTTTAAAACAATGTAACTCTTATGTTGATAAATAAAATACAACTTTGTATGCCATGGTTATGAAACAATTAATTCTGTTACAACACTCCCCGATGTTTTCCGCCAGGTTTTGTATGTTATACGTGGTCGGGGTGTGACAGAAGAGTTGGTATCAGAGCCAATGGTTATAGGGAATTAGGTTATTAGTAATTCTTTGACCTAGACTATAACCTTTCTAGGACCCTAACACAAGTTAGCTTGTGTTTAGATCTTAAAACATGCACATCACCTATCCTTAGGTGATTATCAAAACAAAAACCAAAATTTTCCGAAACGATTTTTGAAAAACAATCTTCTGTTTTTGAATAATTTATTACAAGGTTTTGAACCCTCTATTGTAAGGTTTTGAACCCTCTGTTATAAGGTTTTGAACCCCTTTGAGTTTTCAAAATTTCGTCAAGGTTTTGGGTTTTAAATAATGTGAACACGTGCAAACTGGAAGGGTGAATGCCTGTACCCTGGGTTTTCTGTCTAAGGCTAGAGTGTTCGTACAAATCCACATAATCGGACCAGTCACTCTTACCTGGGAATTCTTGGGGTGAGTGTTCACTTATAGGCGAGCATGTCTTCGCGATACATTATTTTTGACCCATTTACTTTGATTAGTCACTGTGTGTCGTTTGTTTGCTTTGTGATGCGAACAAATGACCACCATCTTTGCTGTTATCAATTTTTGCTTCATCTCATTCTTTTCATCCAATCATCTCACTCGTTTCCTTTCATGTTTCCTCTTTTAGAATGCCTCCTCGACGCGAAAACCAGATAGCGACTGCCGAACTATCAGAAATCATTGCGCAGCAAATGGCTGCTCAATTCCCAAACCTCTTTGCTCAATGGAACCAAGCCAACAACAACAACAATGCTCCATGCAAATTCAAGGATTTTAACTCAGCTAAACCACTCAAGTTTAGTGGTTCTGAGGGAGCGACTGGGCTTCTTCAATGGTTCGAGAGCATTGAGAATACTTTCCGCCACGTGCAGTATCCTGACAATCGCAAGGTCGAGTTTTCTTCGAGTGTGTTTTAGAAGAGGGCTCTCACATGGTGGAACGGGGTTATGAGAGACCGTGGTGCAGAAGTTGCTCTAGCACAAACTTGGGCTGAACTTAGGGCCCTTATGATGAGGGAGTTCTGTCCTCGTCATGAACAACGAGCTTTGGAGAAAGAGTTTGATGACTTGAAACAAGACAGTGGCGAGCAAAGGGCGTATACTGACAGGTTTGAGGAGTTGAGTCTGCTTTGCCCAACAATGGTTACCCCACTCGACAAGGCTATCGAAAGATACATCGACGGCCTACCTGACTCAGTGCAAGACATCATTACTGGTAGTAACCCTGCCACACTCCGTCAGGCGATAGAGTTAGCAGCGACATTGACTGAGTCGCAGGTTCAAAAGGGAAAGCTGCATAAAAAAGGGTGACAAGGGTAAGAAGCAGGCATCTGACAAGGAGAATGGTAAGAAAGGTGAAAACAAGAAGGGAAAGAATTCTGGTTCCTCAAAAGGGTCTAGGAAGCGAAAGGCTTCCCAAAACTATGCCGTTACTGCACAGGCTCAAGCTGCACCAAATCAGCCTGCGCAACCACTAGCCAAGAAGCCATATCTTGGCACTGCGCCTTTGTGCAACAGGTGTAACGGCCATCACCTACCACATCTCCAATGTCGTCATTGCACTAACTGCGGAAGAATTGGTCATCTTCCTGCTAATCAGAACCAGGCAGTTCAGAACCATGCCCAACAAGTTGCTCAGCCTCTTGCTCAGCAACAAGGTCAAGCTGCACGACCTCATTTTCCTCCTGGTTCGTGCTACAATTGTGGGGATCTGACCCACTACAGAAACCGGTGCCCAAGGTTAGCCAACCAGAATCAAAATCCAAATCAGAATCAGGCTCAGGCTCGAGGTCGAGTCTTCAACATGAATGCACAAGAGGCACAAGCAGACAATGAAGTGGTGAACGGTATGTTCTTTATTAATAATCAGCCTGCATCTGTTCTTTTTTATTCGGGTGCCGATAAGAGTTTTGTGTCATTATCTTTTGAGCCATTGCTTCGCGTGTCTAAAACGAAACTAGGTAAACTTTTGACAGTAGAAGTTGCTAGTGGTGAACCCATTATTCTTGATTCTGTTCTTCGCAACTGCCAGTTGAACCTTAACGACCATCTTTTTCCTATTGACCTCAAGCCTATGCAACTTGGAAGCTTCGACGTTATTGTGGGTATGGATTGGTTAGCCAAGCATCACGCAGAGGTAGTTTGTTTTGAGAAGATCGTTCGTGTGCCGCTTCCGACAGGTGAGATCCTACAGGTTCATGGTGAGAAACCTGCTGGTGGTCTCAAACTCATGTCTTGTTTTAAAGCTCGGAAGTATCTGCGAAAGAACTATGTGGCCTTTTTGGCACATGTCACAGCAAATAAAGGCAAAGGTAAATCTATTCAAGATATTCCTGTTGTTCGGGATTATTCTGAAGTATTCCCTGAAGACTTACCTGGTCTACCTCCAGCACGCCAAGTCGAGTTCCGTATTGATCTCGTACCTGGTGCAAATCCCATTGCCAGATCTCCATATCGTCTTGCACCGTCTGAGATGCAAGAGTTGGCTAAGCAGCTTCAGGAGTTCTCTGACAAAGGTTTTATCCGTCCTAGCTTTTCACCTTGGGGTGCTCCTGTTCTTTTTGTCAAGAAGAAGGATGGATCTTTTAGGATGTGTATCGATTATCGTGAGCTTAACAAGCTTACCATCAAGAATCGATATCCCCTACCTCGCATCGATGATCTCTTTTATCAGTTACAAGGTGCTTCTTATTTTTCAAAGATTGATCTACGATCTGGATATCATCAACTTCGGGTGCATGAAGAAGACATTCCGAAGACAGCGTTCCGCACTCGTTATGGGCATTATGAGTTCACAGTCATGCCATTCGGTTTGACTAATGCTCCTGCTGTTTTCATGGACTTAATGAATAGGGTCTGCAAGCCTTATTTGGATCAGTTCGTCATTGTTTTTATTGATGACATCTTGATTTACTCTAAGACGCGAGCTGATCACGAGCAACATCTTCGTCTTACTTTGGAACTCCTAAAGAAAGAGCAACTTTTCGCCAAATTCTCCAAGTGTGAATTCTGGCATAAAGAGGTTCAATTCTTAGGACATATTGTCAACGAACAAGGTATTCATGTGGATCCCCCCAAGGTCAGTGCGATCAAGGATTGGGATACGCCTACTACTCCTACTGAATTTCGTTCTTTTCTTGGACTTGCGGGTTATTACCGCCGCTTCATTGAAAACTTCTCAAAGATTGCAGTTCCTCTAACTGCTCTCACTCAGAAGAACAAACCCTTTGATTGGGGATTCATGCAAGAGGAAGCGTTTCTGACTTTGAAACAAAAACTTTGCGACGCGCCTGTTCTGACCTTGCCTGAGGGCAATGATGATTTCGTCGTTTATTGCGATGCATCTAAATTGGGTCTTGGCTGTGTTCTGATGCAAAGGAACAAAGTCATAGCATATGCATCGAGGCAGTTGAAGATACATGAGAAAAACTACACCACTCATGATCTTGAGTTGGGTGCAGTTGTCTTCGCTCTTAAGATCCGGAGACACTATTTGTACGGAACAAAATGTGTGGTTTTCACGGACCACAAAAGTCTTCAGCATATCTTCAATCAGAAAGAACTCAACATGAGGCAACGACGTTGGGTCGAGCTTCTAAACGACTATGACTGCGAAATTCGCTACCATCCTGGTAAGGCAAATGTCGTAGCCGATGCATTGAGTCGTAAGGAACGTACTAAGCTTCATTGTGTTCGTGTTCAATCTGTTATCCAAGCTCGATCCGATATCCAGGCACGCATTTCTCAGGCTCAACAATCTTGTGTTTCACAAGGTTTAATGGATAAGGAATTTCCCTATCACATAACACCTGATCTGGAACTGAAGGACAATGGATCGTATTACTTCATGGACCGTTTGTAGGTCCCAAGCCAAGATAACCTTCGCACCTTGCTTATGGATGAAGCCCATAAGTCTCGTTATTCTATTCATCCTGGCTCAGATAAGATGTATAAGGACCTTCGTATTCAGTATTGGTGGCCTGGTATGAAGAAAGACATTGCCTTATATGTATCAAAATGCCTTACTTGTCTTAAGGTTAAGGCTAAACATCAGCGTCCTTCTGGTTTATTGTTGCAACCAGAGATCCCAGTTTGGAAATGGGAAAACATTACTATGGATCTCATTACTAAACTTCCGCGCACAAAGAAAGGTCATGATGCCATCTGGGTAGTTGTTGATCGTCTTACTAAGTCAGCGTATTTCTTGCCAATCCGTGAGGATTTTCCTGCTGACAAACTTGCTAAAATCTATGTGGATGAAATTGTAGCTCGACATGGTGTTCCTTTGAACATCATTTCTGACAGAGATGCTCGTTTCACTTCTCATTTTTGGAGAACCATGCAATCTGCTATGGGGACCCAACTTAACCTGAGCACAGCTTATCATCCGCAAACGGATGGTCAATCTGAAAGAACAATCCAGACTCTGGAGGATATGCTTAGAGCTTGTGTGATCGACTTTGGTGGTAGTTGGGATTCACATCTTCCGTTAATTGAATTCTCCTACAACAACAGTTATCACACCAGCATCAAAATGGCTCCTTTCGAAGCTCTCTATGGTCGAAAATGTCGTTCACCAGTCTGCTGGAATGAGATCGGCGAGGCTCAGCTTACTGGACCTGCCCTCATTTTAGAGACAACTGACAAGATTAAGAAAGTTCGTGATAACCTTCAGACAGCTAGAAGCCGTCAAAAGAGTTACGCGGACCCAAAACGCAAGCCCTTGGAATTTCAAGTCGGTAATCGTGTATTACTTAAAGTCTCACCTTGGAAACGTGTGATCAGATTTGGAAAGAAAGGAAAACTTGCACCTAGATACGTTGGACCATTCAAGATCGTCGAAAGAATCGGTAAGGTAGCCTACAGACTTGAGCTACCTCCTGAACTTGGAAATGTTCATCCAACTTTTCACGTGTCCAATCTCAAGAGGTGTTTAGCTGATGAGAACCTCCACATACCGCTTGACGAAATTCGTGTTGACAAAACACTGAAATTTGTTGAGAAGCCAGTGGAAATCATGGAACGTGAAATCAAGTGGCTTAAACGCAAGCGCATTCCTTTGTTCAAAGTTCGCTGGGAAGCTAAACGTGGACCCAAGTTTACTTGGGAACGCGAAGATCAAATGAAGGCGAAATATCCGCATCTTTTTCCACGAGTTTCCTCTAAATAAATTTCGGGACGAAATTTCTACAAGTAGGGGAGACTGTAACATCTGTGCTTGTAATCATTGTGAACAGTTCAATTATCAATAAAAAAATGTTATTTGATCCCAATGTTTGTTTGGTTGTGTTTTACATTTTTCATGTTTTGACTTTTATTCAATTTCAAACTCTATATCACTTTCTGGAGAGTTATACGCAAACTGGTGCGTAAACGTAATCAGTTTAATGCGAAAAATGCTCCATAACATCAACATATACTTAACATACCTTAAATAACCGTTACATAACTTAGGAATAAGTTTTGAAGGCTTTGGTATGGCAAAAACACAATTAATTCGCTTACAGGGACTAAACTTAACAAACTGCGAAAGTATGCCAATTTGAACCGTAACAAACATTCCGGAACATGACCATAAGTTAAACATACCATAAATATCCTTTACATAGCTTAGAAATAGGCTTTGAGGGGTTCGGTATGCTAAAATAAACTTTTGGGTCATTCAGGGACTAAAAGCGTCAAAAAGTGCACAAGTTTGCATTTTCGCGCATAACTTACGTTCTGAATACATCCGGACATCCAAAAATTTATGTAAGCACTAAAATATTTTATTTTAGTGTTTGGCATGAGAAAAATCCATTCGTCGCGCAATTTGGATCGTTTTTCGCGCTTATGCGCATTCTGTCGTAATTAAGCGAACATCGCGATCGTACGACCAAACGAACTAACATCCGACATATTTTTGAGCATGTTTCATGTCCACAATGTTTAGGAATCATTTTAGGGCCTTAACGTTGGCCTAACGGGCCTTAAACGTGTTGGAAATGGCCTTAAACCACAAGAGGGACCTAAACTGTCATTTCTGAAAGTTGTTTGCTGATCAGACAGGCCAGGCGGCCCGCGTAAACCCAAGGTGTATCTTTACGCGGCCCACGTCAGGCTCCCCGACTAGATTCAATGTATTAACAGCCTGTTAACAACCCTTCAAACACCCCAAAGGCCAATGCCACATGTCAAACTCTTGTGGTGGGGGCAAAATGAGCTACCACAACTTTCCGACAAGTGTATGGGTGAGATCAAGGCACGATATTCAAGAAAAGATCCTAACGGTTCGAAGAATTCTATAAATACCCACCTCAACTTCACTCATTCCTCACAAGAATCTGATTTGAGAAGCTCTAAGTTGAAACCATTATTTCATACCTGAGCTACTTGAATCAAGATTAGCATTCGGGGACCCTTCGTAAGTATTCCTTCGTTCTTTTATTGCTTTTCGAGTCCGAAAGTCAAACCTTGTTTGACTTTCAACGTGAGCGTAATCACGATGGTTATAGTCCCTTGTGACTATGCCTACTGATTACCACGTTGTCTAGGGTCGTAAGGGTAAGCGATCTAATAAATCGCTTATACCTTCGAACCCGACCCATTTGGTCGATCATTAGGATCCGACCAAACACATTAGGTGACCATAGTATATAGGGAATAACCTTCCGAGGTTATACCTTATGGTCGCTTCGTTTAAGTGGTTGTATGATAGGTAGTTTATATGCCTTAGGTAAATTACCAAAATACCCCTTTGATGCCAAAATTCATTTTAAACATATGTAACATAACTTTTGACATCTAAACTGATTTGACAACAATATTAGACATGTTAAGGCACATGTTACTTGTCATAGGACTAGCTAAGCGGTCCGAACGCGTTTCACGCGAACGACGCGTTAAAGTAGCATAAGCTACCTAAACGGGTCGTAATGGGTCATAAGCACTTAGGCTAGGTTTCATTTAGTATGTAGGCTTTGTTAAACCATACTACATGAGTTCCCATACTCATTTGGTTTACGAGCCCTCATTCTATCTGATCCTCCGATATAGGTCCGGTTTATTAACATAGTTACCTATATTAGGTGCCGTTTGATTCCGTGATCTCTAGCATTGCTTGGTGGTTATCTTAGGAATTCTGAGCAATCTCAAGTGAGTACATAGAACCCCCTCTTTTAAATGTTTTCAAGGTGTTTATGTGAGTACATAGACCCCTCTTTTACTGTTTTCAAACTGTTTTGGGGTGAAACACATGTGCTTACTTGTTACTTTCATGCTTTCCATGTTTTCACATCATATACCTGCTATGTTCGTTAGTACATTATAGTACATGATTTCATTACAAATCATGCTATGTATGCCCATTGTGTGGGTACTTGGTACATCATTTTACATTACATTTCATGCTATGTATGCCCATTGTGTGCATACTTAGTACATTGTTTTACATTACATTTCTGCTATGTATGTTGACTGATAGCATGCTAGCACATTGATTTACATGACTTTTCTGCTTTATATGTTAACTTAGCATACTTAGTACATTGTTTTCATATGACATGTATACAATTGCTATAACATTTGGTTTGCACAAACGAGACTTATATACGTTCATTAACATTAGCTACGCCGCTTGGTAGTAAGTACTGGTACCATAGGACTTGACAAATCCCATTCCTGACATCTCGGGTTTTGTTTGGATGTAAGGAATGACTGAATCCGAAAACATTTCTTTTGATAACCTTGACTGAAAGGGTTATCCGACTGTCTCAAGGCTTGAATGTATGCGTTAACTTACCACATAAATGTTCGTATCAATGTAACATGCATTACTTTACAAAACATAACTTTTTGATATATTCAGAATACTTTGTTTTGTACATTTCTACATTTGGACTATGTGACAATACTTTACTTACAATACATAACATTTGTTACACATTACTTGACTACATTTGGACTTTTAAACATTTGACATGGTTTATACAAGGACTTTTTGACAATTGGTTTAAACATAGACTTTATACATTGGTGGTTTGCTTAAGTGACTTAAGTAACGAGATGTGAGTAATATGATACAAGCATGGTGGATACGGCGCTAGTACTTCCTATATATAAGTGTTTGTATTATATTACATATCATAGCGTTATTTAAATCATTCAATTTGGACTTATACATTTTACACAAGTAACACGATTTTCACAAGACTTTGGTTTACAAACAATTTACTTTATACAACTCATTTTACTTGGTTATACATTTAACCATACATTATTCTTTTATTTATACATATCATTCGATCTTATCGCTTTTTAAATAACTTACAAAACAAAACAATTTACAAGGTTCATGACTGACTTTTACTAAACAACTTTTTCTTAAACTTAAGTCATGAATCCTATTTTCACAAAACCTATGTATCTCACAGGCATTTTTATGCTGACGTACCTATTTTCACATGTGTTTTCAGGAGCTTTTGCGTAGTACGATGATCGTGACACTAGGGCGGACCTGTGCCTTAGAGACTTAAAATGAAGATAGACTTAGTTTAATTATGTTATAAACTCTTCGATTCCTGTTTAAAACAATGTAACTCTTATGTTGATAAAAAAATACAACTTTGTATGCCATGGTTATGAAACAATTAATTCTGTTACAACACTCCCCGACGTTTTCCGCCACATTTTGTATGTTATACGTGGTCGGGGTGTTACAGTAATCGAGTTAATAAAAACATCAAATCAAATCATTGAAAATTTTTACACTCATAACTGGTAACTATAATGTGTTAACAAACTTTGAACTCACCAGCGTCGTCTGACACACTTGTCTGCATGCTTACAGGTCGTTAGATTCTTGATTATGGACTTGCTATCTGGAAGTGCTTGAGTGGTCATGGGTCGAGACTCTTGGATACTCGCTTCATTGATTATGAACACATGTTTTGAAACAATTGATTTATAGTTTACATTATACTTCCGCTGAACGTTTACTTTGGTTTAACTTATGACTTGGATTTATATTTTGAAATGAATGGAAAGTTTTATTTAAATATTATGTATAGTTCAATGTGATTGGTGGCTTGGATCCTGGAACGTCACACGTCCCGCGGTGATTCCGCATGTGGTATTTTGGGGGTGTGACAGTTTGGTATCAGAGCCACTGGTTATAGTGAACTAGGTTTTAAAACATTTTTATAAAACCAGACTATAACCAAATGACTTCAAAAATTGACCATGACACTCAGCTCCAGATTGCAAGGTTCGTCTTCTGTTTACTTTATGCATTACTTGCTTTGTAGTTAGATCACACGACTTGCATGAAACAACATATTTGACACCTTGATGTGATTACCTGTGCTGCATGTCTTAGTGGAGCTAGATAGTGTGGCACTACCCTTCGACTCTTGTGATTATTAATCCTGGAATGCCTTTCGTGTTACTATTTGAATGTGGGGGAAACTTTTAGCGCAAGTTAAGAGGCACTGAGATAAGCATGCAAATTGCCTTATTATTATGGGTGCACACATAATAATAACGTGAGGTGCATGTGAGTTCCAGTGAGGCTTATCGAGTGTGAGAAGGGTTCTGCCCTATTGTTTTGGTGTAAACTTTGTACTTTTGTAGATGTCAACGTGAGATTTGACTCCTACCCTATCCCGATTCTTAAACTTCTTCCCTCTCCTTATAAAGAATCATTTTAGCCCCTCATGTTTGGATGTTTATATTTTTATGGCCAAAATATATTCTTTTGGTTAAAATCCTACTTACACTCTAACTAGGTTCGTAATCCTAGTTACCATTCTAACAACAATTATATTTATAAATACTTATTTTAACATATATACATATAACGACTTTGGGGTGTTACAGGTGTGTATGGAGCGTTAAACACATGTAATATCCCTTTATCATTACAGAATTCGAGCATCCTGCTATTGTTAAACTCTGTACCATTATCACTTCAGATTCTGCGAATTGGCAAGTGGTACATGTTCTTGATTTTTCGAAACAGGATCATCAGACTCTCGAAAACTTTTGATTCTAGAAACATAACCCACGAGAATCTGGAGAAATCATCGGTTACAACGAGACAATATGAATCTCTAGAGATGCTTTTAACGTTCATTGGCCCGAAAAGATCCATATGAAGTCTCTCTAGTGGCAACTTTATTGAGTTGAGTAACTTTCTCGGGTGAGATTTTTTCGTCTGCTTTCCCTTTTTGCAACTGATACAATCATCACCCAGAAGAAAGTTTTTCAGGTTAACGCCCTCCACCAGATTGTTGTGTACCAGAAAGTTCATCTTTCTAAAGTGAATATGAGCCATTTTTCTATGCTAGAGTATAGACTCTTTCTCCATCGCCTTAGATACGAAACACTGTGCTTCTTTTGATGTTCTGGTAGCGACACTCATGTCTAAGACATAGAGGTCGTTTTCACGCGGCGCCCACATAAGAATCCACTTTCAGGAATTTTAAATCTCGGCTTGAGAATCAAACATTCTTTATCGTTGAAATGAGTAATGAACTTTCGATCACAAATCTGTGAAATACTTAGTAAATTGTTCTCTAACTCAGCAATATAATTCACCTTCTTAAAAGACACCATGCCGTTAGTCAAAGTTCCTTCCCCTATTATCCGACCGCCTTGATTACCAGCAAGCCCTACATAGCCCCATCTAATAGATTTTACGTCGTAGAGTAAGGCCAACATCCCCGTCATGTGACGAGAAGCCCCACTATCCATTATCCATTTCGATAGAAGTGACCTTGGGAGCCCCTGCACATGAATAAAAGCGATTACTTAAATAGGGATACCCAAGCCGTGCCAGTCTTGGGTAGAGTCACAGGCTTCGGTTCACATGGATTAACATTCCTTGTAACAAATTTTTTGACTTGAGCAATCGAAATAGTTTGTTTCTTCTTTTCATCAACATATGGTTTTTCTTGTTTAGGCACCCAAGTTTGCTTTTGAGGGCCAGTTTTCTTCACAAAAGTTTTTGAATCTTTCTTACCTTTCTGTTTTGATGATTCACTAGTGTGTTTTGTTTGAAAATTCTGTTTAACTGATTTATCATTGTTTTTAGATTCAGTTAGTCGTTTCAGAATCTCTTTGGAAGCAAACATTGAAGCCTTTTTTTTGGGTAAAGGGTTACCCCGGTGATTTTATATATTCACAAACTAACAAAACAAGTAGTAAGGTAACATCCTTACTAGTTCAAACATGGGACATACCCCCATGAAAGTAAAACAAAAAAACAACTAATAGTAAACCAAAGCAACCACTAGACAAATTATCTAGACTAACAGGACGCCAGAGCTATATGAAACTCATCCATTATCCATTACTAAATCAGCTCCATGAATATCCCACTTCTCTAGTAACTCCTGAACTCTCGCAGTGTTCTTGAATCTGAGTCCCATCAATTTATATCTGACACTTTCTAAGACAGCCTTACATAAGGTATCCGGTGGTCTAGCTGGTTCCTGAACAGCCGATTATTCCTTTCCTGCCAAATAGTGTAAGCCAGCGTCGCAACTAACAATCTACAAACCATATTTTTTGCTGATTTTGAACGTGAATGAATGTCACACCCTGACCATGTAGAACATACAAAACGTGGCGGAAATGTCGGGGAGTGTTGTAACAGAATTAATTGTTTCAAATCCATGGCAATTGAAGTTTTGTTTTATTAATCAAACATGAGAGTTTACATTGTTTTAAAGAAGAAACAAAGAGTACATAACATAAATTAACTAGTTCTTGTCTCGTTTTAAGTCACTAAGGCACAGGTCCGCCTAAGTATGTCTTGATAAGTCCTATGCTTCATCTCCTGAAAACACATGTGAAAATAGGTACGTCAGCATAAAAATGCCTGTGAGATACATAGGTTTTGTGAAAACAGAATTCATGACTTATGCTTGAGAAAATGTTTAGTCATGAACCTTGTAATTTGCTTTGTCTTGTAAATCATTTGAAAAACGATAAGATCAGACGATATGTATAAATAAGAGAATAATGTATGGTTAAATGAATAACCATGTAAAATGAGTTTGTATAAGATAAGTTGTTTGTAAATCAATGTCTTGTGAAAAGTATGTTGTTTGTATAAAATGTTATATGTCTCAAACTGAAATGATTCAAATAACGCTACGATATGTAATACCATACAAGCACTTATATATAGGAAGTACCAGCGGTGTATCCACCATGCTTGTATCATATTACACACGCCTCGTTACTTAAATCACTTACTCAAACCAAACCACCAAGATGTAATGTTTAACGATTGTAGAAATGTTTATGTATAGTCAAATGTCTATTGCCAAATGTAAATCATGTCAACAGATACAAATGGTTCACACGGTTCAACAGTTACAAACGGTTCATATAATCAAAGGGTTACGACGGTTCACATAGTCAAATAGTTACAACGGTTCAAAATGTAGTATAATGTGTTCATATGCTGGATGAGCATATGCAACATAAATGCAATGTACAACAATGTACTAAGTATGCACACAATGGACATACATAGCATGAAATGTAATGTAGAACGATGTACTAAGTACGCACACAATGGGCATACATAGCATGTAATGTAAAACGATGTACTAAGTACGCACACAATGGGCATACATAGCATGTAATGTAAAACGATGTACTAAGTACGCACACAATGGGCATACATAGCATGAAATGTAATGAAATCATGTACTATAATGTACTAACGAACATAGCAGGTATATGATGTGAAAGCATGGAAAGCATGAAAGTAACAAGTAGGCACATGTGTTTCACCCCAAAACAGTTTGAAAACAGTAAAAGAGGGGTCTATGTACTCACTTGAGATTGCTCAGAAGTCCTAAGATAACCACCAAGCAATGCTAGAGATCACGGAATTAAACGGCACCTAATATAGGTAACTATGTTAATAAACCGGACCTAATATCGGAGGATCGGATAGAATGAGGGTTCGTAAACCAAACGAGTATGGAGACTCGTGTAATATGGTTTAACAAAGCCCACATACTAAAACGAAACTTAACCTAAGTGTTTGTGACCCATTACGACCCGTTTAGGTAGCTTAGGCTACTTTAACGCGTCGTTCGCGTAAAACGCGTTCGGAACGCCTAACTAGTCCTATGACAAGTAAAATATGCCTTAACATGTCTAATATGGTTGTCAAATCAGTTTAGATGTCAAAAGTTATGTTACATATGTTTAAAACGAATTTTGGCATCAAAGGGGTATTTTGGTAATTTACCTAAGGCATATAAACTACCTATCATACAACTACTTAAACGAAGCGACCATAAGGTATAACCTCGGAGGGTTATTCCCTATATACTATGGTCACCTAATGTGTTTGGTCGGATCCTAATGATCGACCAAATGGGTCGGGTTCGAAGGTATAAGCGATTTATTAGATCGCTTACCCTTACGACCCTAGACAACGTGGTAATCAGTAGGCATAGTCCCAAGGGACTATAACCATCGTGATTACAATCACGTTGCGAAGTTCAAACGAACTTCGCATTGACCATAAACTGGTCAACGCAGAAAGTCAAACAAAGTTTGACTTTCGGACTCGAAAAGCAATAAAAGAACGAAAGAATACTTACGAAGGGTCCCCGAATGCTAATCTAGATCAAAATAACTCAGGTATGAAACAATGGTTCCAACTTAGAGTCTTTTTGATCAGATTCTTGTGAGGAATGAGTGAAAATGTGATGGGTATTTATAGGATTTCCCGAACCGTTAGGATCGTTTCTTGGAAAATGTGATCGAATCTCGTGCGTACATTTGTTGGAAAGTTGTGGTAACTAAAAATGGCCTCTCATGAGCTGAAAGGGCAAGTGTGAGTGTGTGGATGAGGTTTAATCAGCTGAAATCTGCTGACTAATCAGTCTTATCTGTTCTGGGAGCCTGATGCGGGCAGCGTAAAGATGCACATAAAACTTACGCGGGCCGCATGGCCATGTCTGATCAGAACTAACTTTCAGAAATGACAGTTTTGGTCCCTGCACGTGTTAAAGGCCATTTCCGACACTTCTAAGGCCCGTGAAGCCAACTTTAAGGCCCTAAAATGATGCCTAAACATTGTGGACATGAAACATGCTCAAAAATATGTCGGATGTCAGTTCGTTTGGTCGTACGATCGCGATGTTCGCTTAATTACGACGGAATGCGCACAAGCGCGAAAAACGATCCAAATGACGCGACGAATGGATTTTTCTTATGCCAAACACTAAAATAAAATATTTTCGTGCTTACATAAATTTTTGGATGTCCGGATGTATTCAGAACGTAAGTTATGCGCGAAAGTGCAAACTTGTGCACTTTTTGACGCTTTTAGTCCCTGAATGACCCAAAAGTTTATTTTAGCATACCGAACCCCTCAAAGCCTATTTCTAAGCTATGTAAAGGATATTTATGGTATGTTTAACTTATGGTCATGTTCCGGAATGTTTGTTACGGTTCAAATTGGCATACTTTCGCAGTTTGTCAAGTTTAGTCCCTGTAAGCGAATTAATTGTGTTTTTGCCATACCAAAGCCTTCAAAACTTATTCCTAAGTTATGTAACGGTTATTTAAGGTATGTTAAGTATATGTTGATGTTATGGAGCATTTTTCGCATTAAACTGATTACGTTTACGCACCAGTTTGCGTATAACTCTCCAGAAAGTGATATAGAGTTTGATATCAAACAAGAATTGATATGTGCAAAAGATACACATATTTATACAAGTCCAAAGTATGAAACACAATATTTCATTGGTTTGGTATTTGTTTGATGGTCGCAGTGACACAGGTGTCACAGTCTCCCCTACTTTAGGAAATTTCGTCCCGAAATTAATTCGTAGGAGTCTGTCTGTGACTTTGTGTTAAATAGCCATCAAAGATATGTAAAATATAATTTTGTTATTTTCCTCAACGGATATTTTTCAGAAGCGAAAATGAACGAACGGAGTCATTTTCTTCAACGGGTTCTTCGGAAATGGAAAATAAAGGATTTTTAACTAAACGGATATACATTTCCCTTAACGGATATTCTTCAGAAGTGAAAACGAATGGATGATTCATTCTTCCTCAACGGGTCCTTCGTCAGAAACGGGAATGAAGGAAAAATCCACGGATATTCATTTCTCTCAATGGATATTCTTCAGAACGAAAATGAACAAACAGGGTCATTTTCCTCAACGGTTATTCTTCGGAATTTGAAATGAAAGAATAATCAACGGATATTCATTTCTCTCAATGGATATTCTTCAGAACGAAAATGAACAAACGGGGTCATTTTCCTCAACGGTTATTCTTCGGAATTTGAAATGAAGGAATAATCAACGGATATTCATTTCCTCAACGGATAATCTTCAGAAACGAAAATGAACTAACGGAGTCATTTTCAACGGTTGCTTCCTCAGGTTCGGAAATGAAGGATTTAACAACGGATATTCATTTCCTCAACGAAAAATCTTCAGAAACGAAAATGAACTAACGGAGTCATTTTCAACGGTTGCTTCCTCAGGTTCGGAAATGAAGAATTTAACAACGGATATTCATTTCCTCAACGGATAATCTTCAGAAACGAAAATGAACTAACGGAGTCATTTTCAACGGTTGCTTCCTCAGAGTTGGAAATGAAGGATAAACGGATATTCTTTTCCTCAACGGATATTCTTCAAAAGTGAAAAATGAATAGCTAGTTCATTTTTCCTCAACGGATGCTTCATCAGAATTGGAAATGAACAAGGTTAACTCTAGATACATGATAGAACTAGCTGTGATTTCTGTGCACTAAATTCCATAATTATGTATGCATCCATAATTACGTAATTCCTTGCACAGTCCGCACAGTTCGTTTTGGTAATGTTGTGGGGAAGGATATCAAACTTGTGATGATGGTGACTAGACTACCATAGGGTCCTTTTAATTAGATCAACAGAGGATCTTCTTAATTAGGCCACCAAGGAGTCCTTTCAGCTATATCATCAGTTTAACTAGACCACTAAAGGGGTCTAATTATGAAGCAGTACTTTATAATCCAAGGGACTTATCTACAACGTAGAAGTCCATTAAGGATTTTAGATAGTGCCTTTGGGTATTCTACTATGAATCTCTTGTACAAGGATATGTAAGATTCCACGAGGATTTGGATAACATAATTCGGATCACACGACACATAAAAGGGAACACATAAGCACATAACCACATAATTGTTTAATTGTTATTATCTTGTTATTGATTGCTATTAATTTGGCACCTCGTGCTTCGTTTCTCTTGGAAGAAATGGGTACTTAGGATTTTCGTGGAAAACGCAAGAGATCATACAATGGAAGAAATTTGGGGGTAGTCTGTTCTTCAAGGAATATGGTTCCTTGATTGTTGGTATTGTAGAGGATATGTTTATACATGCAACCACATAAACATATTAAAATGTAAATGAAAGATTTATTTATAACAACAATAACAACAACTGTTTCATAGATCGTGATAACAAAAGAAAAATAATACACAAGGCTCGATTATTTTCTAAACAGCGTTATCTTCTGTCGGTCAGATACTCATCCCTGCGCTGGATTTGCATTAGCAAGCTTTGGGCAATTCCTACGAAAATGGCCCATCTCGCCACAGTTGTAGCAAGACCCTGGTGGAAAACGAGCTTGAGCAGGATTGTTGTTAACTTGATTTGGTGCAGCTGCTGTTGGGCAAACCCTCGCTGTATGACTTATAAGTCCTCAAACTTTGCATGTGCGGCACTTCACACCAGCATGATGATGTAGGCCACATTGGTTGCACAAGGGTGCAGTTCCGTTGTAGGGTTTCCTGGCAGGGGGTTGAGCTGGTTGGTTGGGGATGGCTTGATCATTGTGAGTAACCATGGCGAAGTTCTGAGAAGCCTTTCGCTTCTTTGACCTCTTAGGGGATCCAGTCTGTTCATCCATGGTTTTTGATTCCTCGATTGGGTTCGATTCCTCGACCGGTTTCTTGTCACCTTTTCGGAAAAGTTTACCTTTCCTGATCTTTGATTCAGTCAAGGTTGCAGATAGCTCAATGGCCTGTCTAACTGTAGTAGGGTTGCTACCAGTCACAATGTCTTGTATTGAGTCAGGGAGGCCATCAACGTACTTTTCGATTGCCTTATCCAAAGGCGTGACCATGTTTGGGCATAACAGACTTAACTCCTCATAACGGTCCGTGTAGGCTCAATGCTCACCGCTGTCTTGCTCAAGATTGTCGAATTCCCTTTCCAAGGCCCTGATCTCATGACGAGGACAGAATTCCTTCATCATAAGGACCCTAAGTTCAGCCCATGTCTGTGCTAGAGCAACTTCTGCACCACGATCTCTCATAACCCCGTTCCACCACGTAAGAGCCCTCTTCTGAAACACACTCGAAGAAAACTCGACCTTGCGATTGTCAGGACACTGCATGTGGCGGAAATTATTCTCAATGCTCTCGAACCATTGAAGAAGCCCAGTCGCTCCCTCAGAACCACTAAACTTGAGTGGTTTAGCCAAGTTAAAACTCTTGAAATTGCATGGACCATTGTTGTTGTTGTTGGCTTGGTTCCATTGAGCAAAGAGGTTTGGGAATTGAGCAGCCATTTGCTGCGCAATGATTTCTGCCAGTTCGGCAGTCGCTATCTGGTTTTCGCGTCGAGGAGGCATTCTAAAAGAGGAAACATGAAATGAAACGAGTGAGAGAATTAGACGAAAAGAATGAGATGAACAAATCTGATGAAAGCAAGGATAGTGGTCATTTGTTTGTTACTACAAAGCAACAAACGACCCCGGTGATTAATCAAAGTAAATAGGTCAAAAATAATGTATCGCGAAGACATGCTCGCCTATAAGTGAACACTCATCCCAAGAATTCCCAGGTAAGCACAACTGGTCTCGCGTCTGATGAGATATATACGAAGTGCTTGCCTAGACAGAAAACCCAGAATACAGGCATTCACTCTTCCAGTTTGCATGTGTTCACATTATTTAAAACCCAAAACCTAGACGAGATTTTGAAAACTCAAAGGGGTTCAAAACCATATAACAAAGGGTTCAAAACCTTGTAATAAATCATTCAAAAACAGAAGATTAGTTTTCAAAGCGGTTTTGAAATTTATGTTCTTGTTGTGGTCGTCGCCTAAGGATAGGTGACGGTATTGTTTTATGACTAAACGCAAGTAAACTCACGTTAGGGTCCTAGGAAGGTTATATACTAGGTCAAAGCATTACTAATAACCTAATTCCCTATAACCATTGGCTCTGATACCATCTTTTCTGTCACACCCCGACCACATAGAACATACAAAACGTGGCGGAAATGTCGGGGAGTGTTGTAACAGAATTAATTGTTTCAAATCCATGGCAATTGAAGTTTTGTTTTATTAATCAAACATGAGAGTTTACATTGTTTTAAAGAAGAAACAAAGAGTACATAACATAAATTAACTAGTTCTTGTCTCGTTTTAAGTCACTAAGGCACAGGTCCGCCTAAGTATGTCTTGATAAGTCCTATGCTTCATCTCCTGAAAACACATGTGAAAATAGGTACGTCAGCATAAAAATGCCTGTGAGATACATAGGTTTTGTGAAAACAGAATTCATGACTTATGCTTGAGAAAATGTTTAGTCATGAACCTTGTAATTTGCTTTGTCTTGTATTTTTTTGGGTAAAGGGTTACCCCGGTGAATCTATTATAAACAAACCGCAAAAAAGTACAAGTAGTGAGGATGAGTTTCACACTAGTTCATATACAGGACATGCCCCATATATGTAAGCCAACAAACACAAAAGTACCTATGACATCACATCAACCTAGCCTACTATACATCATAAAACGATATCTAGTAGACAAAACAAAACATAACGAAAAAATTCATCCTCCATCATCAAAAATGAAGTTGCCACGAAGCGGCAGCCCCTTTACACGAACCAAAGACAATCTATCCATTGGAGAACTTTGTGGAAGAGGTGCTTGCCCCTGCTTTTGGAGACGAAGGATATGTGCTCGACGTCATAAACTCATTGGTTTCATCAAAGACAACCTCAACCTCTTCCTCATCTGAAACCTCATGAATTTGTCTACCCCCTTTATTTCTCCCTTGGATTGAACCACCATTTCCCCCGATAGAATCAAGAGCAGAAAACGAATTCTGAGTTTGAATTTTAGGAGAAGTAGTAACCTGTTGAGTTGCAACGGCCTTTTTCTTCCTATCCACCGGTCTATACTCAAATTTGGGCTTCTGGTTATTAACTTGAAAGCCATTCTTCTTTGCAGTCTTCTTAGCTTTGATTTCAGTGAAACCATCCTCATCTACTTTCGGCCTGTTAGTAGAAGGTTTGGATGTTGAGCCAATACGTTTAGGGCATCCCTCAGAGTCATGCCCAAACACATAGCAGTGAGCACATCTTGGGGGTTCCCATTCATACTCCACCCGAATATTCTCCGTAACATATTTGTTTCCATCCAATTCAGGAATAGCCATGGTTATAGTCCCTTTCAAATCCTGATCCGCGGATATTTCAATAAGAGCCCTAGCATAACTGCTCCTTCCCCAAGCCTCATTACACATATCATTAGTATACGAATCAAGCCGCACAGGAGACCCAATTTTTGATGCCAGCATGCTTAAACCATCATCAGAATACGCCACTAGAGGGACGTCGTGCAATTTAACCCAAATTGCAACCTTTTTAAACTCTTCTTTTTTAAGGGTGTTTGTAGGGGACCAAATGTTGAGAAACATAGGTTTGTTACGGATCATCCAAGGTCCCCCTTCAAGAACAGCATCCATACCCTTCCTGTCTTCAAACTTGAAGAAAAAGAACCCATTTGAATTCATCATAGTTTTCTGAAGACCATGTTTCTTCCAATTTGTTCTCACAAAGTAATCAACTACTGGGTATGCCATTCTATCTCCCAGGAAATAACCATAAAGAGTGTTAGCTAACCTATTATTAACCTGGCGAATAGAATCAATCGGAAGCACTACATCCACACCATCCAATGAGACATCTGATTTTAGCGATCGAAAATTAACTTTAGGAATTGGAGCAGCCACATCATTGGCCTTCCTCTCTGTTCCATTGTCATTCTGAATCTGATCAGAAATAATATCCCGCTGAATACCTACCTGCTCGACGGCAGCCGCATAAGATTGCTTTTGAACCTGAGCATTATTGCCTTGCTTCTGATTTCGAGGTCGATGAGGACTGACATCATTTAGAGGTAGCACAAAAGCTACCTTTCGCTTATCATAAACCACTGCATATTCCTCATCTGGAGAATCAGAACAGCCAAGAACATAGTCCGTATCATTTAGCGGTAGCATGAATCTTACCTTCTTATTCACTTCTGAAACCCTAGCCATATGTGATGTTTTTCTTGGCTCAAAAGGTTTTCCATCAATACTCTTAATCTTCTGCACAAACACATCTGAACTGTCTGCATTTTGATCACCCATTTAACCAGCCGCAGACTGATTAATCAAGAACCTAAAAAAGACGAACAGAAAGGATCTGGCCGCCACAAGATCGCCAAGAGTGATGGACTGCGGAAACCCTTATACACTCCGAATAACAGCCCAACACCCTCCGATTCAGAAACAAAAGCAGATCCAGACGTAAACACGAATACGAAACCCTAGAAGAGACCTAATCCGAACCACAATTGACTAGCAACAAGAACGGAATCAGAAATCCTTACCAATAAGAAGAACGAGCAGCCCTGGTTACTAATCAGACTTGATTCGAGACTAGGATTGGATTGAAGACCTAGTGTTTCCCGATGTCGCCCAAAATCGCCCAGAGACCCATGTCGCCCAGAGCCTTTTTTTATATATTCTATTTTATAACGCACTACCAAAAGTAAATTATTTTTATATTTGCTTTGTCTTGTAAATCATTTGAAAACGATAAGATCAGACGATATGTATAAATAAGAGAATAATGTATGGTTAAATGAATAACCATGTAAAATGAGTTTGTATAAGATAAGTTGTTTGTAAATCAATGTCTTGTGAAAAGTATGTTGTTTGTATAAAATGTTATATGTCTCAAACTGAAATGATTCAAATAACGCTACGATATGTAATACCATACAAGCACTTATATATAGGAAGTACCAGCGGTGTATCCACCATGCTTGTATCATATTACACACGCCTCGTTACTTAAATCACTTACTCAAACCAAACCACCAAGATGTAATGTTTAACGATTGTAGAAATGTTTATGTATAGTCAAATGTCTATTGCCAAATGTAAATCATGTCAACAGATACAAATGGTTCACACGGTTCAACAGTTACAAACGGTTCATATAATCAAAGGGTTACGACGGTTCACATAGTCAAATAGTTACAACGGTTCAAAATGTAGTATAATGTGTTCATATGCTGGATGAGCATATGCAACATAAATGCAATGTACAACAATGTACTAAGTATGCACACAATGGACATACATAGCATGAAATGTAATGTAGAACGATGTACTAAGTACGCACACAATGGGCATACATAGCATGTAATGTAAAACGATCTACTAAGTACGCACACAATGGGCATACATAGCATGAAATGTAATGAAATCATGTACTATAATGTACTAACGAACATAGCAGGTATATGATGTGAAAGCATGGAAAGCATGAAAGTAACAAGTAGGCACATGTGTTTCACCCCAAAACAGTTTGAAAACAGTAAAAGAGGGGTCTATGTACTCACTTGAGATTGCTCAGAAGTCCTAAGATAACCACCAAGCAATGCTAGAGATCACGGAATTAAACGGCACCTAATATAGGTAACTATGTTAATAAACCGGACCTAATATCGGAGGATCGGATAGAATGAGGGTTCGTAAACCAAACGAGTATGGAGACTCGTGTAATATGGTTTAACAAAGCCCACATACTAAAACAAAACTTAACCTAAGTGTTTGTGACCCATTACGACCCGTTTAGGTAGCTTAGGCTACTTTAACGCGTCGTTCGCGTAAAACGCGTTCGGAACGCCTAACTAGTCCTATGACAAGTAAAATATGCCTTAACATGTCTAATATGGTTGTCAAATCAGTTTAGATGTCAAAAGTTATGTTACATATGTTTAAAACGAATTTTGGCATCAAAGGGGTATTTTGGTAATTTACCTAAGGCATATAAACTACCTATCATACAACTACTTAAACGAAGCGACCATAAGGTATAACCTCGGAGGGTTATTCCCTATATACTATGGTCACCTAATGTGTTTGGTCGGATCCTAATGATCGACCAAATGGGTCGGGTTCGAAGGTATAAGCGATTTATTAGATCGCTTACCCTTACGACCCTAGACAACGTGGTAATCAGTAGGCATAGTCCCAAGGGACTATAACCATCGTGATTACAATCACGTTGCGAAGTTCAAACGAACTTCGCATTGACCATAAACTGGTCAACGCAGAAAGTCAAACAAAGTTTGACTTTCGGACTCAAAAAGCAATAAAAGAACGAAAGAATACTTACGAAGGGTCCCCGAATGCTAATCTAGATCAAAATAACTCAGGTATGAAACAATGGTTCCAACTTAGAGTCTTTTTGATCAGATTCTTGTGAGGAATGAGTGAAAATGTGATGGGTATTTATAGGATTTCCCGAACCGTTAGGATCGTTTCTTGGAAAAATGTGATCGAATCTCGTGCGTACATTTGTTGGAAAGTTGTGGTAACTAAAAATGGCATCTCATGAGCTGAAAGGGCAAGTGTGAGTGTGTGGATGACGTTTAATCAGCTGAAATCTGCTGACTAATCAGTCTTATCTGTTCTGGGAGCCTGATGCGGGCCGCGTAAAGATGCACATAAAACTTACGCGGGCCGCATGGCCATGTCTGATCATAACTAACTTTCAGAAATGACAGTTTTGGTCCCTGCGCGTGTTAAAGGCCATTTCCAACACTTCTAAGGCCCGTGAAGCCATCTTTAAGGCCCTAAAATGATGCCTAAACATTGTGGACATGAAACATGCTCAAAAATATGTCGGATGTCAGTTCATTTGGTCGTACGATCGCGATGTTCGATTAATTACGACGGAATGCGCACAAGCGCAAAAAACGATCCAAATGACGCGACGAATGGATTTTTCTTATGCCAAACACTAAAATAAAATATTTTCATGCTTACATAAATTTTTGGATGTCCGGATGTATTCAGAACGTAAGTTATGCGCGAAAGTGCAAACTTGTGCACTTTTTGACGCTTTTAGTCCCTGAATGACCCAAAAGTTTATTTTAGCATACCGAACACCTCAAAGCCTATTTCTAAGCTATGTAAAGGATATTTATGGTATGTTTAACTTATGGTCATGTTCCGGAATGTTCGTTACAGTTCAAATTGGCATACTTTCGCAGTTTGTCAAGTTTAGTCCCTGTAAGCGAATTAACTTGTTTTTGCCATACCAAAGCCTTTAAAACTTATTTCTAAGTTATGTAAAGGTTATTTAATGTATGTTAGTATATGTTGATGTTCCGGAGTATTTGTCGCGTTAAACTAAGTACGTTTACGCACCAGTTTGTGTATAACTCTCCAAAAAGTGATATAGAGTTTGAAATCAAACAAGAATTGATATGTGCAAAAGATGCACATATTTATACAAGTCCAAAGTATGAAACACAATATTTCATTGGTTTGGTATTTGTTTGATGGTCGCAGTGACACAGGTGTCACAATGAATACCAAGCCAGTCAAGAATAGCACTCCACTTTGAATCCACTTTCTCCATACCAGCTTTAGAACGAACCATTTCCCAAACTTGCGTGGAAAGCTTGCACTCAAAAAATAAATGGTCATGCGAGTCAACATTCTCATAACACAACAGGCAACACATCAAGTTCATGTTGTTACACCGTGTATGATTCCATTGCAAGATTTTGTCTTGAGTTAATAACTTACGTCGCACAATAAGCCACATCAGAAATGCATGTCGAGGTATACAATGAGAAAACCAAATAATTGTAGCCCAATCCACCTCCTGCTCCCTTGTACGAACGGAATCCCAAACTCCAGTAGAAGAGTGCTCGGCCACATTATCCCCATCTTTCCAGAGAAGACGATCTTTAGCAGCTAAATCCCGTTACATGTGATCAAGCTGAATAAGAATTGGAAACATATCTCTCCAAGCAACCGGCCAAAGCCAAGAACCATTAGAAGACATATCCGCAACTGTGGCATTGAGGGAGAATCCCTCTCGAGTTATGACTCTCGGAGACAAGAACGTACATAACGGACCAATATTACTCCATGTGTCAAACCAAGCTGATGTATTTCTGCCATCTCCAAGCATAGACCAAACATGTTGATGAATCAAGGGCCGAAGCTGAACCATCTTCCTCCAGCTCCAACAACAACTAGTCAGAACCTTGTGATCCCAAAAATTCCGACCTTTTAATCGATAAGAGTGGATCCAAGCAACCCATAAAGATTGACGATTACTTAGAATACTCCAAATATGCGAAACCATAAGAGCTTTATTAAAATCTGCTATCCGACGAATACCCAAACCCCCTTCACACTTCGGCATACAAACAGATTTCCAAGAAACTTTCGCCCTACCTCGCTTAGAAGAAGATTGAGCCCACAGAAAATTCCGCATTTTAGCTTCCAATTCCTTGACCACCCTAGCTGGTAAAATAAAAACCGAAGACCAATACACATGAAGAGCTGAGAGAACCGAGATAATTAGTTGAAGTCTACCAGCGAACGACAACATTTTATTCTTCCAATTATCGATCCGACGATCAAGCCGTTCCACAAGAATGCTACAATCTTTGTATAACAGCCTAGAAGAGATAAGAGGGACCCCCAAGTATCTGACAGGCAACGTACCCTCAACAAACGGCATAATATTCAAAATTTCTCTTTTAACATGATTCGGGACATTACAGAAAAACCATGTACTCTTCTGAATACTAGGGACCAATCCCGACATTCGCGTGAAGTTTGTGAGGGAAAGCCTAACACACCTAGCCGAAGATACATCACCCCTAGCAAAAAGGAATAAATCATCCGCAAAGCACAGGTTAACAATTTTCTGCTTCTCACATTTATTATGGAACCGAAAAGAAGAATCAATTCTTGTCGCATGGTTCAGAATGCAAGTCAAAACTTCCATCACTAGAGTAAAAAGATAAGGAGACAGAGGATCACCGTGCCTTAGACCCCTTTTACCTTTAAAGAAACCATGAATATTCCCATTTACGCAAACCGAATAAGAGGTAGTAGACACACATAACATGATCCAGTCTACCATAATACCATTAAAACCAAAACCAAGCAACACAGTTTTAAGAAAACTCCACTCAACCGTATCATAAGCTTTTTGGATATCTACCTTAAAAGCACACCTCGGGGGGCCAAAATCACGATGGTAGTTATGCATTAATTCCTGTGTAAGAAGAATGTTATCTGAAATTTTCCGACCAGGAACAAAAGCCGATTGGTTAATGCTAACAATCTCATTCAAAAAACCTTTCAGCTGATCCGCCAACACCTTACTGATACATTTAAAGATAACATTACAGCACGATATAGGACGATAATCAGTAATATAGGTAGGAGACGACACCTTGGGAACCAGAGCAACTAATGTGTGATTAAGTTGCTGAAGAAGGTTACCCGTGTTAAAGAAATCAAGAATAGCCTTCGAAACGTCACTCCCTACTATTTTCCAACTACTCTTGAAAAACGCAGCCGTATAACCATCTGGGCCAGGAGCTTTATCATTCCCAATCGAAAACATAGCTGATTTAATTTCCTCCAAGGTAACCGGCCGAATCATATGATTAGCACTATCCGGTTTCAACTTATTACAAAAAAGATCAGGTGAAGGAACCAAAGAAACTTGATCCTCACAACCTAGAAAATGCTCATAATGATTGACAAAAGCTTCCGCCACCTTGTCCCCCTCAAACAAGTTTCCACTAGAATCAGAAATGGCCTCAATACGATTAATGTGGTTCCTACATTTTAACGATGTGTGAAAATATGCTGTATTCGCATCACCAGCACGAAGCCATTCTACTTTAGACTTCTGTTTTAGGAATCTTTCCTCATCAAGCGACGCCTCCTGAAAATCACGAAGCACAGAGGCTTCTTGAGAGCGTAAAAAATCATTCATCGGGTCACTATCAATGTCTCGCTGAATAGCCTCAAGTTTTCCTCTCAGATTCACAACCTTATCATGTAATTTCCCTTGCTGAAATAAGAGAGCACGAAGAGAAGACTTCATTAGAGTAAGTTTCTTAACAACACGGAACTGGTGAACCCCGCTAACATTAACATCCCACTTTGAACTAACAATATCCAAAAACCCTGGCTTATGCACTAAGAAATTAGCAAACTTGAAAGGCCTCGGTTTAGATTTCTCAGCCGAAAACAACTTCAAAACACACGGACAATGATCCGAAACTCCATAAGGTCTAAACACAGCAACCGACTGAGGAAACGAACTAACAAAAGGAGTATTGCCCATAACTCTATCAATCTTCTTTAATAACCCGACACCCTTTTTGGGTGTTTGGCTCCAAGTGTAGTGAAGACCCGTTCGATTAATATCAAAAACCTCAATATCCTCCACACAATCCTTAAATTCACTCATACCAGGAGAAAAAGATGAACTACCAATGAATCGATCTTCAAGATTAAGAGCAGAGTTGAAATCTCCCATAATAACCCAAGGTTTATCATGAGCTAGACCCTTATGCATACGTAGATTCTGCCATAGATCCCTACGATCAACATAATAATTCACAGCATATACCAAAGAACAATAGAACATACTCTTGTTAGCTTTACAAATAACCTGGACATGTAAAATTTGAGCCGTCTGAGCAATAACCATAACATCCACTTCCACCGGATTCCATCCCAAGATAATACTGTTGGACTCTGTATGCCCAAGACACATATTAAATTGATGTGGCTAGTACGTTATGATCCAAGTCGAGTCATACCCAATAACAAGCTAGACAAACACTTACAATATTTATTTATGATATGATCAAATAAATAAATATCAACAGTTAGAATATTTAGAAATTGGTTTTCTAAATAATTGCACTTGACAAACTAATAAATTATATGGATAATTTATTTTGAGAGAATAATTTATTTTGTTATTTAATGGGTTAAATAACATAATAAAAATAGCATAAGTCTTATAACATATGATGTTATATTTTATAAAAGTTATAAAATATATATATGCAAGACTTATATTTTATATAAAAGAATTTGGATTTTTTTTATATATTGCTAGGCCGCCCCCCTCTTCCCAAGACAAAATGGCCAATAATATTACATGCATTTTGTCATAAGTTAGAGGCCTCTTGATTGGATGGTCTTCCCAAGAAAGAATGGTCCAATTATATGACATGCATTTTGCACGTCTAGAAGGGTTTTGATTGGGTCAAATGGGTGGCAATATCTCTCATAATTTTATAAAGATTGGTATGACAAAAAAAAATGTAAGGGAACTTGAAAAACTCCATCATAATTTTCGGCCAAGATGAGAGCATTTAGTAGATGATTTTCAAGTGTAAAACTTGTTAAATCTCTCTCTCTCAAATTTCGGTTATGGAAGGGTTCCATGAGGGAATTTTCAAGATCAATTTCAAGTGCAAGGACTCTAGCAAATACTCTTAAAATTTCGGCCATGAGATGGTTGTCAAGAGGGTTTTTCTAGTGAGTTCATAAGTGTAGAAATCCTAGCTAAACATGGGGTGTTTGTTGGAAGGCTTGGGGTATACAAGCTTGAGGTCTTCTACACTTGAAGGCAACCGTTCAAGAGGCATCATCTTCTTCATTTCTGTTACTCCTTAGAAGGTAGTATTCTAAACACTCTATGGCTGTGTTTTAACTTATGATAGCATGCATGTTCGTATATGGATCCGGGATTGGGTTTTACATATAATAATGGGTTTTATATCTTGTAAGTAACATGTTTTAAATAAATACTCCGCTGCGTTTTAATTTTATTTGGATAAAATTACTTTGATAAACATGTGAAAAACCCTTCAATGGCATCTAGAGCCGCTTATATGAGTGCATGCTTCATTGGATTTAAAATTTTCGGGTTTTGGGTTTGGTTAAACCCTATGGCCGAAAGTTTTGACCATGGTTCTTCTTTTATTTTTCAAGATTTACCTCCTACATGCATAAAGGAATCTTGAAAAAAAAATTATGTCATATTGATGACTTGTTTTGTTTGGACAAAAACCCACATTTTTCGGGTTTTTCATTCTTGGCCGAAAAATGTAGGTTGTAAAAGGAAACCATTTTTGCTCTTGAAATTTATATATATGTGTATATATATTTTGGTGTTCATAACCTAGCCATGACCTTGTATGAATATGTTTGTGTTTATGATTTTAGTTAATTATTCAATGGGTTGTAATAATTATTATTTTGTCTTCCATTTGTAAAAATATGTAATTTATTTATTTTCATTTGGTATGTATGTAAATAGATTAGATGCATTTATTTTACTAGAAAAATGTATTAGGATACTTTTATGTAAAAGAAGATGCACACAAAAATGCGGTTTTGGTTTTTGCCAACTTCGGGCATAAAGGACTTCATAGTTCTTAACGGGATTTTAGCCCGATAACCAAAACACATTTTGAAGTCCAAAGGAGTTTGGAGCTGAATTTAAAAGACATTTGGAAGCTCAAAGAATGTGAAGAAATCACAACACAAGATGAAGACTTGAAGCATTTGGATGCGGGATCAAGTGGGAGTTCAGCGACACCTTTTTTGTGTCTATCTTCACCCTTTAGGAAGGACCTTTTGACACACTTGTTTCGGCTAACAAGTGTGGTCAAAATAGTTGGCTATGGTTATGCACCTTTTAACATATGTGTTGTGTGCTTGTATGGTTATATTTTTTTTATGGTTGTTTGGATGATATTTGGATATGCATACTTAACAACTAATAACCCTTAACAAGCTTAAAATTGGTTCTTACAAAATCATTAAAACGATTAATAAAAGGTTTTATAAAAAAAAATTAATGATTTTATAATAAAATGGGTTTTATTAAAAGAACCTTGAAAATTGGTTTTCACTAAAGTACCAAAGATTTGAATGCATGCAAATATATGGTACATAAAGTTTTCTAAACTAGAATTTTGAAAACTCAAAATCCCTTTTATTAAACAAGTCAAACACCATCCTTTTATACAACACTCGAATCACTTGGGAACTCTTTTATGGGATAAAGGTCACCTAACCATATTTGAGGGAACTTGTATATTCGAGGTGGGTTTACCATGTTTGTGGGATAAAGGTCACCTAACCACTTATATGTGTAAACTCACATGTGTGTATAAGTTGGACGACTTGATTTGGAAACCATGAACTTAGGGTCACCGAAGCATGGAGAACAAAGGTGTTGATGGGATTAAACATGCCAACTAAACATAAAGATGTTTAACTGATCCCATAAAGCTAGAAGTTGCAAAGGGTTGCAATCGTCAAACGTTGACTACCTTGTTAATTTAAATAATGGGATAAAGGTCACCTAACCAATATTTAAATGTAACGTTGGATTCTAGTTTTTAATTATTAATTGTCTATGAGACGTTAAAAGGGTATTAATGATTAAAATTTTAATAATATCGAAAATACTAAAATTGAACCTTGTTAAATTTTGTAGATGGCCGCTAACAATATTACCCAAACCGTCCGTAACCTATCACTAGAAAACGATCCTAATCCCGATGAACATCTTATGAAGATAAGGATGCCTATAACGATTGGATTAAGTATATCGAGAATACTATGCAAGCTTCTTGTCTCATGTTAGGAATTATGATTCCCGAGATTCAAAAGAATTTTGAACATCATGAGCATACGACATGATTACCCAATTGTAGGAAATGTTCCTAAGGATAGAACGCTTCGAAACGGTTCGAGCGCTTCATGCGTGTCGAATGGAGGAAACCCAATCGGACTCATCTTATGTCTTTAAGATGAAAAGCCACAATGATCACCTCGAAAGGCTCAATATGGATAAAAGGGTTTTATCCATTCTAACGATCAATGAGGGTGGCAACTAGAAAGGGCATCACCCCGACACCAAAGCAAATGTTGCAAATGGAAACGGGTAATTCAAAGGGAAATGATTAGAAAGACTAAAGCGAAACCACCGAAACTAAAAGAGAAGAAGGAAAAGGTTGCCATAAACGATCCATGCTTTGAGTGTGGTGAGATAGGGTATTTAAATAGGAATTGTCCAATCTATCTCAAAGAGTTGAAAAACAAGAGGGATGCTAGGCAAACCTCAGGTACAATCTTAATGATACATATTGACCTTAATGTTATTTCTTTTAACACATGGGTATTAGATACCGGATGTGGAACCCATGTTTGCAATTCTTTGCAAAAGGTTCAAAAGAAATAAACATTACAAGAAAGGAGACTATGTTTTGAAACTTCCAAATGGTTTGGAAGTTGTTTTAAAATGTTTTGAATGCTCCTAGTTTGACTAGGAACATTATTTAAGTTTCCCTTTTGAGACAATATGTTTTGATTTAAAGTTTGTAAACAATGACATTTATATTTCGATGAATGACATGTTTTACTTTAAAACTATGCCTTCAAATGGTAGTTATGAATTGGTTCATAATAATACATCATTTGATAGTTCAATGTACCATGCAATCACCAACAAACTCAAAATAGATTTGAGTGAGACTTATCTTTGGCATTATCGCCTTGGTCATATAAACAGATGTCGCATGTAAACACTTCGAAAGAATGATCTTTTGGAAACAAATGAAATTGGTTCATTTGATACATATGAATCTTGTTTACAAGGTAAAATGACTAAGAAATCCTTTAGCGGGAAAGGGCAATAGATTTCTTAGGTATCATACATTCAAATGTATGTGATCCTTTTAAGCCAATGACTAGGAATGGTGAAAGATACTTCATTACTTTAACCGACAACTATAGTAGTTATGGTTATGTGTACTTGACACAAAGAAGAAGTTTTGAAACGTTTAGAATCTTCAAAAGGTGAAGTACAAAATCAACTCTTTTAAAGTTCTTCAGAGGAGGAGTCGAACTCTATGAGATATGGTTCGATGGCTAGGAGCACCTTATCTCTATCACTTTGGGGTTACGCTTTGCTCTCCGTGGCCCGTATGGTCCAACCAAGAAAGTGGATAACATACCTTTTGAAATATGGCATGGAAGGGTTCCATCATTATCCTATTTAAAGGTATGGGTTGTGAAGCTTCTGTGAAGCAATACACCCCAAGTAAAAGTACAATCCACTAAGTGTATCTTTGTAGGATATCCTAAAGATGGTATAGGATATTATTTCTACGATCCAACAGAGCAAAAGGTATTTGTTGCTCGAAAGGCTAAGTTCTTGGAAGCTAAGTTCCTTGTGGAAGGAATTATTAGAACAAGTGGAACTTGATAAGGATCAAGAACCACAAGCCGATACGTTGATACTAGCATTCAACAAGAGGTTGTTGAAAATGATCAAGTGGTTGATCAACATACACAAAACGTTCGCAGATCAGGTAGAATTAGTAATCCACCTGAAAGATATGGATTTTTCATGGATGGATGCTATGTGGTAGATTCAGATGAACCAACCACATACCATGATGCAATATCAAAATCTGATTGCGACAAATGGCTTGAGGCTATGAACGTAGAGATGCAATCCATGTATGACAACCAAGTTTGGGAATTGGTTATGCCACCTCTTAACTCCAAAGTAGTTGGAAGTAAGTGGGTTTTCAAGAAGAAAACAGATATGCATGGTAACTTGGATACTTATAAAGCGAGACTTGTAGCAAAAGGTTTCACTCAAACTCAAGGGGTTGATTATGATGAGACTTTCTCGCCAGTGGCAATGCTAAAGTCGATTAGGATATTATTTGCCATAGCTGCATATTATGACTATGAGATTTGGCAAATGGATGTCAAAACAGCTTTCCTCAATGGATATCTTGATGAAGATGTCTATATGGTACAACCTGAAGGTTTTGTCGATCCAAAACATCCTAACAAAGTGTGCAAGTTAAAGAAATCAATCTATGGATTGAAACAAGCATCGAGAAGTTGGAATCACTGTTTTGATGAAGAGATTAGGAATTTTGGGTTCATTAAGAACGGTGATGAAGCTTTTGTGTATAAGAAAGCTAGTGGGAGCATTATTACTTTCTTAGTATTATATGTCGATAACATTCTACTATTTGGAAATAACATTCCAACCTTGGAGGGTGTAAAAGCCTGGCTTGAAAGTTGTTTTTCCATTAAGGATTTTGGTGAAGTCGCCTATATTTAGGAATAAAGATCTATAAGGATAGGTCAAGGCGCTAGATAGGTTTAAACTAAAGTGCATACATTGACAAACTCTTGAAAAGGTTCATGACGGAGAACTCTGTGAAAGGTTTGGTACCTATTCAAAGAGAGGACAATATTGAATGCGTTTCAATATCCAAGCTCAAAGGATAAGCAAGAAAGAATGAAAGGAATCCCATATGCGCCAGCTATAGGATTCATTATGTATGTAATGATATGCACTAGACCGGACAAGTCATGCACTTTAGTCATGACAAGAAGAAACCAGCGAATACCGGTCATTGGGTGACTGTTAAAAATATATATTGAAATACCTTAGAAGGACTAAGGATACATTTCTAATATATAGATCTGGTGAAGAAAAACTCGTTGTAAAGGGTTACAAGGATGCGAGTTTTGGAATTCGTTGTAAAGGGTTACATGGATACGAGTTTCCAAACTGATCAAGATGGTTCTCGATCACAAAAGGGTAGCATTGTCCACTACAGAATCAGAATACATCGCCACTTCATTGATTGAGATAATTCATATGGATCTGCCACTTGAATTATTGCCGATCTAGGGGTAGTCCCTACCATTCAGGACCCCTAGAGATCTTTGTGATAACGATGGTGCGATTGCTTAAATCAAGGAACCTCGTGTACATCGAAAGACTAGGCACATTGAGCGGACTTTCAACTACATAAGGGATGAAGTTGAAAAAGAGAAAGATATATATTCGCAAAGTTCACACTGATCAAAATATTGCGGATCCACTCACGAAGCTCCTTGAATGGGCAAAGCATGAAAGGGTCATACTTGTGCCTTAGGACTTCGATATTCTAGTGATTGGATTTGATCTATTTTGTATTTGGATATTGGAACAATTGTTATTATAACTCTTTATGGTATGTTGAGTTATGTTCCATATTAGCATGTTTAAATCCGTGAATAAGTTACTTATTCTAAATGTCCATAGTCAATCATAATTGTGGGAACAAATATGAATGTAAGACTATTATGAATTTTGATTGGTGGATATTCATTAGATATGAATATAGAGCAAAGTGTTGCTACCAAGGTTCATAGATATTTGTGGGATACAAATATCGGACTGACTCGCTCTTAAATATTACTGCATGGAATCATCTATGATTGATCATAAGTAAATTTGAGTAAAGGAGAATATCATAGTATCCTCAGACCTGAGATACATATTGGGTCTTGATATTCACCAAATATTATGCCTTGACTTATTTCTTAGCTGTCAGTAATATGACAGTACATAAGGCTAAGCTCAGGTGTGGTACAAGGTGATTGTGAGAGACGTATGTAGTCAAGATGGGATTTGTTCCTCTTATTCGTTGAGAGTAAGATGTCTAAGGCCTGCTAAAGTTAAATCAACAGAGAGTGATCACTCTGTGTCTCTGGATTTGACATGACATCTGTAACGAAAGGATAAATGATAGATTCACCTAAATCATTTTCAAGTAAGGGACTTGAAGAGGATGATGTTATTGAATGGCACATATAGTCATACGTATTAGGGGTAGTAAACCGCAGTTAGGCGTTATTTACTACTTGCATCAATCTTCTATGTATCTTGTGCAAGTGGGAGATTGTTGGACTCTGTATGCCCAAGACACATATTAAATTGATGTGGCTAGTACGTTATGATCCAAGTCGAGTCATACCCAATAACAAGCTAGACAAACACTTACAATATTTATTTATGATATGATCAAATAAATAAATATCAACACTTAGAATATTTAGAAATTGGTTTTCTAAATAATTGCACTTGACAAACTAATAAATTATATGGATAATTTATTTTGAGAGAATATTTTATTTTGTTATTTAATGGGTTAAATAACATAATAAAAATAGCATAAGTCTTATAACATATGATGTTATATTTTATAAAAGTTATAAAATATATATATGCAAGACTTATATTTTATATAAAAGAATTTGGATTTTTTTTATATATAAAAGCTAGGCCGCCCCCCTCTTCCCAAGACAAAATGGCCAATAATATTACATGCATTTTGTCATAAGTTAGAGGCCTCTTGATTGGATGGTCTTCCCAAGCAAGAATGGTCCAATTATATGACATGCATTTTGCATGTCTAGAAGGGTTTTGATTGGGTCAAATGGGTGGCAATATCTCTCATAATTTTATAGAGATTGGTATGACAAAAAAAATGTAAGGGAACTTGAAAAACTCCATCATAATTTTCGGCCAAGATGAGAGCATTTAGTAGATGATTTTCAAGTGTAAAACTTGTTAAATCTCTCTCTCTCAAATTTCGGTTATGGAAGGGTTCCATGTGGGAATTTTCAAGATCAATTTCAAGTGCAAGGACTCTAGCAAATACTCTTAAAATTTCGGCCATGAGATGGTTGTCAAGAGGGTTTTTCTAGTGAGTTCATAAGTGTAGAAATCCTAGCTAAACATGAGGTGTTTGTTGGAAGGCTTGGGGTATACAAGCTTGAGGTCTTCTACACTTGAAGGCAACCGTTCAAGAGGCATCATCTTCTTCATTTCCGTTACTCCTTAGAAGGTAGTATTCTAAACACTCTATGGTTGTGTTTTAACTTATGATAGCATGCATGTTCGTATATGGATCCGGGATTGGGTTTTACATATAAAAATGGGTTTTATATCTTGTAAGTAACATGTTTTAAATAAATACTCCGCTGCGTTTTAATTTTATTTGGATAAAATTACTTTGATAAACATGTGAAAAACCCTTCAAATACGAGCACCTTTATTACAACAACCCCCATTAAAGGTCCAATCCCATCTCCTGAACACAGCGTTACAAACTTTACGAAGATTATCCATATCCACATGAGACTCTAGGATTGCATACAAACTGAGCTTATTATTTTTAACAACCTGACGAACCTCATTTTGTTTTAGAGGCCGGTTCAAACCCCGTACATTCCAAACAGCCAAACTAATCATTTAAACACCTTAGGAGAAGGAGTGCTTGCCCTTTTTTTATGAACATCATGGCCTGAGTCTACTTTTAGAAATTCGTTCGTTTCATTATATACTTCCACCACCTCATCATCATCAAAATTCTCGGTCCCACCTTCCATCTCCTGACCAGACTTACTAGATTCCCCAACATCATCTCTTAAGACATCAAAAGGATTGCTAGACACCAGAGTAGTCGGCTTAACAACTTTCTTGATATCTCCATCCGTCTTATTGCCTATTGGCCTGTACTCAAACTTTGGTTTCTCTTTATTGACTGAAAACCCAGCTCTTTTTTGCAGTCTTTTTATCATCAACTATCGTAAACCCATCATCATCAACCATATTCTTTCCCTGTCCACGATTTTTAGCTACCTCCTTTTGTTTCTTCCCATTATTTCCCATATTTCCCTGCTTCAGATTAGTCCTTACTTGTTTCGGACACCCTTCATCAGAATGACCAAACACATGACATTGACTACATCTATGCGGACTCCACTCATACTCGACATACAACTTTTCTTTAACGAAACCATCCCATTAAGATCTGGGACAGCAATGACTAACTCCTCTTTAAAATCATTTTCGGCAGAGATCTCAATAAGTGCACGAACATAACTACTCCTCCCCCAAGCATCCATACACATAGTTGTAGTAAACGAATCCAGCATTTTCGGTTCTCCAATCGCAGTCGCTATAAGACTTAACCCATCTTCCGTGTAAGCAGCAATTGGGACGTCATGGATCTTTACTGTCACACCCCGACCACGTAGAACATACAAAACGTGGCGGAAACATCGGGGAGTGTTGTAACAGAATTAATTGTTTCAAATCCATGGCAATTGAAGTTTCGTTTTATTGATTAAAGGTGTTACAATGTCTTAACAACCAAAGAATTACAACATAATTAACTAGTCTTGCATCTTTTATTGTCACTAAAGCCCAAGTCTGCCTATGTGTATCTTGAACATCTTATGCAACAGCTCCTGAAAAACACATGTGAAAATAGGTACGTCAGCATAAAAATGCCTGTGAGATACATAGGTTTTGTGAAAATAGGTTTCATGACTTATGTTTGAGAAAATGTTTAGTCATAAACCTTGTAATTTGCTTTGTTTTGTAAATCATTTGAAAAACAATGAGTTCAGATGATATGTATAAATAAGTAAATAATGTATGGTTAAATAAATAACCATGTAAGATGAGTTTGTATAAGATAAGTTGTTTGTAAAACAATGTCTTGTGAAAAGTATGTTATTTGTACAAAATGTTCTATGTCTCAAACTGAAATGATTCAAATAATGCTACAATATGTAATACCATACAAACACTTATATATAGGAAGTACCAACGGCGTATCCACCATGCTTGTATCATATTACACACGCATCGTTACTTAATCATTTAATCAAACCAAACCACCAAAGTAATGTTTAACAATAGTAGAAGTGTTTATGTATGGTCAAATACGGTTCACACGGTTCGCAGATACAAACGGTTCACAGATACAAACGGTTCACTGATACAAACGGTTCACAGATATAAACGGTTCACAGATACAAACGGTTCACTGATACAAACGGTTCACAGATACAAACGGTTCACAGATACAAACGGTTCACAGATACAAATGATTACAACGGTTCACATAGTCAAATAGTTATAAACGGTTCAAAATGTAATATAATGTGTTCATATACTGGATGAGCATATGCAACAAAATGTAATGTAAAACAATGTACTAAGTATGCACACAATGGACATACATAGCATAAAGTGTAATGAAATCATGTACTATAATGTACTAACGAACATAGCAGGTATATGATGTGAAAACGGGAAAGCATGAATGTAACAAGTAGGCACATGTGTTTCACCCCAAAACAGTTTGGAAAACAGTAAAAGAGGGGTCTATGTACTCACTTGAGATTGCTCAGAAGTCCTTGAGTAACAACCAAACAATGCTAGAGATCGCGGATATCAAACGGCACCTAATATAGATAACTACGTTAATTAACCGGACCTAGATCGGAAGATCGGGTAGCATTAGGGTTTGTAAACCAAACGAGTGTAGAGACTCGTGTCATTTGGTTTAACAAAGCCTACATACTAAATGAAACTTAACCTAAGTGTTTACGACCCATTACGACCCGTTTAGGTAGCTTATGCTACTTTAACGCGTCGTTCGCGTGAAACGCGTTCGGACCGCCTAACTAGTCCTATGACAAGTGTTATATGCCTAAACATGTTACATAATCAGTTATGTGACAAAAGTTTAGGTTACATATGCTTAATTACCAATTATACATGAAAAGGGTATTCTGGTAATTTACCTAAGGCATATAAACTACCTATCATACAACTACTTAAACGATGTGACCATAGGGTATAACCTCGGAAGGTTATGCCCTATACTAGGGTCACCTAATGTATTTGGTCGGATCCTAATGATCGACCAAACTGGGTCGGGTTCGAAGGTATAGGCGATTTATTAGATCGCCTACCCTACGACCCTATACAACGTGGTAATCAGTGGGCATAGTCCCAAGGGACTATAACCAACGTGATTACACTCACGTTGCGAAGTTCAAACGAACTTCGCATTGACCATAACTGGTCAATGTAGAAAGTCAAACAAAGTTTGACTTTCAGACTCGAAAGACTCGAAAAGCAATAAAAGAACGAAAGAATACTTACGAAGGGTCCCCGAATGCTAATCTCGATCCAAGAATCTCAGGTATGAAACAATGGTTTCAACTTAGAGTTCCTAAGATCAAGATTCTAGTGATTTTAGCAATGGGGGTGGATGGGTATTTATAGGAATACCCGAACCGTTAAGATCGTTTCATGGAAAACGTGCCTTAATCCCATCCGTACATGTGTTGCAAAGTTATGGTGCCTAAATTCCATCCTTATCCGCTGACTAAGCATGTTAGAATGTGTGGTTGTGAATTAAACAGCTGTTTATACATCGAATCTGGTCCCGAAAGTGCAAAACTGATATTTCTGCCCAGATAAGGCGCTCGCGTAGCGCGACGGTAAAGGCCCTATGCAGTCGCGCTACGCCACCATGCACCAGCTTCAGAAAAGTTTCAAAATTGACAGTTTTGGTCCCTGTGGTGTTTTAAGGCCTTTTTTCGATGCGTTTGAACCCCGTTAACCACATTTTAAGGCTCTAAAATGAAGTTAAAGTATAGGGAACTCAAAACATGCTCAAAAATATGCCGGAGGTTGGTTCGTTTGGCCGTACGGACGCGATGTTCGCTTAATTACAACGGAATGCGCATAAGCGCGAAAAACGATCCAAATGACGTGACGAATGGATTTTTCTTATGCCAAACACTAAAATAAAATATTATAGTGCTTACATAAATTTTTGGATGTCCGGATGTATTCAGAACGTAAGTTATGCGCAAAAGTGCAAACTTGTGCACTTTTTGACACCTTTAGTCCCTGAATGACCCAAAAGTTTATTTTAGCACACCGAACCCCTCAAAGCGTATTTCTAAGCTATGTAAAGGATATTTATGGTATGTTTAACTTATGGTCATGTTCCGAAAGGTCTGTTACAGTTCAAATTGGCATACTTTCGCAGTTTGTCAAATTTAGTCCCTGTAAGCGATTAAACTTTGATTTCACCACACCAAACCTTCCAAAACTTATATCTAAGTTATGTAAAGGTTATTTAAGGTATGTTAAGCCTATTTCACTATTCTGGAGTGTTCGTTGGATTAAACTGGTTATATCTACACATCAGTGCACGTATAACCTTCCAGAAAGCGATTTAGAGCTTGAAATCGAACAAGAATTAATATGTGCAAACGATACACGTATTTTTACAAATCCCAAGTATGAAATACAATATTTCATTGGTTTGGCATTTGTTTGATGGTTGAAATGACACAGGTGTTACATTTACCCAGAGTTGTAAGTGTTTTACTTCCTTTTTCTCAAGCTTAGTAGATGCCGACCAAATATTTAAAAATAATGGTTGTGGCCGAATAATCCACGGGCCAGCTTTAAGAGCATTCATCATTCCAGATTGATCCGCGAATTTGAAAAAGAAAAATCCATTAGCATTCATCATGGATTTCTGCAAGCCAAATTTCTTCCAATTGTTTCGAACGAAATACTCTACTACCGGGTAGGCCACACGATCACCCAAAAAATATCCATATAAAATATTGGCAAGCTTATCCTGAACAACCCTAACCGAATCCCGGGGAAGAACCACATCACAGCCATCTTGTTTCTCAACACTAGCAAGGTTCCGAAAGTTTACCTTTTTAGAGTTTTTATTCAAGACTGATTCAGCATAGGACAAGGGTTTCTGAATCCCCACATTAACCTGATTATCTTCCGTCACACCTCCTCCTGCATGAATATTCTCAGATGCCATAGTCGCCGATTGCACATCTTCTAGATTGACTGGAACTGTTACTTTCAGCAACTCATCTATCACATTAATACGGTTACCCTCCGCCTTCTCGTTCACTACTGTTCCTCTACGTGGCACAAATGTTTTGCCATCAATATCAACAACCCTGTCTGCAAGACTCTTAAAAGACAAAGCAGGGTTTTGACGGCCATCATGCTGAAAATTCCCGGATGTATTACGATCATCCATACTAAGAAAGACAACTCTCTATAAACACCAGAATTCAGACTACCATGCACGAACAAACCAGTGAAACCAGAAACAAAACAACGAACAAACGAAAATAAGAAACCCTAAACTAGCTAACCCTAACCCATGTATCTTTCGAAATCATATAGCGGAATTAGTAAGTCAAAATCTAACAAACCCACACCTCTATACAATCAGATCGACACAAGAACTAGGGAGGCGATTGGAAGCAAACAAAAACAGAAACCCTAGATTAAACTCTATCCCTTTGCTAACAAGTTCGAATTAGATGTATTGATAAATCAATAATCCAATAATCAGAGTGTTATACAAAGATCAAAAAGCAAAATCGAAGGTTGCAAGATGAAAGGAAATCGCCATGCTAGAGAGAGAATTAGGGTTATCCCGATGTCAAGCCTTTTGTTTCACATTTGTTGATTTCTGATTCTTCTGAACACAAACAGGCTTAGGTGCTTGTTTTGGACATTTTCGTGCAATGTGTCCAACTTTATTACATTTAAAGCACGTCCGACTGTCATTGACGACAGTGGTACCTTCAGCCTGTTTCTGTTTCTGTTGAGCAAAGAATTCCTCATTGGATTGACCATATATCTGGGATTCTTTGTCACTCTCTGAACTTGTGCCACACACAAAGTTCATTTTTTCAACATACTTTGGTTTTTCAAACCTCTTTCTCTGATTGAACTTACCATTACCCGGCCCATACCTCCCATTGTTGTGATTTTTCATTTGAAAATGAGAGTGTTTAGGTTTGGAGTAAGCTTTATCTTTTGTAAAGTTTAAAAACCTCTTTGTGCTTGACAAATTCTCAACTTCAGACAAATCCACTTCAACCATTTTAAAAACCTTTTCAATTTTGTCCAAATTGACATTTTGAATCGGAAACTCTTCATCCAAATATAACTTGTCCGAACCACACATCTTATACATCACCAAATTAGGATCATCATTCAATTTGTTTCAAGATTTTGGAATATAATTCTTGTGGAAACATTCTTCATCTTCAAAATGATTCTTTGAACTTTGGTATTTTGTGGACTCACTATCTATTTCATTTTCATTCTCGAAAACACTATCAACCGCATTCTTAACAACTTCATGTTTATCAGTTTTAACATATTTTAACTTGATATTTAGCGCGTTTTCCACCCACGCCGGCTTCTTCCTAGCATAGCCATCATGCAGAGGAGGCGGAACGCGGTGATAACCCACGCAACTGTTTTCCCCATGCCCGTGCACATCCTCTCCATTCTCATCTTTCCCGGTAGGTTTCAGGAGGATATGATCCAAGACGTATTGAGCAGTAGAATAACTAATCAGTTTCTTGTCGACACGTTCAGTCTCAATGCATGCTTTCTCAAGTTCTTGTTTAAGCTCAACTATTTTGTCTATATGAATACTAATTGCAGTTTGTTTATCCAAAATAGTAGCTTTTAACATCATAATCGTAGCATCATTTTCGCGACTGAGGTCAATAAACTGATTAATTTTCTTGCTCATTTTGTCGTACGCTTCTTTCATCTGTTTGTAATCATAAGCCAACAGATCGTTGTGGTCTTTGAGTTCTTTAATTTGTTTTCTCTTTTTGAAAACATTCGACATCTTTTTCAAAACATTTAGCGCAAGCATTCTTTTGTTTTAAAGCATTCTCTTTTTGAACAAGCTCAGCGCATTTTTGTTTCAAAAGATCATCTTTTGCAGCTAATTTTGCACATGTTTGTTTTAAAATCTTGTCGTTTTCAGCAAACTCTGCAATTTTCTATTTTAATCTTTCTTCTTTTTTAGTACAAGCCATGCATGTTTCCATGCATTTCTTGCACTGAGTGTCGGTTTTAGTTTCAACAGTTTCAGATTTTATCACATCTTTTTCTTCACTCTCACTCTATCCTCTTACACTTTCTGACTCATCCTATGGCTCGAACTCAACTTTGTTGACTACCTCTTTCAGGTCTGCCATCATTGCTTTGTCGGATATTTCAGCAAGGTATTCAACAGTCATTTCTTTGTTAACATCTATGATCTCATCCACTTGTTTCTTTTCCGGTTCTTCTTCCTCCATTCTGCAATATCTCACTCGAATCTCGAACAGACCTGCAAAAGAGCTCATCATGTAAGGAGGAATAATAGATTTAAAACCATATAATATCTCGTTATCCACAGGTTCTTCATCGTAAGAACATTGGCAAAAAGAACTTCTTCCTATTCTTCTTTGACCACTTCCTGTTCTTTGACATCCTCTTCAACCACCGATTCTGGTTCCTCGATTATCTCTGCCAACAATGCCACTCCGTCACTCTTTGGGGTGTATTTGTCCCAGTTAAATCCCTCATCTTCTTGCGTAACAACTAACGCCTGACTCTTCTCTTTAGACGATCCATCTTCAATTTATGGCCTGTTGAAATTTGAAGGTTGTGGCTTGCTCTTGTGATAAATGGCTTTTCGATAATAATCATCATGGAACGGATTCAAGTTGTCGTTGACTTCATGATTAGGACATTCACGTTTGAAATGTCCCTTTTGTTTGCATTTAAAGAAGGTTACCTTTGATTTATCAAATCCAAGTTTCGTATCAGGCCCCGCTACGCTTTGACGACCCGTGATTTCCAAGAATCTCTAAGCTCTTTGAATGATACTTGCCATACACCATTTTATGTCTATCAATTCCATCTCCTCTAGATCTATTTGGTCGTAGTCTTCTTTTGTCATGTTGGGGTTCCTAATCTTTCCTGCAACAAGACTTTCATACGACTCTAAAACTGACGCCAAAAGACCATTTGTTGTTTAGCTGCTGCCTCATTTAAACCTTGAGGATTCTGGAGGTTCACACCTATGTTGAATTTTATAATGTGAGGGTTAGAATTTGTCACACCCCGACCGCGTAAAACAACGAAACCGCGGTGGAAACGTCGGGGAGTGGAGCGACAGAATTATTGTTTCACAACCATGGATTCAAAAGTTTCGTTTTATTTAGTTATTAACCATTAAATATTGTCTTGAAACAGAACAAACAGTTAAACATATTGTCTATCATTTGTTATTTAGTCACTATGGCCTCGTCCAGTCCTAAGTGAGCATGCATCCTTGTCGCAATCAACATCATTCAACACTACCTGAAACATATGTAAAAATAAAGTCAGCAAAGAAATGCCGGCGAGCACATAGGTTTTGTGAGAGTGTCGGATTCATAGCTCGTTTACATGTTGCAATACCTCGTTTAACTACAAGAGTCGTTAATTGAAAACTTTGTTTTGAAAAGAGTTTAGTATTGCAATATGATTAACCAACTCAAAACAAGTTGATTATAGTTTATAAAAATCTCGTTGCCATGAATCTTAACCCAAAACATTTGTTTATGTAAACCAAATTGTAAAATCGTTCTTGTAAAATAACTCGTATGTTTTATATCGTATAGTAAACATAATTGCGTGACATCGTTTAAAATCATTCGTCCAAGTGATCTAAATCATGCCACGATATGTAATATGATAAAAGCACTTATATATAAGAAGTACCAGCGGCGTATCTACCATGCTTTTATCACATTACACCCGTCCCGTTATCTAATCACAAACCAAAGACCAATCGTTCGTTCAATTCGTTTAACTTGTATAAATCGTTCAAATTGTTTCATTCGTTCAATCGTTCAAAGTCGTTCAATCGTTCAAAATCGTTCAATCATTCAAATCGTTCTCGTTTTAATTGTGAAAACTACTTTGGGTCGTCTCGCATATAACATTCAAACCTTCGCAACTCGTCCATCGTTCAACTTGTATTAACAAACCACCAAAGGGTAAGTTAACAATCATCAGGTTCAGTCGTTACCCACATAACCCCCATACATAACCATGGTGGCAGTCCGATAATGGGATTTGTCAGATCCTATGGTACCATAACCTAGTACTGGTCGGTTTGGCCAAAACTATTGAATGTCATTCGTTTTGTAAATACGTCCAACAAGTTCGTTCACATTATCGAAATCATTTATGTTTAATATAAACCATAGTATTTGTTTTTGAAATTATTGTTAAAAGCATCGAAATCGTTTAACAAATATGAATCACCCCAAAACAATTGAAAACAATAAAATAGAGGAACTATGTACTCACATGGAATTGCAAAGTATCCTCTATCTAGAGAACTTAACAAAGCTCAAGAAAACCAAGGAAATCAAGTGGTACCTAGTAATCGAATCGCTAGTTAATAAATCGACACCTAAATCGGAAGATCGGGTAGAATGAGGTCTCGTAAACCAAATGAGTATTGGAACTCATATGATATGGTTTAACAAAGCCTACATTCTAAATCGGAAACTATCCTAAGTGCTTACGACCCGTTACGACCCATTATGGTAGCTTATGCTACTTTAACGCGTCGTTCACGCAGATGCGCGTTCGAGATGCCTAACTAGTCCTATGACAGGTATTATATGCCCTAACATGTTTAAATATGTTGCATAATCAGTTTAAGTGACAAGAATTAAGTTACATATGCTTAAAATCCAATTATGCATGAAAAGGGCATTTTGGTGATTTTCCTAAGGCATATAAACTACCTATCATACAACTAATTAAACTAAGTGACCATAAGGTATAACTTCGGAAGGTTATTCCCTATACAACTATGGTCACTAAATGTGCTTGGTCGGATCCTAACGATCGACCAAACGGGTCGGGTTCGAAAGTCTAAGTTAGAAAACAAGATTAATATCAAAACAAAGTGTTTTGATACCCGAAAAATAGCTTCGTCGCAAAATGCACATAACAAGCATGAAAGAAGCTTACAAAAGGTCCAAGCAAGGAAGATTTGAACTAAAACACTCAGGTATGAAGCCTTAGCTTCAACTTAGAGCAGATTTAGATCAAATGTGTGAGGAATGAGAATGAACAAGGTGGGTATTTATAGGAGAACTTGAATTAACAAGATCTTTACAAGTGTTTTTGAGCAAATCAAGACATGATCCAAGCCATACACTTGTGGCACATGGTTTTAAATACAATTGGAGCTCTAAAACAAGCAAAATGGTATGCTCAGACCATGGTAAAATCGCCTGAAAACAGCTGTTGTGAACAGATTCAATGTTTCTGTCTGAAGGTCAGTCACGCCCCGCGAAGACATGTGTCTCAGTCTTCGCGCCCCGCCAGACAAGTTTGACAGATTGTCAGTTTTAGTCCCTGCAAGCCTGAAACTTTGATTTTGATGCATTTTCGACGCATTTAAGCCCCGTTAACCCAATTTCAAGGCTCTATAATGAAGTTAAAGCATAGGGAACATGAAATATGCTTGAAAACATCTCGGATGTCGGTTCGTTTGGTCGTACGATTGCGTTATTCGGTTAATTACGACGAAAACTCGAACGGACGCGAAAACGATCCAAATTTCACGACGAATCCAATCACTAAAAAAAATATTTTAATGATTACAAAAATTTTTGGGTGTCCGGATATGTTCAGAACGTAAGATATGCGCGTAAATGCAAACTTATGCACTTTTTGACGCTTTTAGTCATTATTGATCAATAAGTTTATTTTCGCATACCGAACCCCTCAAAACCTATTTCTAAGCTATGTAAAGGATATTTAGGGTATGTTTAACTTATGATCAAGTTCCGGAATGTTCCTTATTGTACAAATCGGCATAGTTTCGCAGTTTGACATAAATAGTCCCTGCGATCGAATAAAATTGTTTTTGACACACCAACCCATCCAAAACTTATTTCTAATTTATGTAAAGGTTATTTAAGGTATGTTAAGCCTATGTCACTGTTTCGGAGTGTTTTTTCGCGTTAAACTGATTACGTTTACGCATCAGTTTGCGTATAACTTTCCAGAAAGTAATTTAAAGATTGAAATCGAACTAGAATCAAATTGTAAAATCGTCAAACACAAATACACATATATTAACACCAAAACACATTGCTTCATTGATAATTGTTATTGTTTTACATCGTACATCGTTTACAGAGCACAGTTGTCACAGTCTCCCCTACTTTAGAAATTTCGTCCCGAAATTTTAACTAGAGGAAACTCGTGAAAACAAATGTGGATATTTCGCTTTCATTTGGTCCTCACGCTCCCAAGTAAACTCTGGGCCACGCTTGGATTCCCAGCGAACTTTGACTAATCGTATTTGTTTGTTCTTCAATTGTTTGATTTCACGGTCCACTATCTCCACAGGTTTCTCGACAAAGTGCATCATTTCATCAACTTGAATTTCGTCGAGTGGAATATGAAGATTAGTATCGGTTAAACACTTTCATAAATTGGACACGTGGAATGTTGGGTGAATATTCCCAAGTTCAGGAGGTAGCTCTAGTCGATAGTCAACCTTTCCAATTCTTTCAACAATTTTAAATGGTCTAACATATCGTGGTGCAAGTTTTCCTTTCTTTCCAAATCTCACCACTCCCTTCCAAGGGGATACCTTGAGTAGGATACGGTCTCCGACTTGAAATTCCAAGGCCCAGTAATGACTCAGTTATATGTTTTGTATTCACACTGTCATGCGTAGATCGATAGTTAACAAACCCTAAACCCTCTCTAAACCTAACGACGGCAGCAAACTCTCTCGAAGCATCATCTTCTTGGTCTAATTACCCTAAGCACTGTTGTTTTATCTTGTACCAAGGTTAGTGTTTTGTTTTAGATCTATATCCAATGCGTGGATTTGTTTTGTAACGAGTATGTAAGAATACGTGGGATCTTGTGTGTGTAATGTTCATCGCTCATTAACCATATTATGTAGCTAGGTTAGTTTGATGGAGTCCTGAAGGTTCTTGTATGTTCTCATGATTACTGTTTGGTTAGAATGATAAATATTAATTGAATGATTGTTATAATGATCATGATCATATGAATATGCGAATTGTTAAGGCACTTGTTGCATGTTGTTGATAATTGAGAACTGAATGATCGATCGATGATTATGGTGAAACTGTTGATGATGATTAGGGTTCTAGAACCTGTCAAACTGTAACCATTGAATCCGTAACAGCTGCTCGGTGAAACATATGGTTTCTCGTCACAACCCATATCGAAAAAACATGGGTGTTTCACCGACAAGCATCTCGACGAAACCTGTGGGTTTTCGTCACCCCTCACCTCGACGAAAGATGACCTTTCGTCATAGAGGGTGTTTTGCCGTGTAAGTTGCTGAGATGAACGGTAGGTGCTGTGATGTTAAGGATGATAGATACTTGTGTGTGTACACTACCCATGTTACATGTCAATGAGATTAAGAAACTTGGTTCAACAACTCACCTGCTATGTCATGTGTTACTCACATGCGAACTTACTAACTGATATACTGTGATCTTGTGAGGAATGTAAACTGTGTGAAAGCAACGACTTGTTTAATTGTGAAACTGATAATATTGTTAACCACGGTAGGGTTGGTTGATTAACTGGAGCGGGTAATTTGATAAATACCGAGCAAAGCTAAGGTGAGTTCACTGCTTTTTCTCCAAGCATGCGTCCCGGGGAGGGACATCTGGTAATCGTTCTGGGGACTAACGTCGGGTTATTGGGATGTTGGTTATTACACTCATTTCTATCATTAAGTCCCCTTACATATACCGAATAGTTGCCGGGGAGGCAACGGGGTTATTAGTTGATAGCGCTATTAGGTTTGGCACCCTCACACCGTACCAGGGAGGACGGTCGTGAACTAATTACCTTAACCACTTGACCAATGTGTGATAGAGCATTGGGGTTTGGGCAAATAAATCTAGAGCCATATGCGGTAATCGAGTTAATAACAACATCAAATCAAATCATTGAAATGTTTTACACTCATAACTGGTAACTATAACGTGTTAACAAACTTTGAACTCACCAGCGTCGTCTGACACACTTGTCTGCATGCTTGCAGGTCGTTAGATTCTTGATTATGGACTTGCTATCTGGAAGTGATGGAGTGGTCATGGGTCGAGACTCTTGGATACTCGCTTCGTTGATTATGAACACATGTTTTGAAACAATTGATATATAGTTTACATTATGTTTCCGCTGAACCTTTACTTTGGTTTAACTTATGACTTGGATTTATATTTTGAAATGAATGGAAAGTTTTATTTAAATATTATGTATAGTTCAATGTGATTGGTGGCTTGGATCCTGGAACGTCACACGTCCCGCAGTGATTCCGCATGTGGTATTTTGGGGGTGTGACAGTTTGGTATCAGAGCCACTGGTTATAGTGAACTAGGTTTTAAAACGTTTTTATAAAACCAGACTATAACCGAACGACTTAAAAAATCAACCATGACACTCAGCTCCAGATTGCAAGGTTCGTCTTCTGTTTACTTTATGCATTACTTGCTTAGTAGTTACACGTACATGACTTGCATGAAACAACATATTTGACACCTTGATGTGATTACCTGTGCTGCATGTCTTAGTGGAGCTAGAGAGTGTGGCACTACCCTTCGACTCTTATGATTATTAATCCTGGAATGCCTTTCGTGTTACTATTTGAATGTGGGGGAAACTTTTAGCGCAAGTTAAGAGGCACTGAGATAAGCATGCAAATTGCCTTATTATTATGGGTGCACACATAATAAAAACGTGAGGTGCATGTGAGTTCCAGTGAGGCTTATCGAGTGTGAGAAGGGTTCTGCCCTATTGTTTTGGTGTAAACTTTGTACTTTTGTAGATGTCAACGTGAGATTTGACTCCTACCCTATCCCGATTCTTAAACTTGTTCCCTCTCCTTATAAAGAATCATGAGTGGACGAGGCCATGGACGTGGACACATTGCGATGACTCCGGCTGAGTTGACAAATCTGATTAACACCCGTGTGGCTGAGGTATTAGCAGCCTACCAAGCTGGTACGATATGTGCCAAATCTTCTTTATTCTTGTGTCGCGTACACAACTCTTACCCTTGTGTTGTATTTTCGTTTCGTCCATTAGGTCAGCAAGCGAATCAGAATCAGAACCATCCGCCTGCTTGCACATTCAAGACATTCATGGATTGTAAGCCACAGACGTTCAGTGGGACTAAAGGGGCTGTGGGGTTACTGCGTTGGTTTGAGAAGGCTGAATCAGTGTTCGCTATGTGTAATTGTCCCGAGGGGGACCGTGTGAAGTATGCTACAGGCACTCTGGAGGATGATGCCCTAACTTGCTGGAATGCCCATGTGCAAATGTTGGGCATCGAGATGGCTAACGCCACTACTTGGGATGACTTCAAGGAGCTAATACGGGAGGAGTATTGTCCTCGAGATGAAATTTAGAAACTTGAAAACGAGTACTACGATTTGAAGATGGAAGGGTCTGAGATCGAGGCTTACACGAAACGATCTCATGAACTAGCAATTTTGTGCCCTAACCTGTCTCGACCTCCACCTCGAAGAATTGAGTTGTACATCAAAGGCCTGGCACCAACAGTAAAGAGTTTGGTCACTGCTGCGAACCTTAACAATCTGCCCACTATCATCCGTTTAGCACACAAGATTACGGACCAAGAGGTCGAATGTTGCTCATTGCCGCCACGTATTTCTACTACTACCTCTGATGCTACAGCTACCATACCTGCCAGTTATAACAAGCGTAAATTGAATGATGCTGACAAAGCAACCAGTGCCAATCAATCTTAGAAAAGGCCTGACAACAGCAATAACCGTAGTTTCAGTTAGTCGTCCTCAGTTAACCAAGGTCAGGGCAGCAATCAGAATCAAGGCTCCTACGTTGGAAAGAAGCCACAGTGCAACAAGTGTGGTTATCATCATTATGGACCGTGTGTCCGGGCTTGCCGTAGGTGCGAAAAGGTGGGCCATGGCCAAAGACTGTAGAGCCCCGCACCCAAAGCAGCAGCAGCAGCAGCAGAATCAGCAGCATCAGCGACAGCAAAGGCAACAACCCCATCAGAACCAGGGCTTTAAGAAGGGGTGTTTCCAGTGTGGGGATGAGGGCCACATTAAGCGGGATTGCCCTCAGTTGAATCAGAATGTTAACGACAACAACAACCGCCAGAACAACAACAATGCTGGAAACAACAACAATAACGGCAATAATGGGGGCAATGGTGCTCGTGGAAGGGTATTCACAATTGGTGCTGGTGATGCTAGGAACGACGACAATGTCGTGACTGGTACGTTTTCTGTGAACACTCTTTTTGCTTCTGTGTTATTTGATTCCGGTGCCGATTGGAGTTATGTGTCCCTAGAGTTCAGTCAACGATTAGGGTTAGCACCAACACCTTTAGAAGCTAAGCATGTAGTAGAATTAGCTTATGGCAAAACGATTGAAGCTTTGCATGCCCTTTTTGGGTGTAAACTAGATCTTGTGGGTCAAGTGTTTGATATTGACCTCCTTCCTGTTACTCTCGGTAGTTTTGATGTAGTGGTTGGTATGGATTGGTTGTCTAAACACCAAGCTGAGATTCTATGTAAGGAGAAGATTGTACGTATTCCTCTCCCCAGTGGAGAGTCATTTAGGGCGATGGTTGGTATCATCTCAGCTATGCAAGCGCAAGAGTGTCTACGAAAGGGGTATCCTGCTATTCTAGCACTTATTACCGATACTCCGTCAGAAGAAAGAAGGATCGAAGACCTGCCAGTTGTTCGTGAGTTTCCTGATGTGTTTCCTGTGGAACTACCTGGTTTACCTCCTCACCGTCAAGTGGAATTTCAGATTGATCTTGCACCAGGAGCGGCTCTAATTGCTCGTGCTCCTTATCGTTTAGCACCTGGAGAGTTGCAGGAGTTGTCTAATCAACTGCGAGAATTATTGGACAAGGGCTTTATTCGACCCAGTTCTTCGCCTTGGGGAGCCCCAGTCCTGTTTCTGAAAAAGAAAGACGGGTCCTTTCGCATGTGTATTGATTATCGGGAACTCAACAAGGTGACTTTCAAGAACCGCTATCCTCTGCCATGTATCGACGACTTATTTGACCAGTTGCAAGGGTCCAGTTTTTACTTGAAGATCGACTTAAGATCGGGCTATCATCAAATGAGAGTCCGGGAGGAGGATGTTCCTAAAACGGCTTTTCGAATGCGGTATGGGCATTACGAGTTTTTAGTTATGCCGTTTGGGTTAACGAACGCGCCATCGGTATTCATGGATCTCATGAACCGTGTATGCAAACCGTATCTCGACGACTTCGTTATCGTGTTTATTGACGACATTCTGATTTATTCAAAGAGCAAGGAAGATCACGAGCGACACCTGTGTCTTATTTTAGAGCTTCTGAGGAAGGAGCAACTTTACGCGAAATTCTCTAAGTGTGACTTCTGGATTCGAGAGGTACACTTCCTTGGCCACATTGTGAACGAATCAGGGATACACGTGGATCCTGCTAAGATTGATGCTATCAGAAATTGGGCGGCACCAAAGACTCCTTCAGAGGTGCGACAATTTCTTGGACTCACTGTGTATTATCGTAGGTTTATTAAGGACTTTTCGAAGATCGCCCAACCTCTTACCTCATTGACACAGAAAGGCGTTGTATACTCGTGGGGAATGAAGCAAGAAGATGCCTTCCAGTTGTTAAAGCAAAAACTCTGCAGTGCACCGATCTTGTCTCTACCTGAAGGTACAGAAGATTTTATGGTATATTGTGATGCTTCGATTCAGGGTCTCGGTTGCGTGATGATGCAACGCGAGAAGGTGATAGCTTACGCCTCGCGACAGTTGAAGGTTCACGAGAAGAATTACACGACTCACGACTTGGAGTTAGGATCCGTGGTGTTTGCGCTCAAAATCTGGAGGCATTACCTGTACGGTACTAAATGCACTATTTATACCGACCATCGGAGCCTTCAGCACATCTTTGACCAGAAGGAATTGAATATGCGACAGCGTCGCTGGGTAGAACTTTTAAACGACTATGATTGTGCAATCAAGTATCATCCGGGTAAGGCTAACGTCGTAGCTGACGCTCTCAGTCGAAAGGAATCGAAACCCAAATGTGTTCGCACCTTACAGCTCACCATTCACTCTAACCTACCTGACCAGATCCGCTCTGCACAAACGGAAGCGTTGAAAGAGGAAAACATTGAAGCAGAGTACTTAAGAGGCATGGAAAGACGACTTATAGAGAGATCGGATGGTATCCTCTACTTCATGGAGCGTTTATGGATTCCTTTGTTTAGTAACCTTAAAGAGCTTGTGATGGACGAAGCACACAAGTCTCGATACTCTGTTCATCTTGGTTCGGATAAGATGTATCAGGATCTCAAAGTTATGTATTGGTGGCCGAAGATGAAAGCTCACATCGCGACTTATGTGAGTAAATGTTTGACCTGCTCGAAAGTTAAAGTGGAATATCAGAAACCGTCTGGATTGCTGCAACAACCGGAAATACCCATGTGGAAATGGGAGCAAATCACAATGGATTTTGTCACTGGGCTACCTAGAACTCAAAACGGGAACGATACCATTTGGGTGATCGTCGATCGTCTCACGAAGTCAGCGCATTTCCAAGCAATCAAGGAAACGGATAAGTTCTCACAGCTAGCTGCTGTCTATCTTAAGGAAGTGGTTTCTAGGCACGGGGTGCCGACATCTATTATTTCTGATCGTGACCCGCGTTTCATCTCAGATTTGTGGCAGTCGATGCACAAATCATTCGGCTAGCGTCTCGATATGAGCACTGCTTATTACCCGCAGACGGATGGTCAAAGTGAGCGAACCATCCAGACACTTGAGGATATGTTACGAGCATGCGTAATTGATTTTGGCAAGGGTTGGGAGAAACACTTGCCGCTTGATAGAGTTTTCTTACAACAACAGTTACCATACCAGCTTTCATGCAGCTCCATTCGAAGCAGTGTACGGACGGAAATGTCGTTCACCTCTCTGTTGGGCTGAGGTGGGTGACAACCAGATTACAGGCCCGGAACTGGTACTCGAAACCTCCGAGAAAATTGTTCAGATCAGGAATCGTATGACAGCAGCGCGTGATCGTCAGAAAAGCTACGCCGATAAGCGTAGAAAACCTTTGGAGTTCGCAGTTGGTGATCGCGTTATGTTGAAGGTCTCACCCTGGAAGGGTGTGGTGCGTTTTGGGAAACGCGGCAAGCTTAACCCTCGTTATGTTGGGCCATTCAAAATTCTGGAGCGAATTGGTAAAGTGGCCTACAAGCTAGAGTTACCTGCTGAGTTGGGTAACGTTCATGATGTTTTACACGTGTCGCAGCTGAAGAAGTGTTTGTCTGATGAGACACTTGTGGTACCGTTTCAAGAGCTAAAAATTGACGACAAGTTGCAGTTTGTCGAGGAACCAATCGAAATCATGGACCGGGAAGTCAAAGTCCGCAAGCACAGCCGAATTTCGATTGTGAGAGTTTGTTGGAAACTCAAGGCGTGGACCGGAGTTCACATAGGAACGCGAGGATCAGATGAAACTCAAGTACCCTCATCTATTCCTAACTGACAAGTCTAAATCTGATACAACTAGTGAATTTCGGGATGAAATTCCCATTCAAGTTGGGGATGATGTGACACCTATGGAAAATCCACAATTATCATCCTAATTTAACACCTTGTCGTTTTGGATTGCTTGGCAAATTTCGGGACGAAATTTCTTTCAAGTTGGGGATGATGTGACAACCCAAGTTTTCAAGGTCTTTCCTCGACACGTTACCTGTTACAAACTCTGTTTTTTTTGGTAATTTGTTTGCGTGTGTGTTACATTATGGATTGGTTAATTAATATAAACTTAATATAAACTAGTAAACTCTTGCAAATTAAAACCATGTACGATGAAACACTAGTGTTTCGCCACAAATCTTACTCGACGAAACATGGGTGTTTCGCCGGAGGAGTGTTTCGCCGCATGGGCCTTCGGCCCAGATGAGGCCCAGTAATGACTCAGTTATATTTTTTGTATTCACACTGTCATGCGTAGATCGATAGTTAACAAACCCTAAACTCTCTCTAAACCTAACGACGTCAGCAAACTCTCCCGAAGCATCATCTTCTTGGTCTAATTACCCTAAGCACTGTTGTTTTATCTTGTACCAAGGTTAGTGTTTTGTTTTAGATCTATATCCAATGCGTGGATTTGTGTTGTAATGAGTATGTAAGAATACGTGGGATCTTGTGTGTGTAATGTTCATCGCTCATTAACCATATTATGTAGCTAGGGTAGTTTGACGGAGTCCTGAAGGTTCTTGTATGTTCTCATGATTACTGTTTGGTTAGAATGATAAGTAAGTATTAATTGAATGACTGTTATAATGATCATGATCATATGAATATGCGAATTGTTAAGGCACTTGTTGCATGTTGTTGATAATTGAGAACTGAATGATCGATCGATGATTATGGTGAAACTGTTGATGATGATTAGGGTTCTAGAACCTGTCAAACTGTAACCATTGAATCCGTAACTGCTGCTCGGCGAAACATATGGTTTCTCATCACAAGCATCTCAACGAAACCTGTGTGTTTCGCCGACAAGCATCTCGACGAAACCTGTGGGTTTTCGTCACCCCTCACCACGACGAAAGATGACCTTTCGTCATAGAGGGTGTTTCACAGTGTAAGTTGCTGAGATGAATAGTAGGTGCTGTGATGTTAAGGATGATAGATACTTGTGTGTGTACACTACTCACATGCGAACTTACTAACTGATATACTGTGATCTTGTGAGGAATGTAAACTGTGTGAAAGCAATGACTTGTTTAATTGTGAAACTGATAATATTGTTAACCACGGTAGGGTTGGTTGATTAACTGGAACGGGTAATTTGATAAATACCGAGCAAAGCTAAGGTGAGTTCACTGCTTTTTCTCCAAGCATGTGTCCCGGGGAGGAACGTCGGGTTATTGGGATGTTGGTTATTACACTCATTTCTATCATTAAGTCCCCTTACATATACCGAATAGTTGCTAGGGAGGCAACGGGGTTATTAGTTGATAGCGCTATTAGGTTTGGCACCCTCACACCATACCGGGGAGGACGGTCGTGAACTAATTACCTTAACCACTTTACCAATGTGTGCTAGAGCATTGGGGTTTGGGCAAATAAATCTAGAGCCATCTGCGGTAATCGAGTTAATTACAACATCAAATCAAATCATTGAAATGTTTTACACTCATAACTGGTAACTATAACGTGTTAACAAACTTTGAACTCACCAGCGTCGTCTGACACACTTGTCTGCATGCTTGCAGGTCGTTAGATTCTTGATTATGGACTTACTATCTGGAAGTGCTTCAGTGGTCATGGGTCGAGACTCTTGGATACTCGCTTTGTTGATTATGAACACATGTTTTGAAACAATTGATTTACAGTTTACATTATGCTTCCGCTGAACGTTTACTTTGGTTTAACTTATGACTTGGATTTATATTTTGAAATGAATGGAAAGTTTTATTTAAATATTATGTATAGTTCAATGTGATTGGTGGCTTGGATCCTGGTACGTCACACGTCCCGCGGTGATTCCACATGTGGTATTTTGGGGGTGTGACAGTAAACCTAGTTAATTTTTTTTATATAAAGATGGGGAATCATGAGATTGTAGCCATTATAGATAATTAAAAATAGAGGGACTAAATAATACATAATGGAAAGTTTTTTTCTTAAAACACTGGATAAGTTCAAAAACATATGTTTGTATGTTGTAATTCGACCAAGAACCCAGGGAACCCAGTTCTTCTTCTATAAAACCCTAAACACACAAAACCAGCTTAAAATCAAAGGAGGAATTCGATCTGGAATCAATTCCAAGCTAAAATTGTGATCACCAAGCTTAAAGAGATCACAAGTTATGCTCAATTTTGAGTTTCGATGAAGGTTTGATTCTTCTTGAATTTTCATAACTTTAATTATTGAAGAATTAATTGATGTTATGGCTAAATTATGATGAGTACTAGTCTATGAACAAACCCTAGATGAAGAATTTATGATTTTATGATTATGAATTGAGGATTTCAATGTTTATCATATAGAACACTTGAATCATAGTGATGATTTAGTGTTACTTGATAGATATTGTCACACCCTCCAAAAACCCCACCCCGCCTTGGAGGCGTGACATGCCCAGGATCATAGCCACCAATCATATTGAACAAAGCATGTAAGTAATTTTTATAAAATCCAACACAATACAATTGGTGTCAAAACGTAGTTTGAGTTTACAGCGGAAGCACAAAACATAAGTTTAATATTAATTGAAATGTTTTCCCACAACGACCACGCCTCCTCGTGCAAGCTCCTTAAGCTAGGGATCTAACGACCTGCAAGGCATGTAACAACGAGTCAACAACAAAGTTGAGTGAATTCACGGTTTCTGTTCTCTGGCTTACTAGCCCGTAGGATTATCCCGAAGTTTTGTTTTGTTGTCCTAACCAGGACGAACGTACGTTATTCTGCACTCTGGAGAATTCGTATGTATCGCGGTCTCCCAGACATGTGTTCGAAGATTAGTGGAGTGGCATCCTACCAACTGAGGATTGCCGTGCCTTGTAGAAAGTCTGTGAACTCACCTTGATTTAACAAGCTTCCTGATTCTAACTCTTCTGAGAATTAGCATCTACTTTGGTATGAGGTAGAGTTTAGCCTACTGATAAGCTTAATAACCTAATTTGCACACGAAACTAGGTAAGTAACTTAATACAGCTTTTACGATAACTCACGAGATCAAACCCTCACAACAAATGACAAAGTGCGATAATTAAACATCCAGCGGATTCACAACGAATGACAGAGTATAGTCCGATTTCGAACAGCACTCAAACATTCAAGTCGAAATCACGACGAATGACAAAGTATAAACCCAATTTGAGCAGCACTTAAACATCTATCGGATAGTTTCAATCGATCGGACATTGAATCGTAATAGTGATCGAATTAATACCCTGTATCGTAGCATCAATTAGTGATAGTGTGTGTTAATTGTAGTAATCGGAAGATAACTCAACGTACAAGTTGAATTTCTCCGTCGTTTCAACACCAGAAACTAAGTGCCAATGTCTGCTATTTATACACAAATTTTGAACAGCTTACTGACCGTAACAAATATTCCCTTACGGTCCGTAAGGGACACCTCATTCTTATAGGGTAGCTACGTGTGAGACTAGGCCTGTTGAGTCAACAGTTTCTTAAAATTCTATTCTGACAACGAATTAAATAGATAATCATCAATAGAAAATACCCCCCCTGAGTTTTAGGGGCTCTAATCCTGATTCTGATTGTTCTGGAAATCTTAGGGTTTGTGCAGAATCACTTGGGTTTCTAAATTAGGGTTTCCTATTGGACTAATTATAATACTAAATAGGACTTTTTAGTGAGAGTTGCTACATTCTCCCCTCCTTATAGAAATCTCGTCCTCGATATTTACTCAAATAAGTAAGGATACTAGTACTAATCTTTTATGCTCGAGAAACTTAACCTTTCTGTTTTATATCTAAAGTCACAAATCTTTAAACTTTTCATTTATCTCTATGTCTTAAAGAGATACTACCAGCAATTTGTCAGATAAACACTTCTTAAAGTTGCATATATGAAATACTTAGGGATGACTTAACCTTAACCCATAGCACTTAAAATAAATATTATAGAACACCATAAATTATTGAGTCTTGCACTTGGAATGAAGCATCGTTGTGGATTATTGAACACTTTACCGGTTATAGTCTGGTTTTCATCAAAAACTTTTTTTTCCTTTATTAAAACCAAGTTCACTATAACCAATGGCTCTGATACCAATCTGTCACACCCTCCAAAAACCCCACCCCGCCTTGGAGGCGTGACATGCCCAGGATCATAGCCACCAATCATATTGAACCAAAGCATGTAAGTAATTTTTATAAAATCCAACACAATATAATTGGTGTCAAAACATAGTTTGAGTTTACAGCGGAAGCACAAAACATAAGTTTAATATTAATTGAAATGTTTTCCCACAACGACCACGCCTCCTCTTGTGCAAGCTCCTTAAGCTAGGGATCTAACGACCTGCAAGGCATGTAACAACGAGTCAACAACAAAGTTGAGTGAATTCATGGTTTCTGTTCTCTGGCTTACTAGCCCGTAGGATTAAGATTATCCCGAAGTTTTGTTTTGTTGTCCTAACCAGGACGAACGTACGTTATTCTGCACTCTGGAGAATTCGTATGTATCGCGGTCTCCCAGACATGTGTGCGAAGATTAGTGGAGTGGCATCCTACCTACTGAGGATTGCCGTGCCTTGTAGAAAGTCTGTGAACTCACCTTGATTTAACAAGCTTCCTGATTCTAACTCTTCTGAGAATTAGCATCTACTTTGGTATGAGGTAGAGTTTAGCCTACTGATAAGCTTAATAACCTAATTTGCACACGAAACTAGGTAAGTAACTTAATACAACTTTTACGATAACTCACGAGATCAAACCCTCACAACAAATGACAAAGTGCGATACTTAAACATCCAGCGGATTCACAACGAATGACAGAGTATAGTCCGATTTCGAACATCACTCAAACATTCAAGTCGAAATCACGACGAATGACAAAGTATAAACCCAATTTGAGCAGCACTTAAACATCTATCGGATAGTTTCAATCGATCGGACATTGAATCGTAATAGCGATCGAATTAATACCCTGTATCGTAGCATCAATTAGTGATCGTGTGTGTTAATTGTAGTAATCGGAAGATAACTCAACGTACAAGTTGAATTTCTCCGTCGTTTCAACACCAGAAACTAAGTGCCAATGTCTGCTATTTATACACAAATTTTGAACAGCTTACGGACCGTAACAAATATTCCCTTACAGTCCGTAAGGGACACCTCATTCTTATAGGGTAGCTACGTGTGAGACTAGGCCTGCTGAGTCAACAGTTTCTTAAAATTCTATTCTGACAACGAATTAAATAGATAATCATCAATAGAAAATACCCCCCCTGAGTTTTAGGGGCTCTAATCCTGATTCTGATTGTTCTGGAAATCTTAGGGTTTGTGCAGAATCACTTGGGTTTCTAAATTAGGGTTTCCTATTGGACTAATTATAATACTAAATAGGACTTTTTAGTGAGAGTTGCTACAGATATGATATAAGTTAAGTGTTAAATTGGTATTCTTGACATATGAATTGGAAAAGTATGATTTAACATGGTTAAAATTATTAATCATGAACTTGATATTGTTAGAACACTCATTTCGCACATAAGATGTTTGATAAAATGCTTGAATGAACTTGAAATAAGTGAAAAATATGAAAGAATCACTTATTTGACTAGTTATAAGCATTTCGTGTTGAATATAGAAGTATGAATTCAAAGCGATATGTCCGAATTGAAGTCTATAGGCAATTTGGGTGGAACCTCAAGTAATCAAGGAGGATCGGATACCCGTTTGAAAGGAAAGCGTTAAAGGTACGTGGCTATGCTCTTCGTAGATTTCGTTATTAAATTACGTCAATTGTTTTTTTTTTGGGTAAAGGGTTACCCCGGTGATTCTATATATTCACAAACCAAAAAACACAAGTAGTGTAGAATGCCTACACTAGTTCATTCATGAGACATGCCCCGGTGATTCTATGTATCGGACCGTACACTAGTTATTAAATTACGTCAATTGTTATTGAATGATAAGTGTATCGTTATGAAGTTTGAAGAGTGTCAAAATGGCGAATTCCGTATAGACAAACTGAACAAAATTAATAAGAGTTTGAAGTTAGGATAAGATAATAAAAGTGATGGATTTCACTATAATAGTCAAACAGGTCAAGTTGACCCAGATGGTGATTGTTTGGTAATATAAAGCGATGGATGTCGTTAAGGAAACCAAACGGGTCAAAACTGTGACAACCCTCATTAAACCAGGTATCCGTACAATTAATTAATATTAAATTTGTGCTTAATGACTGTGCTTGATTACAACTGATGACTTAAATTGCTTTATGATTTCTGCATCATACATACATGTGCATCACATTTCATACCGTCACACCATTTATTACATACAAACTTTAGTGACATACAGGATGCACAAAGCACAGTTAGCACAGTGAGCGGATAACTCAGAAATATACTGACAGTGCCAGTACATAGACAGACAGTGTTTTGAGGCCCAGTATGAGCCAGAGACAAGGTACTAAACTAGTATGGTGTGTAGGGAAGTGAGGACCATAAAACTGTATCACTAGGTGATAGTTTGAGTGCCGGAAAGTGTTTAAAACTCACTTTAAGTGCAGAATTCTGCATTTTTCAGCAAAATTCAGCTTTTTAACATACTAGTATTGTGCAGAAAATTGACTGAATGGTCCTGAATGCTTTCCTAAGTGTTGGGAATTAATTGTGTCACAAAAAGTTACATAAAAGACACTATACGGTATAACATAGCACTTTAACGAACCGGTATCTAACCAAACAACCGGACATTACCCGGGACACAAAATTTTTGCCAGAAACATTGTTTTATTATTTTTGAGCTAGTTATGGTCTCTGAATACCCCAACACACTATAAAATATATCATACACATAATACACTAGATATTACACTTAACCTCCAACTATTTACCTACTATCATTCAAAATTTACAAATAACCCCCCCCCCATATGAAATTACGGTCCAAAGGGGAGGACCCCACCACCAAATCCCACTAGATATTATCTCTTATTTTATTTGATCTTGCTTGATTGTTTAGAGATAATATTGAGTGTAGAGATTATAAGTATGGTGTGTATATTCAAGAAATCATTTCATATCTTCACACCATCTCTCACTTACTCTCTCTCTCCCTCTCGGCTCTCCCTATTGCCGCCACCACCACCACCTTGTCACCACCATATTCATCCAATTCCAAGTTCATTCAAAGGAGTTCTATTGGTGGCCGAGAATGAAAGGCGATGTTGCGGTTTATGTTGGCAAATGTTTAACTTGCGCCAATGTGAAGGCCGAGTACCAGAAACCTTCAGGTCTTACGCAACAACATGAAATACCCCAGTGGAAGTGGGAACAGATTTCAATGGACTTTATAACGAAATTACCAAGGATGCCCAAGGGCCATGAGACAATTTGGGTGATTGTAGACCGTTTAAACGAAATCTGCACACTTTTTGGCAATCAAAGAGAAAGACAACACAAGCAAGCTTGCTGAGCTGTACCTGAGAGAGATTGTTGCACGACATGGAGTGCCTCTTTCAATTATTTCCGATAGAGATGGAAGATTCGTATCAAGGATTTGGCAATCCTTCCAAGAAGCTTTTGGCTCTCAGCTGAATCTGAGTACTGCGTTTCACCCGCAGACAGACAGACAGAGCGAACGAACGATTCAAACATTAGAAGACATGTTGCGAGCTTGCGTAATGGATTTAGGTGGAAGTTGGGACACACACCTACCATTGGTCGAATTTTCATACAATAACAGTTATCATGCAAGCATTCAGGCCGCATCGTTCGAAGCTCTCTATGGACGCAAGTGTCGATCACCTTTATGCTGGGCAGACGCGGGTGATAGGCAGCTTGTTGGTCCGGAATTGGTCAAAGAAACGACAACAAGATTTTACAGATCCGAGAGCGCATCAAAGCGGCTCGTGATCGTCAAAAGAGTTATACGGACCGAAGAAGGAAACCTCTGGAGTTTGAGGTAGGAGATATGGTTTTGTTGAAGGTTTCACCATGGAAGGGTGTGGCACGCTTTGGGAAGCGTGGGAAGTTGAACCCCAGGTACATTGGTCCCTATAAAATCCTGAAAAGGATTGGTTTGGTAACGTACAAGTTGGATCTACCCGCAGAACTAAATGGCGTTCATGATACATTTCATGTATCTAACCTGAAAAAGAGTCCAACTCAAGAAACGGTTGTCATACCTGCCGACGAAGTCCACATTGACGACACACTCCACTTTATTGAACTACCTGTCGAGGTTACTGATTGGAAGATTAACAAGACGCGACGGAGTAGTGTCAAACTCGTCAAGGTTCGTTGGAACGCGCGACACGGCCCAGAGTTCACTTGGGAGCGTGAGGATCGCATGAAGGCTAAATACCCACATTTGTTTCCCAAGACCCCTGCAACTAGAAGCAGAACTTAAATTTCGGGACGAAATTTTCTTAACGGGGGGAGAATGTGACAACCCTCATTAAACCAGGTATCCGTACAATTAATTAATATTAAATTTGTGCTTAACGACTGTGCTTGATTACAACTGATGACTTAAACTGCTATATGATTTCTGCATCATACATACATGTGCATCATATTTCATACCGTCACACCATTTATTACATACAAACTTTAGTGACATACAGGATGCACAAAGCACAGTTAGCACAGTGAGCGGATAACTCAGAAATATACTGAGAGTGCTAGTACATAGACAGACAGTCTTTTGAGGCCCAGTATGAGTCAGAGACAAGGTACTACACTAGTATAGTGTGTAGGGAAGTGAGGACCATAAAACTGCGTCACTAGGTGATAGTTTGAGTGCCGAAAAGTCTCTAAAACTCACTTTAAGTACAGAATTCTGCATTTTTCAGCAAAATTCAACTTTTTAACATACTAGTATTGTGCAGAAAATTGACTGAATGGTCCTGAATGCTTTCCTAAGTGTTGGAAATTAATTGTGTCACAAAAAGTTACATAAAAGACACTATACGGTATAACATAGCACTTTAACGAACCGGTATCTAACCGAACAACCGGACATTACCCGTGTGACAACCCTCACTAAAACAGGTATCCGTACGACTTAATTAATAATTAATTATTGCTTAATTACTGTGCTTGCTTGAACTTGTGAATAAACTGCTACTTGAACACTGATACATGTACTTACTTGCATCATACTTTACTTGCTGTCACTACATTATTTACATGACTGAACCTTAGTGACAAACATGATGCACAAAAAGCACAGTAGCACTATAACGGATAACCTATTGAACATGCTGATAAAGCCAGCATCAGGCAGACACTGCCTCTAAGGCCTGTAAGAGCCTGAAATATTTTGCTACACTAGTGGTGAGTGTAGGGATATAAGGGTTGTAGAACTGCGTCTCTAGGAATAAGTCACAATGACTGGATGTGCCTAAAACGTACTCTAAGTACAAAACTCAGCACTTTACATAATAATTCAGCTTTTAGCTAACTAATAAAGTGCCAAAACTTGAGAAAAATATTACCAGACGCTTTCCAAAGTGTCAGGAATAAGTTGTGTCACTAAAAAGGGTATTAACGACACTTTAAGCTTTGTTAAGCACTTTAACGGATTACTATCCAACCGAACAACCGGACTATACCCGGAACATGAAAATATTGTTATTTTCATTATTTATCTTTTTCTGAGCCAGTTAGGGTCCCTGAATACCCTAACACCCGTCATAACATACTACACACTAGTAACCGGGTTAAGTACCTAACTAACTAACTTAACCTAACTAGTAACTAACTAATACTTGGAAATGGACCAAGACCCCCCCCCCCCCCCTTGCTAACCGTCCCCATTAGAGGGGGGACACACTTGGTACAATTTTGATTATTTTAATCTTAAGTGTCTAATATCTAGATGGCACATAAACCTTTGGTTAATACTCACCCTATGTCACACCCCGACCACGTGGAACATACAAAACGTGGCGGAAACGTCGGGGAGTGTTGTAACAGAATTAATTGTTTCAAATCCATGGCAATTGAAGTTTCGTTTTACTGATTAAAAGTGTTACAATGTCTTAACAAACAAAGAAATACAACATAATTAACTAGTCTTGCATCTTTTATTGTCACTAAAGCCCAAGTCTGCCTATGTGTATCTTGATCATCTTATGCAATAGCTCCTGAAAAACACATGTGAAAATAGGTACGTCAGCATAAAAATGCCGGTGAGATACATAGGTTTTGTGAAAATAGGTTTCATGACTTTTGTTTGAGAAAATGTTTAGTCATGAACCTTGTTATTTGCTTTGTTTTGTAAATCATTTGAAAATTGATAAGATCAGATGATATGTATAAATAATGTATGGTTAAATGAATAACCATGTAAAATGAGTTTGTATTAGATAGGTTGCTTGTAAAACAATGTCTTGTGAAAAATATGTTATTTGTATAAAATGTTCTATGTCTCAACCTGAAATGATTCAGATAACGCTACAATATGTAATACCATACAAACACTTATATATAGGAAGTACCAGCGGCGTATCCACCATGCTTGTATCATATTACACACGCATCGTTACTTAATCACTTAATCAAACCAAACCAAACAATGTAAGATGTCTATGTTTAAACCAATTGCCAAATGTATTGAATAATATGTCAAAATGTTTATGTCAAGATGTAAATCATGTAATGTGTAACCAAAAATGATATGTATGGCTAGTGAAATGCATCAACTAAACCATATGCACAAGAACATAGTATCGAAGTAAAACTTGGTTTAAATCAAAGTTATGTTTTGTGTAGTAAATGCATGATCAATGTAAATCATGTAATATGCGTCCAAAATGTAAGTATGTGATGAATAACAAATGTACTAAGTATGAAGAACAATGCACGATTGAACATACATAGCATGTGAACTGTACTAAGTATGCAACAACAGACATACGTAGCATGCGACCTGTACTAAGTATGCAACAATAGACATACGTAGCATGTGATGTAATGTAAAACAATGTACTAAGTAATGCACACAATGGGCACACCTAGCATAAACACAATGAAATCATGTACTATTATGTACTAATGAACATAGCAAGTATATGATGTGAAAACAGGAAAGCATGAAAGTAACAAGTAGGCACATGTGTTCCACCCCAAAATGTTTGGAAAACAGTAAAAGAGGGGTCTATGTACTCACTTTGAGATTGCTCAGAAGTCCTAGGATAACCACCAAGCAATGCTAGAGATCACGGAATCAAACGACACCTAATATAGGTAACTACATAATTAATCCGGACCTAAATCGGAAGATCGAGTAGCATGAGGGTTCGTAAACCAAACGAGTGTAGAGACTCGTGTGATATGGTTTAACAAACCCTACATACTAAATGAAACTTAACCTAAGTGTCTACGACCCATCGCGACCCATTAAGGTAGCTTATGCTACTTTAACGCATCGTGCGCGTGAAACGCGTTCGGACCGCCTAACTAGTCCTATGACAAGTGTTATATGCCTAACACATGTTACATAATCAGTTATGTGACAAAAGTTTAGGTTACATATGCTTAATTACCAATTATACATGAAAAGGGTATTCTGGTAATTTACCTAAGGCATATAAACTACCTATCATACAACTACTTAAACGATGTGACCATAGGGTATAACCTCGAAAGGTTATTCCCTACCTACTATGGTCACCTAATGTGTTTGGTCGGATCCTAATGATCGACCAAATGGGTCGAGTTCGAAGGTATAGGCGATTTATCAGATCGCCTACCCTACGACTCTAGACAACGTGGTAATCAGTGGGCATAGTCCCAAGGGACTATGACCAACGTGATTACACTCACGTTGCGAAGTTCAAACGAACTTCGCATTGACCATTACTGGTCAACGCTGAAAGTCAAACAAAGTTTGACTTTCTGACTCGAAAAGCAGTAAAATAAGGAAAAGAACGAAAGAATACTTACGAAGGGTCCCCGAATGCTAATCCCGATCCAAGAACTCAGGTATAAAACAATGGTTTCAACTTAGAGCTCTCAAATCAGAATTCTTGTAAGAAATGAGGTTGGGGTGATGGGTTATTTATAGTTTTCGGGTAACCGTTAGGATCGTTTCATGGAAAACGTGCCATGATCCCATCCGTACAAGTGTCGGAAAGTTGTGGTGGCTAAAAACCATCCTCATCAGCTGAATATGCAAGTGGGAAAGGTGTGGTGGTGGTTAAAACAGCTGGAAATGCTGACTGTTCGATATTATCTGTTCTGATAGGCTGAGGCGGCCCGCTTCAGCATTAGACAAATCTAATGCGGGCCGCATGGCCCTTCTGATCCGCATATATCTTTCAAAAATGACAGTTTCAGCCCCTGCACGTGTTTAAGCCCATTTTCGACACTTCTAAGGCCCGTAAAGCCAACTTTAAGGCCCTAAAATGTTGCCTAAATATTGTGGACATGAAACATGCTCAAAAATATGCCGGGTGATGGTTCGTTTGGTCGTACGAACGCGATGTTCGCTTAATTACGACGGAATGCGCATAAGCGCGAAAAACGATCCAAATGACGAAACGAATGGATTTTTCTTATGGCGAACACTAAAATAAAATATTTTAGTGCTTACATAAATTTTTGGATGTCCAGATGTATTCAGAACGTAAGTTATGCGCGAAAATGCAAACTTGTGCACTTTTTGACACTTTTAGTCCCTGAATGACACAAAAGTTTATTTTAGCATACCGAACACCTCAAAGCCTATTTCTAGGATATTTATGGTATGTTTAACTTATGGTCATGTTCCGGAAGGTCTGTTACTGTTCAAATTGGCATACTTTCGCAGTTTGTCAACTTTAGTCCCTGTAAGTGATTAAACTTGATTTCACCACACCAAACCTTCAAAAACTTATATATAAGTTATGTAGAGGTTATTTAAGGTATGTTAAGCCTATTTCACTATTCCGGAGTGTTCGTTGGATTAAACTGGTTATATCTACACATTAGTGCGCATATAACCTTCCAGAAAGCGATTTAGAGTTTGAAATCGAACAAGAGTTGATATGTGCAAAAGATACACATATTTTTACAAATCCCAAGTATGAAATACTATATTTCATTGGTTTGGAATTTGTTTGATGGTTGGAGTGACACAGGTGTTACAGTCTCCCCTACTTTAGGAAATTTCGTCCCGAAATTAATTCGTAGGAGTCTAACTGTGGCTTTGTGTCAAATGACCACCAGAGATATGAAAGGCATAATCCTGTTATTTCTCTTTAACGGACATTCTTCAGAATTGAAAAATGAACGGAGTTATTTTCAACAGGCATTCTTTAGAAACAAAAATGAACGGAATAGTCATTTTACATCTTAGAAACAAAAAATGAACCGAATGAGTCATTTTACATCTTCAGAAACAAAAATGAACGGAATAGTCATTTTACATCTTCAGAAACAAAAATGAACCGAATGAGTCATTTTACATCTTCAGAAACAAAAATGAACGGAATGAGTCATTTTACATCTTCAGAAACAAAAATGAACGGAATAGTCATTTTACATCTTCAGAAACAAAAATGAACGGAATAGTCATTTTACATCTTCGGAAACAAAAATGAACCGAATGAGTCATTTTACATCTTCAGAAACAAAAATGAACGGAATAGTCATTTTACATCTTCAGAAACAAAAATGAACGGAATAGTCATTTTACATCTTCAGAAACAAAAATGAACCGAATGAGTCATTTTACATCTTCAGAAACAAAAATGAACGGAATAGTCATTTTACATCTTCAGAAACAAAAATGAACCGAATGAGTCATTTTACATCTTCAGAAACAAAAATGAACGGAATAGTCATTTTACATCTTCAGAAACAAAAATGAACCGAATGAGTCATTTTACATCTTCAGAAACAAAAATGAACGGAATAGTCATTTTACATCTTCAGAAACAAAAATGAACCGAATGAGTCATTTTACATCTTCAGAAACAAAAATGAACGGAATAGTCATTTTACATCTTCAGAAACAAAAATGAACGGAATAGTCATTTTACATCTTCAGAAACAAAAATGAACAGAATTAACTCTAGATACATGACAAAACTTGCTGTGGTTTCTGTGCACTGAATTTCCATAATTATGTACGCGTCCATAATTACGTAATTCCTTGCACAGTCCGCACAGTGCATTTCATGATGTGTAGGGGAAGAAAATATCAAACCTGTGATGAGTGTGACTAGACTACCATAGGGTCCTTTTAATCAGATTAACACATGATCTTTTTAATTAGACCACCAAGGAGTCCTTTCAGCTATATCATCACTTGATATACCTGACCAGATTTTTTTTTGGATCAATCTGTTTAACTAGACCACTCAAGGGGTCTAATTATAGAATAGTACAATAAAATCCAAGGGACTTAACTACAACGTAGAAGCCCATTGAGGATTTAATATAGTACACAAAGATATGGAAGATTCTACGAGGATTTGGATAATAAGAATTTGGATCACACGAAAACATAAAAGGAAACACATAAGCACATAATCACATAGTTGTTTGACTTGTTTATTAATTTGTTATCTTTGGACGCGGATACTTAAAGCACACCAGGAATCCCATTCGTGGATTTCATTTGGCACTTTAATCATTTCAAGAATCCATCCATGAAGATAGGATGATTTACCAAAAATTTGATTTTTCGTTTTCAGGAAAACGCAATATGCGAATTAAGGTACACAATAATTTAGAACATACGGAAATACCCTTAGGTACCCTATTAAGAATTTATAGTGGTACTTGGGGTATTCGTACAGAATTATAACTTGCACCTTGTACTTCATCTCTTTGCAAGAGACGGGTACTTAGGATCTTTGTGGAAAACGCAAGAGATTGTAAAATGGAAGAATTTTGGGGGTAGTCTGTCCTTTAAGGAATACGGTTCCTTGATTGTCGGTATTGAAAGAGATATGTTGTTATGCATACAACCACATAAATACATTGCAATGTAAATAAGAAGATTTATTTATCAACAATGATAACAACTGTTTCATGGACCTTGACAACAAAAGAAAATAATACATAGGATGTGATTATTTCTAAAGAGTGTTGTCTTCTAGTCGATCAGATGCTCATCTCTGTGCTGGATTAGTGTTAGCAAGCTTTGGGCAATTTCTTCGGAAATGTCCCATCTCGCCACACTTGTTGCAAGAACCTGGTGGAAAGCGAGCTCGAGCAGGTTTGTTGTCAGCTTGATTCGGTGCAGCTGCTGCAACGCAAACTTTTGCCATATGACCTTTAAGTCCACAAATTTGGCATTCGTGGCACTTCACATTAGCATGATGATGTATACCACATCGGTTGCACAAGGGTGAAGTTCCATTGTATGGCTTCCTAGCACGGGGTTGAGCTGGTTGTTTGGGGACGGCCTGACCATTGTGAGCGACCATGGCGAAGTTCTGAGAAGCCTTTTGCTTCTTTGACCGCTCAAGGGATCCAGTCTGCTCATCCATGGTCTTTGATTCCTCGACTGGTTTCTTGTCACCCTTCCGGAAAAGCTTACGTTTCCTGATCTGAGATTCAGTCAGAGTTGCAGATAGCTCAATGGCCTGCCTAACCGTAGTGGGGTTACTACCAGTAACAATGTCTTGAACTGCGTCAGGGAGACCATCAATGTATTTTTCGATCGCCTTATCCAAAGGCGTAACCATGGTAGGACACAACAGGCTCAACTCCTCATATCGATCAGTGTATGCTCGATGTTCACCGCTGTCTTGCTTAAGATCATCGAATTCCCTTTCCAATGCCCTGATCTCGTGACGAGGACATAATTCCTTCATCATCAGTGCTCGAAGTTCTTCCCAAGTTTGGGCCAGTGCCACTTCGGCACCCCTATCTCTCACCACACCGTTCCACCATGTCAAAGCTCGTTTCTCGAAGACACTAGATGCAAAATCTACCTTTCGCTCGTTTGGACATTGAACATGCCTGAAGGTGCTTTCTAGACTCTCGAACCATTGCAGAAGTGCAGTCGCTCCTTGAGACCCAGAAAACTTGGATGGCTTAGCTGAGTTGAACGTCTTGAAACTGCAGAGAGCCTTATTGTTGTTGATAGCTTGGTAACATTGAGCAACGACGTTCGGGATTGCAGCAGTCATTTGCTGTGTAATGACAGCTGCCAGCTCGTCAACAGATACAGGATTTTCGCGTCGTGGAGGCATTCTAAAAGAGAAGAACATGAAAGGAAACGAGTGAGAGAATTAGACGAAAAGAATGAGATGAACAAATCTGATGAAAGCAAGGGTAGTGGTCATTTGTTTGTTACTACAAAGCAACAAACGACACACAGTGACTGAATTAAAGTAAATGGATCAAAAATAATGTATCGCGAAGACATGCTCGCCTATAAGTGAACACTCATCCCAAGAATTCCCAGGTAAGCACAACTGGTCTCGCGTCTGATGAGATGTATACGAAGTGCTTGCCTAGACAGAAAACCCAGAATACAGGCATTCACCCTTCCAGTTTGCACGTGTTCACATTATTTAAAACCCAAAACCTTGATGAGATTTTAAAAATTCAAAGGGGTTCAAAACCTTATAATCAATCATCCTAGAACAGATGATTAGTTTTCGAAGCGGTTTTGAAATTTATGTTCTTGTTGTGGTCGTCGCCTAAGGATAGGTGACAGTATTGTTTTATGACTAAACGCAAGTAAACTCGCGTTAGGGTCCTAAGAAAGTTATAGACTAGGTCAAAGCATTACTAATAACCTAATTCCCTATAACCATTGGCTCTGATACCATCTTTTCTGTCACACCCCGACCACGTGGAACATACAAAACGTGGCGGAAACGTCGGGGAGTGTTGTAACAGAATTAATTGTTTCAAATCCATGGCAATTGAAGTTTCGTTTTACTGATTAAAAGTGTTACAATGTCTTAACAAACAAAGAAATACAACATAATTAACTAGTCTTGCATCTTTTATTGTCACTAAAGCCCAAGTCTGCCTATGTGTATCTTGATCATCTTATGCAATAGCTCCTGAAAAACACATGTGAAAATAGGTACGTCAGCATAAAAATGCCGGTGAGATACATAGGTTTTGTGAAAATAGGTTTCATGACTTTTGTTTGAGAAAATGTTTAGTCATGAACCTTGTTATTTGCTTTGTTTTGTAAATCATTTGAAAATCGATAAGATCAGATGATATGTATAAATAATGTATGGTTAAATGAATAACCATGTAAAATGAGTTTGTATTAGATAGGTTGCTTGTAAAACAATGTCTTGTGAAAAATATGTTATTTGTATAAAATGTTCTATGTCTCAACCTGAAATGATTCAGATAACGCTACAATATGTAATACCATACAAACACTTATATATAGGAAGTACCAGCGGCGTATCCACCATGCTTGTATCATATTACACACGCATCGTTACTTAATCACTTAATCAAACCAAACCAAACAATGTAAGATGTCTATGTTTAAACCAATTGCCAAATGTATTGAATAATATGTCAAAATGTTTATGTCAAGATGTAAATCATGTAATGTGTAACCAAAAATGATATGTATGGCTAGTGAAATGCATCAACTAAACCATATGCACAAGAACATAGTATCGAAGTAAAACTTGGTTTAAATCAAAGTTATGTTTTGTGTAGTAAGTGCATGATCAATGTAAATCATGTAATATGCGTCCAAAATGTAAGTATGTGATGAATAACAAATGTACTAAGTATGAAGAACAATGCACGATTGAACATACATAGCATGTGAACTGTACTAAGTATGCAACAACAGACATACGTAGCATGCGACCTGTACTAAGTATGCAACAATAGACATACGTAGCATGTGATGTAATGTAAAACAATGTACTAAGTAATGCACACAATGGGCACACCTAGCATAAACACAATGAAATCATGTACTATTATGTACTAATGAACATAGCAAGTATATGATGTGAAAACAGGAAAGCATGAAAGTAACAAGTAGGCACATGTGTTCCACCCCAAAATGTTTGGAAAACAGTAAAAGAGGGGTCTATGTACTCACTTTGAGATTGCTCAGAAGTCCTAGGATAACCACCAAGCAATGCTAGAGATCACGGAATCAAACGACACCTAATATAGGTAACTACATAATTAATCCGGACCTAAATCGGAAGATCGAGTAGCATGAGGGTTCGTAAACCAAACGAGTGTAGAGACTCGTGTGATATGGTTTAACAAACCCTACATACTAAATGAAACTTAACCTAAGTGTCTACGACCCATCGCGACCCATTAAGGTAGCTTATGCTACTTTAACGCATCGTGCGCGTGAAACGCGTTCGGACCGCCTAACTAGTCCTATGACAAGTGTTATATGCCTAACACATGTTACATAATCAGTTATGTGACAAAAGTTTAGGTTACATATGCTTAATTACCAATTATACATGAAAAGGGTATTCTGGTAATTTACCTAAGGCATATAAACTACCTATCATACAACTACTTAAACGATGTGACCATAGGGTATAACCTCGGAAGGTTATTCCCTACCTACTATGGTCACCTAATGTGTTTGGTCGGATCCTAATGATCGACCAAATGGGTCGAGTTCGAAGGTATAGGCGATTTATCAGATCGCCTACCCTACGACTCTAGACAACGTGGTAATCAGTGGGCATAGTCCCAAGGGACTATGACCAACGTGATTACACTCACGTTGCGAAGTTCAAACAAACTTCGCATTGACCATTACTGGTCAACGCTGAAAGTCAAACAAAGTTTGACTTTCTGACTCGAAAAGCAGTAAAATAAGGAAAAGAACGAAAGAATACTTACGAAGGGTCCCCGAATGCTAATCCCGATCCAAGAACTCAGGTATGAAACAATGGTTTCAACTTAGAGCTCTCAAATCAGAATTCTTGTAAGAAATGAGGTTGGGGTGATGGGTTATTTATAGTTTTCGGGTAACCGTTAGGATCGTTTCATGGAAAACGTGCCATGATCCCATCCGTACAAGTGTCGGAAAGTTGTGGTGGCTAAAAACCATCCTCATCAGCTGAATATGCAAGTGGGAAAGGTGTGGTGGTGGTTAAAACAGCTGGAAATGCTGACTGTTCGATATTATCTGTTCTGATAGGCTGAGGCGGCCCGCTTCAGCATTAGACAAATCTAATGCGGGCCGCATGGCCCTTCTGATCCGCATATATCTTTCAAAAATGACAGTTTCAGCCCCTGCACGTGTTTAAGCCCATTTTCGACACTTCTAAGGCCCGTAAAGCCAACTTTAAGGCCCTAAAATGTTGCCTAAATATTGTGGACATGAAACATGCTCAAAAATATGCCGGGTGATGGTTCGTTTGGTCGTACGAACGCGATGTTCGCTTAATTACGACGGAATGCGCATAAGCGCGAAAAACGATCCAAATGACGAAACGAATGGATTTTTCTTATGGCGAACACTAAAATAAAATATTTTAGTGCTTACATAAATTTTTGGATGTCCAGATGTATTCAGAACGTAAGTTATGCGCGAAAATGCAAACTTGTGCACTTTTTGACACTTTTAGTCCCTGAATGACATAAAAGTTTATTTTAGCATACCGAACACCTCAAAGCCTATTTCTAAGCTATGTAAAGGATATTTATGGTATGTTTAACTTATGGTCATGTTCCGGAAGGTCTGTTACAGTTCAAATTGGCATACTTTCGCAGTTTGTCAACTTTAGTCCCTGTAAGTGATTAAACTTGATTTCACCACACCAAACCTTCAAAAACTTATATATAAGTTATGTAGAGGTTATTTAAGGTATGTTAAGCCTATTTCACTATTCCGGAGTGTTCGTTGGATTAAACTGGTTATATCTACACATTAGTGCGCGTATAACCTTCCAGAAAGCGATTTAGAGTTTGAAATCGAACAAGAGTTGATATGTGCAAAAGATACACATATTTTTACAAATCCCAAGTATGAAATACTATATTTCATTGGTTTGGCATTTGTTTGATGGTTGGAGTGACACAGGTGTTACACCCTAATTGCCTATAAGATCATGGTTTAACCTATCATTCATTTCACAACACTCATAACACAACAACACTCCCTCTCTCTCTCTAGAAAGCTCACGGCCGAACACCCCCCTCCCCTACATCCATTTTGGAGTTTAGTTCATTCCATTCCAACGTCATACAAGCTTCAAGGATCACGTATTAGGAGGCTTGGTGCACTCGGAGTTTAAAGGACCTCTTTATCTTGCTTTTATCCACGCGTTTTTCGCATAGATTCTTCCCTAGCCTTGAGCTAGTGGTATGTTGCTAAAATCACCTTCTTAAACTATTTTAAAGTGGTTAATACGATATATGATGATTAAAACTCGAAATCTTACAAGATGATACTTTAAAGTCTACTAAAAATGCTATAAGTGTTGGATAATAGCTCATATGTTGTGTAAATGTTGTAGTAATTGAAATTTGTGATTATTTAGACCCGATCTATGTTGTGGTAGCTCGGATCATCACTTAACCCGGTTTGGTCATGATCACGAATCATGACATAAGGTTGTTTTGAATAGAACAAGGGTTAAAGGGTGAAACTCTACCACACACGAGTCATGAACTTGTGTAAAAATGTTTTACTTGTGGAATAGTGTTTAAAACTAGCAGATCTACGTATCTACAAGTGGTATTTTCAAAGGACCAAGCGTTAAAGAAATCATGCTTTCTAAAAATGGATCTTACACTAACAAGAATGGTTTTTAGAACACACAAGTGTGTAAACACTTGTGTAACACAAAGTTTCGACAAAATGACTATTTTTTTTTTGTAAAAGTTGACGAGAAGTTGTAAAGACGGAACTTCCATAAAAACGAGGTTTTTACAAAATCGGATTGTTTTATATATAGATCCACTAAAAGTAATGAGATTTACTTCACAGTTTGAATAAATCACAAGTTCATGAAATTTATACGATTTATATACGTATTTTTGACTAGTTGTGATTTGAACATGGTTTTGATTGAATAAGAAGATTGTTGGTTTGATTTATAAAAGAAAATGATACGCTTAAAAGCGTGGCCACCTCCAGTTACAGAGGAAACTCTGGCGAAATTTTTCCAAAAATCCTAACACTTAGAAATATTTTCACTATAAGCATTAGAAATACTTTTCGACATGATTTCAAATTATAGATTTCGCCACGACTTTATTTACAAAACATCGGAGGTGGGATTTCACAAAATAAGACGTGATACATATATTTATATTTAGTATATATTCTTCTTTCACAACATCACTTGTATAAGTGTTTATGATTATTTTGTGAACTACGTAAATATTATTTTTAGAGTAAAAATAATATTACTAAGTATTATTTTGGGAAAATCACATGTATTAAAATATAATATTTTTGGGAAGAATATTCATATTTTGGAGTTGGAAATAAAATATATTAAGTGAGACTTAATAGTGAAATCTGAATGTTACGAACACACATGTATTAAATCCCCCATCCTTGGGAAGGAGAATAACTACCAAGTATATACAGAACGTAAACACGAAATAGTTGCCTAACTATTTCCCAAAAACTTAAACCATAAAGCTAAGGCACGGCCATCCGTCTAATAGAGTTAGCACGTGTAGGTCGTCATACAGCTGATTGATTTGGAGGCATACTTGGTAGAGACGCACCACTGTGAGTTCATGTCCCCCTTTTCTCTTAACTGTTTTCAGATTTCTAAACTGCGGGGGTGAAATACATGTTACTTTGATTATAAGTACATTATACATGGTATGGTTAGCGTAAGGAGGTTTATTACTTAGATCATGTGAGTGGGTAGGCAGAAACTGGAGGCCATTAATCCTCATTGTAGGACCGAGGGACGTAAGCGGTAGATCTATCTGGGTGTAGCGAGCCCAACTCTAGGCCCAACAGAACGGACCTCTGGGAGGCCCAACAGAACGGACCTTGGAGTGACTTTGTACCCAACGCTAAATCTGCTAGGTTTGAGTCTTCCTACTTGCACTTCACATATATCGGTGGCCTTGCAAACCACTGGTGATCTCAATTCCCTTATTTGCTACATACCAAGACTATTTTTATACTCACAAAGGTTTACTTACTCACTTACACATGAACTCGCTCAACATTATTGTTGATTTTTCAACTTACATGTATTTCAGGAAATTAAAGATCTGGCGCGGTATGTTATGTTTTCCCGCTGCATAAGGGTTCCAAGGTCATCCCAGTTTAGGAAATGTGACTCTTTCCTGGACAAGTCACAAATCTTAAACTGCGTTTATTTCATGTCGGTGTTTATGTTATTCAAGACAATGTTTTATGTTATGAGGTTGTAAGTCTCTAAGACAATGTTGTGTTACTCTGGTTTTAAAACTTAATCGAATGGATGATCTTGCATGATTTTATTTCATATAGCTTTGTTATGGTTAAGCTATGGTATTAAGAAGTCACACCAAAATAACCACGCTTCCGCAAAGCCAGGGTGTGACAGCTTGGTATCAGAGCTCTGATCATAGCGAACTAGGATTCTTTCTCGAGTCTAGACTATGATCACTAGGGCTCTCACGAAAACATTTTTCTGCATACCACTGAAGTCCAGATCCAAAACTTTTTACAAACAAATGTTGAGCACATTTTATTATTTATAGGCTCAGTCTAGAAGGGCTGAGGCTCGGTCTGAGAGGCCGAGGCTCGGTCTGAGAGATCGACGTAGTTGGCTAGTTGGACTAGGAAGAGTAGGCTCAGTCTTGGAGGCTGAGGCTCGGTATTGGAGACCGAGGCTCGATCTAAGAGGTCGAGGTAGATGATAGAGCAGTCTTAGAGACTGGGAGAAATTGGCTAGTGAGACTAGGAGTATCAGTCTAGGAGACTGGGAGGCTAGTGGGACTAGGAGAATGATTTGAATGCTTACTTGGTGACTTATGTGATTATTTGATTGTATGATTGACTGTTTGTGCTTGTTGTGTTTATGTTACAGACATTATGGACACCTCTGGCACTGGTGATTCAGACACCACAGGACCTAGACCTATAGTATCGGACGACCTAGAGTCTTCTGAGCGCGAGGTTCACACATCCGACGTTACGAGCACGGACGAGGATGATTTCCAGCCCTTCGCTTTACCTGATGGTGCTGATAAGCTCGCTGATGGCCCTTTGGCCGGGGACCTACCGTTAGTGGAGATCCCTGCTCCCATACCCTTAGCTGTTTATCCTGCCTATGATTTGCTTCTCGACGCCGACGATGACGATGATGTCGATCTTTTTGATGACGAGCCTTTAGAGGACGAGGTTCAGGGCGAGGCCCTTCTTGTTGCTGGTGATCTCTTGATGATCGCAGATGCTCCCGCCGAGGAGTCACCTGCTCACTCTCCGGTCCCAGACTCTTTCGAGTCTGTGGCCTCCGCACCTTCACATACGCAGAGTGCGCAGCACTTTTCTCACGGATCAGATCCCGACCAGGCATCCTCTGTTGCCCCTATTCCTAGTTTTACTTTCGACCACGAGGATGTGGAGGATTCCGATCCTGTCTTTCCCCCAGGATTCGACCCAGATGAGGATATAGAGTTTATACCCATGGATCAGCCTATGGAGGATCCAGTCGACCCAGTTGATCCCATCGATCCCGAGTTTGATTTTGAAATGGCCTTTGATGAGCCCGAGCAGCCACTAGACCCTGCTCCTGACCCAGTACTTGAGCATGACCCAGTTCATGCCGACGCACCTATTATTGAGCCTGTCGTTGCTGACCCACCTATTGATGATCATCCTATAGATGCTCCATTATTGGAGGGCGATCATGTCCTTGTTGCTGATCACGTTGATCCCCCACTTTTTGCTGATGCACCAGTTGACCCCCTTGTCGTACCTCACCATGATCCTATGCCAGCCCAGTTTGATCGTGCGCTTTTTGAGGCACGGATCGACCCCCGAGACGAGCACGCCCAGTGTGGGTGGATTCCTGCTGATGACGAGGTCCCACCTTTTCCCCCTCAGATAACTGATACCCGTCACATTGATACCTCTTTTTCATTTCCTCAGTTTACACCTCCAGCGCGACCTGGAGAAGGTTCTTCGGCACACCCTTTTGGGCATGTACCAGTATCTATCCCTGCTATACCACCATCTGCTACTTTTCCCACTGTTTCTCCATTTCATGTGGCACCTTTTGATCCCACCAGTGAGCCGTTCCTTTGGGCACCACACTCTGCTATGCCACCGACTGACCCCTACCATTCTTTCCACATGGGGTATACTATTGAGGACGTTTTGATGTCTTTTGTCGCCCAGCACGAGGCACACACACAGCGCATTCAGGAGCTTGAGAGAGCTCAGACGCCGCCGTGTCCGTGCCAGGGTCAGACCCACTCTCCGTTGCAGCCCTCTCGACCTGTTCCACCAGACTATGCTGCAGCCTTTTTGCCCTGGAGCAGCAGGTTGCTTCATTCTTACGCACCCAGAGAGCCATGGAGGAGGACTGGCTCCATTTGCGCCGCTTGTTTTACACTCACTTTCCCCCTCCTCCACCGCCATCCGTGTAGAGCTCTTCAGTACCGTATAGGTAGACATTGGTGAGAAGACGGCGAATGCTTTTGACTGCACAGCATTTTTGGAGACTACATTTGATTCTGACTTTTGTTGACATGTATTTGATGTATTGACACCGATTTGATATAGTTTTTGGACTAGGGTGATGTAGCCCTTAGTCGATTGATGTTGTATGACACTGTGATGTACTTGTACGCTTACTATGTGGTCTCGATATATGGCAATCGCAGTATTTTCATCAATATTTGATGCTTGATTTGGTTATTTGTATTTTAGGACATGGGATGTTGTGTGATTGATGTTTGTGACATGGGATGTTATGTGATTGATATGATTATAACATGAGATGTTATATACTATTACTATCGTTATATACATACGCTAAATTATGACCTGACTTATGTATTATAACTATGGCCTGACCGACGTAAACACATCTTTTAGAAGATGCCGCCGAGACGTGAGACACACATGCCTACTAATGAGGCAGAACTCCAGCAAATTATCGCTGCTGCCATTGCACAATACGCCACCTCTCAATGAGGGACTAGTGGAAGCAACTCTGGCAACACTGGCAACAACAATAATCCACCTCATGGTAATACTAAGTCATTTAGACATACCATGACCTAATTGGATATCTTTAGCAATAATGCTAATGCCCATCGTATGTTATAACATATATGCAGGATGCACCTACAAGCAGTTTCTAGACTGCAAGCCGGTCAACTTTGATGGCACAGGAGGTGCTGTCGCCTTTGTTCGTTGGGCCGAGAAAACTGAATCTGTTCTTCGCATGAACAAATGCGCGCTAGATCAGCAAGTCACCTATATCTCAGGGCTATTCTTGGATGGAGCCCTCTCTTGGTGGAATTTGCAAGTACAGACACTTGGTGAAGCTGCTGCCTACGCGCTAACCTGGACCGAACTGAAGGAACTTATGCACAAAAAGTACTGCTCTCGCGCGGAAATCCAAAGATTGGAAACCGAGTTCTGGCACTTGAAAATGGACGGTCCAAAGATCGCAGAATACGTTCAAAGGTTCCATGACTTATCGCATGTGGTACCCTACATGGTCACTCCGGAGTTCAAGCGGATTGAACGTTTCATTTGGGGATTAGCTCCTCAAATCATAAGCATGGTAACCTCATCCAAGCCTGCGACCATTACTGAGGCGATCGATTTGAGCGTGGCTCTCACAGAGGAGGCCATTCGCCTGAACAAGTTTGATGATGCTGAGCCTAAGAAGAAAGACACTCACGTCGAGTCGTCAGGAGGTAACAAACGGAAGTTCTCGAACTTCAAGTAGGGCGCCAGTGTGGTGGTTAAGAAAGGAGGATCAGACACGCCAGCTTAGGTTACAGCTGGTAGAGGGAAGAAAGGAAAGGGATACATGGGCACCCAACCCAAGTGCAACGACTGCCAACGCCACCATTCTGGTCGTTGCGGGCCAAAAGTATGCGAAGCATGTGGGAAACGTGGCCACTTGAAGGACACTTGTTGGGCCACTACTGGTGAGGGAGGCCAGGGAGGATTCGGAAACAGAAATAACAACCGGGGTGGGAATGGAAATCGCCCACAAGGAAACTATGGAGGTAACGAGAATCGAGGCAACAATGCTAACCAAGCGGGCGCCGTGAATCGTAATCAGAGGAATGATCAAGCTGGTGGAAACGGGCAAAGACTTGGATGCTTTAACTGCGGTGATATCAGGCATTTTAAGAAGAACTGCCCAGAGTTAAACCAAGCCCGTGGAAGAGTGTTCCAAATCGAAGCAAGGGAGGCGTGCCAGGACCCCAATGTCGTTACTGGTACGTTCCCTGTAAATCAACGCTATGTATCCGTTTTATTTGATACTGGTGCCGATTATAGCTTCGTGTCGCTAGAATTTAAGAATATGCTTGGGTTAGCCGCTAATAAGTTAGATATTCCCTACTCGATCGAATTGGCTAATGGGAAGTTAGTAGAAGCCAACGAAGTCATCAGAGGTTGTGTGATCGAATTAGGAGAGCGTGAGTTTGCTTTGGATTTACTACCAGTCCAGTTGGGGAGCTTTGACGTAGTAGTAGGAATGGATTGGTTATCAGGTAACAAGGCTGAGATAGTTTGTCACGAAAAGATCGTTCGTATCCCAACCGAAGATGGAGAAACAATTGTGGTTCACGGAGAGAAGCGTGATACGCCGTTAAGGATTATCAGCTGCCTGAAAGCGCGAAAGTGTTTGCAGAAGGGATGTGTTGCCTTCCTGGCACACATTGTGGATAAGAAGGCTGTTGAGCCGAGAATCGAAGACATCCCTGTCGTGAGGGAATATCCAGAAGTCTTCCCAAAGGACTTACCTGGACTGCCACCTCAAAGACAAGTAGAGTTCCGCATTGACTTAGTTCCAGGCGCCGCGCCTGTGGCTAAGGCACCTTATAGACTTGCTCCGTCTGAGATGCAGGAACTGTCGACATAACTTCAAGAGTTGTTAGACAAGGGATTTATCCGACCAAGCTTCTCGCCTTGGGGAGCTCCAGTCCTGTTTGTCAAGAAGAAGGACGGTAGTTTTCGTATGTGCATCGACTACAGAGAGTTGAACAAGATGACGATCAAGAATAGATATCCTCTGCCAAGAATCGATGATCTATTCGATCAACTGCAAGGCTCAAGCTTTTATTCAAAGATCGACCTTCGATCTGGATACCATCAGTTAAGGATACAAGAAGAGAGTATCCCGAAGACAGCCTTCAGAACTCGTTATGGACATTACGAGTTCCTTGTTATGCCGTTTGGTTTGACAAACGCACCTGCAGTCTTTATGGAATTAATGAATAGAGTTTGCAAGCCGTACTTGGACAAGTTCGTGATTGTGTTTATCGACGACATCTTGATTTATTCAAGGACAAAGGCTGAGCACGAGCAGCATCTAAGAGCTATTTTGGAGCTGCTGAAGAAAGAACAGTTGTACGCCAAATTCTCTAAGTGCGAGTTTTGGCTACGTGAAGTCCAATTCCTTGGGCACGTGGTAAATGGAGATGGAATCCACGTGGATCCAACCAAGATCGAAGCAATCAAGAATTGGGAAACGCCAAAGACGCCAACCGAGATTCGACAATTCTTGGGTTTGGCTGGCTACTATCGAAGGTTCATTGAGGATTTTTCAAAAATCGCTCAACCTTTGACGCTCCTCACGCAGAAAGATAAGAGGTTTGATTGGGGAATCAAACAGGAAGAAGCATTCCAGATACTGAAGGATAAGCTCTGCAATGCGCCAATCTTAGCACTACCGGAAGGTACAGATGATTTTGTGGTATACTGTGACGCCTCACGTCAAGGATTGGGTTGCGTGTTGATGCAACGCCAAAAGGTTATTGCTTACGCATCGCGTCAACTGAAAGTGCACGAAAAGAACTATACCACACATGATTTGGAACTTGGCGCAGTAGTATTTGCATTAAAGATCTGGAGACACTACCTTTATGGTACAAAGTGTACAATCTTTACAGATCACAAGAGCCTACAGCACATCTTCAACCAGAAGGAGCTGAATATGAGGCAAAGACGATGGGTTGAGTTGCTGAACGATTACGACTGCGAGATAAAGTATCACCCAGGGAAGGCGAATGTGGTCGCCGATGCCCTAAGTCGAAAGGAGAGGATCAAGCCCATAAGGGTTAGGGCTTTAGAAATGATTATCCGAACCGATCTTTCCTTGCGCATTCGTGCCGCGCAGAAAGAAGCTCTCAAGGAAGGAAACCTTGAAGAAGAATATCTCCGTGGGATGGAGAAACTATTGGTACCAAACGAGGAAGGAACGTTATGCTTTGAGAAAAGGATTTGGGTTCCTTTGTTTGGAGATTTAAGGAAGGTTATTTTCGATGAAGCTCACAAGTCGCGGTACTCTATCCATCCTGGAGCGGATAAGATGTACCAGGATCTCAAAGATTATTATTGGTGGCCTAGGATGAAAGGCGATGTTGCTGTTTATGTAAGCAAGTGTTTAACATGTGCCAAGGTTAAAGCCGAATACCAGAAGCCTTCAGGACTTCTGCAACAACCCGAGATTCCCAAGTGGAAATGGGAACAAATCTCAATGGATTTTGTTACGAAATTGCCAAGAACACCAAGAGGCCATGACACTATTTGGGTAATAGTGGATCGATTAACAAAGTCAGCACACTTCTTACCTATCAGAGAGAAGGATAATACGAGCAAATTGGCTGAAATTTACATGAGAGAGATCGTCGCGCGCCATGGAGTACCTCTCTCAATCATCTCTGATAGAGACGGAAGGTTTGTGTCAAGGATATGGCAATCCTTCCAAGAAGCCTTTGGCTCACAATTGAATCTGAGCACTGCGTTTCATCCGCAAACTGACGGTCAGAGCGAGCGAACGATACAGACTTTGGAAGACATGCTGAGAGCGTGTGTTATGGATTTGGGCGGTAGCTGGGACAAACATTTGCCTTTGGTCGAATTTTCATACAACAACAGCTACCACACCAGTATTGGTGTCGCGCCATTTGAAGCCCTTTACGGACGCAAGTGCCGATCACCCCTATGTTGGGCTGACGCAGGTGATAGGCAGCTTGCTGGTCCCGAAATCGTCCAAGAGACGACAGACAAGATTGCGCAGATTCTTAAACGCATCGAAGCAGCTCGGCACAGACAGAAGGCCTATGCGGATCCAAACCGGAAACATGTGGAATTCCAAGTTGGAGAAATGGTGTTATTAAAAGTTTCACCCTGGAAGGGTGTGGCACGCTTCGGAAAGCGTGGGAAGTTAAATCCGCGCTACATTGGTCCTTTCAGAGTTTTGGAAAGAATAGGACTAGTAGCATACAAGTTGGACCTACCTGCTGAACTCCATTCAGTCCACGATACATTTCATGTATCCAACCTAAAGAAAAGTCCAACTCAAGATGACATTGCCATTCCCACCGACGAGATTCATGTTGACGACACGCTCCATTTCGTTGAAGAACCGGTTGAGGTTACGGATTGGAAAGTAAACAAGACCCGCCGGAGCAGTGTCAAGCTCATCAAAGTTCGTTGGAATGCCAGACACGGTCCTGAGTACACCTGGGAGCGTGAGGACCGGATGAAAGAGAAGTACCCCCACTTATTTCCTAAGAACCCTGCATCTACAAGCAGAACTTAAAATTTCGGGATGAAATTTATTTAACGGGGGGAGAATGTGACAACCCTCACTAAAACAGGTATCCGTACGACTTAGTTAATAATTAATTATTGCTTAATTACTGTGCTTGCTTGAACTTGTGAATAAACTGCTACTTGAACACTGATACATGTACTTACTTGCATCATACTTTACTTGCTGTCACTACATTATTTACATGACTGAACCTTAGTGACAAACATGATGCACAAAAAGCACAGTAGCACTATAACGGATAACCTATTGAACATGCTGATAAAGCCAGCATCAGGCAGACACTGCCTCTAAGGCCTGTAAGAGCCTGAAATATTTTGCTACACTAGTGGTGAGTGTAGGGATATAAGGGTTGTAGAACTGCGTCTCTAGGAATAAGTCACAATGACTGGATGTGCCTAAAACGTACTCTAAGTACAAAACTCAGCACTTTACATAATAATTCAGCTTTTAGCTAACTAATAAAGTGCCAAAACTTGAGAAAAATATTACCAGACGCTTTCCAAAGTGTCAGGAATAAGTTGTGTCACTAAAAAGGGTATTAACGACACTTTAAGCTTTGTTAAGCACTTTAACGGATTACTATCCAACCGAACAACCGGACTATACCCGGAACATGAAAATATTGTTATTTTCATTATTTATCTTTTTCTGAGCCAGTTAGGGTCCCTGAATACCCTAACACCCGTCATAACATACTACACACTAGTAACCGGGTTAAGTACCTAACTAACTAACTTAACCTAACTAGTAACTAACTAATACTTGGAAATGGACCAAGACCCCCCCCCCCCCTTGCTAACCGTCCCCATTAGAGGGGGGACACACTTGGTACAATTTTGATTATTTTAATCTTAAGTGTCTAATATCTAGATGGCACATAAACCTTTGGTTAATACTCACCCTAATTGCCTATAAGATCATGGTTTAACCTATCATTCATTTCACAACACTCATAACACAACAACACTCCCTCTCTCTCTAGAAAGCTCACGGCCGAACACCCCCCTGTCACACCCCCAAAATCCACACGCGGAGTATCACCGCTTGGAGGCGTGACTGACCAGGATCAAGCCACCAATCATATTGAACATAATTGTAAATAATAAAAGTCATCCATCAATACGAAAGGTGTTTTCAAACTAAACATCAACAAGTGTGTAGCGGAAGCATAAGTATGTAAACCCAATGTAAATCGTAAATTCAAATATTAGATAATTAACATGGCATCATCGATCCATGTCCCACAACGACCTGCTCCTCCCTGTGCAAGCTCCATATGTACCTAAGGTCCTGCAAGGCATGCAGCAGAGAGTCAACAACTAGTTGAGCGAGTTCACAGTTAATAGTTCTGTAATAGTAATGGTATGAGTAGCATTATGTTCGTTCGTTAAGCCATGTATCGTATTATTTTCCATCGCGGGCCTCTCGGCATGTATGCGAAGATTTGGGGTAATACTCCCAAATATCCTAGACTTTGTATATGTGTATCGCGGCCACCCTGGCATTACTTGCGAAGTTTTAGTATCTATAGTTCGCGGGCCTTCCCAAGGCATGTGTGCGAATGATTAGTCATAATATCGCAGCCAATCCCTGGCGTGTGTGCGAAGATCAGTTCAAATGGGTATACAAGTCTAGCCGTATCTTATCTTTACTCTTCCTCTCCCGAGGACCATATCATTAGGTTCGATTAACTAAGTATGTACGAATAAATCATTCAATTCCATTCCCACCCTGGGAACCCCAGGCCCTGGCTGTGTGAACTCACCTTGGGTTTGCTCGGTATGCTAAGTATGTGCTCAAAGTAAATCAATCACGTCCTAAAGTACGCACGTATACATAATCAGTTTGTATTCAAGTTGTTCACGTATAAACATGTAACACGTAATCAATCATATCAGTCATGTTTAACATTTAACAGCAGTTAAATATTCTAGTTAACACTTAACAGAATTAACTCAAGTTACTGCACAGATCACCTATTCGGCGAAACACAACTCGGCGAAACACACATGTATTGACGAAACACACATGTTGGCGAAACACATACATTGACGAAACACATTTTTTCGTCGAGGTCTCCTTTGGCGAAACAGAACTTCTAATTCGTCGATTACCCTTGGCGAAACACATTTTGTTTCGCCGAGAGTTCTGTTTCGTCAAACAGTTCAGTTACGTCGAACATCAGTTATATCAGTTACAAATAACACAGAAACCCTAGTCATTCTAACAGCCGTCATCAATAACAGAAATCATATGAAGATCAATGTGCTCATAGAATCGTCATAACTCAATCATCAAAGAATCATCGTCTAGCATGAACCCTAGTTTATGTGTACAACATATCGATTAACATACAACATCATATCACCGAACCCTATCAAGATGCTAATGTGTATTCAGAACCAGATCATATAAATAACATTCAGAACCGAGTATTTGATCGTATTAAGTTTCGCATAGAACTATTTGTATCCAACTACATCATGCATATCAAAATCTATCTCATCATCATACTCTTATAATCACAGCAGTAACACACATCAATCATATACACAAGCATGAATCGAGATATTACAGAAACATGAAATCGATTAACAATCACACACTAACCGATTCGAGATGAACAAACAAGGATTCAAGAGCTAGGGATGATGGTGAACGATGGTTGTTGCCGCCGCACAGAAGAGAGGGAGTTCTAGGGTTTTTCTGATTGCTTAACTTGTGAAACTGAACCCGTTTCACGTAAATATTCACGAAATAACATTCTGGGCCGTAACTAGGCTTTCGGCGAAACTGGGCTCGGCGAAACTGACCAGTTTCGTCGAGTGGGTTGTTGGCGAAACAATCCTGTTTCGTCGAGATTGGTTATGGCGAAACACACTTGTGTTTCGTCGGGTTCTACAAATCTTAAACAGCTTATGTTTCTCGACAAGTTCCATGTTATACAATCAAACACATAATCATGCAACACAATAGTTTAATATGACACAAGCATACAGTCACAAGTCAGACGAGTCAAACAACTAAACAGTCAAAGTCAACGTGCAATAAATGCGAATAAAGAATGTCGGAAATTCGAGTTGTCACATTATCCCCAACTTAAAAGAAATTTCGTCCCGAAATTTAGCATGCAGTTACTGAGGAAGCTAGTGGTGTGACGTTGTTTACCTGAATTGTATCGCGGCTCCCCGAGCAGGATTGCGAAGATTACTGGTTTTCCTGGGGTGTCACATTATCCCCCCGTTGATTTGGAATTTCGTCCCGAAATTCTGTATTGGTAGCTTCAGCCTCAGTAGTAGTTGCATTGGTTCTGAATAACTGGGGATATTTGAGTTCCATTTGATCTTCACGCTCCTAGGTGAACTCTGGGCCACGGCGGGAGTTCCAACGAACTCGTACAAGAGGCATTGGTTCTTGAGGACCTTAACATCCCGGTCCGTGATTTCAACAGGTTCCTCGACGAAGTGCAACCGCTCGTCGATAGTGAGTTCTTTCAAGGGAACTATGTGGGTCTCATCTGACGTACACTTCTTCAGATTCGACATGTGAAAGACGTTGTGAACTGCACTGAGTTCAGCTGGGAAGTTCAATCTGTAGGTTACCCTACCTATCTTCTCAATGACTTCGAAAGGTCCGACGTATAGTGGATTAAGTTTGCCGCGTTTGCCAAAACGAACCACACCCTTCCAGGGCGAAACTTTGAGTAGCGCTCGATCCCCAACTTGGAATTCGAGTAGTTTTCTATCTTTATCGGCGTATGCTTTCTGACGGTCACGAGCTGCCTCCATGCGTTGTCGTATTTGAGCAATCTTTTCAGTAGTATCAACTACCATTTCTGGACCTGTGATCTGACTGTCACCCACCTCTGCCCAACAAAGAGGTGACCGGCATTTACGCCCGTACAATGCCTCGAATGGTGCAGCTTTAATGCTGGTGTGGTAGCTGTTGTTATACGAAAATTCCACAAGTGGCAGATGTTTTTCCCAACCATTGCCAAAGTCGATTACGCACGCGCCGAAGCATGTCTTCTAGAGTTTGAATCGTGCGCTCAGACTATCCATCCGTCTGTGGATGATAAGCTGTGCTCATGTCTAAACGAGAGCCAAAAGATTTGTGCATTGCTTGCCACAGTTCTGAAGTAAAACGTGCGTCACGATCGGAGATAATAGAGGTTGGCACCCCGTGCCTCGAAACCACTTCTTTTAAGTAGATGTCTGCTAAGGTAGAGAACTTGTCTGTTTCTTTAATAGCCAGGAAGTGAGCAGACTTTGTGAGTCGATCCACGATCACCCAAATAGTATCATTTCCGCGCTGAGATCTAGGTAAGCCAGTAACAAAATCCATGGAAATTTGTTCCCATTTCCATTGTGGTATCTCAGGTTGTTGAAGTGGACCTGATGGTTTCTGGTATTCGGCTTTGACTCTTGCACAAGTCAAGCACTTGCTAACGTATGTTGCTATGTGGGCCTTCATGCTAGGCCACCAGTATGTAGTTTTGATATCGTGGTACATTTTATCCGAACCTGGATGTACCGAGTAGCGAGACTTATGAGCTTCATCCATTACAAGCTCGCGTAGGTTACCGTAGAGTGGGACCCAGATGCGTCCTGTTACGTAATAAGCACCATCTTCCTTCTGTTCTAAGCGTTGCCTTGAGCCACGTAGGGCTTCTGCCCTGACGTTTTCTGGTTTCAATGCTTCTACCTGAGCATTTCGTATCTGGGAAGGAAGACTAGACTGTATAGTGAGTTGTAAAGCTCGCACGCGCTTAGGCGCGGTGTCCTTTCGACTGAGGGCGTCAGCCACAACATTGGCTTTGCCTGGATGGTACCTGATTGAGCATTCGTAGTCGTTCAGTAGTTCGACCCATCTACGTTGTCGCATGTTCAACTATTTCTGCTTGAAAATATGTTCGAGACTCCTGTGATCAGTGTATATAGTGCACTTGGTGCAGTACAGGTAATGTCGCCATATCTTGAGTGCAAAAACAAAGGCTCCCAGCTCTAAATCATGTGTAGTGTAGTTCTGTTCGTGAACCTTAAGTTGGCGCGAAGCATAAGCTATAGCTTTATCCCTTTGCATCAATACACATCCAAGACCCTGGATAGATGCATCGCAGTAGACTACAAAATCGTCCGTGCCTTCAGGAAATGAGAGGATAGGTGCGCTACAGAGTCTATCCTTTAAATGCTGAAACGCTGTTTCCTGTGTATTACCCCAACGATAAACAACACCTTTTTGTGTCAGTAGTGTAAGCGGCTGAGCAATCTTCGAGAAGTCTTTAATGAACCGTCTGTAATAACCTGCCAAACCCAAGAATTGGCGTATTTCTGTCGGTGTGCGAGGTGCAGGCCAGTTCTTGATCGAATCTACCTTGGATGGATCAACATGAATCCCATCCTTGTTTACCACGTGGCCTAGAAAGTGGACTTCACGAAGCCAGAAGTCACATTTGGAAAACTTAGCATATAGCTGTTCCGTTCGTAGAAATTCCAAAATAAGTCGTAAGTGATGCTCGTGTTCCTCCTGATTCTTCGAGTAGATCAGGATGTCGTTGATGAAAACAATGACGAACTTGTCAAGATAAGGTTTGCACACCCTGTTCATAAGATCCATGAAAACCGCAGGCGCGTTCGTTAGCCCGAATGGCATGACCAAAAACTCATAGTAACCGTAGCGTGTTCTGAACGCTGTTTTGGAGACGTCCTCATCCCGGACTCTCAGTTGATGATACCCTGACCTTAGATCAATCTTCGAGTAATAGCTCGACCCTTGCAACTGGTCGAATAAGTCGTCGATGCGTGGAAGAGGATAGCGATTCTTCACAGTCACCTTGTTCAATTCGCGGTAGTCTATACACATGCGGAAGGTACCGTCCTTCTTCTTTACAAATAGTACTGGAGCTCCCCAGGGCGAAGAGCTAGGACGTATGAAACCCTTTTCCAAGAGTTCTTGCAGTTGCTTAGACAGTTCTTCCAGTTCGGTTGGAGCTAAGCGATAAGGTGCTCGAGCTATGGGTGCTGCTCCTGGAGCGAGCTCGATATGAAATTCAACCTGACGGTGAGGCGGTAACCCAGGTAACTCTTCAGGAAACACTTGAGGAAAATCGCGTACTACTGGAATATCCTCAATCTTTTTCTCTTTCTTCGATGTATCGGTAACGAGTGCTAAAACAGCTGTGTGGCCCTTACGTAAACACTTCTGAGCCTTCAAGAAAGAAATGATGCCACTCACGACACCACTCTTGTCGCCTTGAACTTCGAGAGGTTCTTTACCAGAACGAGGAATACGAATGATCTTCTCCTTGCATTGGATTTCTGCTTGCTGTCGGGATAACCAATCCATACCAATGATGATGTCGGAACCATCGCAACGCTGAGGTCATTCCTAGTATCACCCTGACCAATCACGAACACTCGACCCCTGGCACCATTGCCATCGTTATTACCCCCGTTGTTGTCTTCCCTAGTTCCCGTTTCCTTGGTTGTGGTTCTGGTTCTGGTTCAACCATGGGCAGTGTCTCTTGAAGTGACATTCAGCACCACACTGATAACATCCCTCGTTACCCTGCTGTTGCTGCTGATTCTATAGATCTTGTGTCTGTTGTTGTTGGTTCTGGCTTGCAGGACGTGAGTTTCTACCATCTTTGGCTCCATGACCAAGCTTGTCGCATCAATGACAATGATTTCGGTTGCACTGCCCGCTGTGGTGCAAGTTACATCGTTTGCACTTAGGGTGGTTTCCCCTGTATCCACCCTGCCCTTGACTACTAAAAGGTTGCTGACCAGGACTTTGGTTGTCATCGATCTTTCACTGCTGTGCCTGGGACGGAATCGTAGTCGAACCCTTGCTAGAGGTTCCATCCCACTTTCATTTGTTGTCACTGGGAATAGCAGAAGTAGTAGTAGTAGCACCAATACGTCTAGGCAGCTTGTTCTGTTCCACTGCCTGGTCTGTGAGACGATGAGCAAGATGAGTAACATCTTGAATAGTAGCAAGATTAGCAGTCATCACATGGCTTTGAATTTCTGGTACTAATCCTTTGAGGTACAGCTCAATGCTCTTGATGGGAGGATCCACCATAGTTGGACACAAAATTGCCAGTTTGTTGGATCGTTTCGTGTACGCTTCTATCTCTGACCCCGTCATCTTCATGTTAAAGGACTCCACTTCCAGCTTGTGGATGGCATCATAACTGCTGTATTCACGTTTGATCAGTTCATTAACATCATTCCATGGGGTGGCATTAGCAGCCGCCAGCCCCAGCATCCGAACTTGCGCGTTCCACCAAGTTAACGCAGTGCCTTCGAGAGTATCAGTGGCATATTTCACCTTACGAGCCTCGGGTCATTCACACCCTCGAAGACCAATTCGAGTTCCTCGAACTAATGGAGGAGTCCAACAGCTCCTTCAGTGTCGCTGAAAGTAGTAGGACGACAGTCCATAAAAGTCTTGTATGTGCATACAGGTGGCTGAGCGTGTTGACTTGTCGTGTGCGTTAGAGTAATCAAAATTAAGCACAAGTGTTGAGTTACGAGAGTAGGATCTAAAGATCCTAGAGTAAGTGGTGATGGCAGGTTACACCTCCTGCCTGGGCAGCTGCGAGTGCTGCAGTAACTTGTTCAGTGATCGAAGCCGCCAACTGGGCTTGAGTTAGGTTAACGCGTCCACTCATGATCTTGACATCAAAGAGTCATGTGGGTGATAGGTTCGTGAATAGTGCGAAGAGAGTGAGCACACAAGTATTCTCAAGCAATAACATATAGTAGGTTCTGTAATCTGAGCATACCACGAGCAAAGTCCTATGTAATTCTAGCAAGTAGATAAGTAATCATGAATAGTAGTACCTATGATGTTGAGCCTTGCACGTGGAGCGAAGCGTCGTTGTGGATCGTTGAGAGCACTGTTCTGGTTATAGTCTGGTTTTAACAAAATCATTTTCCCCTTATTAAAACCGAGTTCTCTATAACCAATGGCTCTGATACCAATCTGTCACACCCCCAAAATCCACACGCGGAGTATCACCGCTTGGAGGCGTGACTGACCAGGATCAAGCCACCAATCATATTGAACATAATTGTAAATAATAAAAGTCATCCATCAATACGAAAGGTGTTTTCAAACTAAACATCAACAAGTGTGTAGCGGAAGCATAAGTATGTAAACCCAATGTAAATCGTAAATTCAAATGTTAGATAATTAACATGGCATCATCGATCCATGTCCCACAACGACCTGCTCCTCCCTGTGCAAGCTCCATATGTACCTAAGGTCCTGCAAGGCATGCAGCAGAGAGTCAACAACTAGTTGAGCGAGTTCACAGTTAATAGTTCTGTAATAGTAATAGTATGAGTAGCATTATGTTCGTTCGTTAAGCCATGTATCGTATTATTTTCCATCGCGGGCCTCTCGGCATGTATGCGAAGATTTGGGGTAATACTCCCAAATATCCTAGACTTTGTATATGTGTATCGCGGCCACCCTGGCATTACTTGCGAAGTTTTAGTATCTATAGTTCGCGGGCCTTCCCAAGGCATGTGTGCGAATGATTAGTCATAATATCGCAGCCAATCCCTGGCGTGTGTGCGAAGATCAGTTCAAATGGGTATACAAGTCTAGCCGTATCTTATCTTTACTCTTCCTCTCCCGAGGACCATATCATTAGGTTCGATTAACCAAGTATGTACGAATAAATCATTCAATCCCATTCCCACCCTGGGAACCCCATGCCCTGGCTGTGTGAACTCACCTTGGGTTTGCTCGGTATGCTAAGTATGTGCTCAAAGTAAATCAATCACGTCCTAAAGTACGCACGTATACATAATCAGTTTGTATTCAAGTTGTTCACGTATAAACATGTAACACGTAATCAATCATATCAGTCATGTTTAACATTTAACAGCAGTTAAATATTCTAGTTAACACTTAACAGAATTAACTCAAGTTACTGCACAGATCACCTATTCGGCGAAACACAACTCGGCGAAACACACATGTATTGACGAAACACACATGTTGGCGAAACACATACATTGATGAAACACATTTGTTTCGTCGAGGTCTCCTTTGGTGAAACAGAACTTCTAATTCGTCGATTACCCTTGGCGAAACACATTCTGTTTCGCCGAGAGTTCTGTTTCGTCAAACAGTTCAGTTACGTCGAACATCAGTTATATCAGTTACAAATAACACAGAAACCCTAGTCATTCTAACAGCCGTCATCAATAACAGAAATCATATGAAGATCAATGTGCTCATAGAATCGTCATAACTCAATCATCAAAGAATCATCGTCTAGCATGAACCCTAGTTTATGTGTACAACATATCGATTAACATACAACATCATATCACCGAACCCTATCAAGAAGCTAATGTGTATTCAGAACCAGATCATATAAATAACATTCAGAACCGAGTATTTGATCGTATTAAGTTTCGCATAGAACAATTTGTATCCAACTACATCATGCATATCGAAATCTATCTCATCATCATACTCTTATAATCACAGCAGTAACACACATCAATCATATACACAAGCATGAATCGAGATATTACAGAAACATGAAATCGATTAACAATCACACAATAACCGATTCGAGATGAACAAACAAGGATTCAAGAGCTAGGGATGATGGTGAACGATGGTTGTTGCCACCGCACAGAAGAGAGGGAGTTCTAGGGTTTTTCTGATTGCTTAACTTGTGAAACTGAACCCGTTTCACGTAAATATTCACGAAATAACATTCTGGGCCGTAACTGGGCTTTCGGCGAAATTGGGCTCGGCGAAACTGACCTGTTTCGTCGAGTGGGTTGTTGGCGAAACAATCCTGTTTCGTCGAGATTGGTTATGGCGAAACACACTTGTGTTTCGTCGGGTTCTACAAATCTTAAACAACTTATGTTTCTCGACAAGTTCCATGTTATACAATCAAACACATAATCATGCAGCACAATAGTTTAATATGACACAAGCATACAGTCACAAGTCAGACGAGTCAAACAACTAAACAGTCAAAGTCAACGTGCAATAAATGCGAATAAAGAATGTCGGAAATTCGAGTTGTCACACCCCCTCCCCTACATCCATTTTCGAGTTTAGTTCATTCCATTCCAACATCATACAAGCTTCAAGGATCACGTTTTAGGAGGCTTGGTGCACTCGGAGTTTGAAGGACCTCTTTATCTTGCTTTTATCCACGCGTTTTTCGCATAGATTCTTCCCTAGCCTTGAGCTAGTGGTATGTTGCTAAAATCACCTTCTTAAACTATTTTAAAGTGGTTAATACGATATATGATGATTAAAACTCGAAATCTTACAAGATGATACTTTAAAGTCTACTAAAAATGCTATAAGTGTTGGATAATAGCTCATATGTTGTGTAAATGTTGTAGTAATTGAAATTTGTGATTATTTAGACCCGATCTATGTTGTGGTAGCTCGGATCATCACTTAACCCGGTTTGGTCATGATCACGAATCATGACATAAGGTTGTTTTGAATAGAACAAGGGTTAAAGGGTGAAACTCTACCACACACGAGTCATGAACTTGTGTAAAAATGTTTTACTTGTGGAATAGTGTTTAAAACTAGCAGATCTACGTATCTGCAAGTGGTATTTTCAAAGGACCAAGCGTTAAAGAAATCATGCTTTCTAAAAATGGATCTTACACTAACAAGAATGGTTTTTAGAACACACAAGTGTGTAAACACTTGTGTAACACAAAGTTTTGACAAAATGACTATTTTTTTTTTTTGTAAAAGTTGACGAGAAGTTGTAAAGACGGAACTTCCATAAAAACGAGGTTTTTACAAAATCGGATTCTTTTATATATAGATCCACTAAAAGTAATGAGATTTACTTCACAGTTTGAATAAATCACAAGTTCATGAAATTTATGCGATTTATATACGTATTTTTGACTAGTTGTGATTTGAACATGGTTTTGATTGAATAAGAAGATTGTTGGTTTGATTTATAAAAGAAAATGATACGCTTAAAAGCGTGGCCACCTCCAGTTACAGAGGAAACTCTGGCGAAATTTTTCCAAAAAGCCTAACACTTAGAAATATTTTCATTATAAGCGTTAGAAATACTTTTCGACATGATTTCAAATTATAGATTTCGCCACGACTTTATTTACAAAACATCGGAGGTGGGATTTCACAAAATAAGACGTGATACATATATATATTTAGTATATATTCTTCTTTCACAACATCACTTGTATAAGTGTTTATGATTATTTTGTGAACTACGTAAATATTATTTTTAGAGTAAAAATAATATTACTAAGTATTATTTTGGGAAAATCACATGTATTAAAATATAATATTTTTGGGAAGAATATTCATATTTTGGAGTTGGAAATAAAATATATTAAGTGAGACTTAATAGTGAAATCTGAATGTTACGAACACACATGTATTAAATCCCCCATCCTTGGGAAGGAGAATAACTACCAAGTATATACAGAACGTAAACACGAAATAGTTGCCTAACTATTTCCCAAAAACTTAAACCATAAAGCTAAGGCACGGCCATCCGTCTAATAGAGTTAGCACGTGTAGGTCGTCATACAGCTGATTGATTTGGAGGCATACTTGGTAGAGACGCACCACTGTGAGTTCATGTCCCCCTTTTCTCTTAACTGTTTTCAGATTTCTAAACTGCGGGGGTGAAATACATGTTACTTTGATTATAAGTACATTATACATGGTATGGTTAGCGTAAGGAGGTTTATTACTTAGATCATGTGAGTGGGTAGGCAGAAACTGGAGGCCATTAATCCTCATTGTAGGACCGAGGGACGTAAGCGGTAGATCTATCTGGGTGTAGCGAGCCCAACTCTAGGCCCAACAGAACGGACCTCTGGGAGGCCCAACAGAACGGACCTTGGAGTGACTTTGTACCCAACGCTAAATCTGCTAGGTTTGAGTCTTCCTACTTGCACTTCACATATATCGGTGGCCTTGCAAACCACTGGTGATCTCAATTCCCTTATTTGCTACATACCAAGACTATTTTTATACTCACAAAGTTTTACTTACTCACTTACACATGAACTCGCTCAACATTATTGTTGATTTTTCAACTTACATGTATTTCAGGAAATTAAAGATCTGGCGCGGTATGTTATGTTTTCCCGCTGCATAAGGGTTCCAAGGTCATCCCAGTTTAGGAAATGTGACTCTTTCCTGGACAAGTCACAAATCTTAAACTGCGTTTATTTCATGTCGGTGTTTATGTTATTCAAGACAATGTTTTATGTTATGAGGTTGTAAGTCTCTAAGACAATGTTGTGTTACTCTGGTTTTAAAACTTAATCGAATGGATGATCTTGCATGATTTTATTTCATATAGCTTTGTTATGGTTAAGCTATGGTATTAAGAAGTCACACCAAAATAACCACGCTTCCGCAAAGCCAGGGTGTGACAACCCGGGACACAAATTTTTTTCCAGAAACTTTGTTTTATTATTTTTGAGCTAGTTATGGTCTCCGAATACCCCAACACACTATAAAATATGTCATACACATAATACACTAGATATTACACTTAATGTCACACCCCCAAAATCCACCACGCGGAGTATCACCGCTTGGAGGCGTGACATGACCAGGATCGAGCCACCAATCATATTGAACAACGTAATTAAGTAAGTAAAACCAACCACAATACAATTGGTGACCATAAGACAGTAACCCACTCTAAGTTAACAGCGGAAGCATAAAACGTAAGTCCAAAACATAAGTTCATAGTTTATAAGTTTAAAGACCAAAACATAAGTTCCATAAGTTCATAAGGATTAAATGTTTAGCACGAGACATAACATCCATATTCCACAACGACTTCCTCCTCGTGCAAGCTCCATAAGCATCTAACGACCTGTAAGGAATGTAACAACGAGTCAACAACAATGTTGAGTGAGTTCACGGTTGCTTGTTTAGTTTTAAGTTGTTTCCGAAAACATGGTTTGTCTTTCGTTGGCTTAATTGCCGTGGGGGTTACCCCATAGTTAAAAGTATGATTAACCAAGTCCTTCTTTATTACCCAAACCATATCCATGATCAGTGGGGGCTTCCCCATGTGAACCACTAGACTGTTACTATATCGACAACTGACGAACAATAGTTGTGCCCTACGTCAATGTCTATCATCATTGACAGTTTGCCATAGTCCATTAGTACACGCCCGTCCGACTGGCACGGTGTGAGGTTTGTTAAACCTAATAGCGCTATTAACTAATGACCCGCTCGCCATTGGCCTCGGCGATTAAGTCGATATAAAATGAGGGACTTAATGATAGAGTTTTGTCTAGTAAATTTTAAGGTTGTTGTCCTACCCAAGGAGGACGAACGTACGTATTCTACCCAAGGAGAATACGCAGGATTAATATTGGCATCCTACCTATGGAGGATGGCGGTACATATCCTACCCAAGGAGGATATGTAGGTTCCGTTTTAATTCTTTAACCCATTCCCAACCACTGGGAATCCCATGCCTTAGAAAGTGTGTGAACTCACCTTGGTTTGCTCGGTTAGATTAATTACTCAAATAATCAGGAAATCAAGCACGTCCTATTGAGGTACAGATAACAATCAGTTTCTCATGCATAACACGTATCCTATGTACGGTTTATCTACTCGTTACTTCTATCACATACCACACAATTCTAATGTCAAGGTACTATATTAAGTTATATTATTTTAACCTAAAATAATATAACTATCTCACAAAATAAACAAGTATTCACACAAGTGTTCTAATATAAAATATATATTCTAAATATATATTTATCCATTTTACTTGCAAAAGTCAACCTCCGATACTTTGTATTTTGTAACAAAACCTTTGGCGAAGTTTATTTTGAAAACAAAGCTAAAATATACTTGTAACACTTGTTTTAGAAAATAATTTTCTAAGTGTTGGAATTTTAGAAAATTTCGCCAGAGTTTCCTTTGTAAATGGAGGTATCCATGCTTATTAGCATATCATTTTCTTTTCGGAAATCATTCAACCAATCAATCAACAAATTATTAAACAACATTACACTAACCAAGTGTAAAAACAATACACTTTACATAACAACATGAACTTGGTTTTTCATAAAAACGCGTAGTAACTTTGTAGGGTGTTTAGTGGGTTTAGTTACCCTCCAAAGTGTGTTTACTTTATTTAAAATCTCATTCTCGGGATTTTTGGATGTTCACAACTTGTGAACATATTTTACAGAAATATTTATTTACAATATTTTCGTGTGTCACTAGTATCCGTATACTTACTTTATTTCCAAAATAGTGTAAGGATCATGATCATTCAAAACCGTCTTTTAGACTTGGTTTATTTAGGAAAAACCATTCACAAGTTTTAGATCTACAAGATCACTAGTTCACTTGGTTTATTATTTCTACAAGAAATCTTTTTACTTTCAAGTTCATGTCTTCACTAGTGGATGATTATTTCATATACACATACTCATCCCTAACTTGTTAAGCTATGTTTTTAATCATAACTTAACAAGTCTCATATGATGACTAACCATGTAACACCTGTGCCTCCACGGCCATCAAACAAATACCAAACCAATGAAATATTGTATTTCATACTTGGGATTTGTAAAAATATGTGTATCATTTACACATATCAACTCTTGTTCGATTTCAAACTCTAAATCGCTTTCTGGAAGGTTATACGCGCACCGATGCGTAAATATAACCAGTTTAATGCAACGAACACTCCGGAATAGTGAAATAGGCTTAACATACCTTAAATAACCTTTACATAACTTAGAAATAAGTTTTGGATGGTTTGGTATGCCGAAATCAAGTTAATTCGCTTACAGGGACTAAATATGACAAACTGCGAAAGTATGTCAATTTGAACTGTAACGAACATTCCGGAACATGACCATAAGTTAAACATACCATAAATATCCTTTACATAGCTTAGAAATAGGCTTTGAGGGGTTCGGTATGCTAAAATAAACTTTTGGGTCATTCAGGGACTAAAAGTGTCAAAAAGTGCACAAGTTTGCACTTTTGCGCATAACTCACGTTCTGAATACATCCGGACATCCAAAAATTTATATAAGCATGACTATATTATGCTTTAGTGTTTGGCTTGCCAAAAATTCATTCGTCGCGTCATTTGGATCGTTTTTCACGCTTATGCGCATTCCGTCGTAATTAAGCGAACATCGCGTTCGTACGACCAAACGAACCAACATCCGGCATATTTTTGAGCATGTTTCATGTCCACAATGTTTAGGCATCATTTTAGGGCCTTAAAGTTGGCTTTACGGGCCTTAGAAGTGCCGGAAATGGGCTTAAACACGTGCAGGGACTGAAACTGTCATTTCTGAAACTTTGTTCTGATCTGTGACTCCTAGGCGGCCCGCCTCAGGATCTTAACATCCTCACGCGGCCCGCGTCAGCCCTTCTGACCAGGTTAAATGTTTCTAACAGCAGATTGCAGCTGTTTGATCCACCACCACACATTCTCATTTGTCTAGTCAACTGATAAGGATCAACTTTTAGCCACCATAAGGTTCTGACACTTGTACGGTTGCGATTAAAGCACGGTTTCCATGAAACGATCTTAACGGTGGACCGAATACTATAAATACCCCATGCCCCCCATTGCTTAAATCACTAGAATTTTGATTTGAGAAACTCTAAGTTGAAACCATTGTTTCATACCTGAGATTCTTGAATCGAGATTAGCATTCGGGGACCCTTCGTAAGTATTCTTTCGTTCTTTTATTGCTTTTCGAGTCTTTCGAGTCTGAAATTCAAACTTTGTTTGACTTTCTGCATTGACCAGTTTATGGTCAATGCGAAGTTCGTTTGAACTTCGCAACGTGAGTGTAATCACGTTGGTTATAGTCCCTTGGGACTATGCCTACTGACTACCACGTTGTCTAGGGTCGTAGGGTAAGCGATCTGATAAATCGCTTATACCTCGAACCTGACCCATTTGGTCGATCATTAGGATCCGACCAAATACTTTAGGTGACCATAGTAGGTAGGGAATAACCTTCCGAGGTTATACCTTATGGTCGCTTCGTTTAAGTAGTTGTATGATAGGTAGTTTATATGCCTTAGGTAAATTACCAGAATACCCTTTTCATGTATAATTGGTAATTAAGCATATGTAACCTAAACTTTTGTCACATAACTGATTATGTAACATGTTTAGGCATATAACACTTGTCATAGGACTAGTTAGACGGTCCGAACGCGCTTTGCGCGCACGACGCGTTAAAGTAGCGTATGTTACCTTAATGAGTCGCGATGGGTCAAAAGCACTTAGGTTAGTCTCAATGTAGTATGTAGGCCTTGTTAAACCATATCATATGAGTTCCAATACTCATTTGGTTTACCAAGCCTCATCCTATCCGATCTCCCGATTTAAGTCCGGTTTATTTATATGGTTTTAGACTGCGTTTGATTCCGTGCTCCCTCTAGCCTTGTTTGGTTGTTGTTCAAGACCTCTAAGAATTCTCAGGCGAGTACATTATTCCCCTATTTTACTGCTTTTAATTGTTTTGGGGTGACTCATATGTGCTAAATGTTTTCAAAGCTTTAACGATGGTATCAAAACGATTTTCGATGTTATAACGATGGTTTCAAAAACAATTAAGACGATTTATACAAAACTAATAACGATTTCAAAAAGTGAACAAACTTGTTGGTTGTATTTACATAACAAATGACATTCATTAGCAATGATCAAGCCAACCAGTATTAGGTTATGGTACCATAGGATCTGACAAATCCCGTTAATTACTACACCCGTAGTTATGTGTGGGTGTTGTGGGTAGCGACTGAATCTGTAATTGTTAATTTACTCTTTGGTAAGGGTTTATTAATGCGAGTTGTTAATCTATCCTTTGGTAAGGGTTTATTAATGCGAATTGTTAATCTATCCTTTGGTAAGGGTTTATTAATGCGAGTCAAGAAGGTTTGAATGTTATTAGCGAGACGACCATTTAAGTAGTTTCACGACCTAAAACGAATTTAACGATTTGGGTAAACGATTGGCTTCAAAGCGATATACGATTGGGTTTTGGTTAAGTGTTTACATGATTTACATTGATCATGCATTTACACAAAACATAGTTTTGATTTAAACCAAGTTTTACTTCAATACTATGTTCTTGTGCATATGGTTTAGTTGATACATTTTCACTAGCCATACATATCATTTTGGTTACACATTACATGGTTTACATTTGACACATAAACACTTTTGACATTGGTTATACATTACATGATTTACATCTTGACATAAACATTTTTACATATTAGTTCAATACATTTGGAAGTTGGTTAAACATAGACATCTTACATTGTTGGTTTGGTTTGAGTAAGTGATTAAGTAACGAGGCGTGTGTAATATGATACAACCATGGTGGATACGCCGTTGGTACTTCCTATATATAAGTGTTTGTATGGTATTACATATCGTAGCGTTATTTGAATCATTTCAATTTGGACATATAACATTTTATACAAATAACATACTTTTCACAATTTGCTTTACTAAAACAAATGTTTTTGGGTTACGAGTCATGGCTACGAGGTTTTATAAACTATAACCCGCTTGATTTGAGTTGGTTAATTAAGTTGTGATGTTATACTCTTTTCAAAACAAGGTTTTTATAAAGTATTGCAACATCTAAACTAGCCATGATTTCAACACTCCTATAAATCCTATGTATTCGCCAGCATTCCTTTGCTGACCTCGTTTTCACATGTGTTTCAGGTATTGTTGAAAGATATCGATTAATAGGATGCATGCTCACATAAGACTGGACAAGGCCTTAGTGACTCAATAACAATGATAGACTATGTTTAAATTGTGTATTTAGATTTCCAGACGATGTAATTATTCAATGTTTAATAAAACGAAACACTTTTTGTATCCATGGTTATGAAACAATGATTCTGTTGCAACACGCCTCGATGTTTCCGCCGCGCTTTGTTGTTTTACGCGGTCGAGGTGTGACAAACCACCCTATTGCTAGTAATCATCAAATAAACATCAAGAAATCAACAACATGACAAAACAACTTCATACTTAACATTACATCTTCATTTTAACAATATTTCATCATTAAGTTAGCTTTATGTTCAAGACTTTTGCACACGATCTTTTAGTGTTCTTGAGATATCATCTTAATATAACTATTAACCACCATAAACATGGAATAAACAAGGATTCAAGAGACTTACTACTAGCTTTTAAGCTAGGGAAGATCAAGAGAAGAAATGAGGTGGTTAATAGCAAATAGAGAAGGTCCTTCAACTTCCGAAGACACCAAGCTTCGTTGTACACCTTGTAGCACCTTAGGATCACTAGAGATTGAATGATGAAGACTTGAAGATGATGGTGAGGGTGGTGGTGCTCTCGGCCGAGACCAAGAAGAGAGGGAGAGGGTGTGATGGTGTTGATGAGTGAATGATGAAATGAGAATGAAGGACTTGTGGGTTTATAGCTAAACCTCCCAACATCCTTTTAACCATTAGACTTAATGCTCCCCAAGTATATAACAATTACAATAAACAAAACAAGAAAATCAAAGTGGGGATCCCACTTCTAGAACCGGTTTTGGGGGGGGGGGGTTGGTTTAGTTGGTTTGCAATGGATAGTTAGTTAACTACCTAGGTTTTTAAGTATCTAGTTAATGTTATAAGTGTGTTATGTAATATATTGTGTGTTAGGGTGTTCGGGGACCCTAACTAGCTTAGAAAAATACAAACAATGTTTCTTGCAATATTTTAGTATTCCGGGTAATGTCCGGTTGTTTGGTTGGATACCGGTTCGTTAAAGTGCTAAGTTATTTCATATAGTGTCCTATATATATCTTTTTGTAATACTTTTAATTCCCAGCACTTGGGAAAGCATACAGGATTATTTAGTCAATTTTCTGCACAAGACTAGTATGTTTACAAGCACATGTAAGTATGACACAGTAATCAGAAAGCAGTTAAGTAATTCAGCACAGACATCAAGCACTTTAATTAACATTAATTAATCGTACGGATACATGAAATTTTTGAGGGTTGTCACACTTAACCTCCAACTATTTACCTACTATCCTTCAAAATTTACAAATAACCCCCCCCCATATGAAATTACGGTCCAAAGGGGAGGACCCCACCACCAAATCCCACTAGATATTATCTCTTATTTTATTTGATCTTGCTTGATTGTTTATACATAATATTGAGTGTAGAGATTATAAGTATGGTGTGTATATTCAAGAAATCATTTCATATCTTCACAATCTTCACACCATCTCTCACTTACTCTTTCTCTCCCTCTCAGCTCTCCCTATTGCCGCCACCACCACCACCTTGTCACCACCATATTCATCCAATTCCAAGTTCATTCAAGTGCAAGAAGGTGATGCATGGAGCTTGGTGTTTGAAGAATTTGAAGAACCTTCATCCTTAACTTTCATCCACCATTTTTCATCATCTTTTCTAGTGATCTTCCCTAGCCTTTGAGCTAGTTGTAAGCTTCTTGCTACTTATTTTTACTTCTCATTTTGTTGGTTAAAAAGATGAACATTGTTATAAATCACAAGAACACTGAAAGACTTAAACAAGAATCATGAACATGAAGCTTAAAAATGATGAAATCTTGTTGGATTAATGTTGATTAATACATGCATGACACTTGATTGTTGTTTACTTGAAATTATGATGTTGATCATCATAAGGAGCTTGCTAGATTATGATTAAACACATGATTTAGCAAGTTAGAGGATGATTATATGTTAACCCAAGAAGATCATCCTCACTTATGAACATGAACTTGAAAATGAAATTATTTCTTGAAAAATAATAAATAAAGTGAGCTAATAAACTTATAAATTCAAGATTCATGAATGACTTTTCTAAGAAAATCAAGTTCAAAATATGATTTTTAGTAGAACTTGATTCTTACATAAATGTGCATTGTTTTAGGGATAAAATAAGTGTAAGAACACTATATTTACAAGAATAGTTCAAAAGAATAATTTTTGTGGCATATGTTTACAAGTTGTAAACATCTAAAATTTTCAAGAAGGAAGTTTTTTAAGAAATAAACACACTTTAAGGGGTAACTAAGTCTATTAAACATGTTACCAAGTTACTACGAGTATTTGTGAAAGTTCATGTTCATGTTGTTATATACATTGTATAATTTTTGCACTTGGGAAGTGTAGTTTGATTATTGATCGTTGGATTGATTTTTTGAAAAGAAAATGATATGCTTATATAGCATGGACACCTCCGTTTTTAGGGGAAACTATGTCAAAATTTTCTAAAAATATAAACACTTTAAAAATATTTTCTAGACAAGTGTTTACTAGTGTATTTTAAACTACGTTTTTCAAATATAAACCTCGCCATAATTTTTGTAACAAAAATACAAAGTATCGGAGGTTGGTTTTATAAATAAAAATGGATAAATATATATTTAGAATATATATATTTCGCCATAATTTTTGTGTGACTATTTGTATACTCGGTGAAACGGTTATATTATATAACTTAACGAAGTACCGTGAAATTTATTATCCAAAGCAATACCGTTACTTATATATTTTTGGTTAACACTATTTTGGATACGAGAAATAAAAATATGATTTTGTGAATATTAAAAAGTTGTATCATATGTTTGACGAGGTGAAAATATATTATGTTGGAAATAAGAATATATTTTCTTAGTATATTTTGAAGATATATAATTTTGGGAAAAATATATATTTTCTGGACAATATATTATTTTTGGACAAAATGAGTTTACAAATATATTTTCCAAAGTGAGACTTAGAGATATATTATTTCGGAAATTACAAATACAATAATACAAATACATGTATAAGATACCCCATCCTTGGGAAGTAATACGAAAGATTAAATACTTGAGAAGCATTAATGCGGAAATATTGTTTAAAACAATTATTCCAAAACCAAATATAATTTAAGTTGAAATATTAATTATTTTGAAAAATAATTATAACTCGGAATAATATAAGAAACGTAACTCAAAACGCAAATACTAAGCAAAGGCATGGCCCGTTTGTCTAATAGACATTAGTACACTGTAGGTAGTCGTGTTTGCTGACAGAGTTTGAGTTACGAGCAGAGGACGCAATACTGTGAGTTCATGTCCCCCTTTTCTTTTACTGTTTTCAGTTTTATACGTCGGGGGTGGAATACATGTTACAATTATTACAGACATTTTTATACATGGTATGGTTAGCCTAAGGAGGGTTTACTACTAGATCATGTGAAGGGTGGGCACAACACTTAAGGACATTAATCCTCATCGTAGGACTGAGGGACATGAGTGATAGATCTATTTGGGTGTAGCGAGCCCACACCCATGAGGCCGGGGCGGACCATAGTGGTGACTATGTCTTCCAGCCGGAAGCCCGGTACAAATTTGCTAGGTTTGAGTTTTCCTGCACCTTTTCACACATACCATTGGCTTTGCAACCCATTGGTGATCTCTTTTTCCTTATTGCTACATACCAGGGACATTTATACATACAAGACATATTTCAAAGGCTTATACATACTCACATACACATGAACTCGCTCAACTTTTTGTTGATATTTTTAAACTACATGTATTTCAGGAAACTAGTGGATCTGGCAAGGGTATGCATATGTTTTCAAGCTACGCTTAAATAAAAAGATGTTATCCATGGTTGTCGAGTTTAGGGGTGTATCCTATTCCTGGAAGGGATACATGTTCCCAAACTCAGGTTTTATTTAAAGTCGTTTGTGGAGTCTTTATGAACTCAGTTAGACAAGTCATGGTTTGTAACTTAAATTGGTATCGTGTTGGGTTTTTTCACATGTTTATCAAAGTAATTTCATCCTTATGAAATAAAAACGCAGCGGAAATAATTATTTAAAACATGTTACTTACAATATATAAAACCCATTTTATATGTAAATCCCAATCTCGGATCCATATACGAACATGCATGCTATCAAAATAAAACACAACCATAGAGTGTTTAGAATACTACCTTCCATGGAGTAAATGATATGAAGATGATGATGCTTCTTGAACGGTTGCCTTCAAGTGTAGAAAACCTCAAGCTTGTATACCCCAAGCCTTCCAACAAACACCTTATGTTTATCTAGGATTTATACACTTATAACTCACTAAAATTTTCTCATGAATCCAACTCTTGGAAACCTTCTTATGGCCGATTTTTGAGAGAGAACAAAGGTGATTTTACACTTGAAATAACTTGTAAAATCAAAACCCTTGAAGCCCTACCCTTGGCCGAAATTATGAGAGTGTTTCTTGGAGTTTAGCACTTGATTTGTTTCAACATAAGAGCCTCCTAAATCAGCCATAACATGACCGAAAATTGAGAGCTTCTCTTGTTCTACATCTTGCATTTTTCATACAAAATGTATATATGAAAGTATGAGAGAGGATGCCACCCATATAAGCCAATCATAACCTTCCTACACATGCAAAATGCATGTGCATGCATTGGACCAAAAGTCTTCTCCAATCAAGAGCCATGCAATTGCATGTAAACTAATTGGCTTAAAATGTCTAGGGAAGAATACCCAATCAAATGCCATCTAACATGTAAGATGTGCATGTAAGTTGATTGGCCATTTTGTCTTGGGAAGGGGGGGGGGGGGGCTAGCTTATTTTTATATAAAAAAGTTCAATTCTTTTATAAAATTTAAGTCTTGTTTATTTTATACCTTTTATAAAATATAACATCATATGTTCACAAGACTTTATACAACTTTTTATCATGTTATTTAACCCATTAAATAACAAGATAAAATATTCTCTCAAAATAAATTATCCATATAATTTATTAGTTTGTCAAGTGCAGTTATTTAGAAAACCAATTTCTAAATATTCTAAGTGTTAATATTTATTTGTTTGATCATATCACAAATAAATAATATAAGTGTTTGTCTAGCTTGCATTTGGGTATGACTCGACTTGGATCATAACGTACTAGCCACATCAATTTAATATGTGTCTTGGGCATACAGAGTCCAACAATCTCCCACTTGCACAAGATACATAGAAGATTGATGCAAGTAGTAAATGACGCCTAACTACGGTTTACTACCCCCAATACGTATGACTATATTTGCCATTCAATAACATTATCCCCTTCAAGTCCCTTACTTGAACATGATTTAGGTGAATCTATCATTTATCCTTTAGTTACAGATGTCCTGTCAAATCCAGAGACATAGAGTGATCACTCTCTATTGATTTAACTTTAGCAGGCCTTAGACATCTTACTCTCAACGAATAAGAGGAACAAATCCCATCTTGACTACATACGTCTCTCACAATCACCTTGTACCACACCTGAGCTTAGCCTTATGTACTGTCATATTACTAACAGCGAAGAAATAAGTCAAGGTACAATATTTGGTGAATATCAAGACCCAATATGTATCTCAGGTCTGAGGATACTATGATATTCTCCTTTACTCAAATTTACTTATGATCAATCATAAATGATTCCATGCAGTAATATTTGAGGGCGAGTCAGTCCAATATTTGTCTCCCACAAATATCTATGAACTTTGGCAGCAACACTTTGCTCTATATTCATATCTAATGAATATCCACCAATCCAAATTCATAATAGTCTTACATTCATATTTGTTCCCACAAGTATGATCGACTATGGACATTTAGAATAATTAACTTATTCACGGATTTAAACATGCTAAAATGGAACATAACTCAAAATACCATAAAGAGTTATAATAACAGTTGTTCCAATATCCAAATACAAAATAGATCAAATCCAATCACTTGAATATCGAAGTCCTAAGGCACAAGTATGACCCTTTCATGCTTTGCCCATTCAAGGAGCTTCGTGAGTGGATCCGCAATATTTTGATCAGTGTGAACTTTGCGAATACATATTTTTCCCTTTTCAACTTCATCCCATATGTAGTTGAAATTCCGCTCAATGTGCTTAGTCTTTTGATGTGCACGAGGTTCCTTGATTTGAGCAATCGCACCATCGTTATCACAAAGATCTCTAGGGGTCCTGAATGGTAGGGACTACCCCTAGATCGGCAATAATTCAAGTGGCAGATCCATATGAATTATCTCAATCAATGAAGCGGCGATGTATTCTGATTCTGTAGTGGACAATGCTACCCTGATTGTGATCGAGAACCATCTCGATTAGTTTGGAAACTCGTATCCATGTAACCCTTTACAACGAATTCCGAAACTCGCATCCTTGTAACCCTTTACAAAGAGTTCTTTTTCACCAGATCCATATATTAGAAATATATCCTTAGTCTTTCTAAGGTATTTCAATATATATTTTTAGCAGTCACCTAATGACTGTTATTCGCTGGTATCTACTCGTCATGCTTAATGAGTATAACATGTCTGGTCTAGTGCATATCATTACATACATAATTAATCCTATAGCATACGCATATGGGATTCCTTTCATTCTTTCTTGCTCATCCTTTGAGCTTGGACATTGAAACACATTCAATATTGTCCCCTCTTGAATAGGTACCAAACCTTTCTTAGAGTTCTCCATCCTGAACCTTTTCAAGACTTTGTCAATGTATGCACTTTAGTTTAAACCTATCAAGCGCCTTGATCTATCCCTATAGATCTTTATTCCCAAAATATAGGCGACTTCACCAAGATCCTTAATGGAAAAATAACTTCCAAGCCAGGCTTTTACACCTTCCAAGGTTTGGAATGTTATTTCCATATAGTAGAATGTCCTCGACATATAATATTAAGAAGGTGATGATGCTCCCACTAGCCTTCTTATACACACAAGCTTCATCGATGTTCTTGATGAATCCATATTCCTTAATCTCTTCATCAAGACAGTGATTTTGACGTCTAGATGCTTGTTTCAATCTATAGATTGATTTCTTTAACTTGCATACTTTGTCAGGATGTTTTGGATCGACAAAACTTTCAGGCTTAACTATATAGACATCTTCCTTAAGATATCTATTAAGGAAAGTCGTTTTGACATCCATTTGCCAAATCTCATAATCATATTGTGCAAGTATGGCAAATGATATCCTAGTTGACTTTAGCATCGCCACGGGCGAGAAGGTCTCATCACAATCAACCTTTGAGTTTGATTGAAACCTTTTGCTACAAGTCTCGATGTACAAGTATCCAAGTTTCCATGCATATATGTTTTCTTCATGAAAACCCACTTACTTCCAACCATTTTGGAGTTAAGAGGTTGCATAACCAATTCCTATACTTGGTTGTTATACATGGATCGCATCTCTACGTTCATGGCTTCAAGCCATTTGTCACAATCAGATTTTGACATTGGATCATGGTATGTGGTAGGTTCACCCGAATCTACCACGTAGCATCCATCCATGAAAAATCCTTATCTTTCAGGTGGACTACTATTTTTACCAGATTTGCGAATGTTTTATGTGTAATGATCAACCACCTGATCATTTTTCAACAACCTTTTGTTGAGTGCTAGTTTTAACCAAACGTGTATCGGCTTGTGGTTCTTGATCCTTATCAAGTTCCACTTGTTCTAATAATTCCTTCCACAAGGAACTTAGCTTCCAAGAACTCAGCCTTTCGAACAACAAATACCTTTTGCTCTGTTGGATCGTAGAAATAATATCCTATACTATCTTTAGGATATCCTACAAAGATACACTTAGTGGATCGTACTTCTATTTGTTTGAGGTCTATAGCTTAACATAAGCTTTACAACCCCTTACCTTTAAATATGATAATGATGGAACCCTTCCATGCCATATTTCAAAAGGGTGTATATCCACTTTCTTGGTTGGGGCCATACGGGCCACGGAGAGCAAAGCGTAACCCCAAAGTGATAGAGATAAGGCGCTCCTAGCCATCATAGATCGAACCATATCTCATAGAGTTCGACTCCTCCTCTATCGAAACGAAGATCTTTAAAAGAGTTGATTTAGTACTTCACCTTTTGAAGGCTTTGAACATTTCAAAACTTCAACTTTGTGTCTTAACAAGTACACATAACCATAACTACTATAGTTGTTGGTAAAAGTAATGAAGTATCTTTCACCATTCCTAGCCATTGGCTTAAGGATCACATACATTCGAATGTATGATACTTAATTAATCTTTTGCCCTTTTCCACTAAAGGGTTCCTTAGTCATTTTACCTTGTAAATAAGATTCGCATGTATCAAATGAACCAATTTCATTTGTTTCCAAAAGACAATTCTTTCGAAGTGTTTACATGCGACATCTGTTTATATGACCAAGACGATAATGCCAAAGATAGGTCTCACTCAAATCCATTTTGAGTTTCTTGGTGATTTCTAGGTACATTTAACTATCAAATGATGTATTATCATGAACCAATTCATAAATACCATTTGAAGGCATAGCTTTAAAGTAGAACATGTCATTTATCGAAACATAAATGTCATTGTTTACAAACTTTAAATTAAAACCATATTGTCTTAAAAGGGAAACTTGAATAATGTTCCTAGTCAAACTAAGACATTTTAAAACAATTTCCAAACCATTTAGAAGTTTCAAAACATAGTCTCCTTTCTTGTAATGTTTATTTCTCTTGAACCTTTTGCAACGAATTGCAAACATGAGTTCCACATCCGGTATCTAATACCCATGTGTTAGAAGAAATAACATTAAGGTCAATATGTATCATTATTAATAAATTGTTCGCCGCGAAACAACCGTCGGTCAAACCCACGTTCAAGTAGATCCTGACCGTAATAATTCAGGTGGTTACCTTCAAGATTTAATCTCATCCGTTCAAACCCAAAAAATTGGCAGTTTGATTTTTCAACGCAAGTTAAGTTTTGCTGTGTTTTCTGCATGTTTCTCGCTACGTGGGTACGCTCTCTCAACCTGGTCGGTTCATCTTGGATAACTTCTACGTGGTAGTTAGCATACAAGATGTATATATATGTCCGTGAATGCTTTGCATTACATCCTTTTCAATAAAGCATATCACTGTAAGGTGGTTACATATTTTATGTGTTAATGATGTTTGTTATGCTTCGATAATAGTTTCTTATTTAGTTTGTTTGTTTTGCTTCAGTTATGATCGATGGATAATGCTGTGTATGATGAGGATTCAATTTCGGGGGAAAATGTAAGATGTTAATTTATATGGTATTGTGTTTATTTAACCATGTTTGTTCATTTGAATAATGATGCTTTGTTTTTCAGTTTGCTGGGTTGGACAGCGTTGTGGAAATGAAGCAGCCAGCAGATATGATGTCTTCTAATATAGTTGGAAATGTAATATCATTTTGTTTTGTCAAGTATTGGGATTTACATAGCATTGTGTTTATTAATATTATTTTTGTATTTGTAGGAATCCTTTGTGTTATTATAGTAAAAAATCATTGACATGCTTTTTTTTGTCAGGTTGTAGCTGACGAGTGTGTGGATGGTCATTTGCATGAATTTTCTTATTGCTCTAATGAGAATGTACATTTCGTAGCAAGTTTATGATGAAGTTTCTGTTATTATTTATGATATTGTGTGTTACTTAGAATTATTGTGTTATTTACAGCTATTGTGTTTTTTGTGATGGTTTTTTTGTTTTTTGTTTTTTTTTTTGTAATATACTATGACAACAGTGGTTAACAGTTGTTTTTTGTTTTTTTTTTTGTTTTCCAGCTTGTGGCTGACAACATTTTAGTGGATGATCATTTTCAAAAGTTGAGTAATGAAACTGGAGATGTATGTAATAATTCTATTATAACTGTAAAGATAACATTGTTTTAGTTCAACATGGTAGTTTATTTTATTAATGAGTATATTGTTTTTCAGTTTGAAGAATTATTTGGAGTACTTCCTGACTTGACTATGTCTTCAATCGGAGCTGCAAAGGTAAATCGTTTATGTTAAAGTATGTAAATTATATTGTTAGTGATAGTTGGTGATGTTTATGCTGAATCTTATTATGTTTGCTTATATTTTGTTTTGTAAATTTCAGAACAAATCTAAAGGCTTTGACTTGGAGTTTGGTGCTTTGGTTGGATGTCCCGACAATTCTATAAAGCATGAGATGAACAAGGTTGGTTCCATATCTATATGTTTAGTTAATATTCTAGATGAGTGACTGACATATTATTCTCTAGCCTCGTAATTTCAGAAGAATTAATCAAAGGGTAAAGGCGCTGAAGAATTGGAAGTGGGATGAGGTGATTGAAATCGACAGTTTTGGCGAAGATTAGTTATGTTGTTTTTTATGTATGATGATGGTTATTGTATTTTGGTAATGATACTGTGTTGAGTTGGAGTTTTTTTTTTTGTGTGTATTTTCCTTTCCCTTAAACATGCATGTTTTTCTTTGTTTGTAATATTTTCCTTATAATTTAAAGGGTAATTAATATTTTTGTTGATTCATGCATAGTAAGCCGTGTACCAGTTTAAGTTTCCCGTGTTTAATTAATGGTTTGTGTGTTTATAGTAATAACTGTATGTAAACGTGTGTCTCTTCAGTTTTTTTGTATGATTGTATCGTTTCCCGGAGCAATTTTTACATCATGTAACCGTTGCTGCCATTAATAGTTCCGCGTTTGTGACCATAAGCCTTTTATATATATATGCAGACATTTCATGTATATCGTATCTCAAGTTATTTAAGTTTTTCAATGGCTTCATCAAGTAATCAAGGAGAAGATTTGAAGGAACTGTTTTATAAAGCAGTGATGGAAGAATTGGAAGCTGAGTTAGAGTTTTCTAAAGATCTGAGGAAATGCTTTCATTCTTTGAAGACTGGAGTTGGCTCTCGTGATGATGTAACTGAGACGTTGCGTTTATTGCCTCCAACTGCTGTTCGTGACCTGGCACTTTTGAATAATGGTGAGAGTGGGAACAAAGATGTTCAGTTAATGGCACAAATGTTAGAAATATTTAGACAAGTTAATGAGTCAATGGAGTTGAAGCGTAGGTTTTTACTTTCCTTATAAGTAGTTTTGTTAAGTTTAGTCATAGTTGTTATAGTGATGTGTTTTGTATTCAATTATTAAGAGTTATTGGTGGTATTTTTATTTTAATGGAATGTTTTGATTTGTTTCTTGAAAGTTAGTCTGGGTGAATTGTGTTTTTTATTATGTCGTTTTTTTATTGTGTTTATTTAATCATATATTATTTCAAACATTTAATTTAATATCTTCAGTTTAATTTCTTCGAGCGACCATCTGGAGAATTGTATTTGTTTTGGTTTATTTTGATGTTCAATTGTGCCTGAATATAGAGTTACACACATAAAAAAAAACACTATCTGTATCATAAACATCTTTGATAGATTAGTCAGGTACTATCTATACTATCTATAATAAGAGATTATGAGCTGATGTAAATTTGCCTATGTGTCAACTTCTAAGGTATGCCACATGTCAATGATGATGTCATAATTCCGGTTTACAATTTACATTGTTGGAATTGAACCTTAACAGAGGAACAGTTGATTAAGGCGAAAACCGGTTCAGAGCAGTGGAACCAGAATAAGCAGTTGTTAGGCTTCAGACTTTCCCCTTGACAGTGGTTCAAACAACTGCTGATCTATAATTCTGATTTGTTTTATCCACTGCTTAGCACAACAGCTGATGTGAAGACCAAAAGAATGCCAAAGACTAAGTACTGCTCTTCCAACTTGTGTGATCGACCAAGTAGCATCAGGCTGAGGGGAAGTTTTAGTTTGTAAGCATGCAATGTAATCTTTTGATTTGATTTGTAATCTTTCGATTGATGAAAAGCATGTGTTTATCAAAACTATTTTCCTCCTTGATTGTGTTTACAAAGTTTGTGTTCATTTCTGCTGCATAAATCATTGAATCATATTCATTCATTGTTCATCTATTACAAAAAACACAATCAATTTAACAATCAATTCATCTATTACAAAAAACACAATGATGACGACATCTGAGCAGCAGATGTACAAAACAGATGTTAAAGCTCATCCACTGATATACCAACAGTTGCTAATCAAATTAAACTTCAAATCCACTATAAGACAGAAAGTTGGGTAGTGTCATATAAGAGGAGCTTCAACAATTCAGGGAAAACAAGTTTGAAAGAAAAACACTAACAAACGAAACTAAAAGAAAAAATATTGGTTCTGATAATACCAATAGCGGAAACAATACCATTCAGTTGGATTGGCTTTGGTTCATTATGTTAGGGAGAAAATAAAACTGTAAAAGGCGAAATACTTAATAAATAAAAGTAAAGTAGAGTAATTAAATATGTATATCAACAAAGTTAAATCTTGTACTTTCATGATCTACACGCACTTTATATTTAACCCGACTCTTTATTGAAAAAATTACGTCGCCATCGAATGAAAACGTATTATATTTGATCTGACTCGCTTTCGAATACAGTTTACGAATGTTCATAAAATAAGTATAAAACGTAATATTTTTTACCTGACTCACCTGAGAAAAAAGTTTATGTCAAAACGTAAATTTAAAATGACAGGTACGTTCAAACTGTTATACACAACACACTACGCCGGCGGCACCTTAGTTGTTTATAGCGGACGACACATTATGTGATGTGCTGACCATATAAAACATATGTTTGATGTATCCGATCAAACTGAGTGTAACCTATATAATCATTTGTGGTTATAATGTACAATGATGACAATAACTTTTGATGCACGCATGTGACATTACACTTTTTTACTTTGTTACACACGGTACCTTCGTGACATTAACGCCATTATATATATATATATATATATATATATATATATATATATATAGATGATAAGGTAAACTGCTGTGTTCATTTCAAAATGTTTGTAGAAAGGTCAATATTTGCTAACATGGCAGTTGTTTAAGATTGTGTTAATACAATGTTAAACTGCTTTCATTATCAGTTTTTTTTATATAAGTTACGTGGTTGGTTAGTTATATTTTATCACCCGGTTGTGTATGAAAAGCGGTTGTATTCATTGTGTTTATTTTTAAACATTTACATATCAAATTGTCTCAATTGTGTTTCATTTATTATATTTTACATTGTAGCCCCATAGATCATAAAATGGAAAAGCTTGGGTTTGCAATGATCGTCGATGAAATATTCACAAGGCTTCCTGCCAAAGCAATTGGTTGTTTGAAATGTGTTTGCAAAGATTTCCGGACGGAACTGTCAACTCATTTTTTTGAGATGATGCATTCTTGTCGAATTGGAAAGTCTCTACATAAGAAATATATCTCCTTGTCAAATATGTCAATTGTTGTTGATGACGTAATAGGTGGGAATTTGGATGTGGTTACAAGCAAACAGATCACTTTTCCTGGCAATGTTGACCCTAGATTCTTACGTATTCTAGCGTCGCTTAATGGGTTGTTGTTAGTGTCCTCTGAACCGAGTTGCTGTGAGTTGATCCTTTGGAATCCAACAACCAGGTGTCATAAGTTGTTGTCCGTGTCAGACTTTTGTCAGTGGTATGTTCGAAACAGTGATACAGGTGGAATGTATTTTGATGAAACCAATGATCTTAAAGTGCTTCACATAAAATATTTTTTTTCAATGTCGTTACTGCTCGTGTTTATTCACGACGTCGTGAGACGTGGAGAGAAATAGATTTCTTGAGGGGAGCTAATTTCGGTGGTCGGGGTTATTCATGGTCTTCAGGAATTTATTCTGGCAAAACCATATATTTCGTGTGTTCAAAAAATTGGTATCCCGCTTTGGAGAGGTATATAGTTGCTTTCGATGTTATTTCCGAAACTTTTAGAAGCCTTCGTTTTCCTGAAAGTTTGGAAGTTACTCCTTGGCGAGGAGAATTTCTGAGCATTGCAAAGAAGCTCAATTTTATTGTTGTTGAAAGGTCTCCCGAGTTATCTGTTGCTTTGTATAAAGTTGAAGATGAAGCCTTCATCAAGATGTTTTCTATCAATAATCTTCAAATTATTGGTTATGTAGAAAGTTTCCATTGGTCCAATATATTTCAAAACAACAAGTGGTTGATAAAAAACATTTGGAGTGGTGCTGTTGAAGCTGACCTGAGCAATGAAGTTTTTAATTACCTCCAACATGTTGATTCCTACATTGGTGCGAAACGAGCATTATTTATCGAGACCACTGTTTCGCTGATCGATTAGAAATTATTATGCTATATTATAGGGAATGGTGATTGTTTTTTTGAATTTTGTTTATTGTTTCAAGTAGTTCCGTTATTCCGTATGTATAAGTGTATTAACAATTGTCTGCATGGATATTTAATTCCAATTGGTGTTATTTAATCATATATTATTTCGAACTTTTAATATTTTCATTTTAATTTGTTTTACTATATATGTAGGTAAAGAAGTCCTACAAACCTGATATCATGAATTTTGTTTTTTCCAATGGTTTGTGTTTTACCAACGAAATTGTATTTTGGTAGCATACATCGTGTATTTTTTGGCTTTTGTGTAGATTCTGATAACATCAATTACTTTTTTTTTGTATATGTATCATGTATGTTTATCATTTGGTACTATCCTTCTTTTGTATAAGATTGTGTTATTATATTAAATGAAATCTTTAATATGTGTAATTTTAATATATGGTATGTTCTAGCGGTTTATAATCCAGGATTTTAGGTTAATAAGTTGTTGTAGTCTTTCTTGCATGTTCTCCTACAAAGATGGAAAGGTAAACTGCTGTGTTCATTTCTTAATAAACCTCTTTTAACCGATTCTAACTCATTTTTGATGTAGAGGTAGTTAACTGGAATGGTTATTATTGTGTACTTTTTTAAAGAAATTGTGTTGTTTTATGAAGAGTGATATTTTCTCTTATTATATGACAATGTATGTGTTAGAACTTTTGTATTCAGGTTTAACTATTCCTTTGTAGTTGTGTGTCTTATTTTATCTTATTGTATATCATTAAATGCTGTCTTTATGAAAGATTTTAGGTTAATAAGTTGTTGTAGTCTTTCTTGCATGTTCTCCTACAAAGATGGTAAGGTAAACTGCTGTGTTGATTTCAAAATGTTTGTAGAAAGGTCAATATTTGCTAACATCAGCAGTTGTTTAAGATTGTGCTAATACAATGTTAAACTGCTTTCATTAACAGTTTTTTTTTATAAGTTACATGGTTGGTTAGTCTTATTTTATCACCCGGTTGTGTATGAAAAGGGTTGTATACATTGTGTTTATATATAAACATTTACAGATCAAATTGTCTCAATTGTATTTCATTTATTATATTTTATATTGTAGCCCCATAGATTATAAAATGGAAAAGCTTGGGTTTGCATTGATCGTCGATGAAATATTCACAAGGCTCCCTACCAAAGCTATTGGTTGTTTGAAATGTGTTTGCAAAGATTTCCGTAAGGAACTGTCAACTCATTTTTTTTAGATGATGCATTCTTGTCGAATTGGAAATTCACATAAGAAATATGTCTCCTTGCGAGGTATGTCAATTGTTGTTGACAACGTAATAGGTGGGAATTTGGATGTGTTTACAAGCAAACAGATCACTTTTCCTGGCAATGTTGACCCTGTATTCTTAAGTATTCTAGCGTCGCTTAATGGGCTGTTGTTAGTGTCTTTTAAAGCGAGAAGCTGTGAGCTGATCCTTTGGAATCCAACAACCAGGTGCCATAAGTTGTTGTCTGTCTCAGACTTTTCTCAGCGGAATGTTCAAAACTGTGATACAGGTGGAATGTATTTTGATGAAACCAATGATCTTAAAGTGCTTCACATCAAATATCATTTGTTGAATAATGTTGTTACTGCTCGTGTTTATTCACGACGTCGTGAGACGTGGAGAGAAATAGATTTCTTGAGGGGAGGTAATTTCGGTTGTCACACCCCCAAATTCCACCTGCGGAGTACCGTCCGCTTGAGGGCGTGACCGACCAGGATCCAGCCACCAATTATACTGAGCATTGGATAATAGTAAGGATGATCACCAACCATAATGGTTAGTAAACACCATAGTTTAAAGTTCAAGTGTTTAGGTTCAAGTAGCGGAAGCATAGGTAAAATAGTTTAAACAAAGTTCATAGTTCAAATTATTTAGAACCCAACATGCGGGTTTAGGCGACCACTACACTTCCCAAGCTGCAAGCTCCTGAGTCACTGGTTACCTGCAAAGCATGCAGTAAGGGGTCAACAATAATGCTGAGTGAGTTCACTAGTTGTCCAGTTTTAATTACCAAAAACTTGTTTCACCAGTTAATTTATCCGTTTATACATGCCATGGGGAGCTACCCCAAAAGTTAGCAACTAAACTGTTTTTCCAATACCGAACACTAGGTGACCGTTGCGTATCCGCAAGAGAGTGCCCCGATGTCAATGTTCTATCATCATTGACGGATGCCTGAGTACATTAGTTCACGACCGATCCCATACCTTGGCACGGTGTGAGGTTGGTAAGACCTAAATAGCGCTATCAACTAATAACCCGTTCGCCTGGCCCCGGCGACTAATCGGTATTAAGTAGTAGGGACTTTAAGTGATAGAGTTTCGTTTAGTGCCGTTTGTTGCAATCCGTATAAACAGTAATTAACTAAAAGGTTCCCAATAACAAGGGAAGGAAAGTAAGTTTGTTCCCAGTAACTAGGGAAGGAATGTAGATGGTATCCCCTTTACAAGGGGATAGGGTTGTTTTAGTCTCGTGTCCCAAACCACCGGGACGCATGCTTTTAAGTAGTGAACTCACCTTGGGTTGCTCGGTAGATTATTTTACCCGGTCAAGTATGTTGGTCACCACGTCCTAATATGGTTACCAAATATGGGTCAAGTCGGGTACAAATAACACATAGCGAACACGTATAGCAAACACATCAGCCCTAAACATATAATCAGCAGTAACAAACATGCAGTCCAGTCAACAGAAAGTCCAACAGTCAAGGCCCAATAACGAAGTAGCCCAGTCGAGACAAGGGTGGTTGCGACTCGCAACCGAGGTTACGACTCGCAACCGAGGTCTCGGTTTATCACGTTTTGGTTACGACTCGCAACCAGAGGTTCCGACTTAGCAGCAGTGGTTACGACTCGCAACCGGATTCGATACGCGTTGATTGCGACTCGCAACCGGGAGATCTCGACAAGACTTGATGTGGTCTCGAGTAGCAACCAAAGGTTGCGACTCGCAACCGTGATTACGTGCACAAGAAGACCTTCTAGAACCTGCAAACTGTACTAACCAATGATATTGCAATTTCATGAAATCAGTGTACTATACCCACTAAACATGTTTGTTTGTCTAAATTATGTCCAAAACAGATCAAACAAAGCATATTCAAAATATTTAAGTGACCTTCATGCTGTTCATCATGATATTCATACATCATTCAAGCAATATCCAACAACAACTAACAAGAGACTTTAACCGAAAATCCTTATAATCAAACGGACAATCAGATTATTCAACCATCAAGTAGTCACTTTCGTCATACATGTTCATCAACATACAACCTACAATAACAACCTAAAATCATGCAAGATTCTCTAACCAACCCTTTATACCAACCGGATAACAATCAAGCATTTAACTCGGCTGATTTATACTCTATTTCTTAACAAAAACAACAATAATCAAGCATCATTTAGTAACAAGACAAACAAGCAAAACAACTATAGGGATATTCATGCTAACCGGTTAGAAGTAGTGGTCCAAGAATTCGATAAACTAAGCTCCGAAAGATGATCTTGAGCTTGAATCCGCGAGCCTTGATGCTATGGTTGGACCCGAGAGAGATGAGATGGTGAGGAAGTGATCTTGGTTGCTAGGATTCTTAGGGTTTTAGGGTTTTTAGTGAGAGAAAGTAGATGAGGTGAGAGGGATGAGAGAATGATGAGGGTGTGGGTGAAAATGAGGGTCAAGTGTGTGTATAACCGGTTTACATATGTGGGTTGTAGGTTTCGGGTGGGCTTTGGCCCTAACCGGCCCAAGCCGTGTACTATTCACTCGAGACCAAGAGTGGTCTCGAGTCGGGTTTCGCGGTTTCGACTCATATATGTATATAACACACACATATATATATATATGTACATACATACACACAACATGTAATAACAAGCACTTCATAATTTTTCACTTTATAGTTTACGTACACGCAAGTTACATCACAAAGGTTTCCCGGGAAAACCCGAGGTGTCACATTATCCCCAAGTTTTAGGAACTTTCGTCCCGAAAGTTAAGGCAGCCACTGTCAAGCTAGTGTGAGTGAAAGCGTTTCAACGGGGTGCCACATCATCCCCCCGTTAGTTTGGAATTTCGTCCCGAAATTCGTTCGTAGCTTCAGTGCTGGGGTTTTCGTTAGGGAACAACTGGGGATACTTGTGCTTCATCTGGTCTTCCCGCTCCCAGGTAAACTCTGGGCCACGTCGCGAGTTCCAACGGACTCGTACAAGAGGTATCTGGCTACGTTTGAGGGTTTTGATCTCTCGATCAGTGATTTCAATCGGTTCCTCAGTAAAGTGTAGCTGTTCATCAATAGTTAGTTCCTTGAAAGGAATCACAAGTGTTTCATCCGACAAACACTTCTTCAGGTTAGATACGTGAAAAACGTTGTGTACCGCACTCAGTTCTTCAGGCAGGTTCAATTTATAAGCAACCTTACCGACTTTCTCGGTAATTTCGAATGGTCCGATATATCGCGGATTAAGCTTGCCCCGTTTACCAAAGCGAACCACACCCTTCCAAGGTGAGACTTTAAGTAGAACCCGGTCACCGACCTGGAATTCCAATGGTTTCCTACGCTTATCAGCGTAACTCTTCTGACGGTCACGAGCTGCCGCCATGCGTTGTCTGATCTGGGCAATCTTTTCCGTTGTATCTACCACCATCTCTGGGCCCGTGATTTGACTATCACCGATTTCCGCCCAGCAGAGAGGTGACCGGCATTTACGACCGTACAATGCCTCAAAAGGTGCTGCCTGAATACTAGTGTGGTAACTGTTGTTGTAGGAGAACTCTGCTAGCGGTAGATGCTTCTCCCAATTCTTGCCAAAATCGATCACACACGCTCTGAGCATGTCTTCTAGGGTTTGGATGGTGCGTTCAGACTGTCCATCCGTTTGCGGGTGATATGCGGTGCTCATGTCCAAGCGTGAGCCAAAGGATTTGTGCATAGCTTGCCATAATTCCGAAGTAAAACGAGCGTCTCGGTCGGAATTAATTGAGGTTGGCACCCCGTGCCTCGAAACTACTTCCTTTAAGTAAATCTCCGCCAAGGTAGAAAACTTGTCTGTTTCCTTAATGGCCAGAAAGTGTGCGGACTTGGTCAGTCGATCTACTATTACCCAAATAGTGTCATTTCCGCGTTGAGACCTAGGTAGCCCTGTAACAAAATCCATGGAAATTTGCTCCCATTTCCATTTCGGGATTTCTGGTTGTTGGAGTAGACCTGCTGGCTTCTGGTATTCTATCTTGACTCTTGCGCAAGTCAAACATTTGCTGACGTATGTTGCTATGTGGGCCTTCATACCAGGCCACCAATACGTAGTCTTCAAGTCGTGGTACATCTTGTCCGAACCAGGATGTACGGAGTAGCGGGATTTGTGGGCTTCATCCATCACGAGGTCACGTAAATTTCCATAAAGCGGAACCCATATGCGTCCGGCTACGTAGTAAGCACCGTCTTCTTTTTGTTCCAATCGTTGTCTCGATCCTCGTAGGGACTCAGCCCTGATGTTTTCGGCTTTCAATGCTTCAACCTGAGCATTCCGAATTTGATTAGGGAGGTTCGAGTGGATAGTGAGCTGTAAGGCACGAACACGCTTGGGTTTGGTCTCCTTTCTGCTGAGGGCATCGGCTACCACATTAGCCTTGCCTGGGTGATATTTGATTGCACACTCGTAGTCGTTCAGGAGTTCGACCCATCGGCGTTGCCGCATATTCAACTCCTTTTGTCCCATTATGTGCTGGAGACTCTTGTGATCAGTGTAAATCGTGCACTTGGTGCCATACAAGTAATGTCGCCAAAGCTTGAGCGCGAAGACCACAGCTCCAAATTCTAAGTCATGCGTCGTGTAGTTTCGTTCGTGGACCTTGAGTTGTCGCGAGGCGTAAGCAATAACTTTCTCGCGTTGCATCAATACGCAGCCAAGTCCTTGAATAGAAGCGTCGCAGTAAACGACGAAGTCGTCGGTACCTTCGGGTAAGGAGAGGATAGGAGCACTACAAAGGTTCTCCTTTAGTTCCTGGAAGGCAGATTCCTGAGCGTTACTCCATTTGTAAGCAACACCCTTCTGAGTGAGTGTCGTAAGTGGTTGAGCGATCTTAGAGAATCCCTTGATAAATCTTCGATAGTATCCCGCCAATCCCAAGAATTGGCGAACTTCGGTCGGAGTCTTGGGCACCGGCCAATTCTTAATGGACTCAATCTTAGCAGGGTCAACATGAATCCCTTCCTGATTGACGATGTGTCCAAGGAAATGGACTTCTCTAAGCCAGAAATCACATTTCGAGAATTTGGCGTACAGTTGCTCATTGCGAAGAAGTTCGAGAATAAGACGTAGGTGTTGTTCATGCTCCTCTTGGCTCTTCGAGTAGATTAGGATGTCATCGATGAATACGATTACGAACTTATCGGGGTAGGGTTTGCATACTCGGTTCATGAGATCCATGAAGATTGCAGGTGCGTTGGTCATTCCGAAAGGCATAACAAGGAATTCGTAGTGACCATAGCGGGTCCTGAAAGCAGTCTTAGAGATGTCCTCATCGCGGACTCTCAGCTGGTGATAACCCGATCGCAGATCGATCTTGGAATAATAGCTCGACCCTTGCAGCTGGTCGAACAGGTCGTCGATACGGGGAAGTGGATAACGGTTCTTGATGGTAACCTTGTTAAGTTCGCGGTAGTCAATGCACATTCGGAATGAGCCATCTTTCTTTTTGACGAAGAGCACTGGGGCTCCCCAGGGTGATGAACTAGGACGGATAAAACCTTTGTCCAAAAGTTCTTGTAGTTGAGTAGAAAGCTCCTTGAGCTCCGCGGGGGCTAATCGATAAGGTGCACGAGCTATAGGCGCTGCTCCGGGAGCTAGCTCGATTTGAAATTCGACCTGACGGTGAGGAGGGAGTCCAGGTAGTTCCTCCGGGAATACCTCGGGATAGTCACGTACAACGGGAAAATCTTCAATCCTGTTTTCCATTTTCTGTGTGTCGGTAATGAGGGCCAAGATAGCGGTGTGCCCCTTTCGTAGGTACTTCTGGGCCTTTAAGAATGAAATGATGCCTGTGACTTCTCCGCTCTTGTCGCCTTGAACTATAAGGGGTTTGCCTGGGGGACGGGGAATACGAATAGCTTTCTCTTGGCAGAGGATTTCAGCTTGATGTTTGGACAACCAATCCATACCAATAATGACGTCGAAGCTTCCAAGAATGATGGGGAAAAGATCGATACAGAAGGTCTGACCAGACAACTCTAATTTGCAGTTACGAATTATGTGTGAGGCCTCGAGGTTTCTACCATTAGCTATTTCAACGGTGTGCTTAGAGCTCAGCGGCGTAAGAGTGAGCTTAAGTTTCTTACTAATACGTAGGGATACATAACTAGCATCTGCTCCGGAATCAAATAGCATGGAAACATAACGATCATTAAGTAGGAACTTACCCGCTACAACGTTGGGGTCATTCCTTGCTTCCCCAGCTCCAATCACAAAAGCTTTTCCTCTAGCACCATTTCCAGCATTGTTGTTATTGTTCCCAGCACCCTGATTGTTGTTGTTCTGATTCAGTTCAGGGCAATCCTTTCGCATGTGCCCCATTGCTCCACACTTGAAGCATCCACGGTTGTTTCCTTGTTGCTGCTGTTGCTGTGGTTGTTGCTGATTCTGCTTAGCTGGGAACTGGCTTCAGCAGTCTTTGGCTTCATGCCCCATCTTGTTGCATCGCTGACACTGACCTTTTCCACATGGCCCACTGTGATGTCGGTTACATTTGTTACACTTAGGGTGGTTTCCTCGATAGCCACCCTGTTGCTGAGGGCCCTTGTTGCTTTCAGTCTTCCTTTGTTGAACTGGGGCCTGAGTGGGGTTAGCATCCTTTCCCTGACTTCCATCCCACTTTCGCTTGTTATCTCCAGAAGTTCCAGTAGTAGCACCGATCCTCTGGGGCAGCTTGCCCTCTTCCACAGCCTGATTGGTGAGTTTGTGAGCAAGACGAACCACGGGCTGTATGGTATTGAGGTTGGCCGAGGTCACATGGCTCCGGATTTCTGGGACCAAGCCTTTGATGTACAATTCGACCCTTCGATACATAGGTTGGGACATGTTTGGGCAAAGTGCAGCATAGTCGTTGGACTGCTTGGTGTAGGTCTCAATCTCTGATCCGACCATCTTGAGCGCATAGTACTCGTTCTCGAGTTTGTGGATGTCATCCCTGTGACAGTACTCCTCTTTGATCATGTCCTTGAAATCTTCCCATGCCGTAGCATTTGCAGTTTCCAGACCAAGCATCTGAATCTGTGCTTTCCACCATGAAAGCGCGTTTCCTTCAAGCGTACCAGTTGCGTACTTAACCCAGTTAGCAGGGGGACACTCGCAGACAGCGAAGACAGCTTCGGCCTTTTCAATCCAGTGCAGAAGGCCTATGGCACCCTCAGTGCCGTTGAAAGGGAGAGGCTTGCCATCCATGAAGGTTTTGAAAGTACAAACACGTGGTTGCGCAGGCGCAGGCTGACCTCCAGGGTGAGCTGCGAAAGCTGCAGCCACCGTGTTGAGCAAGTTAGCGAATTGAGCCTGAGTCATGTTAACGCTTCCTCTTCCGCGTCCACTCATTGTCTTCATGACCAGAAAACACAGTATGGGTGTGATGCCGTAACGTAGCGAGAATAAGACAGAAGAGAGATGTGTATCTATCTAATTAGGCACACTAGTATGTATAGCAGAGCAGAAAGCATAAGACAAATCAAGCAAGTAAACATAGGTCCGAGCTATGAGGTCTAGTATGTCGAGTCTTGCCCTTGGAGTGTAGTGTCGTCACGAGTCACGGGTTATAGTCTGGTTTTTCTCAAAAAGACTCTTCTTTTTAAAACCAAGTTCACTATAACCAATGGCTCTGATACCAATCTGTCACACCCCCAAATTCCACCTGCGGAGTACCGTCCGCTTGAGGGCGTGACCGACCAGGATCCAGCCACCAATTATACTGAGCATTGGATAATAGTAAGGATGATCACCAACCATAATGGTTAGTAAACACCATAGTTTAAAGTTCAAGTGTTTAGGTTCAAGTAGCGGAAGCATAGGTAAAATAGTTTAAACAAAGTTCATAGTTCAAATTATTTAGAACCCAACATGCGGGTTTAGGCGACCACTACACTTCCCAAGCTGCAAGCTCCTGAGTCACTGGTTACCTGCAAAGCATGCAGTAAGGGGTCAACAATAATGCTGAGTGAGTTCACTAGTTGTCCAGTTTTAATTACCAAAAACTTGTTTCACCAGTTAATTTATCCGTTTATACATGCCATGGGGAGCTACCCCAAAAGTTAGCAACTAAACTGTTTTTCCAATACCGAACACTAGGTGACCGTTGCGTATCCGCAAGAGAGTGCCCCGATGTCAATGTTCTATCATCATTGACGGATGCCTGAGTACATTAGTTCACGACCGATCCCATACCTTGGCACGGTGTGAGGTTGGTAAGACCTAAATAGCGCTATCAACTAATAACCCGTTCGCCTGGCCCCGGCGACTAATCGGTATTAAGTAGTAGGGACTTTAAGTGATAGAGTTTCGTTTAGTGCCGTTTGTTGCAATCCGTATAAACAGTAATTAACTAAAAGGTTCCCAATAACAAGGGAAGGAAAGTAAGTTTGTTCCCAGTAACTAGGGAAGGAATGTAGATGGTATCCCCTTTACAAGGGGATAGGGTTGTTTTAGTCTCGTGTCCCAAACCACCGGGACGCATGCTTTTAAGTAGTGAACTCACCTTGGGTTGCTCGGTAGATTATTTTACCCGGTCAAGTATGTTGGTCACCACGTCCTAATATGGTTACCAAATATGGGTCAAGTCGGGTACAAATAACACATAGCGAACACGTATAGCAAACACATCAGCCCTAAACATATAATCAGCAGTAACAAACATGCAGTCCAGTCAACAGAAAGTCCAACAGTCAAGGCCCAATAACGAAGTAGCCCAGTCGAGACAAGGGTGGTTGCGACTCGCAACCGAGGTTACGACTCGCAACCGAGGTCTCGGTTTATCACGTTTTGGTTACGACTCGCAACCAGAGGTTCCGACTTAGCAGCAGTGGTTACGACTCGCAACCGGATTCGATACGCGTTGATTGCGACTCGCAACCGGGAGATCTCGACAAGACTTGATGTGGTCTCGAGTAGCAACCAAAGGTTGCGACTCGCAACCGTGATTACGTGCACAAGAAGACCTTCTAGAACCTGCAAACTGTACTAACCAATGATATTGCAATTTCATGAAATCAGTGTACTATACCCACTAAACATGTTTGTTTGTCTAAATTATGTCCAAAACAGATCAAACAAAGCATATTCAAAATATTTAAGTGACCTTCATGCTGTTCATCATGATATTCATACATCATTCAAGCAATATCCAACAACAACTAACAAGAGACTTTAACCGAAAATCCTTATAATCAAACGGACAATCAGATTATTCAACCATCAAGTAGTCACTTTCGTCATACATGTTCATCAACATACAACCTACAATAACAACCTAAAATCATGCAAGATTCTCTAACCAACCCTTTATACCAACCGGATAACAATCAAGCATTTAACTCGGCTGATTTATACTCTATTTCTTAACAAAAACAACAATAATCAAGCATCATTTAGTAACAAGACAAACAAGCAAAACAACTATAGGGATATTCATGCTAACCGGTTAGAAGTAGTGGTCCAAGAATTCGATAAACTAAGCTCCGAAAGATGATCTTGAGCTTGAATCCGCGAGCCTTGATGCTATGGTTGGACCCGAGAGAGATGAGATGGTGAGGAAGTGATCTTGGTTGCTAGGATTCTTAGGGTTTTAGGGTTTTTAGTGAGAGAAAGTAGATGAGGTGAGAGGGATGAGAGAATGATGAGGGTGTGGGTGAAAATGAGGGTCAAGTGTGTGTATAACCGGTTTACATATGTGGGTTGTAGGTTTCGGGTGGGCTTTGGCCCTAACCGGCCCAAGCCGTGTACTATTCACTCGAGACCAAGAGTGGTCTCGAGTCGGGTTTCGCGGTTTCGACTCATATATGTATATAACACACACATATATATATATATATGTACATACATACACACAACATGTAATAACAAGCACTTCATAATTTTTCACTTTATAGTTTACGTACACGCAAGTTACATCACAAAGGTTTCCCGGGAAAACCCGAGGTGTCACATTATCCCCAAGTTTTAGGAACTTTCGTCCCGAAAGTTAAGGCAGCCACTGTCAAGCTAGTGTGAGTGAAAGCGTTTCAACGGGGTGTCACATCGGTGGTCGGGGTTATTCTATGTCTTCCGGAATTTATTCTGGCAAATCCATATATTTCGTGTGTTCAAGAAGTTGGTATCCTGGCCCTTTCGAGAGGTATATAGTTGCTTTCAATGTTATTTCCGAAACTTGTAGAAGCATTCGTTTTCCTGAAAGTTTGGAAGTTACTCCTTGGTCAGGAAAATTTCTGAGCATTGCAAAGAAGCTCCATTTTATTGTTGTTGAAGGGTCTCCCGAGTTATCTGTTGGTTTGTACAAAGTTGAAGATGAAGCCTTCATCAAGATGTTTTCTATCAATAATATTCATATTATTAGTTATGAACAAAGTTTGCGTTGGTCTACTATATTTCAAAACAACAAGTGGTTGCTTAGAAACGTTTGGATTCGTCCTGTTGAAGCTAAGATGAGCAATGAAGTTTTTAATTACCTTCAACATCTTGATTCCTACATTGGTGTGGGACAAGCATTATTTATTGAGACCGTTGTTTCGCCGATTGATTAGAAATTATTATGCTATATTATAGGGAATGGTGGTCGTTTTTTCGAATTTTCTTTTTTGTTTCAAGTAGTTCCGTATGTATAAGTGTATTAACAGTTGTCTGCATGGATATTTATTTCCGATTGGTGTTATTTAATCATATATTATTTCGAACTTGTAATATTTTCAGTTTAATTTGTTTTACTATATATTCAGGTGAAGAATGCTACAAACCTGATATCATCAATTCCTTTTTTTTTGTATATGTGTCATGTATGTTTATCATTTAGTACAACTCATGAATGTGTGCTAAAAGGCAGTTGTAAAAATAGATGGTATGTTTATCATTTGGTTCTATCCTTCTTTTGTATAATATTGTGTTATTATATTAAATGAAATCTTTAATATGTGTGATTTTAATATATGGTATGTACTAGCGGTTTATAATCCAGGATTTTAGGTTAATAAGTTGTTGTAGTCTTTCTTGCATGTTGTCCTACAAAGATGGTAAGGTAAACTGCTATGTTCATTTGTTAATAAACCTCTCTTAACCGATCCTAACTCAAATTTAATGTAGAGGTAGTTATCTGGAATGGTTATTATTGTGTAATTTTTTAAGAAATTGTGTTATTTTATGAAGAGTGATTTTTTCTCTTATTATATGACAATGTATGTATTAGAACTTTTGTATTCAGGTTTAACTATTCTTTTGTAGTTGTGTGTCTTATTTTATCTTATTATATAACATTAAATGCTGTGTTTGATGTGTAATAAATATTTTGTGGCAGAGAAATGAATAAATTCCCTTTATTGGATTATAAGCTAAGTATCCGGAGTGTTTATGATTGTGTGTTTATATAGTATTGTGTTTTTTATTTTATATGGTATTATGATTGTGTTTTTTCTATATTATTGTTTTTTTATTTTACATGCTATACTTTATGTATTATTTGTTTTACATCATGGTATGTATTAGCGGTTTACTACTTACTTATGTGCTGTCGCCCAATGTTCCTACAAATCTGGTGTCATCAACTGCTTTTTATGGTGTATAAATATCGTATTACTTGATTATTTAATAAACATATCATATTCGATTATGTCCAGTTTTATTCGCAAGGTTTGTTTAGTTCATATTCTTTCTGTTTTGAAAACAAGTGCATTGCATTATGTGATAATTGTCTGCATTGTTTTTGTATTACATTCTGAGTTACTGACAGCAAAGTTGATGCATTACTGCTTTCTAATTCTATCGGGTTGCAGGCGGTTATGGATGATTTTCTAAAGAATGTTGTTTTTAGTAACATCGATGATGTGTGGGAAATTAGTGAGGTAATCATAGACCATTTCAAGTTTCGTATTTCAATATTTACATTAGATGTAAGTGGATATATTTATATTTTTTACAGCCACGATCTGTTATCATACTGGGTACCGTAAAGGAAATATCCAAGGAGGTTGGTTGGTTTTCTTTGAAGTGTCCTAATTGTTTAAATGAGGCTTGTACAAAAAACATGGGTTTAACTAAATCTGACGGAGGTTGTGATGAAGACCAACATACGTTGTATGTGTGCACTAATGAATTTTGTCAAAAAAATGTTATTGATGAACCGGTTTTAAGGTATTGTTATTATTCTGTAGTTATTTACGTTGTCATTTTGTCATTGTAACTTTTTTCATCACTTACCTTATTTTGGTTTATGTAATTCGTTGTAATTCAAATTAAGTTGTTATGTTATCAATTAGATTGAAGGTTCGTGTTGAGGATAGCAATGGTGATGTATCTCTTATTTTGTTTCATAATACGGCTAACCATGTTATCGAGAAGTCTGCAAAACAGTTGATTCAGGATAACATAATGGTAGTATATATTTAGTTTCTATATCTCAATTTATATATTTTTTGTAAGCTAACTTTTTGGTTATATATCCTGTCTTTTATGTTTTCAGGATGATGGTACTGTGCGATTTCCAAACGAATTAAAAACTTTGGTGGATAAATTGTTTGCATTCAAGATTGAAGTCAGCGAGACTAACTTGACATATTGTGATGAAGAATACGAGATTCAAAGAATAACTGACGATGAATCAGTTGTTGATCTGGTTAAACAAATGTCTGGGATTAGTCAGGTACTATGAACTTTTAACTGAAGTATTATAGTTGTCTTTAGTAGTTTAGTTAATAAACTTTTTCAATCTTGGTTTAGAGCTGTATGGCTGATGTGACACCCCGCAAAATCCGGTACTTTTCTTTATGTTTTTCTCCTGACTCACTTTCTTTTATATTTTATAAGTTATACAAACTATAATTAGCACTTGTAGTTATTTCCAATGGCTAGGAAGATACAGTATTACGCATCGGCTAAACACGAACTTGTTGAGGGACTAGTCTTGTATGTGTATGATAAATATATCACCAACTTCCTATCCAAGTTTTAAGAATTAGAAACATTAGGGGTCAAAGTGTAAATGTAATAATGAAAAACTTGTTTTAAAAACCCCAAACCTCCCCACCCGTCGCCGATACCCTGCGAACCAAACCCTAATCGTTCACCCTCCCCTCTCGGCAACCGTAACACAGCATATCACCCCTCCTTCTTTTCCGTCGCTGATCACCGGTAAGAACCTCCTCTCCTTTTAGTTCGCACCCTAGTGTAACGTATCCGTCGTGATCTCTGTTCGATCTCTTGTTCTTGGTATGAGCATGCAGTTTGTGTGTGTTGTGATTTCAAGTAGGTGCATGAGGTTTAACTCTAGCACGTTGACATGATTATATGTATGTATGGTTGTCTGCAAGTGGGTAGGAACTTGAAAGATATTAAGTGTATGTGTGATAATGGTGAAAACTAAATGTTGCATGAAACTGAATGTATATGTGGTTAGGCTAATGAAGCTTTGTGTGTGAATGTATGACATAAGTTCTGAACACATGACCCGGACGTATGCGTGAATGTTGAATGCGAACCGTACAGGTTGAGTTGTATGCGAACGGTTTATGTGCTAGATAGGCGGACCATGTTTATGTCGTGTAGATGAACCGTAAGTGTGGTTAAACGTGTGAAAACTGTTATGTATTAATCGAGTAGGATGTTATATGTAAATCGGGTATGAACGGCTTCATGGAGACCGGGGGTATGTATGCGTAATCGGTGAACTGTATACACAAGTTATAGATATAGAACAATGGATGTAGTGCAACCGTATTTGTATGTCAAAGTGTGGCGTATTGATACTGGTATTTGATAATCGATGAACGATTATTCTGATTAAGAGATTGTTATGTTATTGAATGATCTGAATAATATGATTTAGTGTGATGGTTATATTGTTTGCGATCGTTAGCGGAATTAAATGGAAATTGGCATAATTAATAGATGATGATATCAGCGTTTTTGTATTAAAATAAGGGACTCCAAATTAATTACATTATCACATCTAAAGTCCGAATTGAAAAGCTTGTTTGAAATAAAAGAGGATTCGAGCTTGCCACTGTTCCAAGCATATGTCCTTTTGTTTGGGCGAAGGTTAATCAGTATATAGATATATATTATATATGTTTGCTAAATTTTGAGTATATATTGAAATATGGGCCAAGATTATGGTTCAGTGGTGGAATTTGTTTAAGCTTCAAAATAATATGGCAATGTTGACTATTAATTCTAGTGACTTTCTTATCCTTGAATATCTTTGATAGATCTTTGATGTCAGAAGTGTAAATATTACCTTTGTATATGCCCGTTTAATAACAATGCTTTCGATATAAGTCATATGAATTATGACATGAGTTATGTGAATTATGTGGTGTCGTGGTCATCCAAACCACATTGCATGTTATCGATTAGAAAATCCGCTGTAAGCTACTATATGTTAATTTGTTACTCGCTGATCACACAAACACCGAGTTGTTTGGACACACTTAGGATATTGCATGACCCTTACATACGCGTACTTACATCTATTATATTTTAGGTTGCGTGTAACGGACCTACATATTATTAACGCTAGAAGTACGTAAATACAAACCGAGCAAACTAAGGTGAGTTCACTACATTCGAGCATGCGTCCCAGTGGTTGGGGACAGTCAGTGGTTTGGGTAAAAACGGGTATATTGGTTAATATTCTCACCTATCATTTTTGTAAGTCCCTTATTCGGGTATTAGTTGGTAGCGCTACTTAGGTTTGGCACCCTCACACCGCTCCTGGATAGGACGGATGTGAACTAATGACCCAGTCGGGCCCAGTACTAGATAGGAGTACGTGGGATAGGGCAGTCATGTACATCAGGAGCCGTCTTGTTCGGAATTGAGATATTAACAATATTACTTGCATTGGTTATTGAACTGTTTTACATTCAACTGGTAATAAACGTTTTCTAAAACTGTGAACTCGCCAGCTTTGTCTGATACACTTGTTACATGCTCGCAGGTCGTTAGGTACTTGGGGACAGGAACTTGCTGGCTGGAGGGCGTGAGTGGTCATGGTTGCATTGATGGGTTTATCTATCAAACATTTATTTACTATGGTTGTTTGGAAAGTATTTACATTATGTTACGTTAACGCTTCCGCTGAACTTGATGGTTTTTGAATTACTTATGTTTGGATTTTATTACTATTAAATGATGAAACTTTATTTTAAGCTTATGGATTCAATGTAATTGGTGGCTCATTACTAGTGGTCACACGCCTAACAGGGACACTCCCTAGGTGGTAATTTGAGGGTGTGACAGCTGATGATAAGAAGAATGGTACTCCAATTTCGCTTGTGATGAGTTGCGATGGTGATTCAATTGATAAAAAAAACATGTTCAATGGTTTGTAAAGATACGACGTCTAAGCGTAAACTGCTTGATCTTTACAATTTGGATGTCATTTCGAACTCGAGCATCTGTGAAAGTACAAGTAATAATATTGTGCAGACCGTGAAAGTTGTTGGTAAGAAAGAGATTAAGTTTACCCATTTTAATGAGTGAGATGTAGTTTCTTTTGTTTGTTGCATTTTAGAGCGATGGTTTTTATGTTTTGTGTTTGTTCAATGTTTTTTTTTCTTGACATAAACTTTCTCTTTTGTTTTTTTTATTCACGTATGTTTTGATGCTGTTCAGCTTTCTTATGTGTGAGTATCTGAAGTTCAGTTTACGTATTGGTTGTTAATAATAACATGCTACATTAGTTAAGTTGTATATAGAAAAACTTATAAGAGGAACATAAATATAACCATTATTCATTGACAAAACTACACATAATAACAAAATTTGTCAATACATTAGATGTGGAATCATGTTGGTCGTTAAGTATGAGATCAAAAAGCAAAAACATAAGGAAGATGTCCTACTATCATGGAAAGAAACCCCATACCAACAGCTACATGCACATCAATCAAACTAATTTGCATTCAGTCTAATAAGCCAGAAATTTAGTAAGAGCTTGCTTTCCTTGGTTGGTTTTTGCTATGTATTGGTCAGCTAAGCTGTTTGCTTTATCAAGAAGATCCTCTGTCTCCCTTTCTTCATCAGACAGAAGCAATCCAGCAATGTACTGTTCATGTGAAGGTGGGTTGCTCATGATCTTCATTTTCATCTTCTTATTTTCCCGTAGTTGCTGTTGAAGTAGTCGTGTTATGTCAATCAAGCTGTCTCTGATCTCTCTTTCTGTGTCTTCATGTTGACCTTTGAATCCTTCATAGATATCCCTTTTAACTTGGGACAGTTCAGACCAACCTTTGGAGTTTGATGTATTCATTGTAGTTAGAACAGAGAAGAGTTGAGTGAAGTTAGAGAGTCGTTGAAGAGGTTAGAAAAGGATGTAGTTAGGAGGTATTATATATAATAGGATTAACAACTTGTGTTAAAGAAGAGTAATGATTTGTTATTGGCATCCGAGCTAAGATGCAATGATGATTTATTGAAATGGTCTTTTCATTTGCAGTTGAGTCTTTTTAAGTAATTAATGTAAAGTGGTTTAGAAGAATATAAGATATAAATATATAAATTGTGTTTTTCCAATGTCCGTTATTTTTATAGTCTAGAGAACTTACATGATATATTTTAGTTGTGTATATATTCTAAATTATAGTTGTTGTTTTTTTTTCATATGCATTGTGTTATACGTAAGCCAATTGTTTGTTATGGTATGATGTTGTGTTTTTTCTTATAATTTTTTTTTTGTTCTACTTCATTGTGTGTTTTATTGTGTGAGTTGAGTGAAGATAAACAAAGGTTGAAAAGATGATAAAAAAAGATGTAGTTAGGAGTAGTATTATATATAATAGGATTTAATATTGGGTGAAATGATTACTATTGAATTTACGTTGGACTAAGGGTTATATGCAATTATCGAGTATGAAATGGTCTTTTTCATTAACAGTTTAGTTGTTTGATAATACTCTATGTAAGGCGGGTTTTTTTTTGTTAATATATTGTTGGTTTTTATATTCAAAACTTATTAAGTCAAGTGTTGTGTTTTTTATTTGTGACGTGGTAGTTTAGGAGTTACTACAATAATTGAAGTCTTTTACTAAGTAGAGTCCCAGTTAAGGCAGTTTCTTACGCTTATTTGTGTATTTACTTTATGTATAATTTTATCTTTTTAATGTAGGTTATAGCATGTCAGACATTGGAATCGAAGTTGTTGTTTCTGAAATACTATCCAGACTCCCAGTTAAGGCAATCGGTCGTTTCAAATGTGTTTGTAAACAATGGCGTGATGAGTTATCAAGTTGTCAGTTTGCTGCTTTGCATTCTAGCCGTATTGGTAGTTTAAAATGTCGGAAACGAATCACCATTCAACCTTTATCAATATTTATTGATACCATAGTGGATGGACGGGTAGACATTGGTTCAAGGAAAACTATTTGTTTCCCTGGTAAAAGTCGGCCTTTGTTGTTACATATTATTTCTACTGTTGGTGGGCTTTTATTAGTTTGCAACGAAAGGCCTTCATATCAGATGATGCTTTGGAATCCAACTACTATGAGTTTCAAAATTTTGTTCGATGAGCACTCTGATCGTATATATGATTGGCAATCGGATGCAGCTGGTATGTATTTTGATACATCCTCCGATCTTAAAATATTACACATTAAACGTCGCCATAATTATGATCTTGCTCGTGTTTATTCACGACGACTCGGCACTTGGAGAAATGTAGATTTTTTTATTGGGAAAAAATATGCAGCGGGGTGTTATATTTGGTCTGTTGGCTCTTTTGTGAACAATACCTTATATTTCACTGTTAAACAAGTGAGGGTACGGGGTGACATTCATATAATTGGTTTTGATGTAATTACTGAATCGTTTAAGAGGTTCCCTTTTCCCCCAGTTAATGACCTGTATGTTTATGATGGACATTTTCTCACTGTTAACAATAAGCTTCATATGTTTGTTGTTGAAATCTGGCCTAATGTTAATGCGAGTCTTTTCAAATATCAAGATAATTTATGGTCTAAGGTGTCGTCTTTTCCAAATGTTGAAAAATTCTCATTTGTGGAATGGTGTGGAGCATCGGATGTGGCAAACGGCAAATTGATTTTGCTCCCCAAATTTGGGAATATTGCTGAAGTATACATGAGTGTACAAGATTTTGAATACCTTCAACATGTTGATTCGTTTTGTTGGCTTAAAGGAGCATTATTTGGTCGTAAAGGAGCATTATTTTTAGAGACTGTTGATTCAGCTATTGGGTAGTACTATTATCTTGTATTTTTATTTGCTGTTATATTGTTAGCAATTCTGTTTATTGTGTTTATTATTTTAAAAAAGTGTTTCATTTTTATTTAGTTTTATTTTTCTTTTGTTATTGGGATCATTTTTGGGACTCCATTGTAGTATTAATTGTGGTTGGCTATTTTTATTTGTTTTGAATATGTATTACTTATCATTTGTTTGATTCTTTATGCAAAAGTAGACACTTTTGTAAACCAATATATATTTTTTAAACCATCACACTTATAGACATGTTTACATATTAAACTACCATTGGCATCAAATGCAGTTTTTTACTGCTATTGGGATATAGTAGTTGATATATGTTTGAGTGGTCTATATTTTGTGGTGATTATTACAGTGGTCTATAGCAGATGATATATGTTACGTTAACATGTTAGTTCATACAAAATTATTTATTTGTTTGCAAGGACATATTCGGTTTGAAACAATATGATAAACAACAATGCAAGCAGAGCAACGATGATTATCATTGTGTACGGGTATTACCATTACAAAATACATTGTTTTTTGAAGTTTAGGGAAAGTGTTATAAGCCTTCATGATTAACGACGGTTAATTTAAACAAAAAAAACTACCACCAACCATACTGCATATTAGTTGTTGCAAAAAGAAGTCAAGTTGGTTCTGAATCTGCTTCTGGCTGGGTGAATTAATTTAACCTGCAAACGTTTGAAAGTAATATCATACCTTCATCTTCTAAGATCTTGAAAGTGCACTTATCTCCATAAGATATATCATTCTCTGCCATAAATTCCAGCCATTCATTCACCAGGTATTCCTTTCGCGCTCTACGTGAATGATTTTTGACTCCCAGGTTATAACAACTTCCTTCTTGATTTTTTATTATCAAAGTGCGTGTCTGAGCAATTTTCTTCTTTTTAACAACTTCATCTGGGATGAACTGTTTTTCAAGTAGTATAATAAACAATGTTAGTATATGGAATAGTTGGTTAGAATTCAATGCATATAAGTCAACTGTGATTATAGTTAAAAATTGTATCGGATATCTTACGAATTTCTCTGTGGCAGTCTTTTCAAATGTGTTGTTGTCTGCTGTAGATGATGGTGGTTTGTTGTGGCACCCTTGGTTATGCGTGTGCGCTTCTTTTTCTTCAACAGGTTCTTTTTTTGGGATTATAAATTCACTTCCATCAGGATGGAAAACAGTCATCGTCAGCTTTGGTTTTTGAATTATGTCAAACACGAGAATGTAGCCGAATTTTAGATGCATGTCTTTTATAACATTCATCCATCCATCCATCTGTCAAATAGTATCGTCTTCCTCTTTTCTCTATCTTTATTTCCCATGTATGTCCTTCACCTGCAGATAGTTGTATTGACATGTTTGGGGGCTTATTTTTCATATTGTCTTTGAGAAAGTTTTTAGGGAGCCTCTGCAATAATTATATTAGACAGATGAGATGCAGTTATTTGTTATGTAAATTATAATACATTTGTGGTTTTAAGTTATTTTGGGAGTTCATGGTTGAGAGTGTACAATGTGTTTCTCCGTTTGTTTGGATATTGCATCGCAGAATGATGGTCCCAGTCGGCGTGAATCTTTAAAGGCTTTGATTTTGTATTTGCATTCACTGTGAGCTTCAAATACTATCAAACAAACATCATCAAGCCCTAAATCATCAACAATATTTTTCCAGCCATCTGTAAAGTAGCATACTCTGTTTATTTTCCTGATGTTGACGTTCCAATGATGCCCGTTATCTGCCTGTATACAAATTTTGCTTTTGTTTTGTAGTTCTTTGTCATGAAAGAACCCAGTTGATGGAGGTAGTGGCTGAAAGATTTACGATATAAGTGTGTGAAAGATAAAGAAAACCAGTAAACAATTATTTATATTTAATTGTATTCTCATAGGATGTGTACCAGTCGAGAACGTGATGATTGTTTTAACACTACGCAGAAAGATGATGCCATTTGCAGACTGCAATCCCAAATGCACGCAAAGTCATGTCGTTTTATAAGATATATGTTGTAGTTGTTATAGTCAGCTAATAAAATGTAATGCTATAAACTAATTTTTTTGATATATTATGTTGTGAGAATTAAACAAGTGTTACTACTGTCAATGTGTTTTGCACTACTATGTTAAGCGCTACGGATGTCCTTATGCATTGTCACTTGATATGTCATATATCACATTGTATTTTATCAAATGTTTAAAGTTTATATCATTTTCAAGTCTATGAATATCCTTATTATTCGAAATGTTCAGCTCAGCAAATTCTAACTGTATGCAATAGTTATCTAAAGTTTATTCCTTTTAGTTTGTGGCTATGTTATCAGTTATCAGTAAAAGTAATTCATCCATACATCCATGGTTAAGACATATCTTATCAGCTATCACTAATAGTAGTACAAAGATACATCCATGTTTAAGGCTTGTATTGTTAAGGGTTCGTAAGGGCATACTTGATTCAATGGTAAGGGCATGACAAGTTTTAAAAAATACAAGAGTGTTAATGATGTATTAGAGATATATGTTCTTTAATGACGGATAAAAGTGGCTATAGTTTTTGACATTAAACATTGCATGTATAGGTCAAAAAACCAGTAAACACAAGGTTGTCATAAACAAAGAAAACCATATCATAAATCATTCTAGCAATAAAATCAACAAATATCGAAAACCTAATCTATCATAAAACACTCAACCACACATCCAAAATATGAGAATCAGAGTGCAATATACAAAAAAAAAATCAGATCCCTATATCCAAAAAAAATAAAAATAAACGAAAACCAAACCTAAATACGGAACAAAATATCAAAAAAACTATAATTGGAGTAGAATCTTCACATATACGACAAAGATAATGACATAAAATACATGAACTTCATACAATTGATACAAAATCTTACAAATCTTATAAAAAAAAACATATACGGTAACCATAGCTTCTCGGGGAAAAATCAACTGATGCAGATTGTGAAGATAATCCTCACTTAATCGATGAAGATAATTAGAAGTAAACCATGATCATCATCCAAATCATAAGAATCTTGAAAGACAAACATATAAGGTAACCATACCTTCTCGGAGCGAAAAATCAAGTGATGAAGATTGTGGAGATAACCAGGTTTAAGAGAAGAAATGTTTCTCTTGTGTCGGAAATGAAGATTTGATCGATTGAAGATATGAGATATCCAGTGTAGATTTGGTGATGATCAAAGGTTTTGTGGGGAAACGTGAAGAAGATGTGGGGAGTGTGAGAGATTAACAAATATTTAGAAGACTTTTATAGGATCCGAAATAATGGGTCTGGTTTTTAGTCCGGATGATCCATTCCATGTTAAAAGATTGAGAAGGGAGTTTTGGAGCCAAAAACCATATTTGATGCCACATCAGCCCAACTTATTTTCAAATATGGTAGATATATATATATATACTAGCTTTCTACCCGCGCGATGCGGCGGCGGAGACGATTTACAATAGGATACTCATTTATCGTTCGTTTATCAGTCGTTTCGTGATATATTGTAGGGGTGATCACGGTTCGGTTTCAAATCATAAAACCGTCCAAACCGGTCTTCGGTTTGATTTCATGGTCACTTTCTTCAACTTTTGGCTTGTCGGTTTCAAAATCTTCAAAACGTAGCAACTGGTTTGATTTTCGGTTTTATACCAAAACCGACCATATAAAATCAGACCAGACCGTTAATACGGTGGCGACAATTTACAATGTTGATCTCGTGATATAGTTTATGGTACGCCTGTTTTTTTCATAACATCGTTGTAGTATATCTATGATGTTTTCAATGTACACAAAAAAAACAAAGCGTGTGACACAATAACCGGTTTGTAACAAAGTAGTGTCAATTTAACGCCATTGTTACAAACCGGTTATCCTGAACCAATGTTATTGCCACCGTTATGTTATTGATGTTTAGAAAAAAGCGATGCAGTGGCGGTGTACAAAGCGGTACTCGTTTTCTGTTTATTTATTAATCCTCTAATGGGTTTACTCGCACTTTGCAGCGGTCAGACCAATTATTAACAAAATATAAATAGAAACGTGAACGAAACGGTAAGTACAACTAAAATATTAAAAAATGTAGTTAAAATTAAAAGTATTATGTCAAAAAGCATGAATGAAAACAAATATAACAAAAAGTTTCTGCAAATTCAAAAAAAATATACCAATAATGGATTCATTTACACAACTTTTTAAATTTACATCATTTCTTTTATAAACTTGCAAAGATATCAACAATCCGTACTCTTCTTTGCGCCATCACTTATTATCCAACAGCAATTATAAGGAACTGCATAGCTTTGATTAGAAAATATCCTTTATCAATTAAAATCGCTTCCATTTTTGTAAAAGTCATAATTTAATAATCTAGAATATGGAAAGCATTTTATTTTTTCAAAAATGACGTTATCTAGTTGCAACCTTTTTCCAAATCTTTAAAACCATTTAGTCGATTAAAAATTATTTAAAACCCATTCAACTATGATAGTAATCAGATATATGAAGAACCGTCGCTCATTTACGACTATGATTTGGACAAACCCGACTTAGAAGCCGCAACTTTCATGAGAATCGTCAATTTCACAATGCTCTTCGGGTTCAAAGCCTTCCAGGTCTTGAAAACCGCCGACGTTGTTCCGATTGCGTGCCCCGCAACATCTATCCCTTGGCTTCGCCATGTAAAATAGTCAAGTGACACATTAAAATTTAGAGTTGGAATGTTGCAACTAATTTGATTGTTATCTAATATAATAAAGTAAAGCAAGAACGTTACCTACATGATAGTTAGAATCAACATTTGTTCGCTTATCACATTGTTGCAGTAATTCTTTCAATTGGTTGTTACCTACATAATAAGAACCTGTTCTTCAATACTTTGGACCAACAATCATTAATAGAAACAATAGAATAACAATTTATCAACTGCGATAACCGTAAACGTGTGGGGTGAGAAAGATGGCTGGCATTTCTATAAAGCAATAAAGCATAACCATTTTTACCCAGCGACCCATTAGCCAACCTACCTGACTCACTGTGCAAAAGAGTGGTCTTCTTTAACATATTTTGGTTTGGGTTGTTACAGGTTTGGAGCCAGTACATATGTTCTGATGTCAATGCGGTTCAGGTGGAACAGGTTTGCGTTGGAGTTGGATATAGGTCAAAATGGATTCAGATCATTACGGGTTCGTGCCGAAACAGGTCAACTCAAAATGGGTTCTTTTGGTTCGGGTCAACATGGTTTTGGGTTGGTACAGGTTTGGGGGGTCTAAATAGAGGTGTACAAATCGGTTTTTTTTTTCAAAAACCGGTTCCGGTTATTAACCAAACCGGTTTTTTTCATCAAAAACAAAAACCGTTTTTTATAACCGGTTTCGGTTTACTAACCGATTTTTTTTACTCAAAACAATAACCAGTCCAACCGGTTAGGGTCGGTTTTTAACCGGTTTATACCAAAAAACCGGTTTTTTACCGGTTTAAACCAGTTTTTTATAACCGGTTTCGGTTTTAAAACAGGTTTCGAAGATAAATATCCCTAACCGGTCTACAACCGGCGGTTCGGTTCGGTTCGGTTCTAAAACCGGTTATAAAAAAACCAGTTAAAAATAAAACCGGTTTCGGTTTTTTCCCGGTTTCGGTTTTAAAACCGGTTTTTGTACACCTCTAGGTCTAAATGGATTTTGTTTTGGCCCATTAAAAAACTACCAGACCATCCATTGAATTAACATAATATATACCTTATGCTAATTAAAGGCATGCAGAGCACATCTTTCAGCTGCAAGTCTCACCGGTGTGCTTCCATCTTTTAAACATTCAGCAAGCACATGACCATATACTCTAAGAAGAACGATTATTGTTGTAGGATTTTCCTACAATAAAACTTTTAATGTTATACTCATTCTTTAAGGAAAAAAATCTTATTCGAAAAATTATGAAAGTATAAAATTATAATTTATAAATACACATGCTTATTGGAAAGGTCATTCCAATTCTACCAAATTACAACATCAAATGTTGGACAAGTTCTATTACCAAGATTATGAACTGGACTGGGCTGAGTTGCAAAAAGTCTATTGTCTAATATTTGAAACTTTAAAAAACAAGTGTTAAATATCAATGAAATTTATATTGTTTCAATAATACTTTAAATTATTTGGATAAACCAGTTTATCTAGATAACGCAATACTTCAGTATTTTATCCTCAGTTTTGTTTTCTGTTTCGGTTTGGTAAACTGATATTTGGAATTTGGATTAATGAAGTTGGTAATTTCTGTTTTAATTTAGGTACTCCAAACACCCGAACCGCGTACCTGTACCAGAGTGAACTGCGAATTAGGTAACTATGCTCTAGCATGGTCAATTGACTTAGCCATACCAATCTTGAACACAAGGATCTTAAGCTAGCATTCAAGAGACTTCTCAACAGTGAGAGCCAACACATAATCAAGCTTGTACTGGCTATCATCCAATAAAATGATATATCATACCATACCAGTTCATTCTCCTCATAAGAGATTTACCCTCGAAGATCCTACGTGTATGCTTCTCCTCAAGAGTCAGAAGCATTCTTGCAGCGCATATTGCACCCTCCAAAGCTCACGTTTGCATCTAAGACCATACTCACCAAGAAGCTTTAACTCAGCATCCAATCATTCCTTCTCATAAGGACCACGTGGCTTCTTGAAAGTCTTACCATCTACAACATATTAAGACAGACAGTTATGCTCAAAATGTAATGTTAAAATGAAAGAAAGCTATAATTAAAGGTTTCCACCAGTTCGTTTTCAGTATATACGGTTTAATTTTTTCTCGACCAAAGCAGAGAACCGCACCAGATTCAGAAAGTTCAAAAGCCAAACTAAGAACAGAATTCAAATGAAGTTCTGTTTTAAACAAATAACACAAGATAATTTTTTAATTTATTAAATTATAATACCATCGTTTGTTATTAAATTTGTAACGTGATCGATCTAAATGACAACATTAAAACCATCCAAATACATAAAGTAAAAGTTTTCTTTTATAAAAAAAAACAGTACGCAGCTAGATAATTCATGTCATGTATCAAAATATAACAAAAGTAGTCAAATTGGCTACAAATCCTCAATAGAATCATGCTGACAGTCGGTATTATGATCGTGTAGGTTCCAAACTTGTGCTTGAATGAATCTTGCCTCTGTAACAACATACCATTCCAATAGATCAAAAACCTCCTCCTTAAATATCTGAAACAAAAAAAAATAAACTATTTCAGCAAACAATTACATATACAAGTGAGCACATGTGAGTGAGGAATTCACCGTTATTTCCAAAACAAAGTAAAACCGCAATCTTTATTACCTCGATGAAGAACTCGTCATCATCAAGAGAGATCATCTGATGCTTCAATGATTCTCTAATCATACCACTCTTGAACAGCTCCACCATCATACCACATCTACCATAGCTGCCACCGGATCTGTATGATATCTGACGGTTACACCTCCGCTTGATATAGTAATGCTGCTGACTGAACCTGCAACACTCTTCACTAATGATCGTTGGTCAACTTTTTGGAATCAAAAACACCTAGTTTACACTATCCATCATCAGATATGTCCATAACTTCACCTACAACCAGATATATGAATCAAAGGTCACCGGAACTTACCACGTTCACCGTAATCAACCCAGCAACCTCCGAGTAGATGTGTACAAATCGGTTTTTTTCAAAAACCAGTTTCGGTTATTAACCGAACCGGTTTTTTCATCCAAAATGAAAACCGGTTTTTTTAATAACCCTTTTTGCAACTAACTCTTAAGGCTCTGTTAGACTTATCAATCTTCTGATCAAACGATTGTGTCATGTTGGTTGAATCACCACATTATATTGTTTAATAAACTCCAGTCTCAGGTGCATAGGCAGAACGTTTTTCTTTGTGAGACCTGTCAATGTAGTTAGAGACTTATATAAGAGGATCTTGCATATGCCGATAAGAAAATAAATGATGTACATAAGAAAAGCTGAAAACATTTTAAAGGCGATAAAACTATGTCTAGTTACTGAAATACAAAGAAACTATGTGTGATCACTTGACTAAAACCATTTACAAGAACATGATCTGTCATATGAATTATCTCTAAAAATTTAAATATACAGAGATTGGAATTAGATAAATGGACTCACAAAGAGACCATCATGTGTAAATGTCATAGAAACATACCTGACGACACGTACTGGGTATCCCTTTTTGCAACTAACTCTTAAGGCTTCGTTAGGCTTATCAATCTTCTGATCAAACGATTGTGTCTTGTTGGTTCTTTTATTTCCACTCAAGTCCCTTCCCCCACTGTCGATAACAAATAAAAACATTACAGAATTATGCAACAAAAGTTAAAACTTCCAAATAAATCTAGATACAGCATAGGATTATGACACCTTAACATACCATTGACACCATCCTAATTAACTTTACTTTTATTAAAAAAATGTGCACACTATACCTTCCGGTGTAGAGAAACCACTCTCCATGATCCTCATCGTCTTCATACCCTCCAGATAACGCCACAGACTGTGCACCATAATCAGACTGCCCACATATCCCCGCAACATGAGGAAGATGGGCCCCCCACTGTCTACATTCCAAACGGTCCTCCCATGTTTCACCCACCAAAACTCACATTCCTCTCTCAGGATCATTCTCTGCAAGAATGGGTCACCTTCATACAAACAATAAATAAACTAAAACTGAAAATGCAATTAAAGTTAGATCACCTTCATAAGGAGACTGCGTTGGACCAAGGATCATAACATTAAAATAACGCATATTATCTTCCGACGGCGATGCGCTTATCCCCGGAGCTACACCAACCAAAATCAAAAACAATAAACACAAACACACTTCCAACTAACAACACAGACTCACACTGATCTAGATCCACATGCAAATTCAGTCACCAAAATTCCAAAACACACAAAATTAAATAAAATACACACAAAAAAATTACAAAAACAAAAACTTCACCTGGTTCGCTGAGTAATCTCTGAGTTTCCTGAATCACAACAAAGTCAAAACCTAAATTAGGGTTTCCTGAATCTCTGAGTTTCCTGAATCACAACAAAGTCAAAACCTAAGTTATAAAGCACATGTAATTTGAAAAACTTACTCACAATCGATTAATAAAAACTGTGTGATTGATCCTTCAGTTGGGACGGTTTCTTTCACTACATCTAAGCCTACATCGGAACCTGAAGCAAGATTTAGCAAAAGACCCTTGTAAAACCATATGAAATCAGTTAACTTGAATCAGATCTTGAATATACATACCTTAAAGTTTGTCAAGTGGTCGGAATCGCTAGCTTAACCAAACAACCACCATTTACAGCCGCTGATGAGAGCAAAATCGGAATTGATCCGGTGAAATCTTCCACACCCACCTGGTGCATTATCTTTCCGTGTAATATTGGAAATAAAAAGCAATATTTATAAGATAAACAGTTCAAAGGGAGATCTAGATCTTGGATGGATGATGAAACAGAAAAGGGAGATGAAAATGAGAGATCTGGACATGAGATGAGATGAAAATGAGAGAGGATCAACAGAGATCTAAAATCGTTTCATGAAAAGGGAGATGAAAATGAGAGATCTGGATCTTGGATCGTTTTTCACCTTGATGTAGTTTGTAGGGTTTCTTGAGAGAGAGAAAGTCTCCGATATTTGATTTTGAAAAGACAGATGAGTATGGGGAAGTGGGGATGAGCGGGATTCAAATTTTGGACAAAAGCATTGGCCGCCCAAATGAGATGAGCGGGATTCCAATGATGTTAAAAGAAGTTTTCAACACTTTCATGCTTTAAAGCTTGTACAATGTGCTTGAAATGTTTGTACAATGGCAAATGACCATTTCTGTCCTTCATATATGCTTTATAAAGTAGTATAGATATATATATATATATAATATAAGATATAAGATAATATAATTCTTAATGAAATATTTTGGGAATTTCTTGTATAAATTTTTAAAGTTATATTTGTTTTTAGTTAATTTTTATTTCCGGCCTTTTAGTTTGTTCATTTATGCCAATTTAGACCAAACTTCAAGTTTTTATCATTTTTGTCCCTGTCATTCTTGAAAGATGCCAACTTTGTCCAAAAAATTTAAGGTTGAATCAAATGATACAATTTTCAAGTTTGACCTGAACTGTAATAATTGGTCAAACTGTAATGACGATGAATAAAAGGGGGTTTGTAAATGTAACTGTTAAAATGAAGGAAATAAGCGGTACAAGTAGAGTTTTCTGAATGGGACTACTAAAAAGAGAAGTAAATAAATGATGATGTGAGAGAGAGACGATGTAAATGGGGGAAAGTCTTGATGTTATGAATATGTTGCAGGGATCTTAAATAGTGTTGGTTATTTTTTTAACAAATTTAAATTAGGTTAATTTTTTTCTTTTCTTTATTATTTAAAAATTATTAAATGGATGGAATTATGGTTTGAAAATTTGAGATAATCATTTTGAAATTTGTGTCTTAGACGTGGTGAGTTTGACTCTGTCGTGCCAGACTTTATCGCTATTTTTTAGATAAAAATGATGTTACATTAGATTGTTTTATCCATTTAATATTAAATTATGGTAATTTTGTACGTTGTTGTGCTTTTATAAATTGTTGATAATATATTCTTACGATGTTTTTGTTAATGGTTGTTGGTATATACTTACAACTAATATATAATATATAAAGTAAGAGATATACGTTAATTAAAATTATATAAATTAAATGGTAATAAAGTGGTAATTTAACAACAGTTATTTGTATTTATTCTGAACATGATATCATGTTAAATATAGCTAGATTCATATAACACAATGTTCTGATAGTGAGACTACGATCTACTATAGTAATTATTTTATTTTAGATAGAATGGATTGTGTTTTAATGAAAGCTTTTGATTTTGATGGTATAACATTGTGTTTTTTTTTTTTGTGTCTTTTGTTTTTGTTAATATAATTGTGTTTTTTATATTCAGACGCATTAAAAGTTATTACATCAACAACTGTATATTTTTTTATATGCAACACGGGAGTATATATAGTAGTTACGGGTAAATGAGCTTTTGTGCGTAAAATTTTTGATAATGAATAGAAATATTACATGTTAACAAGAGGCATAGTCTAGAACTATCTAAATCCCATTGGCTTTCAAAAATCGGATAACATGGGCCTTGAAAGTGTCAACCTTATTAGGTGCAATATAGGTTTCAAAGGAGATAAAAGAATAGGTCCATCTCACACCAATCATTGAGTGAGCATTGGGTTCATCTGGTTTAACATAAGAGGGAAAAATGGGCTGGCAGCTGATGCCAAACGACAGTCCAAATCCCTATATGTAAGAATCTTTGTGTAACTAATAGATGAAGTGTTATTTTATTTATTAGAAGATTAAATAAAACAAGGTATACCTTATTAAAAGTAGTCTTTATATTCTCTCCAGTATGTATGATTTCTATCAATATGGTTACTTAGACTGGAGGGTATGGGGGCCGGCCTTGCCTTGGCGAGCCCCGGCGCCGGTCACCCACACCGTCCCCTGATGATTGTCCTGGTTTCTCAGTCGCTTAAAGACGTCATTGACGGGACTCTTTTTCTCTCCTCTCTCTTTATTCTCTCTCCTCTCTATCTCTCTCTCTCTCTCTCTGTAAAATCAAATCAGTTTATTTTTTCTTAAGTGTTTTTATAAATAGTGTGGGAGCCCATCATCCACCCCCTTGGTCCATCCTGCTTAGGTCCATCCTCACTCCCGATGATGTGGTGTCCTACGTCAATATCTCATTCTTTTGAATAACAGGTATGATGTCTATAAATTCTTTGGTTTTTTGTTCTAATTAGTGAATTATGTTTTGGTGATATTGTTAGTTATTGCTTATTTTTCGTGAGTACTTAGTGTGTTGTATATAGGATGATGAATGAGAATAAGAATGAAGTTTCAATAATTTTTTTTTCTATATTTAAAAAAAAATGAATATATATTTAAATAATTATGTTTTTTTTATGCATGTTATATTTGGGTTCGGTTTATTAAGTGGTACTATTTTTTGTAATAAGATTTGTAATAAGATTAAATATTCATTTAACTGGTATTCAGTGTGGGGGGGGGGGGCAAAAAGGTAATTTCTTATTATTGTTTTGAGATTATCTGTATAATAGTCAAGAAAAGGGAAAACGATGAACATTCGGTTTTAACGGAAACTTAGGGCTCGAAGTTATACAATTTGCGATTGTGTTTGTTGCTTTGTGTACTAATCTTAATAATTTGGAACTACATTTGCAATGGCGTCTACTGCAAACATTGACTTGCGATTTACAAGTAAGTTGTTGTGATGGTGTTGTTGATTGCTATTTTCATTGTGTTTTGATTTTATAAGTCTGTTGGTTAAATAGGTAAGAAATCGTCAAGAAATTTCAGTGAAGATGGAGTAGGTGATACTGTTAGAGGAAGTAAACGTCAAGAGGTTGAAGTGGAAATTGCAAAGAAACCTTAAGTGGAAATAGAAAGAAGTCATTCTGTACAAGCAAATCTAAGAGATTCGTAAGCAGAGGTAAATACGTTTCATTTATTTTTGTTATGGTTTATATCTTATTTTTTTATTTTTAATGTTTAAACAGAAGTTGTACAAGTATATTGTGTTTTTAGATTTGTGATTTTGTTTGGAATATTGTTTCTACAAGTCGGTTAGTTTTTGTATAACTATAATGTGTATGTAGATGTTTGTTTTTGTTGTATAAAGTTGTGTTATATCCATTTTTTGTTGTTAAAATCGAGTTATATCCACTATGTTTTTTTATATTAATTATGCTCTCTTTTTTAATATTATGGTTTTGGAAATTATTGTGTTTGCGTATGTTTCTTGATTATTTGCAGTATCTTGGTGCATATTGTGTTTTTTTACGTATGTGGTAAGCTATAGGTGTAACACCTGTGCCTTCACGGCCATCAAACAAATACCGAACCAATGAAATATTATATTTCATACTTGGGATTGGTAAAAATATGTGTATCGTTTGTACATATCAATTCTTGTTCAATTTCAAACTCTAAATCACTTTCTGGAAGGTTATACGCGCACCGATGCGTAAATATAACCAGTTTAATGCAACAAACACTCCGGAATAGTGACATAGGCTTAACATACCTTAAATAACCTTTACTTAACTTAGAAATAAGTTTTGAAGGCTTTGGTATGGCAAAATAAAGTTAAATCGCTTACAGGGACTAAAGTTGACAAACTGCGAAAGTATGCCAATTTGAACTGTAACAGACATTCCGGAGCATGACCATAAGTTAAACATACCATAAATATCCTTCACAAAGCTTAGAAATAGGCTTTGAGGTGTTCGGTATGCTAAAATAAACTTTTGTGTCATTCAGGGACTAAAAGTGTCAAAAGTGCACAAGTTTGCATTTTTACGCATAACTCACGTTCTGAATACATCCGGACATCCAAAAATTTATGTAAGCATGACTACATTATATTTTAGTGTTCGCCATAAGAAAAATCCATTCGTCGCGTCATTTGGATCGTTTTTCGCGCTTGTGCGCATTCCGTCGTAATTAAGCGAACATCGCGTTCGTACGACCAAACGAACCATCATCCGACATATTTCTGAGCATGTTTCATGTCCACAATGTTTAGGCAACATTTTAGGGCCTTAAAGTTGGCTTTACGGGCCTTAGAAGTGTCGGAAATGGCCTTAAACACGTGCAGGGACCTAAACTGTCATTTCTGAAACATATGTGCAGATCAGAGGCCCCAAGCGGCCCGCATTGTGTTTGCCTAAATCTAAAGCGGGCCGCATTAGCCCTTCTGACCAGATTCAATGTTTGTTTTGCAACTTGCAACTGAATTGATTCGTGTCCACACGTTTCCTATCGTCTAGTCAGCGGATAAGAACAACATTTTAGCCACCACAACATTGTGACAAGTGTTCGGCTTGGATCGTGGCACGATATTCAAGAAACGATCCTAGCGGTTACCCGAAATCTATATATACCCCATGCCCCCCATTGCTATTTCTTACAAGAATTCTGATTTTGAGAGCTCTAAGTTGAAACCATTGTTTCATACCTGAGTTCTTGAAGTCGGGATTAGCATTCGGGGACCCTGGGTAAGTATTCTTTCGTTCTTTTCCTTATTTTATTGCTTTTAGAGTCAGAAAGTCAAACTTTGTTTGACTTTCAGCGTTGACCAGTAATGGTCAATGCGAAGTTCGTTTGAACTTCGCAACGTGAGTGTAATCACGTTGGTCATAGTCCCTTGGGACTATGCCCACTGATTACCACGTTGTCTAGAGTCGTAGGGTAGGCGATCTAATAAATCGCCTATACCTTCGAACTCGACCCATTTGGTCGATCATTAGGATCCGACCAAATACATTAGGTGACCATAGTAGGTAGGGAATAACCTTCCGAGGTTATACCCTATGGTCACATCGTTTAAGTAGTTGTATGATAGGTAGTTTATATGCCTTAGGTAAATTACCAGAATACCCTTTTCATGTATAATTGGTAATTAAGCATATGTAACCTAAACTTTTGTCACATAACTGATTAAGTAACATGTTTAGGCATATAACACTTGTCATAGGACTAGTTAGGCGGTCCGAACGCGTTTCACGCGAACGACGCGTTAAAGTAGCATAAGCTACCTAAACGGGTCGTAATGGGCCGCGATGGGTCGATAGCACTTAGGTTTGGTTTCATTGTAGTATGTAGGTCTTGTTAAACCATATCATATGAGTTCCAAAACTCGTTTGGTTTACCAAGCCTCATCCTATCCGATCTCCCGATTTAGATCCGGTTTATTTATATAGTTTTAGATTGCCGATTGATTCCGTGCTCCCTCAAGCTTTGTTTGGTTGTTGTTCAAGACCTCCAAGCATTCTCAGGCGAGTACATTCTTCCCCTATTTTACTGTTTTCAATTGTTTTGGGGTGACTCATATGTGCTAAATGTTTTCGATGTTATAACGATGGTTTCAAAAACGATTAAGACGATTTATACAAAACTAATAACGATTTCATAAAGTGAACAAACTTGTTGGTTGTAGTTACATAACAAATGACATTCATTAGCAATGATCAAGCCGACCAGTATTAGGTTATGGTACCATAGGATCTGACAAATCCCGTTATTTACTGCACCCGTGGTTATGTGTGGGTGTTGTGGGTAGCGACTGAATCTGTAAGTGTTAACTTACCCTATGGAGGTTTGTTAATGCGAATACGAGAAGCGACGAAATCGAGAAGCGACGAAAGTCAAGAAGGTTTGAATGTTATTAGCGAGACGACCACATAAGTAGTTTCACGACCTAAAACGAATTAAACGATTTACGATTGGTTTTCACACAATGTTTTAACGATTGGGTAACGATTGGGTAACGATTGGGTTTTCACACAATGTTTTAACGATTACTTTTGTGGTTTGGTTTGGATTAAATGATTAAGTAACAATGCGTGTGGAATATGATACAAGCATGGTGGATACGCCGCTGGTACTTCCTATATATAAGTGTTTGTATGGTATTACATATTGTAGTGTTATTTGAATCATTTCAGCTCGAGACATAGAACATTTTTATACAAGTAACATACTTTTCACAAGACATTTATTTACAAACAACTTATCTTATACAAACTCATTTTTACATGGTTATTCATTTAATCATGCATTATTCTCTTAGTTATATATATCACCTGAACTTATCATTGTTTTTCCAAATAATTTACTAAAACAAATATTTTCGGGTTAAGAGTCATGGCTACGAGGTTTTACAAATTATAACCCGCTTGATTTGAGTTGGTTAATTAAGTTGCAATATTATACTCTTTTCAAAACAAGGTTTTTAAATAAAGTATTGCAACATCTAAACTAGCCATGATTTCGACACTCCTACAAAACCTATGTACTCGCCAGCATTTCTTTGCTGACCTCGTTTTCACATATGTTTCAGGTATTGTTGAATGATATCGATTGATAAGATGCATGCTCACATAGGACTGGACAATGCCTTAGTGACTCAATAACAATGATAGACTATGTTTAAATTGTATATTTAGATTTCCAGACAATGTAATTATTCAATGATTAATAAAACGAAACACTTTTTGGTATCCATGGTTATGAAACATTAATTCTGTTGCAACACGCCTCGATGTTTCCGCCGCGATTTGTTGTTTTACGCGGTCGGGGTGTGACAGAAAAGATGGTATCAGAGCCAATGGTTATAGGGAATTAGGTTATTAGTAATTAGTAATGCTTTGACCTAGTCTATAACCTTTCTAGGACCCTAACGCGAGTTTACTTGCGTTTAGTCATAAAACAATACCGTCGCCTATCCTTAGGCGACAACCACAACAAGAACATAAACTTCAAAACCGCTTTAAAAACTAATCATCTGTTCTAGGATGATTGATTACTAGGTTTTGAACTCTCTATTATATAGTTTTGAACCTCTTTGAGTTTTCAAAACTTCGTCAAGGTTTTGGGTTTTAAATGATGTGAACACGTGCAAACTGGAAGGGTGAATGCCTGTATTCTGGGTTTTCTGTCTAGGCAAGCACTTCGTATACATCTCATCAGACGCGAGACCAGTTGTGCTTACCAGGGAATTCTTGGGATGAGTGTTCACTTATAGGCGAGCATGTCTTCGCGATACATTATTTTTGACTCATTTACTTTGATTAGTTCTGTCCTTGCTTTCATCAGATTTGTTTCATCTCATTCATTTCGTCTAAACCTCTCACTCGTTTCATTTCATGTTTTCCTCTTTTAGACAATGCCTCCTCGACGCGATAATCGAACCGATGCTCGGACTTTCACTATTGAAGAACTCGCAGCTCTGATCTCTCAGCAGGTGGCTGCTGTGGTTCCAGGGGTTGTAACCCAAGTCCACGAGATATACAACAACGGCAACAATAACGCGCAGTGTAAATACAAGGATTTTAACCAAGCTAAACCACTCAAGTTTAGTGGTTCTGAAGGAGCGACTGGGCTTCTTCAATGGTTTGAGAGCATTGAGAATACCTTCCGCCACGTGCAGTGTCCTGACAATCGCAGGGTCGAGTTTTCTTCGAGTGTGTTTCAGAAGAGGGCCCTTACATGGTGGAACGGGATTATGAGGGATCGTGGTGCAGAAGTTGCTCTAGCACAGACGTGGGCTGAACTCAGGGCCCTTATGATGAGGGAATTCTGTCCTCGTCATGAGCAGCGAGCCTTGGAGAAGGAATTTGATGAGTTGAAGCAAGATAGTGGTGAGCACAGGGCGTATACTGATAGGTTTGAGGAGTTGAGTCTGCTTTGCCCGAAAATGGTTACCCCACTTGACATAGCTATCGAAAGGTACATCGACGGCCTACCTGACTCGGTACAAGACATCCTTACTGGTAGTAGCCCTGCCACACTTCGTCAAGCAATCGAGTTAGCTGCGACATTAACTGAGTCGCAGATTCGGAAGAATAAACTACACAGAAAGGGTGACAAGGGTAAGAAGCAGGGGTCTGACAAGGAGGATAGCAAGAAAGATCAAAACAAGAAGGGTAAGGAAGGTGAGACTTCGAAGAAATCAAAGAAGCGGAAGGGTGCCCAAAACTTTGCTGTTACAGCACAGACTGCTCAGAACTTGCAGAACCTACCGGCTCAGCCACTTGCAAAGAAGGCATATGCTGGTACCGCACCATATTGTGCCCGTTGCAACGGTCATCACATTGCACAACAAGGGTGCAAGAAATGTACAACATGTGGTAGACTTGGGCATTTGGCCAATATTTGTCGTCTGGGACAAAATCAGGCTGTTCAGGTTCAAGCTTTGGTTCAAGGGAATGCAGCGAGATTTCCTCTGGGTTCATGTTTCAACTGCGGAGAGATTGGTCACTTTCGCCCCAACTGCCCGAGACTGGGGAATGCAAATACTGAGGCAAACCCGAATGCGAATGTCAATGTGAATCCAGCACGTGGTCGAGTGTTTAACATCAATGAGGCAATCGATGATGAAGGAGTGAACTTTTAGTATTTTGTGATTTCCTCTGGTTGTTATCTTGTAACATTTAAAGACAATGCGGTTGTTATATAAATAAAATTTTGTGGTTTTTATTTTTAACTAATGCAATTGTATGAATGTTTGATCCAACATTGTGATGTCAACACAAAGACAAAAAACTACTCGTGTGGTTCTGTCATTTTTACGATCACTTGAGATCTCCCTAAGAACCTCTAACGCTTGTTTCTTCTAAATCTAAAGTACCTTATCGTCTTGCACCGTTCGAGATGCAAGAATTATCAAAAATAGCTTCAAGAGTTGTCTGATAAAGGATTCATCCGTCCGAACTTTTCACCTTGGAGAAACTCCTGTTCTCCTTGTGAAAAGAAAAATGGATCTTTTCGAATGTATATCGATTAACGTAAGCCTAGTAAGCTTACCATCAAGAATCGATATCCCCCTACCTTAAATCAACGATTTCTCCGATCAACTGCATAGCGTTTCATGCTTTTCCAAGATCGATTTGCGTTATGGGTATCATCAACTTCGTATTCTCGAAGAGGATATTCCCAAAACGGCTTTCAACACGAAGTATGGCCATTAAGAGTTACAGTCATGCCTTTTGGGTTGACAAATGCTCCAGCCATCTTCATGGACTTAATAAATAAAGTCTGCAAGCCTTATTTGGATCAGTTCGTCATTGTTGTTATTGATGACATCTTGGTCTATTAATATCCCGAGCCGATAACGATCAACACCTTCGTTGATATCGAAGCCCTGATTGAATTCCTTGTACACCTTAAAATGTACATTACAACTCAATTAGGACAAACCGAATTCCTTTTAAGATCTTCCTATCTTCATAGTTAGATTCTTGATAAACGTTTAAAGTACCAAATGAAATCCGTTGAATGGATTCCTAGTGTGCTTTAAATGCATGTACGCAAGTAACAAGACAAATTAACGAACAATTTTGTGGTTATGTGATATGTGTTTATGTGTTCTCCTCTATGATTTTTGTGTGATCCGATTTCCAAATCCTCGCAGAATCTTTCATATCTTCATATGAGGGATTCATAGTAGGATATTCAAAAGGTACTACCTTAATCTTTGTGGGTTTCTACGTTGTAGTTAAGACCCTTGGATTATATAGTACCACTCCAGACCCTTTTTAGTGGTCTAGTCTAAAGGATTGATTCACAATTTGGTTAAAGAATGACATCTAGTGATGTAGCTGGACAGACTCCTTGATAGTCTATTTAGATCATTTATTGATTTAGTCTACGGGACTCTATGGCGGTCTAGTCACACTCATCACAGGATTGTTCATTTGGTTTTCCCCTGCACACTATTGAATACACTGTATGAACTATGCAAGGAATTGTCTAATTATGGAAGCGCACATAATTATGAGATTCAGTGCACGGTAAACCCAGTAAGATTTATTATGTGTAAGAATCGATAGTGACAACAATAACAAAATGAGGACGATGTAATAGAGGTACGGTGGACGCACCAATGACGCTTCATATACTTGTATATAAGTATCCCTCTTACATTGCAATCATGATGTTATCAAAGGTTACTAGAAGTTCAGAACCCTAACCAATGTTGTTTGATCTTTTCAACTTCATATTTTCAAGCTCTCACAAGTTTCCTCTAAATAAATTTCGGGACGAAATTTCCTAAAGTAGGGGAGACTGTAACACCTGTGCCTTCACGGCCATCAAACAAATACCGAACCAATGAAATATTATATTTCATACTTGGGATTGGTAAAAATATGTGTATCGTTTGTACATATCAATTCTTGTTCAATTTCAAACTCTAAATCACTTTCTGGAAGGTTATACGCGCACCGATGCGTAAATATAACCAGTTTAATGCAACAAACACTCCGGAATAGTGACATAGGCTTAACATACCTTAAATAACCTTTACTTAACTTAGAAATAAGTTTTGAAGGCTTTGGTATGGCAAAATAAAGATAAATCGCTTACAGGGACTAAAGTTGACAAACTGCGAAAGTATGCCAATTTGAACTGTAACAGACATTCCGGAGCATGACCATAAGTTAAACATACCATAAATATCCTTCACAAAGCTTAGAAATAGGCTTTGAGGTGTTCGGTGTCACACCCCGACCGCGTAGAACATACAAATCGCGGCGGAAACATCGGGGCGTGTTGCAACAGAATTAATGTTTCACAACCATGGAAATTAAAGTTTCGTTTTATTCAATAGAAGTGTTACAATGTCTTAACAAACAAGGAAATACAACATAATTAACTAGTCTTGCATCTTTTATTGTCACTAAAGCCCAAGTCTGCCTATGTGTATCTTGATCATCTTATGCGACATCTCCTGAAAAACACATGTGAAAATATGGTACGTCAGCATAAAAATGCCGGTGAGATACATAGGTTTTGTGAAAATAGGTTTCATGACTTATGTTTGAGAAAATGTTTAGTCATGAACCTTGTTATTTGCTTTGTTTTGTAAACCATTTGAAAAACAATAAGATCAGATGATATGTATAAATAATGTAAGGTTAAATGAATAACCATGTAAAAATGAGTTTGTATAAGTTAAGTTGTTTGTAAATCAATGTCTTGTGAAAAAAAATATGTTATTTGCATAAAATGTTCTATGTCTCAAACTGAAATGATTCAAATAATGCTACGACATGTAATACCATACAAACACTTATATATAGGAAGTACCAGCGGCGTATCCACCATGCTTGTATCATATTACACCCGCATCATTACTTAATCACTTAATCAAACCAAACCAACAATGTAAATTGTCCATGTATAAATGAATTTGTCAAATGTATTGAATAATATGTCAAAATGCATGATCAATGTAAATCATGTAATATGTAACCAAATGATATGTATGGTAAGTAAAATTTAGACTACTTAAACCATAAGTAAAAATGTACAAAACAAAGTATTGAAGTAAAGCTGGTTTAAATCAAAGTTATGTTTTGTAAGACATATGCATGCTATACTGAATATGAACACTTATGCGGTATGTTAGACGCAAACATTCAAGCCTTGAGACAGTCGGATAACCCTTTCAGTCAAGGTTATCAAAAGAATTGTATTCGGATTCAGTCATTCCTTACATCCAAACAAACCCGGGATGTCAGGAATGGGATTTGTCAAGTCCTATGGTACCACTACTTACTCCCGAGCGGCGTAGCAAATGTTAATGAATGTTATATAGACCCGTTAAACAAACCAAATGTCATACCAAAATGTAAGCATGTTTTATGAAGATAATGTACCTAGTATGCTAGAGTAAACATACAAGGTAGAGCTGTAAAACAATGTGTCCATATGCTGAGTAAACATATGCAACAGAAATGCAATGTAAAACAATGTGTCCATATGCTGAGTAAACATATGCAACAGAAATGCAATGTAAAACAATGTGTCCATATGCTGAGTAAACATATGCAACAGAAATGCAATGTAAAACAATGTGTCCATATGCTGAGTAAACATATGCAACAGAAATGTACTAAGTATGCTAAGTTAACATACAAAGAAGAAAAGTCATGTAAATCAATGTGCTTAGCATGTTATCAGTCAATATACATAGCAGAAAAGTCATGTAAATCAATGTGCTTAGCATGTTATCAGTCAACATACATAGCAGAAAAGTCATGTAAATCAATGTGCTTAGCATGTTATCAGTCAACATACATAGCAGAAAAGTAATGAAATCATGTACTATAATGTACTAACAAACATAGTCGGTATATGATGTGAAAACAGGAAAGCATGAAAGTAACAAGTAGGCACATGTGTTCCACCCCAAAACAGTTTGGAAAACAGTAAAAGAGGGGTCTATGTACTCACTTGAGATTGCTCAGTAGTCCTTGAGTAACAACCAAACAATGCTAGAGATCACGGAAATCAAACGGCACCTAATATAGGTAACTATGTTAATTAACCGGACCTAAATCGGAAGATTGGGTAGTATTAGGGTTTGTAAACCAAATGAGTGTAGGAACTCATATGATATGGTTTAACAAAGCCTACATACTAAATGAAACTTAACCTAAGTGGCTACGACCCATTACGACCCGTTTAGGAAGCTTATGCTACTTTAACGTGTCGTTCGCGTAAAACGCGTTCGGAACGCCTAACTAGCCCTATGACAAGTGTTATATGCCTAAACATGTTACATAATCAGTTATGTGGCAAAAGTTTAGGTTACATATGCTAAATTACCAATTATACATGAAAAGGGTATTCTGGTAATTTACCTAAGGCATATAAACTACCTATCATACAACTACTTAAACGAAGTGACCATAGGGTATAACCTCGGAAGGTTATTCCCTACCTACTATGGCCACCTAATGTATTTGGTCGGATCCTAATGATCGACCAAATGGGTCGAGTTCGAAGGTATAGGCGATTTATCAGATCGCCTACCCTACGACTCTAGACAACGTGGTAATCAGTGGGCATAGTCCCAAGGGACTATGACCAACGTGATTACACTCACGTTGCGAAGTTCAAACGAACTTCGCATTGACCATTACTGGTCAACGCTGAAAGTCAAACAAAGTTTGACTTTCTGACTCTAAAAGCAATAAAATAAGGAAAAGAACGAAAGAATACTTACCCAGGGTCCCCGAATGCTAATCCCGACTCAAGAACTCAGGTATGAAACAATGGTTTCAACTTAGAGCTCTCAAAATCAGAATTCTTGTGAGTTTAAGCAATGGGGGGTATGGGGTATTTATAGTTTTCGTTGAACCGTTAAGATCGTTTCATGGAAAACGTGTCTTAATCCAAGCCGTACAAGTGTTGCAAAGTTATGGTAGCTAAATGTGATGCTTATCATCTGACTAAGCAAGTTAGAACATGTGGGTGAGAATCAAACATGTGCAAACAGCCTGTTTAAATAATCTGCATCTGGTCTGCAGACCCCTAGCGCACCGCTACGCTTAAAGTGTAGCGCACCGCTAGGCACTATTTTGGCAGAATTACACTTTTGGTCCCTGAACTGTATTTAGGCCATTTTCGACACGTTTAAGGCCCGTTAACCCCATTTCAAAGCTCTAAAATGAAGTTAAAGTATAGGGAACTTAAAATGTGTTCAAAAATATCTCAGATGTCGGTTCGTTTAGCCGTACGAACGCGATGTTCGCTTAATTACGACGGAATGCGCATAAGCGCGAAAAACGAACCAAATGACGCGACGAATGGATTTTTCTTAAAGCGAACACTCAAATATAATGTAGTCATGCTCACATAAATTTTTGGATGTCCGGAAGTATTCAGAACGTAAGTTATGCGTGAAAATGCAAACTTGTGCACTTTTTGACGCTTTTAGTCCCTGAATGACACAAAAGTTTATTTTAGCATACCGAACACCTCAAAGCCTATTTCTAAGCTTATGTAAAGGATATTTATGGTATGTTTAACTTATGTTCATGTTCCGGAAGGTCTGTTACAGTTCAAATTGGCATACTATCGCAGTTTGTCAACTTTAGTCCCTGTAAGCGATTTAACTTTGATTTCACCACACCCAACCTTCCAAAACTTATATCTAAGTTATGTAAAGGTTATTTAAGGTATGTTAAGCCTATTTCACTATTCCGGAGTGTTTGTTGCATTAAACTGGTTATATTTACGCATTGGTGCGCGTATAACCTTCCAGAAAGCGATTTAGAGTTTGAAATCGAATAAAAATCGATATGTGCAAATGATACACATATTAATACAAATCCAAAGTATGAAATACAATATTTCATTGGTTCGGTATTTGTTTGATGGCCGTGGAGGCACAGGTGTTACAGTCTCCCCTACTTTAGGAAATTTCGTCCCGAAATTTATTTAGAGGAAACTTGTGAGAGCTTGAAAACATGAAGTTGAAAAGATCGAACAACATTGGCTAGGTTTCTGAACTTCTAGTAACTTTAATAATCATCATGATTGCAACGTAAGAGGGATACTTATATACAAGTATATAAAGCATCATTGGTGCGTCCACCGTACCTCCATTACATCGTTCTCATTTCGTTATTGTTGTCACTATCGGCTCTTACACATAATAAATCTTACTGGGTTTACCGTGCACTGAATCTCATAATTATGTGCGCTTCCATAATTAGGCAATTCCTTGCATAGTTCACACAGTCTATTTTATAATGTGTAGGGTAAAACCAAATGAACAATCCTGTGATGAGCGTGACTTAGACCGCCATAGAGTCCCTTAGACTAAATCAATAAATGATTTAAATAGACTATCAAGGAGTCTGTTCAGCTATATCACTAGATGTCATTTTTCACCAAATTGTGAATCAATCTTTTTGACTAGACCACTAAAGGGTCTCTTATGAATCATGGAGTGGTACTATATAACCCAAGGGTCTTAACTACTACGTAGAAGCCCATAAGGATTTAAGGTAGTACCTTTTGAATATCCTACTATGAATCCCTCATATGAAGATATGAAAGATCCCGCGAGGATTTGGATAACGAATATCCAGAGTATACAAAAACACAAAATGTAATGAAGAAAACCCAAAATGCATAAAAGAAAAACACATAGCCACATAACCACAAAATTGTTTGTTAATTTGTCTTGTAAATTGCGTACATGCATTTAAAGCACACTAGGAATCCATTCAACGGATTTCATTTGGTACTTTAAACGTTATCAAGAATCTAACTATAAAGATAGAAAGATTTTTGAAGAGAAAATTCGATTTCGATTATAAAGAACCGAAATGTTCGAATTAAGGTACATAAGGAATCCATTTAAGGACTCTGATTTGAATGATGATCATCCACAAGAGTCTAATTATGGAGATAAAAAGATCCCATATGGATTTTAGAAGTTGAAGATGCTTTGAATTCTTGCATGGGATGTGCTTAAGTCAAAACATGAAGTAAAATGCTTATGAGGTTGAGATGCTAGATATGTCAAGGCGACATATGAAGCAGAATTTGAAGGTTAAGTAAATGTGTGAGGAAAATATATTTGGAAAACTATGCATGGGAAAAATGTTTTTGAAACCTTATATATAATATTTTGAAATCATAAAGTAGGTGTACTAGGTAAGTATATTTATAAAAATGTTTTAAAATCATGCGATATGAATTTTGAAATTATGTATAAGGTTTTTGAAAAAGATTATACGATGCTTTTCGAAATCATGCACTTAATAAGAAAATGTATTGTATTAATATTGTCTTCAGACTATATGAAATATTTTGAAATTTGAAAGGTTGGTTTTGATAACATGGCCAATGTTTTTGAAATAACATAGACAATGCATCTAGAAAAATTGTTTTCAAACTATATGAAATGTTTTGAGATCATGAAGATTGTTTTGAAATACTGGTACTGTGTAGGTTGAAAAATCAAAACGTAATGGGTATGAGATTTGAAAATACCCTTAGTTATCTAACCAAGGATTTAAAGGCACAGATGTGCGAAAAGCACGATTACTCATAATGTCACTTAATTTTCTGTACTTTGTTTCATAGAGTGAAACGAGTACTTAAAATTTTCGAAGGAATCATGAGCGATCATTTGAAAGAGAGAATCACAAGAGTAGTTTGTAAGGAACATAGTTCCTTGATGTAGGTAACATAGAAAAAGTCATACATACATGTAATTATACTTGTATATCAGAATTGTGAACAACAACTTTTATTTATGAACAAGACATATTGTTTCACAATACATGAGAACAAAAGAAACAAAGGCATAAGACAGCAATATCCTTTGTTCAGCCGAATGCTCATCCAAGGGTTGGATTTGCATTAGCAAGCTTTGGGCAGTTGCGGCGGAAGTGACCAATCTCTCCGCAGTTGAAACATGAACCCAGTGGGAATTTCGCAGCGTTCCCTTGAACCGGAGCTTGAACCTGAGCAGCCTGATTTTGTCCCAAACGACAAACTTTGGCCAAATGCCCAAGTTTACCACACGTCGTGCATTGCCAGCAAACTTGTTGTAACGCGTGATGACCGTTGCAGCGTGCACAATGAGGTGCAGTACCGGCATATGCTTTCTTTGCAGGTGGCTGAGCTGGTTGGTTGGGAACGGCTCGACCATTGTGAGCGACCACGGCGAAGTTTTGAGGAGCCTTTCGCTTCTTTGACTTCTTAGGCGATCGTTCATCCATGGTCTTTGATTCCCCGATTGGTTTCTTGGCTGGTGGTGCTGTCACTTGACTAGGTCCTGCCTGTCTTGGTGACTCTTGGGTGGCTTCATCCTGGAGACGATACATGGCAGTAGCCAATTCAACAACCTTCAGGACTACTTCGCCTATTCGTAGGGTAAATTTGGCAGTCTGCTCGGATATCTGGGCGTCATCGTGATGAAGAGACATTCTAGAAGAAAATGAAAGGCATAGGGAGAAACAGGTGAAAGGTTTTTGGACAATCAAAACAGAATGATAACGCATGAAAATTGCGATCATTTGTTTGTTACCTAAGGCAAACAAATGAGACGGTGACTAATCAAGGTAAACAGGTCTTATTAATGTATCACTGAAGACATGCTCGCCTATAAGTGAACACTCATCCCAAGAATTCCCAGGTAAGCACAACTGGTCTCGCGTCTGATGAGATGTATACGAAGTGCTTGCCTAGACAGAAAACCCAGAATACAGGCATTCACCCTTCCAGTTTGCACGTGTTCACATTATTTAAAACCCAAAACCTTGACGAGATTTTGAAAATTCAAAGGGATTCAAAACCTTATAACTGAGGGTTCAAAACCTAGTAATTAATCATCCTAGAACAGATGATTAGTTTTCAAAGCGGTTTTGAAATTTATGTTCTTGTTGTGGTCGTCGCCTAAGGATAGGTGACGGTATTGTTTTATGACTAAACGCAAGTAAACTCGCGTTAGGGTCCTAAGAAGGTTATAGACTAGGTCAAAGCATTACTAATAACCTAATTCCCTATAACCATTGGCTCTGATACCATCTTTTCTGTCACACCCCGACCGCGTAGAACATACAAATCGCGGCGGAAACATCGGGGCGTGTTGCAACAGAATTAATGTTTCACAACCATGGAAATTAAAGTTTCGTTTTATTCAATAGAAGTGTTACAATGTCTTAACAAACAAGGAAATACAACATAATTAACTAGTCTTGCATCTTTTATTGTCACTAAAGCCCAAGTCTGCCTATGTGTATCTTGATCATCTTATGCGACATCTCCTGAAAAACACATGTGAAAATATGGTACGTCAGCATAAAAATGCCGGTGAGATACATAGGTTTTGTGAAAATAGGTTTCATGACTTATGTTTGAGAAAATGTTTAGTCATGAACCTTGTTATTTGCTTTGTTTTGTAAACCATTTGAAAAACAATAAGATCAGATGATATGTATAAATAATGTAAGGTTAAATGAATAACCATGTAAAAATGAGTTTGTATAAGTTAAGTTGTTTGTAAATCAATGTCTTGTGAAAAAAAATATGTTATTTGCATAAAATGTTCTATGTCTCAAACTGAAATGATTCAAATAATGCTACGACATGTAATACCATACAAACACTTATATATAGGAAGTACCAGCGGCGTATCCACCATGCTTGTATCATATTACACCCGCATCATTACTTAATCACTTAATCAAACCAAACCAACAATGTAAATTGTCCATGTATAAATGAATTTGTCAAATGTATTGAATAATATGTCAAAATGCATGATCAATGTAAATCATGTAATATGTAACCAAATGATATGTATGGTAAGTAAAATTTAGACTACTTAAACCATAAGTAAAAATGTACAAAACAAAGTATTGAAGTAAAGCTGGTTTAAATCAAAGTTATGTTTTGTAAGACATATGCATGCTATACTGAATATGAACACTTATGCGGTATGTTAGACGCAAACATTCAAGCCTTGAGACAGTCGGATAACCCTTTCAGTCAAGGTTATCAAAAGAATTGTATTCGGATTCAGTCATTCCTTACATCCAAACAAACCCGGGATGTCAGGAATGGGATTTGTCAAGTCCTATGGTACCACTACTTACTCCCGAGCGGCGTAGCAAATGTTAATGAATGTTATATAGACCCGTTAAACAAACCAAATGTCATACCAAAATGTAAGCATGTTTTATGAAGATAATGTACCTAGTATGCTAGAGTAAACATACAAGGTAGAGCTGTAAAACAATGTGTCCATATGCTGAGTAAACATATGCAACAGAAATGCAATGTAAAACAATGTGTCCATATGCTGAGTAAACATATGCAACAGAAATGCAATGTAAAACAATGTGTCCATATGCTGAGTAAACATATGCAACAGAAATGCAATGTAAAACAATGTGTCCATATGCTGAGTAAACATATGCAACAGAAATGTACTAAGTATGCTAAGTTAACATACAAAGAAGAAAAGTCATGTAAATCAATGTGCTTAGCATGTTATCAGTCAATATACATAGCAGAAAAGTCATGTAAATCAATGTGCTTAGCATGTTATCAGTCAACATACATAGCAGAAAAGTCATGTAAATCAATGTGCTTAGCATGTTATCAGTCAACATACATAGCAGAAAAGTAATGAAATCATGTACTATAATGTACTAACAAACATAGTCGGTATATGATGTGAAAACAGGAAAGCATGAAAGTAACAAGTAGGCACATGTGTTCCACCCCAAAACAGTTTGGAAAACAGTAAAAGAGGGGTCTATGTACTCACTTGAGATTGCTCAGTAGTCCTTGAGTAACAACCAAACAATGCTAGAGATCACGGAAATCAAACGGCACCTAATATAGGTAACTATGTTAATTAACCGGACCTAAATCGGAAGATTGGGTAGTATTAGGGTTTGTAAACCAAATGAGTGTAGGAACTCATATGATATGGTTTAACAAAGCCTACATACTAAATGAAACTTAACCTAAGTGGCTACGACCCATTACGACCCGTTTAGGAAGCTTATGCTACTTTAACGTGTCGTTCGCGTAAAACGCGTTCGGAACGCCTAACTAGCCCTATGACAAGTGTTATATGCCTAAACATGTTACATAATCAGTTATGTGGCAAAAGTTTAGGTTACATATGCTAAATTACCAATTATACATGAAAAGGGTATTCTGGTAATTTACCTAAGGCATATAAACTACCTATCATACAACTACTTAAACGAAGTGACCATAGGGTATAACCTCGGAAGGTTATTCCCTACCTACTATGGCCACCTAATGTATTTGGTCGGATCCTAATGATCGACCAAATGGGTCGAGTTCGAAGGTATAGGCGATTTATCAGATCGCCTACCCTACGACTCTAGACAACGTGGTAATCAGTGGGCATAGTCCCAAGGGACTATGACCAACGTGATTACACTCACGTTGCGAAGTTCAAACGAACTTCGCATTGACCATTACTGGTCAACGCTGAAAGTCAAACAAAGTTTGACTTTCTGACTCTAAAAGCAATAAAATAAGGAAAAGAACGAAAGAATACTTACCCAGGGTCCCCGAATGCTAATCCCGACTCAAGAACTCAGGTATGAAACAATGGTTTCAACTTAGAGCTCTCAAAATCAGAATTCTTGTGAGTTTAAGCAATGGGGGGTATGGGGTATTTATAGTTTTCGTTGAACCGTTAAGATCGTTTCATGGAAAACGTGTCTTAATCCAAGCCGTACAAGTGTTGCAAAGTTATGGTAGCTAAATGTGATGCTTATCATCTGACTAAGCAAGTTAGAACATGTGGGTGAGAATCAAACATGTGCAAACAGCCTGTTTAAATACTCTGCATCTGGTCTGCAGACCCCTAGCGCACCGCTACGCTTAAAGTGTAGCGCACCGCTAGGCACTATTTTGGCAGAATTACACTTTTGGTCCCTGAACTGTATTTAGGCCATTTTCGACACGTTTAAGGCCCGTTAACCCCATTTCAAAGCTCTAAAATGAAGTTAAAGTATAGGGAACTTAAAATGTGTTCAAAAATATCTCAGATGTCGGTTCGTTTAGCCGTACGAACGCGATGTTCGCTTAATTACGACGGAATGCGCATAAGCGCGAAAAACGAACCAAATGACGCGACGAATGGATTTTTCTTAAAGCGAACACTCAAATATAATGTAGTCATGCTCACATAAATTTTTGGATGTCCGGAAGTATTCAGAACGTAAGTTATGCGTGAAAATGCAAACTTGTGCACTTTTTGACGCTTTTAGTCCCTGAATGACACAAAAGTTTATTTTAGCATACCGAACACCTCAAAGCCTATTTCTAAGCTTATGTAAAGGATATTTATGGTATGTTTAACTTATGTTCATGTTCCGGAAGGTCTGTTACAGTTCAAATTGGCATACTATCGCAGTTTGTCAACTTTAGTCCCTGTAAGCGATTTAACTTTGATTTCACCACACCCAACCTTCCAAAACTTATATCTAAGTTATGTAAAGGTTATTTAAGGTATGTTAAGCCTATTTCACTATTCCGGAGTGTTTGTTGCATTAAACTGGTTATATTTACGCATTGGTGCGCGTATAACCTTCCAGAAAGCGATTTAGAGTTTGAAATCGAATAAAAATCGATATGTGCAAATGATACACATATTAATACAAATCCAAAGTATGAAATACAATATTTCATTGGTTCGGTATTTGTTTGATGGCCGTGGAGGCACAGGTGTTACATTCGGTATGATAAAATAAACTTTTGTGTCATTCAGGGACTAAAAGTGTCAAAAGTGCACAAGTTTGCATTTTTACGCATAACTCACGTTCTGAATACATCCGGACATCCAAAAATTTATGTAAGCATGACTACATTATATTTTAGTGTTCGCCATAAGAAAAATCCATTCGTCGCGTCATTTGGATCGTTTTTCGCGCTTGTGCGCATTCCGTCGTAATTAAGCGAACATCGCGTTCGTACGACCAAACGAACCATCATCCGACATATTTCTGAGCATGTTTCATGTCCACAATGTTTAGGCAACATTTTAGGGCCTTAAAGTTGGCTTTACGGGCCTTAGAAGTGTCGGAAATGGCCTTAAACACGTGCAGGGACCTAAACTGTCATTTCTGAAACATATGTGCAGATCAGAGGCCCCAAGCGGCCCGCATTGTGTTTGCCTAAATCTAAAGCGGGCCGCATTAGCCCTTCTGACCAGATTCAATGTTTGTTTTGCAACTTGCAACTGAATTGATTCGTGTCCACACGTTTCCTATCGTCTAGTCAGCGGATAAGAACAACATTTTAGCCACCACAACATTGTGACAAGTGTTCGGCTTGGATCGTGGCACGATATTCAAGAAACGATCCTAGCGGTTACCCGAAATCTATATATACCCCATGCCCCCCATTGCTATTTCTTACAAGAATTCTGATTTTGAGAGCTCTAAGTTGAAACCATTGTTTCATACCTGAGTTCTTGAAGTCGGGATTAGCATTCGGGGACCCTGGGTAAGTATTCTTTCGTTCTTTTCCTTATTTTATTGCTTTTAGAGTCAGAAAGTCAAACTTTGTTTGACTTTCAGCGTTGACCAGTAATGGTCAATGCGAAGTTCGTTTGAACTTCGCAACGTGAGTGTAATCACGTTGGTCATAGTCCCTTGGGACTATGCCCACTGATTACCACGTTGTCTAGAGTCGTAGGGTAGGCGATCTAATAAATCGCCTATACCTTCGAACTCGACCCATTTGGTCGATCATTAGGATCCGACCAAATACATTAGGTGACCATAGTAGGTAGGGAATAACCTTCCGAGGTTATACCCTATGGTCACATCGTTTAAGTAGTTGTATGATAGGTAGTTTATATGCCTTAGGTAAATTACCAGAATACCCTTTTCATGTATAATTGGTAATTAAGCATATGTAACCTAAACTTTTGTCACATAACTGATTAAGTAACATGTTTAGGCATATAACACTTGTCATAGGACTAGTTAGGCGGTCCGAACGCGTTTCACGCGAACGACGCGTTAAAGTAGCATAAGCTACCTAAACGGGTCGTAATGGGCCGCGATGGGTCGATAGCACTTAGGTTTGGTTTCATTGTAGTATGTAGGTCTTGTTAAACCATATCATATGAGTTCCAAAACTCGTTTGGTTTACCAAGCCTCATCCTATCCGATCTCCCGATTTAGATCCGGTTTATTTATATAGTTTTAGATTGCCGATTGATTCCGTGCTCCCTCAAGCTTTGTTTGGTTGTTGTTCAAGACCTCCAAGCATTCTCAGGCGAGTACATTCTTCCCCTATTTTACTGTTTTCAATTGTTTTGGGGTGACTCATATGTGCTAAATGTTTTCGATGTTATAACGATGGTTTCAAAAACGATTAAGACGATTTATACAAAACTAATAACGATTTCATAAAGTGAACAAACTTGTTGGTTGTAGTTACATAACAAATGACATTCATTAGCAATGATCAAGCCGACCAGTATTAGGTTATGGTACCATAGGATCTGACAAATCCCGTTATTTACTGCACCCGTGGTTATGTGTGGGTGTTGTGGGTAGCGACTGAATCTGTAAGTGTTAACTTACCCTATGGAGGTTTGTTAATGCGAATACGAGAAGCGACGAAATCGAGAAGCGACGAAAGTCAAGAAGGTTTGAATGTTATTAGCGAGACGACCACATAAGTAGTTTCACGACCTAAAACGAATTAAACGATTTACGATTGGTTTTCACACAATGTTTTAACGATTGGGTAACGATTGGGTAACGATTGGGTTTTCACACAATGTTTTAACGATTACTTTTGTGGTTTGGTTTGGATTAAATGATTAAGTAACAATGCGTGTGGAATATGATACAAGCATGGTGGATACGCCGCTGGTACTTCCTATATATAAGTGTTTGTATGGTATTACATATTGTAGTGTTATTTGAATCATTTCAGCTCGAGACATAGAACATTTTTATACAAGTAACATACTTTTCACAAGACATTTATTTACAAACAACTTATCTTATACAAACTCATTTTTACATGGTTATTCATTTAATCATGCATTATTCTCTTAGTTATATATATCACCTGAACTTATCATTGTTTTTCCAAATAATTTACTAAAACAAATATTTTCGGGTTAAGAGTCATGGCTACGAGGTTTTACAAATTATAACCCGCTTGATTTGAGTTGGTTAATTAAGTTGCAATATTATACTCTTTTCAAAACAAGGTTTTTAAATAAAGTATTGCAACATCTAAACTAGCCATGATTTCGACACTCCTACAAAACCTATGTACTCGCCAGCATTTCTTTGCTGACCTCGTTTTCACATATGTTTCAGGTATTGTTGAATGATATCGATTGATAAGATGCATGCTCACATAGGACTGGACAATGCCTTAGTGACTCAATAACAATGATAGACTATGTTTAAATTGTATATTTAGATTTCCAGACAATGTAATTATTCAATGATTAATAAAACGAAACACTTTTTGGTATCCATGGTTATGAAACATTAATTCTGTTGCAACACGCCTCGATGTTTCCGCCGCGATTTGTTGTTTTACGCGGTCGGGGTGTGACAGAAAAGATGGTATCAGAGCCAATGGTTATAGGGAATTAGGTTATTAGTAATTAGTAATGCTTTGACCTAGTCTATAACCTTTCTAGGACCCTAACGCGAGTTTACTTGCGTTTAGTCATAAAACAATACCGTCGCCTATCCTTAGGCGACAACCACAACAAGAACATAAACTTCAAAACCGCTTTAAAAACTAATCATCTGTTCTAGGATGATTGATTACTAGGTTTTGAACTCTCTATTATATAGTTTTGAACCTCTTTGAGTTTTCAAAACTTCGTCAAGGTTTTGGGTTTTAAATGATGTGAACACGTGCAAACTGGAAGGGTGAATGCCTGTATTCTGGGTTTTCTGTCTAGGCAAGCACTTCGTATACATCTCATCAGACGCGAGACCAGTTGTGCTTACCAGGGAATTCTTGGGATGAGTGTTCACTTATAGGCGAGCATGTCTTCGCGATACATTATTTTTGACTCATTTACTTTGATTAGTTCTGTCCTTGCTTTCATCAGATTTGTTTCATCTCATTCATTTCGTCTAAACCTCTCACTCGTTTCATTTCATGTTTTCCTCTTTTAGACAATGCCTCCTCGACGCGATAATCGAACCGATGCTCGGACTTTCACTATTGAAGAACTCGCAGCTCTGATCTCTCAGCAGGTGGCTGCTGTGGTTCCAGGGGTTGTAACCCAAGTCCACGAGATATACAACAACGGCAACAATAACGCGCAGTGTAAATACAAGGATTTTAACCAAGCTAAACCACTCAAGTTTAGTGGTTCTGAAGGAGCGACTGGGCTTCTTCAATGGTTTGAGAGCATTGAGAATACCTTCCGCCACGTGCAGTGTCCTGACAATCGCAGGGTCGAGTTTTCTTCGAGTGTGTTTCAGAAGAGGGCCCTTACATGGTGGAACGGGATTATGAGGGATCGTGGTGCAGAAGTTGCTCTAGCACAGACGTGGGCTGAACTCAGGGCCCTTATGATGAGGGAATTCTGTCCTCGTCATGAGCAGCGAGCCTTGGAGAAGGAATTTGATGAGTTGAAGCAAGATAGTGGTGAGCACAGGGCGTATACTGATAGGTTTGAGGAGTTGAGTCTGCTTTGCCCGAAAATGGTTACCCCACTTGACATAGCTATCGAAAGGTACATCGACGGCCTACCTGACTCGGTACAAGACATCCTTACTGGTAGTAGCCCTGCCACACTTCGTCAAGCAATCGAGTTAGCTGCGACATTAACTGAGTCGCAGATTCGGAAGAATAAACTACACAGAAAGGGTGACAAGGGTAAGAAGCAGGGGTCTGACAAGGAGGATAGCAAGAAAGATCAAAACAAGAAGGGTAAGGAAGGTGAGACTTCGAAGAAATCAAAGAAGCGGAAGGGTGCCCAAAACTTTGCTGTTACAGCACAGACTGCTCAGAACTTGCAGAACCTACCGGCTCAGCCACTTGCAAAGAAGGCATATGCTGGTACCGCACCATATTGTGCCCGTTGCAACGGTCATCACATTGCACAACAAGGGTGCAAGAAATGTACAACATGTGGTAGACTTGGGCATTTGGCCAATATTTGTCGTCTGGGACAAAATCAGGCTGTTCAGGTTCAAGCTTTGGTTCAAGGGAATGCAGCGAGATTTCCTCTGGGTTCATGTTTCAACTGCGGAGAGATTGGTCACTTTCGCCCCAACTGCCCGAGACTGGGGAATGCAAATACTGAGGCAAACCCGAATGCGAATGTCAATGTGAATCCAGCACGTGGTCGAGTGTTTAACATCAATGAGGCAATCGATGATGAAGGAGTGAACTTTTAGTATTTTGTGATTTCCTCTGGTTGTTATCTTGTAACATTTAAAGACAATGCGGTTGTTATATAAATAAAATTTTGTGGTTTTTATTTTTAACTAATGCAATTGTATGAATGTTTGATCCAACATTGTGATGTCAACACAAAGACAAAAAACTACTCGTGTGGTTCTGTCATTTTTACGATCACTTGAGATCTCCCTAAGAACCTCTAACGCTTGTTTCTTCTAAATCTAAAGTACCTTATCGTCTTGCACCGTTCGAGATGCAAGAATTATCAAAAATAGCTTCAAGAGTTGTCTGATAAAGGATTCATCCGTCCGAACTTTTCACCTTGGAGAAACTCCTGTTCTCCTTGTGAAAAGAAAAATGGATCTTTTCGAATGTATATCGATTAACGTAAGCCTAGTAAGCTTACCATCAAGAATCGATATCCCCCTACCTTAAATCAACGATTTCTCCGATCAACTGCATAGCGTTTCATGCTTTTCCAAGATCGATTTGCGTTATGGGTATCATCAACTTCGTATTCTCGAAGAGGATATTCCCAAAACGGCTTTCAACACGAAGTATGGCCATTAAGAGTTACAGTCATGCCTTTTGGGTTGACAAATGCTCCAGCCATCTTCATGGACTTAATAAATAAAGTCTGCAAGCCTTATTTGGATCAGTTCGTCATTGTTGTTATTGATGACATCTTGGTCTATTAATATCCCGAGCCGATAACGATCAACACCTTCGTTGATATCGAAGCCCTGATTGAATTCCTTGTACACCTTAAAATGTACATTACAACTCAATTAGGACAAACCGAATTCCTTTTAAGATCTTCCTATCTTCATAGTTAGATTCTTGATAAACGTTTAAAGTACCAAATGAAATCCGTTGAATGGATTCCTAGTGTGCTTTAAATGCATGTACGCAAGTAACAAGACAAATTAACGAACAATTTTGTGGTTATGTGATATGTGTTTATGTGTTCTCCTCTATGATTTTTGTGTGATCCGATTTCCAAATCCTCGCAGAATCTTTCATATCTTCATATGAGGGATTCATAGTAGGATATTCAAAAGGTACTACCTTAATCTTTGTGGGTTTCTACGTTGTAGTTAAGACCCTTGGATTATATAGTACCACTCCAGACCCTTTTTAGTGGTCTAGTCTAAAGGATTGATTCACAATTTGGTTAAAGAATGACATCTAGTGATGTAGCTGGACAGACTCCTTGATAGTCTATTTAGATCATTTATTGATTTAGTCTACGGGACTCTATGGCGGTCTAGTCACACTCATCACAGGATTGTTCATTTGGTTTTCCCCTGCACACTATTGAATACACTGTATGAACTATGCAAGGAATTGTCTAATTATGGAAGCGCACATAATTATGAGATTCAGTGCACGGTAAACCCAGTAAGATTTATTATGTGTAAGAATCGATAGTGACAACAATAACAAAATGAGGACGATGTAATAGAGGTACGGTGGACGCACCAATGACGCTTCATATACTTGTATATAAGTATCCCTCTTACATTGCAATCATGATGTTATCAAAGGTTACTAGAAGTTCAGAACCCTAACCAATGTTGTTTGATCTTTTCAACTTCATATTTTCAAGCTCTCACAAGTTTCCTCTAAATAAATTTCGGGACGAAATTTCCTAAAGTAGGGGAGACTGTAACACCTGTGCCTTCACGGCCATCAAACAAATACCGAACCAATGAAATATTATATTTCATACTTGGGATTGGTAAAAATATGTGTATCGTTTGTACATATCAATTCTTGTTCAATTTCAAACTCTAAATCACTTTCTGGAAGGTTATACGCGCACCGATGCGTAAATATAACCAGTTTAATGCAACAAACACTCCGGAATAGTGACATAGGCTTAACATACCTTAAATAACCTTTACTTAACTTAGAAATAAGTTTTGAAGGCTTTGGTATGGCAAAATAAAGATAAATCGCTTACAGGGACTAAAGTTGACAAACTGCGAAAGTATGCCAATTTGAACTGTAACAGACATTCCGGAGCATGACCATAAGTTAAACATACCATAAATATCCTTCACAAAGCTTAGAAATAGGCTTTGAGGTGTTCGGTGTCACACCCCGACCGCGTAGAACATACAAATCGCGGCGGAAACATCGGGGCGTGTTGCAACAGAATTAATGTTTCACAACCATGGAAATTAAAGTTTCGTTTTATTCAATAGAAGTGTTACAATGTCTTAACAAACAAGGAAATACAACATAATTAACTAGTCTTGCATCTTTTATTGTCACTAAAGCCCAAGTCTGCCTATGTGTATCTTGATCATCTTATGCGACATCTCCTGAAAAACACATGTGAAAATATGGTACGTCAGCATAAAAATGCCGGTGAGATACATAGGTTTTGTGAAAATAGGTTTCATGACTTATGTTTGAGAAAATGTTTAGTCATGAACCTTGTTATTTGCTTTGTTTTGTAAACCATTTGAAAAACAATAAGATCAGATGATATGTATAAATAATGTAAGGTTAAATGAATAACCATGTAAAAATGAGTTTGTATAAGTTAAGTTGTTTGTAAATCAATGTCTTGTGAAAAAAAATATGTTATTTGCATAAAATGTTCTATGTCTCAAACTGAAATGATTCAAATAATGCTACGACATGTAATACCATACAAACACTTATATATAGGAAGTACCAGCGGCGTATCCACCATGCTTGTATCATATTACACCCGCATCATTACTTAATCACTTAATCAAACCAAACCAACAATGTAAATTGTCCATGTATAAATGAATTTGTCAAATGTATTGAATAATATGTCAAAATGCATGATCAATGTAAATCATGTAATATGTAACCAAATGATATGTATGGTAAGTAAAATTTAGACTACTTAAACCATAAGTAAAAATGTACAAAACAAAGTATTGAAGTAAAGCTGGTTTAAATCAAAGTTATGTTTTGTAAGACATATGCATGCTATACTGAATATGAACACTTATGCGGTATGTTAGACGCAAACATTCAAGCCTTGAGACAGTCGGATAACCCTTTCAGTCAAGGTTATCAAAAGAATTGTATTCGGATTCAGTCATTCCTTACATCCAAACAAACCCGGGATGTCAGGAATGGGATTTGTCAAGTCCTATGGTACCACTACTTACTCCCGAGCGGCGTAGCAAATGTTAATGAATGTTATATAGACCCGTTAAACAAACCAAATGTCATACCAAAATGTAAGCATGTTTTATGAAGATAATGTACCTAGTATGCTAGAGTAAACATACAAGGTAGAGCTGTAAAACAATGTGTCCATATGCTGAGTAAACATATGCAACAGAAATGCAATGTAAAACAATGTGTCCATATGCTGAGTAAACATATGCAACAGAAATGCAATGTAAAACAATGTGTCCATATGCTGAGTAAACATATGCAACAGAAATGCAATGTAAAACAATGTGTCCATATGCTGAGTAAACATATGCAACAGAAATGTACTAAGTATGCTAAGTTAACATACAAAGAAGAAAAGTCATGTAAATCAATGTGCTTAGCATGTTATCAGTCAATATACATAGCAGAAAAGTCATGTAAATCAATGTGCTTAGCATGTTATCAGTCAACATACATAGCAGAAAAGTCATGTAAATCAATGTGCTTAGCATGTTATCAGTCAACATACATAGCAGAAAAGTAATGAAATCATGTACTATAATGTACTAACAAACATAGTCGGTATATGATGTGAAAACAGGAAAGCATGAAAGTAACAAGTAGGCACATGTGTTCCACCCCAAAACAGTTTGGAAAACAGTAAAAGAGGGGTCTATGTACTCACTTGAGATTGCTCAGTAGTCCTTGAGTAACAACCAAACAATGCTAGAGATCACGGAAATCAAACGGCACCTAATATAGGTAACTATGTTAATTAACCGGACCTAAATCGGAAGATTGGGTAGTATTAGGGTTTGTAAACCAAATGAGTGTAGGAACTCATATGATATGGTTTAACAAAGCCTACATACTAAATGAAACTTAACCTAAGTGGCTACGACCCATTACGACCCGTTTAGGAAGCTTATGCTACTTTAACGTGTCGTTCGCGTAAAACGCGTTCGGAACGCCTAACTAGCCCTATGACAAGTGTTATATGCCTAAACATGTTACATAATCAGTTATGTGGCAAAAGTTTAGGTTACATATGCTAAATTACCAATTATACATGAAAAGGGTATTCTGGTAATTTACCTAAGGCATATAAACTACCTATCATACAACTACTTAAACGAAGTGACCATAGGGTATAACCTCGGAAGGTTATTCCCTACCTACTATGGCCACCTAATGTATTTGGTCGGATCCTAATGATCGACCAAATGGGTCGAGTTCGAAGGTATAGGCGATTTATCAGATCGCCTACCCTACGACTCTAGACAACGTGGTAATCAGTGGGCATAGTCCCAAGGGACTATGACCAACGTGATTACACTCACGTTGCGAAGTTCAAACGAACTTCGCATTGACCATTACTGGTCAACGCTGAAAGTCAAACAAAGTTTGACTTTCTGACTCTAAAAGCAATAAAATAAGGAAAAGAACGAAAGAATACTTACCCAGGGTCCCCGAATGCTAATCCCGACTCAAGAACTCAGGTATGAAACAATGGTTTCAACTTAGAGCTCTCAAAATCAGAATTCTTGTGAGTTTAAGCAATGGGGGGTATGGGGTATTTATAGTTTTCGTTGAACCGTTAAGATCGTTTCATGGAAAACGTGTCTTAATCCAAGCCGTACAAGTGTTGCAAAGTTATGGTAGCTAAATGTGATGCTTATCATCTGACTAAGCAAGTTAGAACATGTGGGTGAGAATCAAACATGTGCAAACAGCCTGTTTAAATAATCTGCATCTGGTCTGCAGACCCCTAGCGCACCGCTACGCTTAAAGTGTAGCGCACCGCTAGGCACTATTTTGGCAGAATTACACTTTTGGTCCCTGAACTGTATTTAGGCCATTTTCGACACGTTTAAGGCCCGTTAACCCCATTTCAAAGCTCTAAAATGAAGTTAAAGTATAGGGAACTTAAAATGTGTTCAAAAATATCTCAGATGTCGGTTCGTTTAGCCGTACGAACGCGATGTTCGCTTAATTACGACGGAATGCGCATAAGCGCGAAAAACGAACCAAATGACGCGACGAATGGATTTTTCTTAAAGCGAACACTCAAATATAATGTAGTCATGCTCACATAAATTTTTGGATGTCCGGAAGTATTCAGAACGTAAGTTATGCGTGAAAATGCAAACTTGTGCACTTTTTGACGCTTTTAGTCCCTGAATGACACAAAAGTTTATTTTAGCATACCGAACACCTCAAAGCCTATTTCTAAGCTTATGTAAAGGATATTTATGGTATGTTTAACTTATGTTCATGTTCCGGAAGGTCTGTTACAGTTCAAATTGGCATACTATCGCAGTTTGTCAACTTTAGTCCCTGTAAGCGATTTAACTTTGATTTCACCACACCCAACCTTCCAAAACTTATATCTAAGTTATGTAAAGGTTATTTAAGGTATGTTAAGCCTATTTCACTATTCCGGAGTGTTTGTTGCATTAAACTGGTTATATTTACGCATTGGTGCGCGTATAACCTTCCAGAAAGCGATTTAGAGTTTGAAATCGAATAAAAATCGATATGTGCAAATGATACACATATTAATACAAATCCAAAGTATGAAATACAATATTTCATTGGTTCGGTATTTGTTTGATGGCCGTGGAGGCACAGGTGTTACAGTCTCCCCTACTTTAGGAAATTTCGTCCCGAAATTTATTTAGAGGAAACTTGTGAGAGCTTGAAAACATGAAGTTGAAAAGATCGAACAACATTGGCTAGGTTTCTGAACTTCTAGTAACTTTAATAATCATCATGATTGCAACGTAAGAGGGATACTTATATACAAGTATATAAAGCATCATTGGTGCGTCCACCGTACCTCCATTACATCGTTCTCATTTCGTTATTGTTGTCACTATCGGCTCTTACACATAATAAATCTTACTGGGTTTACCGTGCACTGAATCTCATAATTATGTGCGCTTCCATAATTAGGCAATTCCTTGCATAGTTCACACAGTCTATTTTATAATGTGTAGGGTAAAACCAAATGAACAATCCTGTGATGAGCGTGACTTAGACCGCCATAGAGTCCCTTAGACTAAATCAATAAATGATTTAAATAGACTATCAAGGAGTCTGTTCAGCTATATCACTAGATGTCATTTTTCACCAAATTGTGAATCAATCTTTTTGACTAGACCACTAAAGGGTCTCTTATGAATCATGGAGTGGTACTATATAACCCAAGGGTCTTAACTACTACGTAGAAGCCCATAAGGATTTAAGGTAGTACCTTTTGAATATCCTACTATGAATCCCTCATATGAAGATATGAAAGATCCCGCGAGGATTTGGATAACGAATATCCAGAGTATACAAAAACACAAAATGTAATGAAGAAAACCCAAAATGCATAAAAGAAAAACACATAGCCACATAACCACAAAATTGTTTGTTAATTTGTCTTGTAAATTGCGTACATGCATTTAAAGCACACTAGGAATCCATTCAACGGATTTCATTTGGTACTTTAAACGTTATCAAGAATCTAACTATAAAGATAGAAAGATTTTTGAAGAGAAAATTCGATTTCGATTATAAAGAACCGAAATGTTCGAATTAAGGTACATAAGGAATCCATTTAAGGACTCTGATTTGAATGATGATCATCCACAAGAGTCTAATTATGGAGATAAAAAGATCCCATATGGATTTTAGAAGTTGAAGATGCTTTGAATTCTTGCATGGGATGTGCTTAAGTCAAAACATGAAGTAAAATGCTTATGAGGTTGAGATGCTAGATATGTCAAGGCGACATATGAAGCAGAATTTGAAGGTTAAGTAAATGTGTGAGGAAAATATATTTGGAAAACTATGCATGGGAAAAATGTTTTTGAAACCTTATATATAATATTTTGAAATCATAAAGTAGGTGTACTAGGTAAGTATATTTATAAAAATGTTTTAAAATCATGCGATATGAATTTTGAAATTATGTATAAGGTTTTTGAAAAAGATTATACGATGCTTTTCGAAATCATGCACTTAATAAGAAAATGTATTGTATTAATATTGTCTTCAGACTATATGAAATATTTTGAAATTTGAAAGGTTGGTTTTGATAACATGGCCAATGTTTTTGAAATAACATAGACAATGCATCTAGAAAAATTGTTTTCAAACTATATGAAATGTTTTGAGATCATGAAGATTGTTTTGAAATACTGGTACTGTGTAGGTTGAAAAATCAAAACGTAATGGGTATGAGATTTGAAAATACCCTTAGTTATCTAACCAAGGATTTAAAGGCACAGATGTGCGAAAAGCACGATTACTCATAATGTCACTTAATTTTCTGTACTTTGTTTCATAGAGTGAAACGAGTACTTAAAATTTTCGAAGGAATCATGAGCGATCATTTGAAAGAGAGAATCACAAGAGTAGTTTGTAAGGAACATAGTTCCTTGATGTAGGTAACATAGAAAAAGTCATACATACATGTAATTATACTTGTATATCAGAATTGTGAACAACAACTTTTATTTATGAACAAGACATATTGTTTCACAATACATGAGAACAAAAGAAACAAAGGCATAAGACAGCAATATCCTTTGTTCAGCCGAATGCTCATCCAAGGGTTGGATTTGCATTAGCAAGCTTTGGGCAGTTGCGGCGGAAGTGACCAATCTCTCCGCAGTTGAAACATGAACCCAGTGGGAATTTCGCAGCGTTCCCTTGAACCGGAGCTTGAACCTGAGCAGCCTGATTTTGTCCCAAACGACAAACTTTGGCCAAATGCCCAAGTTTACCACACGTCGTGCATTGCCAGCAAACTTGTTGTAACGCGTGATGACCGTTGCAGCGTGCACAATGAGGTGCAGTACCGGCATATGCTTTCTTTGCAGGTGGCTGAGCTGGTTGGTTGGGAACGGCTCGACCATTGTGAGCGACCACGGCGAAGTTTTGAGGAGCCTTTCGCTTCTTTGACTTCTTAGGCGATCGTTCATCCATGGTCTTTGATTCCCCGATTGGTTTCTTGGCTGGTGGTGCTGTCACTTGACTAGGTCCTGCCTGTCTTGGTGACTCTTGGGTGGCTTCATCCTGGAGACGATACATGGCAGTAGCCAATTCAACAACCTTCAGGACTACTTCGCCTATTCGTAGGGTAAATTTGGCAGTCTGCTCGGATATCTGGGCGTCATCGTGATGAAGAGACATTCTAGAAGAAAATGAAAGGCATAGGGAGAAACAGGTGAAAGGTTTTTGGACAATCAAAACAGAATGATAACGCATGAAAATTGCGATCATTTGTTTGTTACCTAAGGCAAACAAATGAGACGGTGACTAATCAAGGTAAACAGGTCTTATTAATGTATCACTGAAGACATGCTCGCCTATAAGTGAACACTCATCCCAAGAATTCCCAGGTAAGCACAACTGGTCTCGCGTCTGATGAGATGTATACGAAGTGCTTGCCTAGACAGAAAACCCAGAATACAGGCATTCACCCTTCCAGTTTGCACGTGTTCACATTATTTAAAACCCAAAACCTTGACGAGATTTTGAAAATTCAAAGGGATTCAAAACCTTATAACTGAGGGTTCAAAACCTAGTAATTAATCATCCTAGAACAGATGATTAGTTTTCAAAGCGGTTTTGAAATTTATGTTCTTGTTGTGGTCGTCGCCTAAGGATAGGTGACGGTATTGTTTTATGACTAAACGCAAGTAAACTCGCGTTAGGGTCCTAAGAAGGTTATAGACTAGGTCAAAGCATTACTAATAACCTAATTCCCTATAACCATTGGCTCTGATACCATCTTTTCTGTCACACCCCGACCGCGTAGAACATACAAATCGCGGCGGAAACATCGGGGCGTGTTGCAACAGAATTAATGTTTCACAACCATGGAAATTAAAGTTTCGTTTTATTCAATAGAAGTGTTACAATGTCTTAACAAACAAGGAAATACAACATAATTAACTAGTCTTGCATCTTTTATTGTCACTAAAGCCCAAGTCTGCCTATGTGTATCTTGATCATCTTATGCGACATCTCCTGAAAAACACATGTGAAAATATGGTACGTCAGCATAAAAATGCCGGTGAGATACATAGGTTTTGTGAAAATAGGTTTCATGACTTATGTTTGAGAAAATGTTTAGTCATGAACCTTGTTATTTGCTTTGTTTTGTAAACCATTTGAAAAACAATAAGATCAGATGATATGTATAAATAATGTAAGGTTAAATGAATAACCATGTAAAAATGAGTTTGTATAAGTTAAGTTGTTTGTAAATCAATGTCTTGTGAAAAAAAATATGTTATTTGCATAAAATGTTCTATGTCTCAAACTGAAATGATTCAAATAATGCTACGACATGTAATACCATACAAACACTTATATATAGGAAGTACCAGCGGCGTATCCACCATGCTTGTATCATATTACACCCGCATCATTACTTAATCACTTAATCAAACCAAACCAACAATGTAAATTGTCCATGTATAAATGAATTTGTCAAATGTATTGAATAATATGTCAAAATGCATGATCAATGTAAATCATGTAATATGTAACCAAATGATATGTATGGTAAGTAAAATTTAGACTACTTAAACCATAAGTAAAAATGTACAAAACAAAGTATTGAAGTAAAGCTGGTTTAAATCAAAGTTATGTTTTGTAAGACATATGCATGCTATACTGAATATGAACACTTATGCGGTATGTTAGACGCAAACATTCAAGCCTTGAGACAGTCGGATAACCCTTTCAGTCAAGGTTATCAAAAGAATTGTATTCGGATTCAGTCATTCCTTACATCCAAACAAACCCGGGATGTCAGGAATGGGATTTGTCAAGTCCTATGGTACCACTACTTACTCCCGAGCGGCGTAGCAAATGTTAATGAATGTTATATAGACCCGTTAAACAAACCAAATGTCATACCAAAATGTAAGCATGTTTTATGAAGATAATGTACCTAGTATGCTAGAGTAAACATACAAGGTAGAGCTGTAAAACAATGTGTCCATATGCTGAGTAAACATATGCAACAGAAATGCAATGTAAAACAATGTGTCCATATGCTGAGTAAACATATGCAACAGAAATGCAATGTAAAACAATGTGTCCATATGCTGAGTAAACATATGCAACAGAAATGCAATGTAAAACAATGTGTCCATATGCTGAGTAAACATATGCAACAGAAATGTACTAAGTATGCTAAGTTAACATACAAAGAAGAAAAGTCATGTAAATCAATGTGCTTAGCATGTTATCAGTCAATATACATAGCAGAAAAGTCATGTAAATCAATGTGCTTAGCATGTTATCAGTCAACATACATAGCAGAAAAGTCATGTAAATCAATGTGCTTAGCATGTTATCAGTCAACATACATAGCAGAAAAGTAATGAAATCATGTACTATAATGTACTAACAAACATAGTCGGTATATGATGTGAAAACAGGAAAGCATGAAAGTAACAAGTAGGCACATGTGTTCCACCCCAAAACAGTTTGGAAAACAGTAAAAGAGGGGTCTATGTACTCACTTGAGATTGCTCAGTAGTCCTTGAGTAACAACCAAACAATGCTAGAGATCACGGAAATCAAACGGCACCTAATATAGGTAACTATGTTAATTAACCGGACCTAAATCGGAAGATTGGGTAGTATTAGGGTTTGTAAACCAAATGAGTGTAGGAACTCATATGATATGGTTTAACAAAGCCTACATACTAAATGAAACTTAACCTAAGTGGCTACGACCCATTACGACCCGTTTAGGAAGCTTATGCTACTTTAACGTGTCGTTCGCGTAAAACGCGTTCGGAACGCCTAACTAGCCCTATGACAAGTGTTATATGCCTAAACATGTTACATAATCAGTTATGTGGCAAAAGTTTAGGTTACATATGCTAAATTACCAATTATACATGAAAAGGGTATTCTGGTAATTTACCTAAGGCATATAAACTACCTATCATACAACTACTTAAACGAAGTGACCATAGGGTATAACCTCGGAAGGTTATTCCCTACCTACTATGGCCACCTAATGTATTTGGTCGGATCCTAATGATCGACCAAATGGGTCGAGTTCGAAGGTATAGGCGATTTATCAGATCGCCTACCCTACGACTCTAGACAACGTGGTAATCAGTGGGCATAGTCCCAAGGGACTATGACCAACGTGATTACACTCACGTTGCGAAGTTCAAACGAACTTCGCATTGACCATTACTGGTCAACGCTGAAAGTCAAACAAAGTTTGACTTTCTGACTCTAAAAGCAATAAAATAAGGAAAAGAACGAAAGAATACTTACCCAGGGTCCCCGAATGCTAATCCCGACTCAAGAACTCAGGTATGAAACAATGGTTTCAACTTAGAGCTCTCAAAATCAGAATTCTTGTGAGTTTAAGCAATGGGGGGTATGGGGTATTTATAGTTTTCGTTGAACCGTTAAGATCGTTTCATGGAAAACGTGTCTTAATCCAAGCCGTACAAGTGTTGCAAAGTTATGGTAGCTAAATGTGATGCTTATCATCTGACTAAGCAAGTTAGAACATGTGGGTGAGAATCAAACATGTGCAAACAGCCTGTTTAAATACTCTGCATCTGGTCTGCAGACCCCTAGCGCACCGCTACGCTTAAAGTGTAGCGCACCGCTAGGCACTATTTTGGCAGAATTACACTTTTGGTCCCTGAACTGTATTTAGGCCATTTTCGACACGTTTAAGGCCCGTTAACCCCATTTCAAAGCTCTAAAATGAAGTTAAAGTATAGGGAACTTAAAATGTGTTCAAAAATATCTCAGATGTCGGTTCGTTTAGCCGTACGAACGCGATGTTCGCTTAATTACGACGGAATGCGCATAAGCGCGAAAAACGAACCAAATGACGCGACGAATGGATTTTTCTTAAAGCGAACACTCAAATATAATGTAGTCATGCTCACATAAATTTTTGGATGTCCGGAAGTATTCAGAACGTAAGTTATGCGTGAAAATGCAAACTTGTGCACTTTTTGACGCTTTTAGTCCCTGAATGACACAAAAGTTTATTTTAGCATACCGAACACCTCAAAGCCTATTTCTAAGCTTATGTAAAGGATATTTATGGTATGTTTAACTTATGTTCATGTTCCGGAAGGTCTGTTACAGTTCAAATTGGCATACTATCGCAGTTTGTCAACTTTAGTCCCTGTAAGCGATTTAACTTTGATTTCACCACACCCAACCTTCCAAAACTTATATCTAAGTTATGTAAAGGTTATTTAAGGTATGTTAAGCCTATTTCACTATTCCGGAGTGTTTGTTGCATTAAACTGGTTATATTTACGCATTGGTGCGCGTATAACCTTCCAGAAAGCGATTTAGAGTTTGAAATCGAATAAAAATCGATATGTGCAAATGATACACATATTAATACAAATCCAAAGTATGAAATACAATATTTCATTGGTTCGGTATTTGTTTGATGGCCGTGGAGGCACAGGTGTTACATTCGGTATGATAAAATAAACTTTTGTGTCATTCAGGGACTAAAAGTGTCAAAAGTGCACAAGTTTGCATTTTTACGCATAACTCACGTTCTGAATACATCCGGACATCCAAAAATTTATGTAAGCATGACTACATTATATTTTAGTGTTCGCCATAAGAAAAATCCATTCGTCGCGTCATTTGGATCGTTTTTCGCGCTTGTGCGCATTCCGTCGTAATTAAGCGAACATCGCGTTCGTACGACCAAACGAACCATCATCCGACATATTTCTGAGCATGTTTCATGTCCACAATGTTTAGGCAACATTTTAGGGCCTTAAAGTTGGCTTTACGGGCCTTAGAAGTGTCGGAAATGGCCTTAAACACGTGCAGGGACCTAAACTGTCATTTCTGAAACATATGTGCAGATCAGAGGCCCCAAGCGGCCCGCATTGTGTTTGCCTAAATCTAAAGCGGGCCGCATTAGCCCTTCTGACCAGATTCAATGTTTGTTTTGCAACTTGCAACTGAATTGATTCGTGTCCACACGTTTCCTATCGTCTAGTCAGCGGATAAGAACAACATTTTAGCCACCACAACATTGTGACAAGTGTTCGGCTTGGATCGTGGCACGATATTCAAGAAACGATCCTAGCGGTTACCCGAAATCTATATATACCCCATGCCCCCCATTGCTATTTCTTACAAGAATTCTGATTTTGAGAGCTCTAAGTTGAAACCATTGTTTCATACCTGAGTTCTTGAAGTCGGGATTAGCATTCGGGGACCCTGGGTAAGTATTCTTTCGTTCTTTTCCTTATTTTATTGCTTTTAGAGTCAGAAAGTCAAACTTTGTTTGACTTTCAGCGTTGACCAGTAATGGTCAATGCGAAGTTCGTTTGAACTTCGCAACGTGAGTGTAATCACGTTGGTCATAGTCCCTTGGGACTATGCCCACTGATTACCACGTTGTCTAGAGTCGTAGGGTAGGCGATCTAATAAATCGCCTATACCTTCGAACTCGACCCATTTGGTCGATCATTAGGATCCGACCAAATACATTAGGTGACCATAGTAGGTAGGGAATAACCTTCCGAGGTTATACCCTATGGTCACATCGTTTAAGTAGTTGTATGATAGGTAGTTTATATGCCTTAGGTAAATTACCAGAATACCCTTTTCATGTATAATTGGTAATTAAGCATATGTAACCTAAACTTTTGTCACATAACTGATTAAGTAACATGTTTAGGCATATAACACTTGTCATAGGACTAGTTAGGCGGTCCGAACGCGTTTCACGCGAACGACGCGTTAAAGTAGCATAAGCTACCTAAACGGGTCGTAATGGGCCGCGATGGGTCGATAGCACTTAGGTTTGGTTTCATTGTAGTATGTAGGTCTTGTTAAACCATATCATATGAGTTCCAAAACTCGTTTGGTTTACCAAGCCTCATCCTATCCGATCTCCCGATTTAGATCCGGTTTATTTATATAGTTTTAGATTGCCGATTGATTCCGTGCTCCCTCAAGCTTTGTTTGGTTGTTGTTCAAGACCTCCAAGCATTCTCAGGCGAGTACATTCTTCCCCTATTTTACTGTTTTCAATTGTTTTGGGGTGACTCATATGTGCTAAATGTTTTCGATGTTATAACGATGGTTTCAAAAACGATTAAGACGATTTATACAAAACTAATAACGATTTCATAAAGTGAACAAACTTGTTGGTTGTAGTTACATAACAAATGACATTCATTAGCAATGATCAAGCCGACCAGTATTAGGTTATGGTACCATAGGATCTGACAAATCCCGTTATTTACTGCACCCGTGGTTATGTGTGGGTGTTGTGGGTAGCGACTGAATCTGTAAGTGTTAACTTACCCTATGGAGGTTTGTTAATGCGAATACGAGAAGCGACGAAATCGAGAAGCGACGAAAGTCAAGAAGGTTTGAATGTTATTAGCGAGACGACCACATAAGTAGTTTCACGACCTAAAACGAATTAAACGATTTACGATTGGTTTTCACACAATGTTTTAACGATTGGGTAACGATTGGGTAACGATTGGGTTTTCACACAATGTTTTAACGATTACTTTTGTGGTTTGGTTTGGATTAAATGATTAAGTAACAATGCGTGTGGAATATGATACAAGCATGGTGGATACGCCGCTGGTACTTCCTATATATAAGTGTTTGTATGGTATTACATATTGTAGTGTTATTTGAATCATTTCAGCTCGAGACATAGAACATTTTTATACAAGTAACATACTTTTCACAAGACATTTATTTACAAACAACTTATCTTATACAAACTCATTTTTACATGGTTATTCATTTAATCATGCATTATTCTCTTAGTTATATATATCACCTGAACTTATCATTGTTTTTCCAAATAATTTACTAAAACAAATATTTTCGGGTTAAGAGTCATGGCTACGAGGTTTTACAAATTATAACCCGCTTGATTTGAGTTGGTTAATTAAGTTGCAATATTATACTCTTTTCAAAACAAGGTTTTTAAATAAAGTATTGCAACATCTAAACTAGCCATGATTTCGACACTCCTACAAAACCTATGTACTCGCCAGTATTTCTTTGCTGACCTCGTTTTCACATATGTTTCAGGTATTGTTGAATGATATCGATTGATAAGATGCATGCTCACATAGGACTGGACAATGCCTTAGTGACTCAATAACAATGATAGACTATGTTTAAATTGTATATTTAGATTTCCAGACAATGTAATTATTCAATGATTAATAAAACGAAACACTTTTTGGTATCCATGGTTATGAAACATTAATTCTGTTGCAACACGCCTCGATGTTTCCGCCGCGATTTGTTGTTTTACGCGGTCGGGGTGTGACAATAGGATTGTGTTTTTGTATTTATATTGTATGTTGAATATTATGTGTTGTTTTACAACATTGTAATGTTATACTTCCTGATAGTATTTTGTTAAAATTGGCAGAATAAGTTGGAGAAATGTAATCAAACTCGGGTGTATCAAGTTTAAAATCATCAAATCAAGTATAGTTGTGCTTTCTGATTGTGATGACTAGATAATAATAAAAAACAGGTTGATAAATATAACACAATGTTTAAATTGTAACACTGTGATATATTAACAAGTCAATGTTGTATTGTATGTTGTAGTCATTAGATAATGTCAATAGTAGGATTAAATAACGTTTTACAATTAATATTTTTTATGTGTTTTGTTTCTAATAAAATGTGGAGAGACATGAAGGATCTTTGTTTCGTGCTGCTGTGAAACAAAAGAGTGAAGGTATGTTATAGATCAATTTAAAATGATTAAATATAATATACATTTTTTCCCTTCATAGTTTATTATTTTATTTGATATGCTGCTGCAGTTTTACAGGCAGGCTGTGGTGATGCTGATGATAATGATGATGTTGATTTTGTTAATCCTGCTGTATCAAAAGTAAAAAAACCAGGTAATTATTTAAACATGAAAATCTTAGTTGTAGTTTGTTTCTAAAATTCGTTAAGTTATATAATAGTTGATGATACCTTACCAAAGAAGAGACGTCGAAAGGACCAACCTGAGGAATCAAATCACCATGAATGTCAAATGTTTTTCCCATATACTGGTGAGAAGATTTTACCAAGATGTTCACCAAGCACTCTATATGATTGGATGTTAGAGTTTAATGACAAGCAAAAGAACATTGTAAGAGATATTGGTTTTGGTCCTATTCTAAATCTGAAGATTCAGCATGTTCCTACCAGCTTGGGACTTTGGTTGGCTAAGAACTATGATGATTCAACAAGAATATTAAATCTTGGATCTCAGTCATTAAAGTTAAGTCCAGAATTGGTTCACAAGGTATTGGGAATTCCGAACGGATCAAGAATGATAACAGAGAACAATAGGCCAAACATAAAAAGTCCTGTTGTTAAATTGTGGAGAAGTCAATTCCCAACAGGCTTCACCAGGTTTCTTATACAAGAAACACAAACTTATTTGGATAGGCGATGCAAGAGAGAACGCAATGATTGTGGAATGTTGTTTGTTCTTAACTTTTTGGTGTTGATGTTTACACATCTAGGCGAAGGAACGAAAAGTGGCACTGTCAACCAAAGATTTTTGCCATTAATAACAAAGGATGTTGACATAAAAGAACTGGGTTGGTATGATTACATGTTAACTTTGTTAGACAGAGCGAGAAAAGGCTGGCACCCTGCTCAAGTTTTTAATGGGCCTCTGTTTTTGCTTGCGGTAAGATCATAAGTAAAATATTAATTTGTCATTTGTGGCATTTATCCAAACAAAACCGAGTGACAAATATTTTTTTGTTTACAGCTTATCTATGCAGATCATACAAGCAAGTTGCATGATGTACGTGTTAAGCGTAAAGGTTTGTTTGTTATAGAATATATTGAAGAGTGTACATTATGCAAACTGGAGGACATAAAGAATAAAGGACTGAAGTCTGAGAAAAGAAGAAAGAAAGGTACTTCAAAGTCTACAACAGGATTAAAGACCAAAAAATCAAATGAAAGTGAGGCGCGTCAATGTTCTTCAACTGGTGAACCCATGCATGAAAATGTGGAACAGCAAGTCGATGCTGACGAGGGCAAAGACAATGATGGTGCTGGTGTTGAGGAGGATTTGATTCATGAAGATATACATGGAGAGGATGAAAGGCAAGTGGATGATGATGAGTGTAGAGACAATGATCGTTATACTCGAAATATACATTCAAATAGGCGGGATGAGAATGCAGATGTTGGCATGGAATCAAACATTCCCGTGGCAGAAGAACGAACGGAGGAAGCAGAATCGGTAAGACACAAAAACATATAGTATTTCACTCTGAATATATGATATATGTATATATATATATATATATATATAGTTTTTATCATCTTTTATTGTTCATATTGAAACGGGTTTTTGTCAGAAATTTGACTGTAGAAATTGAAAAGGCAAAAGAGTCTTTGAAGAATGTAGAGACATTGCTGAATGAGGGGTTTACGTGCTATGCAGATAATCAGGTGGTTAAAGAAGTTAAAGCTCAATTGGATCCGTTGATTTCATTTGCAAAAAATACAGGTTTTATGAGCAGAGATCCAGATTCATCTCCAAAAGATGATAATGAAATACAGAGTAAGGGAGAAAAGAAGACTCAAAGTCAAGAGACGAAAACTGATTGTAATACGGGTGTAAATGTAAATTCAGTTGAAAACATGGAAAGTGTGCATTCAGATGAAAAGGATGAAGAAAATGTAGTTGATTCTACGGATGAGACTTTGGTGCCACGATCACCTTACATTAACCGGGTGGTGGAATTGAGTGAAAAGTTGACATTTGTAGAGAAAATTTATTCTGATTGGATTTTCTCTGCCAGAGGATTTGAAATGTATGTGTTTCAACTTCTTTTATTATAATGTACTATGATTATAAGTTGATTGATGTTTTAACTCGTATTCATTGTAGGGACGTTTTTCAAATTGAAGGTCAGCCAGATTCAGGTCTAACAAGGATAGTGCTAGAAACATTGAGTCATGACGAGTATGTCCATTTTGCTATTGTTAATGTGTGGGCCAGAATCTTAAATCACGAGGAGAAGTTTAAGGCTGATGACAAAATTAAGCGATTGTTTTGTACATATCAGATGCTGGTAAGTAAATAACATAAGTGAATTGTTTATTTATTTATTTATTTTAGTAACGTTATTATAACTGATACACAGGATGGTGGCACATATGGTTCAAGCTATGAGATGATGCAAGCTGAATTTTTTGGAAATATGATTAAAGTTTTAAAAGAAGAACAAGTAGCATCGTTGAAAGAAGTTGATCTTTTATTCATACCTGTTTTGCAATCTGATCACTTCTACTTGGTATGCTTTCATTTGAAAAAGTGCCAAATAGCTGTGATTGATAACAGCAGTCTATATGATGATAGATCTGCCTTAAAATACCGAGGCTGGCCAGAAAATTTGGTACATTCCTTGACATTTAAAAAACACAATCATATGTAAAAGATATTTTTTTATATTTATTATCGTTATATTGCAGAGGCATTTAGTAGCAGATTTTATGTTAAGTCAAGGTGTTGTGGGTGGACGTAAGATGCACAAAGCTCAGATAAGTCGACTAGAAATGCCGTGGAGAACCGTAGACAACAAAGTTGATTGTGGTATATTTTGAATGAGGCATATGGAGTCATTCGAAGGGAGTTCTTTACGACGTTGGCGATGTGGGTTTGTGAAAGAAGTAGATTGTGGGCAGAAAGAACAATTAGATGAATTAAGATGCAAATATGCAACCAAAATATTGTTGCATTATCTTAATGCTCGAAGGGAGTTTGTGTATAATGATAGTGAAGCTTACGTTGTGCTGGACGCAATTGAAAGGAATAGGTTGAAAGAGCAAGCACGAGGAAGTCGTGTGGAGCGAATGAAACTGTATTGTCCTGTGTGATGTATTCGTGTTGCTTAAAACATTTGGATATTAGGTTGATTGTTTATATGTAGCTGTTGTTGTTTGAATGTGGTCTGGTCAAATGAATGTTTAGGTTTAATGCTTATGTATGAATGTTATAAGCTCTATGTTGTTGTGAAAAGTGTAATGTCTATAAACAAAAACAGTATTTTTATAAAAACAATAAAAACATTTTTTTATACAAAGCACAACATCTGATAAGATTTGAATTTTCATTCATACAAATTACAATGTCATAACATGGTTGCATCTCAATTAATAAATTAATCTATAGTTGTAAATCAACTAAAGTATTTTGTTTTAGATATAATGGATTGTGTTTTAACGAAAGTTATTTGTTTTATGGTATAACATTGTGTTTTTTCTTTTGTGTTATTTTTTCTTTTGTGTTTTTTTTGTTAATATACTTGTATTTTTATATTCAAACGAATCAAACTTATTGAGTAAACTTTCGTTTTGGTCCCGCCTCTAACTCCATCCAAATTGTTTGTTTTTCCATTTTCCTTCCTGCAGGGAGCAAAATGGAAAAACCATAGCAAACTATTGGTTGAAAATGGCTATTTTTGAAGGTTTTGGGAAAAATCGTTAAAGTGGCCAAACCACAGGGAGCAAAACGGAAGTTTACTCAAACTAATTATATCAACTATTGTATTTTTTTATATGTGACATGGGAGTGTAGTAGTTTTGGGTAAATGAGTTTTTGCTGGGAAAACTTTTGTAAATGAAGATAAGTATTATATGTTGTCAAGAGGTATACCCCTGATCTATTTAACTCCTATTATTCCTGTAACATGCTTTGGGATTGTAACACAAGTATTGCATAGAGTGCCGAGTAAAGCTAATTGAACTAGGCACACGAGTAGGTGTGATTTTTTTTTCTATGAAGCTAACTTGTAGTCCACAAGCTAAAACAAATGATAATTTATCTATAATTTTTTGATAAATTCTTTATGCTTCATCAGTGCTTTGACTTAACAGTTGTGTACAGGATCAGCAGTGTTTTGACTTAACAGTTGTTTACAGGATCAGTTGTTGAGAAGAGCAATTCTTTATGGGAAGTAACTACCCACTTCCCATTCTCCCATATTATTTGTAACAATTTAGGATGTAGCCTTATAATTTTGATTAGGATATCAATTGGCGGTTTGTTATATAAGTTATATTAAACTGTTTTTTATTTCCTTCGAAATCATGTTCTCCTATAAAACTGGAAATATCAACTGTTCCATTATCTTGATATGTGACGTGTGTATATAGTAGTTGCTACAATACTTGAACGTGTGTTAAAAACCGTTGTAGAATAGCTTATATAATAAGAACATGTTAGTATAAAACTATTTAGGTTTGTGAATTTGTAACAAAATTTTTAGATTTATCCTTCAAATATTGAGCAAGTGATGGAGAAAAATGCATCTACAAGAAGTAATATTCCTGTTCATTTAGGTGATGACCGGCAGCAGTCGTTTATCAATCCTTTAAATCGTCAAGAACAGGTAATTTAGTAATATCATCAATAAATAAAGTTTATTTGTAATATTTTAATATTATTGTTTTGTTGTTTTGGTATTTTTATTTTGTTTTGATTACAGGCCGACAGTGGTAGTGTAGAGATAATTTCTGTTGGGCCATTTAGTCCTTATAAATCCCATCTTTCCCGTGAGTTCAGTGAGGAGGTGATATATATTAAAGTTGTAATTTTTTAAATCTTAGTAAAATTTGTTATGTGATAGTTTCTAGCTCATAATGAAACAAGTTATTTCTCTGACCCAGATACGAAGGATTGAGAGGCAGCGCAAACGATCTAGAGACTTGCTATATTGGAATTAGGATGATGTTGTTTCGATCAGCAGCTCTCACGAAGAAATTGAGTTTATTGATGTCACACCCCGACCACGTAGAACATACAAAACATGGCGGAAATGTCGGGGAGTGTTGTAACAGAATTAATTGTTTCAAATCCATGGCAATTGAAGTTTCGTTTTATTGATTAAAAGTGTTACAATGTCTTAACAAACAAAGAAATACAACATAATTAACTAGTCTTGCATCTTTTATTGTCACTAAAGCCCAAGTCTGCCTATGTGTATCTTGATCATCTTATGCAACAGCTCCTGAAAAACACATGTGAAAATAGGTACGTCAGCATAAAAATGCCTGTGAGATACATAGGTTTTGTGAAAATAGGTTTCATGACTTATGTTTGAGAAAATGTTTAGTCATGAACCTTGTAATTTGCTTTGTCTTGTAAATCATTTGAAAAACAATGAGTTCAGATGATATGTATAAATAAGTGAATAATGTATGGTTAAATGAATAACCATGTAAACTGAGTTTGTATAAGATAAGTTGCTTGTAAAACAATGTATTGTGAAAAGTATGTTATTTGTATAAAATGTTATATGTATCAAACTGACATGATTCAAATAACGCTACGATATATGTAATACCATACAAACACTTATATATAGGAAGTACCAGCGGCGTATCCACCATGCTTGTATCATATTACACACGCATCGTTACTTAATCACTTAATCAAACCAAACCAATAATGTAAAATGTTCATGTCTAATGTAAATCATGTAATGTAGAACCAATGTCAAAAGTGTTTATGTGTCAAATGTAAACCATGTAATATGCAACCAAAATGATATGTATGGCTAGTGAAAATGCATCAACTAAACCATAGATGAAATGCACAAAACAAAGCATTGAAGTAAAACTTGGTTTAAATCAAAGTTATGTTTTGTGTAAATGCATGATCAATGTAAATCATGTAATATGTAAACAAAATGATATGTATGGCTAGTGAAATGTATCAACTAAACCATATGCACAAGAACAAAGTATTGAAGTAAAACTTGGTTTAAATCAAAGCTATGTTTTGCGTAAATGCATGCTATACTGATATGAACATCTATGCGGTATTGTTATAACAAAATGTAAGCATGTGATGAAAACGATGTACTAAGTATGCATGCAATGGACATACATAGCATAAAATGTAAATGTAAAACGATGTACTAAGTAATGCACACAGTGGGCACACCTAGCATGAAATGTAATGAAATCATGTACTATAATGTACTAACGAACATAGCAGGTATATGATGTGAAAACATGGAAAGCATGAAAGTAACAAGTAGGCACATGTGTTCCACCCCAAAACGGTTTGAAAACAGTAAAAGAGGGGTCTATGTACTCACATGAGATTGCTCAGGAGTCCTAAGATAACCACCAAGCAACGCTAGAGATCACGGAAATCAAACGGCACCTAATATAGGTAACTATGTTAATTAACCGGACCTAAATCGGAAGATCTGATAGAATGAGGGTTCGTAAACCAAACGAGTATAGAGACTCGTGTCATACGGTTCAACAAAGCCTATATACTAATTGAAACCTAACATAATTGTTTACGACCCGTTTAGGTAGCTTATGCTACTTTAACGCGTCGTTCGCGTGAAACGCGTTCGGACTGCTTAACTAGTCCTATGACAAGTGTTATATGCCTAAACATGTTACAAAATCAGTTATGTGACAAAAGTTTAGGTTACATATGCTTAATTACCAATTATACATGAAAAGGGTATTCTGGTAATTTACCTAAGGCATATAAACTACCTATCATACAACTACTCAAACGATGTGACCATAGGGTATAACCTCGGAAGGTTATTCCCTACCTACTATGGTCACCTAATGTGTTTGGTCGGATCCTAATGATCGACCAAATGGGTCGGGTTCGAGGTATAAGCGATTTATCAGATCGCTTACCCTACGACCCTAGACAACGTGGTAATCAGTAGGCATAGTCCCAAGGGACTATAACCATCGTGATTACAATCACGTTGCGAAGTTCAAACGAACTTCGCATTGACCATAACTGGTCAATGTAGAAAGTCAAACAAAGTTTGACTTTCAGACTCGAAAGACTCGAAAAGCAATAAAAGAACGAAAGAATACTTACGAAGGGTCCCCGAATGCTAATCTCGATCCAAGAATCTCAGGTATGAAACAATGGTTTCAACTTAGAGTTCCTAAGATCAAGATTCTAGTGATTTTAGCAATGGGGGTGGATGGGTATTTATAGGAATACCCGAACCGTTAAGATCGCTTGTCGAATATCGTGCCTTAATCGTATCCGTACAAGTGTCGGAAAGTTATGGTGCCTAAATTCCATCCTTATCAGCTGACTAAGCATGTTAGAATGTGTGGTTGTGAATTAAACAGCTGTTTATACATCGAATCTGGTCCCGAAAATGCAAAACTGAAGTTTCTGCCCAGATAAGGTGCTCGCGTAGCGCGACGGTAAAGGCCCTATGCAGTCGCGCTACGCCACCATGCACCAGCTTCAGAAAAGTTTCAAAATTGACAGTTTTGGTCCCTGTGGTGTTTTAAGGCCTTTTTCGATGCGTTTGAACCCCGTTAACCTCATTTTAAGGCTCTAAAATGAAGTTAAAGTATAGGGAACTCAAAACATGCTCAAAAATATGCCGGATGATGGTTTGTTTGGTCGTACGAACGCGATGTTCGCTTAATTACGACGGAATGCGCATAAGCGCGAAAAACGATCCAAATGACGAGACGAATGGATTTTTCTTATGCCGAACACTAAAATAAAATATTTTAGTGCTTACATAAATTTTTGGATGTCCGGATGTATTCAGAACGTAAGTTATGCGCGAAAATGCAAACTTGTGCACTTTTTGACACTTTTAGTCCCTGAATGACACAAAAGTTTATTTTAGCACACCGAACCCCTCAAAGCCTATTTCTAAGCTATTTAAAGGATATTTATGGTATGTTTAACTTATGGCCATGCTCCGGAATGTCTGTTACGGTTCAAATTGGCATACTTTCGCAGTTTGTCAAATTTAGTCCCTGTAAGCGAATAAACTTTGATTTCACCACACCAAACCTTCCAAAACTTATATCTAAGTTATGTAAAGGTTATTTAAGGTATGTTAAACCTATTTCACTATTCCGGAGTGTTTGTTGCATTAAACTGGTTATATTTACGCATTGGTGCGCGTATAACCTTCCAGAAAGCGATTTAGAGTTTGAAATCGAACAAGAGTTGATATGTGCAAAAGATACACATATTTATACAAGTCCAAAGTATGAATATAATATTTCATTGGTTTGGAATTTGTTTGATGGTTGAAATGAAACAGGTGTTACAGTCTCCCCTACTTTAGGAAATTTCGTCCCGAAATTTAATTTTAGGAGAAACTTATGGGGACCAAATGGTTTTAACGCGTCGTGCGCGTGAAACGCGTTCGGAACGTCTAACTAGTCCTATGACAAGTGTTATATGCCTAGACATGTTACATAATCAGTTATGTGACAAAAGTTTAGGTTACATATGCTTAATTACCAATTATACATGAAAAGGGTATTCTGGTAATTTACCTAAGGCATATAAACTACCTATCATACAACTACTTAAACGATGTGACCATAAGGTATAACCTCGGAAGGTTATTCCCTATACACTATGGTCACCTAATGTATTTGGTCGGATCCTAATGATCGACCAAATGGGTCGGGTTCGAGGTATAAGCGATTTATTAGATCGCTTACCCTACGACCCTAGACAACGTGGTAATCAGTAGGCATAGTCCCTAAGGGACTATAACCAACGTGATTACACTCACGTTGCGAAGTTCAAACGAACTTCGCATTGACCATAACTGGTCAATGTAGAAAGTCAAACAAAGTTTGACTTTCAGACTCGAAAAGCAATAAAAGAACGAAAGAATACTTACGAAGGGTCCCCGAATGCTAATCTCGATCCAAGAACTCAGGTATGAAACAATGGTTTCAACTTAGAGCTCTCAAATCAAGATTCTAGTGATTTAAAACAATGAAAGGCATGGGGTATATATAGTAAAAGGTCCACCGTTAAGATCGTTTCATGGAAAACGTGCTTTAATCGCATCCGTACATGTGTCGGAAACTTGTGGTGGCTAAGAATTGATCCTTATCCGCTGACTAGACAATTTAGAACATGTGGTTGTGGATTAATCAGCTGCAAACTGCTGTTAAATGCAGTTAATCTGGTCCAGAAGTCGGACGCGGCCCGCTTCAGGATTACCAGAAGCTCAGGCGGGCCGCCTGACAGTTGCAGATCAGAAACAACTTTCAGAAATGGCAGTTTCAGCCCCTGCACGTGTTTAAGGCCTTTTCCGACACTTCTAAGGCCCGTAAAGCCAACTTTAAGGCCCTAAAATGTTGCCTAAACATTTTGGACATGAAACATGCTCAAAAATATGTCGGATGATGGTTCGTTTGGTCGTACGAACGCGATGTTCGCTTAATTACGATGGAATGCGCATAAGCGCGAAAAACGATCCAAATGACGCGACGAATGGATTTTTTGCAATCCAAACACTAAAGCATAATATAGTCATGCTTACATAAATTTTTGGATGTCCAGATGTATTCAGAACGTAAGTTATGCGCGAAAGTGCAAACTTGTGCACTTTTTGACACTTTTAGTCCATGAATGACACAAAAGTTTATTTTAGCATACCGAACACCTCAAAGCCTATTTCTAAGCTATGTGAAGGGTATTTATGGTATGTTTAACTTATGGTCATGCTCCGGAATGTCTGTTACAGTTCAAATTGGCATACTTTCGCAGTTTGTCAACTTTAGTCCCTGTAAGCGATTAAACTTTGATTTCACCACACCAAACCTTCCAAAACTTATATCTAAGTTATGTAAAGGTTATTTAAGGTATGTTAAGCCTATTTCACTATTCCGGAGTGTTCGTTGCATTAAACTGGTTATATTTACGCATCAGTGCGCGTATAACCTTCCAGAAAGCGATTTAGAGCTTGAAATCGAACAAGACTTGATATGTGCAAAAGATACACATATTTATACAAGTCCAAAGTATGAAATACAATATTTCATTGGTTTGGAATTTGTTTGATGGTTGAAATGACACAGGTGTTACATAAATCAACGGTCTTCTGGAGTACGACGCCTATTTGTTGGGCAATTGTAGCACCTGGTCCGGACACTCGAGTCTTGTTGCGATGAAGAGGCAAAATGAAGAAAATGGAAGACATAGAAGGAAACAAGCAAAAGATAATCAAAAGAGAATAACAACACATGAAGATTGTGACCATTTGTTTGTTACCAAAGGCAAACAAATGAGATGGTGACTAATCAAAGTAAATGGGTCAATATAATGTATCGCGAAGACATGCTCGCCTATAAGTGAACACTCATCCCATGAATTCCCAGGTAAGCACAACTGGTCTCGCGTCTGATGAGATGTATACGAAGTGCTTGCCTAGACAGAAAACCCAGAATACAGGCATTCACCCTTCCAGTTTGCACGTGTTCACATTATTTAAAACCCAAAACCTTGACGAGATTTTGAAAACTTAAAGGGGTTCAAAACCTTATAACAGAGGGTTCAAAACCTTGCAATAAATCATCCTAGAACAGATGATTAGTTTTCAAAGCGGTTTTGAAAATTATGTTCTTGTTGTGGTCGTCGCCTAAGGATAGGTGACGGTATTGTTTTATGACTAAACGCAAGTAAACTCGCGTTAGGGTCCTAAGAAAGTTATAGACTAGGTCAAAGCATTACTAATAACCTAATTCCCTATAACCATTGGCTCTGATACCATCTTTTCTGTCACACCCCGACCACGTAGAACATACAAAACGTGGCGGAAATGTCGGGGAGTGTTGTAACAGAATTAATTGTTTCAAATCCATGGCAATTGAAGTTTCGTTTTATTGATTAAAAGTGTTACAATGTCTTAACAAACAAAGAAATACAACATAATTAACTAGTCTTGCATCTTTTATTGTCACTAAAGCCCAAGTCTGCCTATGTGTATCTTGATCATCTTATGCAACAGCTCCTGAAAAACACATGTGAAAATAGGTACGTCAGCATAAAAATGCCTGTGAGATACATAGGTTTTGTGAAAATAGGTTTCATGACTTATGTTTGAGAAAATGTTTAGTCATGAACCTTGTAATTTGCTTTGTCTTGTAAATCATTTGAAAAACAATGAGTTCAGATGATATGTATAAATAAGTGAATAATGTATGGTTAAATGAATAACCATGTAAACTGAGTTTGTATAAGATAAGTTGCTTGTAAAACAATGTATTGTGAAAAGTATGTTATTTGTATAAAATGTTATATGTATCAAACTGACATGATTCAAATAACGCTACGATATATGTAATACCATACAAACACTTATATATAGGAAGTACCAGCGGCGTATCCACCATGCTTGTATCATATTACACACGCATCGTTACTTAATCACTTAATCAAACCAAACCAATAATGTAAAATGTTCATGTCTAATGTAAATCATGTAATGTAGAACCAATGTCAAAAGTGTTTATGTGTCAAATGTAAACCATGTAATATGCAACCAAAATGATATGTATGGCTAGTGAAAATGCATCAACTAAACCATAGATGAAATGCACAAAACAAAGCATTGAAGTAAAACTTGGTTTAAATCAAAGTTATGTTTTGTGTAAATGCATGATCAATGTAAATCATGTAATATGTAAACAAAATGATATGTATGGCTAGTGAAATGTATCAACTAAACCATATGCACAAGAACAAAGTATTGAAGTAAAACTTGGTTTAAATCAAAGCTATGTTTTGCGTAAATGCATGCTATACTGATATGAACATCTATGCGGTATTGTTATAACAAAATGTAAGCATGTGATGAAAACGATGTACTAAGTATGCATGCAATGGACATACATAGCATAAAATGTAAATGTAAAACGATGTACTAAGTAATGCACACAGTGGGCACACCTAGCATGAAATGTAATGAAATCATGTACTATAATGTACTAACGAACATAGCAGGTATATGATGTGAAAACATGGAAAGCATGAAAGTAACAAGTAGGCACATGTGTTCCACCCCAAAACGGTTTGAAAACAGTAAAAGAGGGGTCTATGTACTCACATGAGATTGCTCAGGAGTCCTAAGATAACCACCAAGCAACGCTAGAGATCACGGAAATCAAACGGCACCTAATATAGGTAACTATGTTAATTAACCGGACCTAAATCGGAAGATCTGATAGAATGAGGGTTCGTAAACCAAACGAGTATAGAGACTCGTGTCATACGGTTCAACAAAGCCTATATACTAATTGAAACCTAACATAATTGTTTACGACCCGTTTAGGTAGCTTATGCTACTTTAACGCGTCGTTCGCGTGAAACGCGTTCGGACTGCTTAACTAGTCCTATGACAAGTGTTATATGCCTAAACATGTTACAAAATCAGTTATGTGACAAAAGTTTAGGTTACATATGCTTAATTACCAATTATACATGAAAAGGGTATTCTGGTAATTTACCTAAGGCATATAAACTACCTATCATACAACTACTCAAACGATGTGACCATAGGGTATAACCTCGGAAGGTTATTCCCTACCTACTATGGTCACCTAATGTGTTTGGTCGGATCCTAATGATCGACCAAATGGGTCGGGTTCGAGGTATAAGCGATTTATCAGATCGCTTACCCTACGACCCTAGACAACGTGGTAATCAGTAGGCATAGTCCCAAGGGACTATAACCATCGTGATTACAATCACGTTGCGAAGTTCAAACGAACTTCGCATTGACCATAACTGGTCAATGTAGAAAGTCAAACAAAGTTTGACTTTCAGACTCGAAAGACTCGAAAAGCAATAAAAGAACGAAAGAATACTTACGAAGGGTCCCCGAATGCTAATCTCGATCCAAGAATCTCAGGTATGAAACAATGGTTTCAACTTAGAGTTCCTAAGATCAAGATTCTAGTGATTTTAGCAATGGGGGTGGATGGGTATTTATAGGAATACCCGAACCGTTAAGATCGCTTGTCGAATATCGTGCCTTAATCGTATCCGTACAAGTGTCGGAAAGTTATGGTGCCTAAATTCCATCCTTATCAGCTGACTAAGCATGTTAGAATGTGTGGTTGTGAATTAAACAGCTGTTTATACATCGAATCTGGTCCCGAAAATGCAAAACTGAAGTTTCTGCCCAGATAAGGTGCTCGCGTAGCGCGACGGTAAAGGCCCTATGCAGTCGCGCTACGCCACCATGCACCAGCTTCAGAAAAGTTTCAAAATTGACAGTTTTGGTCCCTGTGGTGTTTTAAGGCCTTTTTCGATGCGTTTGAACCCCGTTAACCTCATTTTAAGGCTCTAAAATGAAGTTAAAGTATAGGGAACTCAAAACATGCTCAAAAATATGCCGGATGATGGTTCGTTTGGTCGTACGAACGCGATGTTCGCTTAATTACGACGGAATGCGCATAAGCGCGAAAAACGATCCAAATGACGAGACGAATGGATTTTTCTTATGCCGAACACTAAAATAAAATATTTTAGTGCTTACATAAATTTTTGGATGTCCGGATGTATTCAGAACGTAAGTTATGCGCGAAAATGCAAACTTGTGCACTTTTTGACACTTTTAGTCCCTGAATGACACAAAAGTTTATTTTAGCACACCGAACCCCTCAAAGCCTATTTCTAAGCTATTTAAAGGATATTTATGGTATGTTTAACTTATGGCCATGCTCCGGAATGTCTGTTACGGTTCAAATTGGCATACTTTCGCAGTTTGTCAAATTTAGTCCCTGTAAGCGAATAAACTTTGATTTCACCACACCAAACCTTCCAAAACTTATATCTAAGTTATGTAAATGTTATTTAAGGTATGTTAAACCTATTTCACTATTCCGGAGTGTTTGTTGCATTAAACTGGTTATATTTACGCATTGGTGCGCGTATAACCTTCCAGAAAGCGATTTAGAGTTTGAAATCGAACAAGAGTTGATATGTGCAAAAGATACACATATTTATACAAGTCCAAAGTATGAATATAATATTTCATTGGTTTGGCATTTGTTTGATGGTTGAAATGACACAGGTGTTACAATTGATATGACTGTTGATGCTGATGTAGATGAGGTTATCGGTCAGTCTGGTTTTGACCAATTTTCTGATTCTGAAGATGAAGTTGATGATACCGCTGATTCACTAGAAAGTTACTATCGGAAACTTAAAGTTCCAAAAGTTTCAATTCACCGTGGTTCTCATGTTGTGAAACTTTGAATTTATCGTTTTATTTTATGTATAAAATGTTGGTGTATAATTTTCTCTATGTTGTTTTTTGTTGCAAGTATTGAACTATGTTTTGGTGTTTTTTGTATGTTTTTTTCTTTTCGTATGTAGTTAGTAATATATAGTATGATGAATGACAATTTATGTGTTGGTTTTTGTTCTAATTATTTTATCATGTTTTGGTGATATTGTTAGTTGTTGCTTTTTTTTGGGGGAGTTCTTAGTATGTTATATATAGAGTGATGAATGAGAATAAGTATGAAGTTTCAGGAAATTGTATTTTCTATATTTAAAGAAATATAACTTTATATATAAATGATTATTTTTTTTATGCTTCTTATATATGGGTTCGGTTTATTAGGTGGTTTTTTTGTAATAAAACTAAACATTCGTTTGAGTGGTATTCAGTATGGGGGTGAAAAGGTATTTGATATTAGTGTTTTTAAATTATCTGTATAATAACTAAAAATAGGGAAAAGGGTGACATTCAGTTTTACCTGAAAGTTAGGGCTCGAAGTTATAGAATTTGCGATTGTTTTTGTTGTTTTATGTACCAATCTTAATCATTTGGAAATACTTTTGCAATGGCGTCCACTCCAAACATTGACTTGCGATTTACAAGTAAGTTGTTCTCATGGTGGTGGTAGGTGATACCGTTAGAGCAACTCAAGAAAAACTCAAGAAATTACACTAAAGATGAACTAGGTGATACCGTTAGAGCAAGTAAAAGACAAGAGGTTGACGTGGAATCTGCAAAGGAACATATTAGAGGAAATAGAAAGAAATCATTTTGTACAAGCAAACTTAAAAGATTTGTAGGAAGAGGAGGTAATTGTGTTTCATATATTTTTGGTATGATTTATTTATCATTTTTAGTGTTAAAAAGAAGTTGTGCAAGTATATTGTGTTTTTAGATTTGTGATTTTGTTTCGAATAATGTTTCTACAAGCCGGTTAGTTTTCGTATAAATATGATGTGTATGCAGGCATCTGTTTTTGTTGTATAAATTTGTGTTATATCCATTTTTGTTGATTAAAATTTAGTTATATCCAGATAATCGATACACATCCTAAAGGATCCATCTTTCTTTTTGACAAAAAGAACGGGAGCACCCCAAGGTGAAAAACTAGGACGTATAAAACCTTTGTCAGAGAGCTCCTGAAGCTGTTTAGACAACTCTTGCATCTCAGATGGTGCAAGACGATATGGAGCTCTGGCAATGGGATTTGCACCAGGTACGAGATCAATGCGGAACTCGACTTGGCGTGCTGGAGGTAGACCAGGTAAATCTTCAGGGAACACTTCAGAATAATCCCGAACGACAGGAATATCTGAAATAGACTTACCCTTGCCTTTATCTTCTGTAACATGTGCTAAGAAAGCCACATAGTTCTTCTGCAGATACTTCCGAGCTTTAAAACAAGACATGAGTTTGAGACCACCGGTAGGCTTCTCACCTTGAACTTGCAGGATCTCGCCTGTCGAAAGCGGCACACGAACAATCTTCTCAGAACAAACTATCTCTGCACGATGCTTAGATAACCAATCCATACCCACTATGACGTCGAAGCTTCCAAGTTGCATAGGCGTGAGGTCGATTGGAAAAAGATGATCGTTAAGATTCAACTGGCAGTTGTAAAGAACAGAATCAAGAACAATGGGTTCACCACTAGCAACTTCTACTGTCAAAGATTTGCCTAGTTTCGTTCTAGACACTCGAAGCATTGGTTCAAAGGACAAAGACACGAAACTCTTATCGGCACCAGAATCGAAAAGAACAGATGCAGGCTGATTATTAATAAAGAACGTACCGTTCACCACATTATCGTCAGCCTGTCCCTCTTGGGCATTCATGTTAAAGACTCGGCCTCGAGCCGGAGCCTGATTCTGGTTCTGGTTCTGGTTGGCTAGCCTTGGGCACCGGTTTCTGTAGTGGGTCAGATCCCCACAATTGTAACAAGCACCCAGTGGGTATTGTAGTCGTGCAGCTTGACCCTGTTGCTGAGCAGGAGGCTGTGCAACTTGTTGAGCCGGGTTCTGAACCGCGGGATTCTGAGCAGACCGACAAACATTGGCAAGATGGCCTGACTTCCCACAGTTAGTACAGAAACGGCATGGAAGTTGCGGCTGGTGGTGACTGTTGCATCTATTGCACAAAGGTGCATTCCCTGTATAGGGTTTCTTTGCTGGAAGTTGTGCAGGTTGGTTGGGAGCTGCCTGATTAGCTTGGGCAGTGATAGCAAAATTTTGGGAAGCCTTACGCTTCCTTGACCTCTTCGAAGAACCAGAGTCCTTTCCATTCCTGTTTTGACCTTTCTTGCTATCTTCCTTGTCAGCCAACTGTTTCTTGCCCTTGTCACCCTTCCGGTGTAGCTTTCCCTTTCTTATCTGCGACTCAGTCAATGTCGCTGATAACTCAATCGCCTGACGGAGTGTGGCAGGTTCACAACCAGTAAGAATGTCTTGTACCGAGTCAGGTAGGCCGTCAATGTATCTTTCGATAGCCTTGTCAAGTGGGGTAACCATAGTTGGGCAAAGCAAACTCAACTCCTCAAACCGATCCGTAAAAGCCCTGTGCTCACCACTATCTTGCTTCAAAATATCAAACTCTTTCTCCAACGCTCGCTGCTCATGGCAAGGACAGAATTCCCTCATCATAAGGGCTCTAAGTTCAGCCCATGTCTGTGCGAGAGCAACTTCCGCACCTCGGTCTCTCATTACCCCATTCCACCATGTAAGAGCCCTCTTCTGAAACACGCTCGTGGAGAACTCGACCTTGTGATTATCCGGACACTGCACATGGCGAAAAGTATTCTCTATGCTCTCGAACCACTGAAGAAGCCCAGTTGCTCCTTCAGAACCACTAAACTTGAGTGGTTTAGCCTGGTTAAAATCCTTGTATTTGCATGGAACATTGTTGTTATTGTTGGCTTGGTTCCATTGAGCAAAGAGATTTGGAAATTGAGCAGCCATTTGCTCCGCAATAATTTCTGCCAGTTCGGCAGTCGCAATCAGATTGTCGCGTCGAGGAGGCATTCTAAAAGAGGAAAACATGAAAGGAAATGAGTGAGATGATTGGATGAAGAGAATGAGATGAAACAAAAACAAAAAACAAAGATGGTGGTCATTCGTCCGTATCACAAAGCAAACAAATGACACACAGTGACTAATCAAAGTAAATGGGTCAAAAATAATGTATAATGAAGACATGCTCGCCTATAAGTGAACACTCATCCCAGGAATTCCCAGGTAAGCACAACTGGTCTCGCGTCTGATGAGATGTATACGAAGTGCTTGCCTAGACAGAAAACCCAGAATACAGGCATTCACCCTTCCAGTTTGCACATGTTCACATTATTTAAAACCCAAAACGTTCGACGGGATTTTGAAAATTTGAAGGCACAAGGCCAAAAACCAAACTGAAAAGGGTTCAAAACCATAAAACAGAGGGTTCAAAACCTTACAATTGAGGGTTCAAAACCTTGTAATGAATCATTCAAAAACAGATGATTGTTTTTCAAAAATCGTTTCGGAAAATTGGGTTCTTGTTTTGATAATCACCTAAGGATAGGTGATATACATGTTTTAAGATCTAAACACAAGATAACTCGTGTTAGGGTCCTAGAAAAGTTATAGTCTAGGTCAAAGCATTACTAATAACCTAATTCCCTATAACCATTGGCTCTGATACCAACTCTTCTGTCACACCCCGACCACGTATAACATACAAAGCGTGGCGGAAACATCGGGGAGTGTTGCAACAGAATTAATTGTTTCATAACCATGGCATACAAAGTTGTATTTTATTTATAAACAAAGGTGTTACATTGTTTCAAACAGGAAATTAAAGAGTTCAGAACATAATTAAACATAGTCTATCTTCTTTTAAAGTCTCTAAGGCACAGGTCCGCCCTAGTATCATGATCAACATCCTATGGAAAAGCACCTGAAAACACATGTGAAAATAGGTACGTCAGCATAAAAATGCCTGTGAGATACATAGGTTTTGTGAAAATAGGATTCATGACTTATGTTTAAGGAAAATGTTTAGTCATGAACCTTGTAATTTGTTTTGTCATGTAAATCATTTGAAAACAATAAGATCAGATGATATGTATAAGTAAATGTCAGGTTAAACAAATAACCATGTAAAAATGTGTTTGTATAAGATAAGTTGTTTGTAAATCAATGTCTTGTGAAAAGTATATTATTTGTATAAAATGTTCTATGTCTCAATATTGAAATGATTCAAATAACGTTACGACATGTAATACCATACAAACACTTATATATAGGAAGTACCAGCGGCGTATCCACCATGCTTGTATCATATTACACACGCATCGTTACTTAATCACTTAATCAAACCATACCAACCAATGTAAGAAGTCTATGTTTAAACCAATTATCAAATGTATTGAATAATATGTCAAAGTGTTCTTGTCAAGATGTAAATCATGTAGTGTGAAACAATTGTCAAACATGTTATGTGTCAAATGTAAACCATGTCAAATGTCAATGTCAAATATCCATGTCAAATGTCTATGTCAAATATCCATGTCAAATGTCTTTGTCAAATGTCTTTGTCAAATGTCTTTGTGTAAAATGTCTATGTCAAAATGTCATGTATGGCAAGTGAAATGTCTCAACTAAACCATATGCACAAAAACAAAATGTTGAAGTAAAACATGGTTTAAATCAATCTTATGTCTTTGTGGAAAAATGCATGCAAATATTTAATATGAACATTTATGCGGTATTGTGAAAATGCATACATCCAAGCCTTGTGACTGTGGTGATAAACCCTTTAAACAAATTAAAGGTCTATCTGTCTTATATCATCGAATTCGGTCATTCCTTTCATCCCCTTTCCCTGGGATGTCCGGAACGGGAGTTGTCAATTCCTATGGTACCACTACCTATTAACGAACGGCGTAGCTAATGTTAATAAATGTATTGTCCCATGTAAACAAACCAAATGTCATACCAAAATGTAAGCATGTGAAAACAATGCACTAAGTATGTAATCAAATGAACATACATAGCGTGAAATGTCATGTAAAACGATGTACTAAGTAATGCACATAATGGGCACACCTAGCAGGAAATGTCATGTAAAACAAATGTACTAAATAATGCACACAATGGGCACACCTAGCAGGAAATGTCATGTAAAACAATGTACTAAGTAATGCACACAATGGGCACACCTAGCATAAGATGAAATGAAATCATGTACTATAATGTACTAACGAACATAGCATGTATATGATGTGAAAACAGGAAAGCTTGTAAGTAACAAGTAGGCACATGTGTTTCACCCCAAAACAGTTTGGAAAACAGTAAAAGAGGGGTCTATGTACTCACTTGAGATTGCTCAGTTGTATAAAGATAACCACCAAGTAATGCTATAGATCTCGGAATCAAACGGCACCTAATATAGGTAACTATGTTAATAAACCGGACCTAAATCGGAAGATTGGGTAGCATGAGGGTTTGTAAACCAAACGAGTATGGAGACTCGTGTAATATGGTTCAACAAAGCCTACATACTAATTGAAACCTAACATAATTGTTTACGACCCATTACGACCCGTTTAGGTAGCTTATGCTACTTTAACGCGTCGTTCGCGTGAAACGCGTTCGGACCGCCTAACTAGCCCTATGACAAGTGTTATATGCCTAAACATGTTACATAATCAGTTATGTGACAAAGGTTTAGGTTACATATGCTTAATTACCAATTATACATGAAAAGGGTATTCTGGTAATTTACCTAAGGCATATAAACTACCTATCATACAACTACTTAAACGATGTGACCATAGGGTATAACCTCGGAAGGTTATTCCCTACCTACTATGGTCACCTAATGTGTTTGGTCGGATCCTAATGATCGACCAAATGGATCGGGTTCGAGGTATAAGCGATTTATTAGATCGCTTACCCTACGACCCTAGACAACGTGGTAATCAGTAGGCATAGTCCCAAGGGACTATGACCATCGTGATTACAATCACGTTGCGAAGTTCAAACGAACTTCGCATTGACCATTACTGGTCAACGCTGAAAGTCAAACAAAGTTTGACTTTCTGACTCGAAAAGCAGTAAAATAAGGAAAAGAACGAAAGAATACTTACGAAGGGTCCCCGAATGCTAAACTCGATTCAAAAATCTCAGGTATGAAACAAATGTTTCAACTTAGAGTTTCTCAAATCAAATTTCTTGTAAGTTTAGCAATGGGGGTGTTGGGGTATTTATAGTTTTTAGTCCACCGTTGAGATCGTTTCATGGAAAACGTGCCATGATCCAACCCGTACACTTGTCGGAAACTCATGGTAGCTAAAAATGGTTCTTATCCGCTGACTAGACATGTGAGAATGTGTGGTGGAGGATTAATCAGCTGAAAATCTGATGTTTAAAACATTGAATCTGGTCAGATCATGCACTCGCGTAGCGTGACGGGTAGGCCCTTAGGGCTCGCGCTACGCTACTGCCTCCCAGTTCCAGAATTGTTTCAAAAGTGACAGGTTTAGTCCCTGCAGCCCGTTTAAGTGATTTTCGATGCGTTTGAACCCCGTTAACCTCATTTCAAGGCTCTAAAATGAATTTAAAGTATAGGGAACTCAAAACATGCTCAAAAATATCTCAGATGTCGGTTCGTTTGGCCGTACGATCGCGATGTTCGCTTAATTACGACGGAATGCGCATAAGCGCGAAAAACGATCCAAATGACGCGACGAATGGATTTTTCTTAAGGCGAACAATAAAATATAATATAGTCATGTTCACATAAATTTTTGGATTTCCGGATGTATCCAGAACGTAAGTTATGCGCGAAAATGCAAACTTGTGCACTTTTTGACACTTTTAGTCCCTGAATGACCCAAAAGTTTATTTTAGCACACCGAACCCCTCAAAGCCTATTTCTAAGCTATGTAAAGGATATTTAAGGTGTGTTTAACTTATGGTTATGTTCCGGAATGTTCGTTACAGTTCAAATTGACATACTTTCGCAGTTTGTCATATTTAGTCCCTGTAAGCGAATTAACTTGTTTTTGCCATACCAAAGCCTTCAAAACTTATTTCTAAGTTATGTAAAGGTTATTTAAGGTATGTTGAGTATATGTTGATGTTCCGGAGTATTTCTCGCATTAAACTGAGTACGTTTACGCACTAGTTTGCGTATAACTCTCCAGAAAGTGATGTAGAGTTTGGAATTGAACAAAAGTCAAAACATGAAAAATGTAAAACACAATCAAACAAACTTTGGGATCAAATAACATTGTTTTATTGATAATAGAACTGTTCATAGTGATTACAAGCACAGTTGTTACAGTCTCCCCTACTTGTGGAAATTTCGTCCCGAAATTTATTTAGAGAAAACTCGTGGAAAAAGATGTGGATATTTCGCCTTCATTTGATCTTCGCGTTCCCAAGTAAACTCAGGTCCACGTTTAGCTTCCCAGCGAACTTTGACCAAAGGAATGCGCTTGCGTTTAAGCCACTTGACTTCACGTTCCATGATTTCCACTGGTTTCTCAACAAATTTCAGTGTTTTGCCAACACGAATTTCGTCAAGCGGTATGGAGAAGTTCTCATCAGCTGAACACCTCTTGAGATTGGACACGTGAAAAGTTGGATGAACATTTCCAAGTTCAGGAGGTAACTCAAGTCTGTAGGCTACCTTTCCGATTCTTTTGACGATCTTGAATGGTCCAACGTATCTAGGTGCAAGTTTTCCTTTCTTTCCAAATCTGATCACACCTTTCCAAGGTGAGACCTTAAGTAATACTCGATCACCGACTTGAAATTCCAAGGCTTTGCGTTTTGGGTCCGCGTAAATCTTCTGACGGCTTCTAGCTGCCTGAAGGTTATCACGAACTTTCTTGACCTTGTCAGTTGTCTCTAAAATGAGGGCAGGTCCAGTAAGTTGAGCCTCGCCAATCTCATTCCAGCAGACTGGTGAATGACATTTTCGACCATAGAGAGCCTCGAAAGGAGCCATTTTGATGCTAGTGTGATAACTGTTGTTGTAGGAGAATTCAATCAATTTAAGATGTGAATCCCAACTACCACCAAAATCGATCACACAAGCTCTTAGCATATCCTCCAGAGTCTGGATTGTTCTCTCAGATTGACCATCCGTTTGCGTATGATAAGCTGTGCTCAGATTAAGTTGGGTCCCCATGGCAGATTGCATGGTTCTCCAAAAATGAGAAGTGAAACGAGCATCTCTGTCAGAAATGATGTTCAAAGGAACACCATGTCGAGCCACAATTTCATCTACATAGATTTGAGCAAGTCTGTCAGCAGGAAAATCCTCACGGATTGGCAAGAAATGTGCTGACTTTGTAAGACGATCAACGACTACCCAGATGGCATCATGACCTTTCTTTGTGCGCGGGAGTTTGGTAACAAGATCCATAGTAATGTTTTCCCATTTCCAAACTGGGATCTCTGGTTGCTCCAATAAACCAGAAGGACGCTGATGTTCAGCCTTAACTTTAAGACAAGTAAGGCATTTTGATACGTATAAGGCAATGTCTTTCTTCATACCAGGCCACCAATAGTGAGTACGAAGGTCCTTATACATCTTATCTGAGCCCGGATGAATAGAATAACGAGACTTATGGGCTTCATCCATAAGCAAGGTACGAAGATCATCCTGGCTTGGGACCCACAAACGGTCCATGAAGTAATATGATCCATTGTCCTTCAGTTCCAGAGCAGGTGTTATGTGATAGGGAAATTCCTTATCCATCAAACCTTGTGAAACACAAGATTGTTGAGACTGAGAAATGCGTGCTTGAATATCGGATCGAGCTTGAGTAACAGATTGAACACGTACACAATGAAGCTTAGTACGTTCCTTACGACTCAATGCATCAGCTACGACATTCGCCTTACCAGGATGGTAGCGAATTTCGCAATCATAGTCGTTTAGAAGCTCAACCCAACGTCGCTGTCTCATGTTGAGTTCTTTCTGGTTGAAGATATGCTGAAGACTTTTGTGGTCAGTGAAAACCACACATTTTGTACCGTACAAATAGTGTCTCCAGATCTTGAGAGCAAAGACAACTGCACCCAACTCAAGATCATGAGTGGTGTAGTTCTTCTCATGTATCTTCAACTGCCTCGATGCATAAGCTATGACTTTGTTCCTTTGCATAAGAACACAGCCAAGACCCAATTTCGATGCATCACAATACACAACAAAATCATCATCACCCTCAGGCAATGATAGAACAGGCGCATCGCAAAGCTTCTGCTTCAAGTGTTGAAAAGCTTCCTCTTGTTTGTTTCCCCAATAAAAGGGCATTTTTTTCTGAGTTAGAGCAGTTAGAGGAACTGCAATCTTCGAGAAGTTTTCTATGAAGCGGCGGTAATAACCCGCTAGACCAAGAAAAGAACGAACTTCAGTAGGAGTAGTAGGCGTATCCCAATCCTTAATCGCACTGATCTTGGAGGGATCTACATGAATACCTCGTTCGTTGATAACATGTCCTAAAAATTGAACTTCTTTAAGCCAAAATTCGCACTTGGAGAATTTGGCGAAAAGTTGCTCTTTCTTTAGGAGTTCTAGGGTAAGACGAAGATGTTGCTCGTGGCCAGCTTGCGTCTTAGAGTATATCAAGATGTCATCAATAAAAACAATGACGAACTGATCCAAATAAGGTTTACAGACCCTATTCATTAAGTCCATGAAAACAGCCGGAGCATTAGTCAAACCGAATGGCATGACTGTGAATTCATAATGCCCATAACGAGTACGGAATGTTGTCTTCGGAATGTCTTCTTCTTGCACCCGAAGTTGATGATATCCAGATCGCAGATCAATCTTCGAAAAATAAGAAGCACCCTGTAGCTGATCAAAGAGGTCGTCTATGCGAGGTAGGGGATATCGATTCTTGATGGTAAGCTTGTTAAGCTCACGATAATCGATACACATCCTAAAGGATCCATCTTTCTTTTTGACAAAAAGAACGGGAGCACCCCAAGGTGAAAAACTAGGACGTATAAAACCTTTGTCAGAGAGCTCCTGAAGCTGTTTAGACAACTCTTGCATCTCAGATGGTGCAAGACGATATGGAGCTCTGGCAATGGGATTTGCACCAGGTACGAGATCAATGCGGAACTCGACTTGGCGTGCTGGAGGTAGACCAGGTAAATCTTCAGGGAACACTTCAGAATAATCCCGAACGACAGGAATATCTGAAATAGACTTACCCTTGCCTTTATCTTCTGTAACATGTGCTAAGAAAGCCACATAGTTCTTCTGCAGATACTTCCGAGCTTTAAAACAAGACATGAGTTTGAGACCACCGGTAGGCTTCTCACCTTGAACTTGCAGGATCTCGCCTGTCGAAAGCGGCACACGAACAATCTTCTCAGAACAAACTATCTCTGCACGATGCTTAGATAACCAATCCATACCCACTATGACGTCGAAGCTTCCAAGTTGCATAGGCGTGAGGTCGATTGGAAAAAGATGATCGTTAAGATTCAACTGGCAGTTGTAAAGAACAGAATCAAGAACAATGGGTTCACCACTAGCAACTTCTACTGTCAAAGATTTGCCTAGTTTCGTTCTAGACACTCGAAGCATTGGTTCAAAGGACAAAGACACGAAACTCTTATCGGCACCAGAATCGAAAAGAACAGATGCAGGCTGATTATTAATAAAGAACGTACCGTTCACCACATTATCGTCAGCCTGTGCCTCTTGGGCATTCATGTTAAAGACTCGGCCTCGAGCCGGAGCCTGATTCTGGTTCTGGTTCTGGTTCTGGTTCTGGTTGGCTAGCCTTGGGCACCGGTTTCTGTAGTGGGTCAGATCCCCACAATTGTAACAAGCACCCGGTGGGTATTGTAGTCGTGCAGCTTGACCCTGTTGCTGAGCAGGAGGCTGTGCAACTTGTTGAGCCGGGTTCTGAACCGCGGGATTCTGAGCAGACCGACAAACATTGGCAAGATGGCCTGACTTCCCACAGTTAGTACAGAAACGGCATGGAAGTTGCGGCTGGTGGTGACTGTTGCATCTATTGCACAAAGGTGCATTCCCTGTATAGGGTTTCTTTGCTGGAAGTTGTGCGGGTTGGTTGGGAGCTGCCTGATTAGCTTGGGCAGTGATAGCAAAATTTTGGGAAGCCTTACGCTTCCTTGACCTCTTCGAAGAACCAGAGTCCTTTCCATTCCTGTTTTGACCTTTCTTGCTATCTTCCTTGTCAGCCAACTGTTTCTTGCCCTTGTCACCCTTCCGGTGTAGCTTTCCCTTTCTTATCTGCGACTCAGTCAATGTCGCTGATAACTCGATCGCCTGACGGAGTGTGGCAGGTTCACTACCAGTAAGAATGTCTTGTACCGAGTCAGGTAGGCCGTCAATGTATCTTTCGATAGCCTTGTCAAGTGGGGTAACCATAGTTGGGCAAAGCAAACTCAACTCCTCAAACCGATCCGTAAAAGCCCTGTGCTCACCACTATCTTGCTTCAAAATATCAAACTCTTTCTCCAACGCTCGCTGCTCATGGCGAGGACAGAATTCCCTCATCATAAGGGCTCTAAGTTCAGCCCATGTCTGTGCGAGAGCAACTTCCGCACCTCGGTCTCTCATTACCCCATTCCACCATGTAAGAGCCCTCTTCTGAAACACGCTCGTGGAGAACTCGACCTTACGATTATCCGGACACTGCACATGGCGAAAAGTATTCTCTATGCTCTCGAACCACTGAAGAAGCCCAGTTGCTCCTTCAGAACCACTAAACTTGAGTGGTTTAGCCTGGTTAAAATCCTTGTATTTGCATGGAACATTGTTGTTATTGTTGGCTTGGTTCCATTGAGCAAAGAGATTTGGAAATTGAGCAGCCATTTGCTCCGCAATAATTTCTGCCAGTTCGGCAGTCGCAATCAGATTGTCGCGTCGAGGAGGCATTCTAAAAGAGGAAAACATGAAAGGAAATGAGTGAGATGATTGGATGAAGAGAATGAGATGAAACAAAAACAAAAAACAAAGATGGTGGTCATTCGTCCGTATCACAAAGCAAACAAATGACACACAGTGACTAATCAAAGTAAATGGGTCAAAAATAATGTATAATGAAGACATGCTCGCCTATAAGTGAACACTCATCCCAGGAATTCCCAGGTAAGCACAACTGGTCTCGCGTCTGATGAGATGTATACGAAGTGCTTGCCTAGACAGAAAACCCAGAATACAGGCATTCACCCTTCCAGTTTGCACATGTTCACATTATTTAAAACCCAAAACGTTCGACGGGATTTTGAAAATTTGAAGGCACAAGGCCAAAAACCAAACTGAAAAGGGTTCAAAACCATAAAACAGAGGGTTCAAAACCTTACAATTGAGGGTTCAAAACCTTGTAATGAATCATTCAAAAACAGATGATTGTTTTTCAAAAATCGTTTCGGAAAATTGGGTTCTTGTTTTGATAATCACCTAAGGATAGGTGATATACATGTTTTAAGATCTAAACACAAGATAACTCGTGTTAGGGTCCTAGAAAAGTTATAGTCTAGGTCAAAGCATTACTAATAACCTAATTCCCTATAACCATTGGCTCTGATACCAACTCTTCTGTCACACCCCGACCACGTATAACATACAAAGCGTGGCGGAAACATCGGGGAGTGTTGCAACAGAATTAATTGTTTCATAACCATGGCATACAAAGTTGTATTTTATTTATAAACAAAGGTGTTACATTGTTTCAAACAGGAAATTAAAGAGTTCAGAACATAATTAAACATAGTCTATCTTCTTTTAAAGTCTCTAAGGCACAGGTCCGCCCTAGTATCATGATCAACATCCTATGGAAAAGCACCTGAAAACACATGTGAAAATAGGTACGTCAGCATAAAAATGCCTGTGAGATACATAGGTTTTGTGAAAATAGGATTCATGACTTATGTTTAAGGAAAATGTTTAGTCATGAACCTTGTAATTTGCTTTGTCATGTAAATCATTTGAAAACAATAAGATCAGATGATATGTATAAGTAAATGTCAGGTTAAACAAATAACCATGTAAAAATGTGTTTGTATAAGATAAGTTGTTTGTAAATCAATGTCTTGTGAAAAGTATATTATTTGTATAAAATGTTCTATGTCTCAATATTGAAATGATTCAAATAACGTTACGACATGTAATACCATACAAACACTTATATATAGGAAGTACCAGCGGCGTATCCACCATGCTTGTATCATATTACACACGCATCGTTACTTAATCACTTAATCAAACCATACCAACCAATGTAAGAAGTCTATGTTTAAACCAATTATCAAATGTATTGAATAATATGTCAAAGTGTTCATGTCAAGATGTAAATCATGTAGTGTGAAACAATTGTCAAACATGTTATGTGTCAAATGTAAACCATGTCAAATGTCAATGTCAAATATCCATGTCAAATGTCTATGTCAAATATCCATGTCAAATGTCTTTGTCAAATGTCTTTGTCAAATGTCTTTGTGTAAAATGTCTATGTCAAAATGTCATGTATGGCAAGTGAAATGTCTCAACTAAACCATATGCACAAAAACAAAATGTTGAAGTAAAACATGGTTTAAATCAATCTTATGTCTTTGTGGAAAAATGCATGCAAATATTTAATATGAACATTTATGCGGTATTGTGAAAATGCATACATCCAAGCCTTGTGACTGTGGTGATAAACCCTTTAAACAAATTAAAGGTCTATCTGTCTTATATCATCGAATTCGGTCATTCCTTTCATCCCCTTTCCCTGGGATGTCCGGAACGGGAGTTGTCAATTCCTATGGTACCACTACCTATTAACGAACGGCGTAGCTAATGTTAATAAATGTATTGTCCCATGTAAACAAACCAAATGTCATACCAAAATGTAAGCATGTGAAAACAATGCACTAAGTATGTAATCAAATGAACATACATAGCGTGAAATGTCATGTAAAACGATGTACTAAGTAATGCACATAATGGGCACACCTAGCAGGAAATGTCATGTAAAACAAATGTACTAAGTAATGCACACAATGGGCACACCTAGCAGGAAATGTCATGTAAAACAATGTACTAAGTAATGCACACAATGGGCACACCTAGCATAAGATGAAATGAAATCATGTACTATAATGTACTAACGAACATAGCATGTATATGATGTGAAAACAGGAAAGCTTGTAAGTAACAAGTAGGCACATGTGTTTCACCCCAAAACAGTTTGGAAAACAGTAAAAGAGGGGTCTATGTACTCACTTGAGATTGCTCAGTTGTATAAAGATAACCACCAAGTAATGCTATAGATCTCGGAATCAAACGGCACCTAATATAGGTAACTATGTTAATAAACCGGACCTAAATCGGAAGATTGGGTAGCATGAGGGTTTGTAAACCAAACGAGTATGGAGACTCGTGTAATATGGTTCAACAAAGCCTACATACTAATTGAAACCTAACATAATTGTTTACGACCCATTACGACCCGTTTAGGTAGCTTATGCTACTTTAACGCGTCGTTCGCGTGAAACGCGTTCGGACCGCCTAACTAGCCCTATGACAAGTGTTATATGCCTAAACATGTTACATAATCAGTTATGTGACAAAGGTTTAGGTTACATATGCTTGATTACCAATTATACATGAAAAGGGTATTCTGGTAATTTACCTAAGGCATATAAACTACCTATCATACAACTACTTAAACGATGTGACCATAGGGTATAACCTCGGAAGGTTATTCCCTACCTACTATGGTCACCTAATGTGTTTGGTCGGATCCTAATGATCGACCAAATGGGTCGGGTTCGAGGTATAAGCGATTTATTAGATCGCTTACCCTACGACCCTAGACAACGTGGTAATCAGTAGGCATAGTCCCAAGGGACTATGACCATCGTGATTACAATCACGTTGCGAAGTTCAAACGAACTTCGCATTGACCATTACTGGTCAACGCTGAAAGTCAAACAAAGTTTGACTTTCTGACTCGAAAAGCAGTAAAATAAGGAAAAGAACGAAAGAATACTTACGAAGGGTCCCCGAATGCTAAACTCGATTCAAAAATCTCAGGTATGAAACAAATGTTTCAACTTAGAGTTTCTCAAATCAAATTTCTTGTAAGTTTAGCAATGGGGGTGTTGGGGTATTTATAGTTTTTAGTCCACCGTTGAGATCGTTTCATGGAAAACGTGCCATGATCCAACCCGTACACTTATCGGAAACTCATGGTAGCTAAAAATGGTTCTTATCCGCTGACTAGACATGTGAGAATGTGTGGTGGAGGATTAATCAGCTGAAAATCTGATGTTTAAAACATTGAATCTGGTCAGATCATGCACTCGCGTAGCGCGACGGGTAGGCCCTTAGGGCTCGCGCTACGCTACTGCCTCCCAGTTCCAGAATTGTTTCAAAAGTGACAGGTTTAGTCCCTGCAGCCCGTTTAAGTGATTTTCGATGCGTTTGAACCCCGTTAACCTCATTTCAAGGCTCTAAAATGAATTTAAAGTATAGGGAACTCAAAACATGCTCAAAAATATCTCAGATGTCGGTTCGTTTGGCCGTACGATCGCGATGTTCGCTTAATTACGACGGAATGCGCATAAGCGCGAAAAACGATCCAAATGACGCGACGAATGGATTTTTCTTAAGGCGAACAATAAAATATAATATAGTCATGTTCACATAAATTTTTGGATGTCCGGATGTATCCAGAACGTAAGTTATGCGCGAAAATGCAAACTTGTGCACTTTTTGACACTTTTAGTCCCTGAATGACCCAAAAGTTTATTTTAGCACACCGAACCTCTCAAAGCCTATTTCTAAGCTATGTAAAGGATATTTAAGGTGTGTTTAACTTATGGTTATGTTCTGGAATGTTCGTTACAGTTCAAATTGACATACTTTCGCAGTTTGTCATATTTAGTCCCTGTAAGCGAATTAACTTGTTTTTGCCATACCAAAGCCTTCAAAACTTATTTCTAAGTTATGTAAAGGTTATTTAAGGTATGTTGAGTATATGTTGATGTTCCGGAGTATTTCTCGCATTAAACTGAGTACGTTTACGCACTAGTTTGCGTATAACTCTCCAGAAAGTGATGTAGAGTTTGGAATTGAACAAAAGTCAAAACATGAAAAATGTAAAACACAATCAAACAAACTTTGGGATCAAATAACATTGTTTTATTGATAATAGAACTGTTCATAGTGATTACAAGCACAGTTGTTACAATAATAATAAATAATAGGTTGATATATATAACACAATGTTTAAATAGAAAGGCTATGATATATTATAAAGTCAGTGAGGTATTGTATGTTGTAGTCATTAAATAATGTCAATAGTTGGATTAAATAACGTCATAGAATCAATTTTTTTGATGTGTAATTCAATTTAAGCATGTTTATTGTAATTCAGGTATATGTTTAAACATCGTTATAGTGTAATTCAATTTAAACAGCAATAGTTACAATTATTAAATATTTAATAAACATCGTTGTGATTTTACATATTCATAGTGTATAAAACATCGGTTTATGAGAGATGTATTTAGTCATGTATAACCTCTATCCACTAATTTCATGTTTTCCGAAAATTTTGTGACCTTAGGCAGTTTTCAGTTGTTTATTCAAGTAAATATAACTTACCTGTCCAATTGAGTTTAAATCAAATATGTATTATAAATACATGTTCAAAGTTGTTTCAAATTCACACATTAGAAGAGAGAAGTCTGTCTTTGAGGTTGAATCTGAGAAGGTATGATTTTATATATTTTTTTTTTATCTAATCTTCATGTTCTCTATTATTTTATTACTTCCAATTTTTATTTTGTGCTATTCGTATATTAAGAAGTTTTGTATTCATTTTGTAGATGTCAAGTGATGAATTTATCATAAAGTCTCCGTTGAAAAACGTGTATGACCTTTGGCAAATCATGAAGGTTTGTTTAAATTTTTATAATTCAAAAAGTATAATTTTTTTTTGTTGAACTAAATTATTTTTGTATTTTTCAATTTATACAGCCTCAATTTGTTATCATAATTGGTACTACTAAGGCTATAGACAAGGATTTTGGTTGGCACTATGTAGAGTGTCCTAAATGTTTAATGGAGGCGGGTACAGATCTTGTAGACTGCGTGGGTTTGGAGTCACATTATTTTCATGTGTGTTTCAACCGTGATTGTGATGAAAGTGTTATATATCCAGTTCCAAGGTAATATTACCTCTCTCTATCTATTTTAATATTTATATGTTTTATAAAATAATGGATTTTGTATATATGTGTTTTTATATTTAACTTAACTAGATTCAAAATAAAAGTTCAAGTGGAAGATAATACTGATGATGTTCAACTAATATTATTTCATCCTCTGGTTGATGAAATCATTGAAAAAGTTGTTCTCAAGTCGGCTGTTCAATTGCTTAAAGAAAACTCATCATCTGTATGTATAAATAATCTTAACTTCTCCTATATTTTTTTCTCATTGTATTTAAATATTTTTTTATATTAATTTTATCATAAAATATTCTGATTCACAGGATGTTGAAGAAGTAATGTTTCCTGTTGATTTAGACAAGTTGATTGGAAAGATGTTTGCTTTTAAAATTGAGATAACAACTTATAATCTGACTAATTTTGATGAAATGTATCTTGTCACAAACATGACTGATGATGAGTCAATTATTAATGAGCTCAAAGAAAAGATGAAGATTACTGAGGTATTTTTTATTTCAATACATGATTCGTATTTATACATTTATATTTACATCATATTTAATTTTATTATTATTTTCTTAATTTTCACATTTGTTTCAGGGAAACGATAAAGAATTTATCAAAAAAAAAAGTCACATTTCAAGTGTTAAGATTGATGATGCTAAAACCAGTTGTGATACCAATGAAATCAACAAACGTAAATTGGTCGACGTCTATAAGTCTTCAACTCCAAGTAATTTTAAGGATTTGGAGAAAGTTAGCAAGAAATAAACTTATCTCATATCTCTATTAATTTAAATCAGTTGTTATGATTTTTAGGTTTTTTCCAATGGGTATTTTGGATATTTCAGTTTGTTTTATTAAAATTTAGTTATATGCAGTATGTTTTTTATATGAATTGTTTTTTTTATATGATGGATTCAAGTGTAGTTGTGGTTTCTGATTCTGATGAATAGAGAATAATAATAATAAAGAACAGGTTAATAAATATAACTCAATGTTTAATTAGAAAGACTATGATATATTAAAAAGTCAGTGATGTATTGTATGTTGTAGTCATTAGATAATGTCAGTAGTAGGATTAAATAACGTTATACAATCAATATTTTTGATGTGTAATTCAATTTAAACAGCGTTAATGTAATTCAGGTATATGTTTAAACATCGCTATAGTGTTATTCAACTTAAACAGCTTTAGTTAGAGTAATTAAATATTTGATAAACAACGATGTGATTTTACATTATCATTGTGTATAAAACATCGGTTTATGAGAGATGTATTTACTCGTCTATAACCTCCATGCACTAATTTTATGATTTCCGAAAATTTTGTGACCTCAGCCAGTTTACAGTTTTTTATTCAAGTAAATATATCTTACCTGTCCAATTGAGTTTAAATTAAAACTTTATTATAAATACATATTCAAAGTTGTTTCAAATTCACACATTAGAAGAGAAAAGTCACTCTTTGAGGTTGAATTTTTTGAATATTTCAGTTTGTTTGATTAAAACATCGGTTTATGAGAGTTGTATTTAGTCATGTATAACCTCGATCCACTAATTTCATGATTTCCGAAAATTTTGTGACCTTAGCCAATTTACAGTTTTTATATAACTTAGTAACTTACCTGTCCAATTGAGTTTAAAACCGTTTAAATATTTTTTTTTTTTTTGGGTAAAGGGTTACCCCGATGAATTTTATAGATGAAACCAAATAATAACAAGGGTATGTCAAAACGACATACCAACTAGACTTGACATGCCAAGCCTAGGACTCCACACAACACAAACCATCAACTAAACAAACTAAACAAGACAACCAAACCACAAGACAGCCAAAGCAAAGCTACCGACACAAACCAAGACCCGAAAAACTACTAGCCCGGATCCATTAAATCGTAGTTGCTATCTTCAATCTGCCAAGCCTTGAAAATCCTATCCCTTGCCGAGCTCACACGGAATCTAAATCCCATCAACCGTAACCGAACCGATCCTATAACCTTCTCAGAAACTTGATCTACCGACCTCTTATTATTATTGAAAAGCCTGTTATTCCTTTCTTGCCAAATATAGTACGAAGCGGCCGCTATGACCAACTTACACACAATGTGATCAACATTCTTTGATCTGGAGTGTTGTTCCACCCAAGTTAAAACTGAAGACCAAGTAGTATTCACATTCGTCAACTTTACCAGCTTCTTTACTTTATTCCACACTTGAGCCGAGAAGTTGCATTGAAAAAATAAATGATCACGACTATCCCGGTCAAAATTGCATAACGGACAGCACATAAGGTTCAGATTTGTTTGGCTACCTGCTTCCCAAACTGCCATCCTATCCTGTGTCTTTAACTTATTTTTAAACGCCAGCCACATATGAAAAGCATGCCTCGGTATACATTGAGAAAACCAAACCATGTTTGCCCGCACAGCATGCTGCTCTCTACTCCGAATGGTATTCCAAACATGAGCCGATTTAAAGTCGCCAGTTTTACCATCCAAATTTTTCCAAACAAGCCGATCCACTGCATTAGGCTGTAAAATGGGAACCGATATAGTAATTAAAACCGGAAAAAGATCATTCCACGCTTGAGGCCATTTCCAGTTTCCACTCTGATCAATAACCTCCGCTACCGTAGCCTGAAGATTGAAACCAGCATTAGTAATGTACCTTGGAGTTATAAACGATCTAAGCGGGCTCCCCGTACACCACATATCACTCCACACATTAGTTTGTAAACCACTCTTCAGAGAAGACCATATGTGCGGACGAATGATACTTCGGATAGATAAAATTTTCCTCCATCCCCAGCTCATACTTCCCCGACAAGGAACCTCCCAAAAATTCCTACCTTTAAGCTTGTATGTATGAATCCATTTCACCCAAACAGACTCCCGATTAGTAATAATACTCCAAATATGGTTTGCCATAAGAGATTTATTAACATCCGAGATATTTCGAATACCCAAACCGCCCTCATCTTTAGGCAAACAAACATCTTTCCAAGCAACCTTAGCACGAATCCTTCCTTCCGAGCCCGCATTCCACAGAAACCGACGAATTCTTTTTTCAAGTTCACTAATGACCCGAGCTGGGATAACAAAAACTGACGCCCAATAGATATGCATAGAAGAGAGAACCGAATTGATTAGCTGCAAACGGCCCGCAAATGAAAGAGACTTAGTCACCCAGTTAACAATCTTTTTCTCCATGCGATGAATTAAGACTTCACAATCTTTATATAACAATCTGGAAGATATAAGGGGGACCCCAAGATACCGAACCGGAAGGGAACCCTCCTGAAATGGCATAATGTCAAGAATTTCCTGCCTGATCGCTGGAGGCACATTACAGAAAAAACTGTACTCTTAGCTGGACTAGGAGCTAATCCTGACATATTAGTGAAAACTTCCAACGCCTTCTTGATCTTTCTAACCGAAACCACATCGCCATGCACAAATATGAATAAATCATCAGCAAACGACACATTAATAATTTTCTCCTTTGCACATAAGGCATGATACTTATAAGAGTTGTTTGCCGCTTGTCGCAACAAAAGAGATAACACCTCCATAATTAACGTGAAAAGGTAAGGCGACATTGGGTCTCCTTGTCTAAGCCCCCGTTTACCCTTAAAATAACCATGAAGATTACCATTAATACTTAAGGAGTACGAAACTGAGGTTACACACTTCATAATCCACTTCACCATTTTCTGATGAAGACCAAACCGATTGAGGATAAGCTCCAAAAAATCCCAGTTAACTGTATCGTAAGCTTTTTGAATGTCAATTTTAAAAGCACATCTCGCTGGCCCCCTATTTAGGTGATAATTGTCACACCCCCAAAATCCACCTGCGGAGTATCACCGCTTGGGAGCGTGACTGACCAGGATCAAGCCACCAATCATATAGAACAATGTATAAAGTAAGAGTAATTGCAATTTAATCAAACCAATCCATATGAGAGGTGTTCCAAAACATAAATATGTTATCACTGTTTAGCGGAAGCGTATAAATAAACCCAACACAATAAAGTGTGAAATGTCATAATGTCTAATCAAGTATTCACGATCCTTATCCACAACGACTGCGCCTCCCGTGCAAGCTCCATAAGTACCTAAGGTCCTGCAAGGCATGTAACGGAGGATCAACAACTAGTTGAGCGAGTTCACAGAAAGTAAATGCGTAATAGTAAGTTCGTATGTAACATGTGGCTCTACTGGGCCGATAGTACGTTCTATTGGTGGGGGCTTTCCATGTTATATATATCCCCTAGACTATTCGTAATCATAAGTATCCTTCCTAATCCGAGGATAGTAGTAAGTGTAGGTTTACGCAGGTTTTATGTAAGTGCCCTTCCCAACCGAGGACAGTACGTAGAGAGTACGTAGGTTTAGCGCTGGCGTCCTTCCCAATCCGAGGACGGTAGTACGTAGGTTTAGCACTGGCGTCCTTCCCAATCCGAGGACGGTAGTACGTAGGTTTAGCACTGGCGTCCTTCCCAATCCGAGGACGGTAGTACGTAGGTTTTACGTAGGTTTAGTGCTGGTGTCCTTCCCAATCCGAGGACAGTACGTAGGCTTTATGTAGAATTTGACACAGGTATCCTTCCCAATCCGAGGACCGTGGTAAGTAGTCTAGTGGTAATGTAAGTACAGGTAATCATTCAATCCCATTCCCAACCCAACTGGGGAATCCCATGCCTTGGTAAGAGTGTGAACTCACCTTGGTTTGCTCGGTATGCTAAGTATGTGCTCGTAAATAATCAATCACGTCCTAAGGTAATGCACGTATACATAATCAGTTCATGTGCGAATATAATGTGGTAACATCGAGCCAAAAATCATCACGTAGCACATAGCACGTAGTTAAACACATACAAACCATGTAATATAGTTAACTACAGTTAATTAGATCGGTTAAAAACTAACAGAAACAAACAATGTTTAACCCAGATTTCTTACTCGACGAAACACTTCAGTTTCGTCGAGAGTCCCCTCGGCGAAACTAACCCCAGTTTCGTCGTTTAATTACTTGACGAATCAAACCCTGATTCGTCGTATATCAGATTCGTCCCAAACTTAGATTCGCCATTAAGCAGTTACGTGAAACATCAGTTACGTCATAACACCACCCAACCCTAATAATCACCTATAGCCGACAAGTGCAGCTTGTTTTTAAGCTGCTATTTGACCGAGCATCAACCCATTACAATTTCAATGAACCGAGTTAGTGGATCTGACACAATTGAATTTACTATGCACCATTTAAATTCCAATTCGTGGAGCCCTTCATGTGAGAATATGACAACCAAAAATTGAATGTAATATAATGATTGGGCCAATTTAAATTCTGATTACATGCACTGACATTCACATGAATACATGAAAACCATTGGACCTAACCTTACCTACAAGTCAATTCAATCACATGCTCCCAATCATTACTCATGCATATAATACAATCATCATTAAGTGTCCACATGATTTTGTTTAATTGCATATGAGCCGCCATGTTTATAACCAGACTACTAAATTATGTGCAACCGTGTAATCATGCAATCACATTCAATCCATACAAAACCCTAGATCGCCGTCACCATTTTACGTAAAAGCATAGGTAAATCATTGTCATCATATTCGCACAGATTAATCAATCATGTATACACGAGCATCATCAAGTCAAACAGAAACCACATAACCAATTATGAAATCAATTATCATCTGCAACATCAAGCCATGTTAATCACATATAATCAATTAAAACTAACCGGAAGGTATAAAACGATGATTTGGATCAATGAATAATCTTCTGTGGATACTAGGTTGCCGTCACAAGTCTCTAGGGTTTTCAAGTTGCCAAGAGTGGCGAATGAACAGAACGCCGAGGATATAAAGTCACGTAACATGTTGGGCCACAATTGGGCTTCGGCGAAATGGTTTGGGCCGGCGAAACAGTTTCTGTTTCGTCAAGTTCGGTTTGGCGAAACAGGCTTCTGTTTCGTCGAGTTGTTTGATGGTGAATCATTCTAATTGTTTTTATAATAATCCATGTTATATTTTACAACATCAATAAATCACATATATGCACAAACATAACACGTTTCATTAAAACATAACATGTATGGTTACAAAACAAACAAGTCAAACAACTACACAGTCAAAATCAGCGTGTAATAAATGTGTATGTGAAAGTCGAAAACTCGAGTTGTCACATTATCCCCAACTTGAAAGAAATTTCGTCCCGAAATTTAGCATGCGGTTACTGAGGAAGCTAGGTGAGTTGTATCGTTTACTGGTTTTCCTGGGGTGTCACATCATCCCCCCGTTGATTTGGAATTTCGTCCCGAAATTCTGAAGTTGTAGCTTCAGCCTCAGTAGTGGTTGCACGTTTTCCGAATAATTGGGGATACTTGAGTTCCATTTGATCTTCTCGTTCCCAGGTATACTCTGGACCACGACGGGAGTTCCAACGAACTCGTACAAGAGGGATTCTCGTGTTCTTGAGGACCTTAACATCCCGGTCCGTGATTTCAACAGGTTCCTCGACGAAGTGCAACCGTTCGTCGATAGTGAGTTCCTTCAAGGGAACTATGTGGGTCTCATCTGACGTACACTTCTTCAGATTCGACACGTGAAAGACGTTGTGAACTGCACTGAGTTCAGGTGGTAAGTTCAGTCTGTAGGCCACTTTGCCTATTTTCTCGATAACTTCGAAAGGTCCGACGTATCGTGGATTGAGTTTGCCGCGTTTGCCAAAACGAACCACACCCTTTCAGGGTGAAACTTTGAGTAGCGCTCGATCCCCAACTTGGAATTCAAGTAGTTTTCTATCTTTATCGGCGTATACTTTCTGACGGTCACGAGCTGCCGCCATGCGTTGTCGTATTTGAGCAATCTTTTCAGTAGTATCAACTACCATTTCTGGACCTGTGATCTGACTATCTCCCACCTCTGCCCAACAGAGAGGTGACCGGCATTTACGCCCGTACAATGCCTCGAATGGAGCAGCTTTAATGCTGGTGTGGTAGCTGTTATTGTATGAAAATTCCACAAGTGGCAGATGTTTTTCCCAACCATTGCCAAAGTCAATCACGCACGCCCGAAGCATGTCTTCTAGAGTTTGAATAGTGCGCTCAGACTGCCCATCGGTCTGAGGATGATAAGCTGTGCTCATGTCTAATCGAGAGCCAAAAGATTTGTGCATTGCTTGCCATAGTTCAGAAGTAAAACGAGCGTCGCGATCAGAGATAATAGAGGTGGGCACACCGTGCCTCGAAACAACTTCCCTAAGATATACGTCTGCTAGTGTGGAGAACTTATCCGTTTCTTTGATTGCCAGGAAGTGAGCAGACTTAGTGAGTCGATCCACGATCACCCAAATAGTATCATTTCCGCGCTGAGATCTAGGTAGGCCAGTAACAAAATCCATGGAAATTTGCTCCCATTTCCATTGTGGTATCTCAGGTTGTTGGAGTGGTCCTGACGGTTTCTGGTATTCTGCCTTGACTCTCGCACAAGTCAAGCATTTGCTAACGTATATGGCTATGTGGGCCTTCATGCTAGGCCACCAGTATGTAGTCTTAATATCGTGGTACATTTTATCCGAACCAGGGTGTACCGAGTAGCGAGACTTGTGAGCTTCGTCCATTACCAGCTCGCGTAAGTTGCCGTACAGTGGGACCCAAATGCGTCCTGTAACGTAGTAAGCACCATCTTCCTTCTGTTCTAAGCGTTGCCTTGAGCCGCGTAGAGCTTCAGCCCTGACGTTTTCGGGTTTCAATGCTTCTACCTGAGCATTTCGTATCTGAGAAGGAAGACTAGACTGTATAGTGAGTTGTAAGGCTCGTACGCGCTTAGGCGCGGTGTCCTTCCGACTGAGGGCGTCAGCCACAACATTGGCTTTGCCTGGGTGGTACCTGATTGAGCATTCGTAGTCGTTTAGCAGTTTGACCCATCGTCGTTGTCGCATATTCAGTTCCTTCTGTTTGAAGATATGTTCGAGGCTTCTGTGGTCAGTGTAGATAGCACATTTGGTACCGTACAAATAGTGTCGCCATATCTTAAGTGCAAAAACAACCGCTCCCAACTCTAAGTCGTGTGTTGTGTAATTCCGTTCGTGAATCTTAAGTTGGCGCGAAGCATAAGCAATAACTTTATCCCTTTGCATCAATACACATCCAAGACCTTGGATGGATGCGTCGCAGTAGACTACGAAATCATCCGTGCCTTCAGGCAATGAGAGGATAGGTGCGCTACAAAGTCTATCCTTTAAGTGCTGAAACGTTGTTTCCTGTGCATTACCCCAACGATAAACAACACCCTTCTGCGTCAGTAGTGTAAGTGGCTGAGCAATCTTTGAGAAGTCTTTGATGAACCTCCTGTAATAACCCGCCAAACCCAAGAATTGGCGTATTTCTGTTGGTGTGCGAGGTGCAGGCCAGTTCTTGATCGAATCCACCTTGGATGGATCTACATGAATCCCATCCTTGTTTACCACGTGGCCCAAGAAGTGGACTTCACGAAGCCAGAAGTCACATTTGGAAAACTTAGCGTATAACTGTTTCGTTTGCAGAAGTTCCAGTATAAGTCGTAAATGATGCTCGTGCTCCTCCTGACTCTTCGAATAAATCAGGATGTCGTCGATGAAAACAATGACGAACTTGTCGAGATAGGGTTTGCACACCCTGTTCATAAGATCCATAAATACGGCAGGCGCGTTCGTTAGCCCGAATGGCATGACCATAAACTCGTAGTGGCCGTAGCGAGTTCTAAATGCTGTTTTAGAGACGTCCTCATCCCGGACTCTCAGCTGATGGTACCCTGACCTTAAGTCTATCTTGGAGTAGTAGCTCGACCCTTGCAGCTGGTCGAATAAATCATCTATGCGCGGAAGAGGATAACGATTCTTGATCGTCACCTTGTTGAGTTCACGGTAGTCTATACACATCCTGAACGTACCGTCTTTCTTCTTTACGAATAACACTGGAGCTCCCCAAGGCGAAGAGCTAGGACGTATAAAACCCTTTTCCAAGAGTTCTTGTAGCTGCTTTGACAGTTCTTCCAATTCAGTTGGAGCCAAACGATAAGGCGCTCGAGCTATGGGTGCTGCTCTAGGAGCTTGTTACTATGAGTTACCAAAGGTTCTTAACCAGCACGAGGAATGCGGACGATATTTTCTTTGCAAAGAATCTCTGCGCGAAGTTGAGGTAGCCAATCCATACCAATAACGATGTCGAAACCATCACAACGCTGGGGTCATTCCTAGTATCACCCTGACCAATCACGAACACTCGACCCCTGGCACCATTGCCGTCGTTATTACCCCCATTGTTGCCTCCATTATTGTTCCTGTTTCCTTGGTTGTGGTTCTGATTCTGGTTCTGGTTCAACTGTGGGCAGTGTCTCTTGAAGAGACCTTCAGCACCACCCTGATAACATCCCTTATTACCCTGCTGTCGCTGCTGATTCTGTAGATCTTGTGGCTGTTGTTGTTGGTTCTGGTTTGCAGAACGTGAGTTTCTACCATCTTTGGCTCCATGACCAAGCTTGTCGCATCATTGACAATGATTTCGGTTGCACTGCCCGCTGTGGTGCAAGTTACATCGTTTGCACTTAGGGTGGTTTCCCCTGTATTCACCCTGCCCTTGACTACTAAAAGGTTGCTGACCAGGACTTTGGTTGTCATCGATCTTTCACTGCTGTGCCTGGGACGGAATCGTAGTCGAACCCTTGCTAGAGGTTCCATCCCACTTTCATTTGTTGTCACTGGGAATAGCAGAAGTAGTAGTAGTAACGCCAATACATCTAGGCAGCTTGTTCTGTTCCGCTGCCTGGTCTGTGAGACGATGAGCAAGATGGGTAACATCTTGAATAGTAGCAAGATTAGCAGTCATCACATGGCTTTGAATTTCTGGTACTAAGCCTTTGAGGTACAGCTCAATGCTCTTGATGGGAGGATCCACCATAGTTGGACACAAAATTGCCAGTTTGTTGGATCGTTTCGTGTACGCTTCTATTTCTGACCCCGTCATCTTCATGTTAAAGGACTCCACTTCCAACTTGTGGATGACATCATAACTACTGTATTCGCGTTTGATCAGTTCCTTAAAATCATTCCATGGGGTGGCATTAGCAGCCACCAGCCCCAGCATCGTAACTTGCGCGTTCCACCAAGTTTGCGCAGTACCTTCGAGAACATCAGTGGCATATTTCATCTAACGAGCCTTAGGTCATTCGCACCTTCGAAGGCCGATTCGAGTTCCTCGAACTAATGGAGGAGTCCAACAGCTCCTTCGGTGTCGCTGAAAGTAGTAGGACGACAGTCCATAAAAGTCTTGTATGTGCATACAGGTGGCTGAGCGTGTTGACTTGTCGTGTGCGTAAGAGTAATCAAAATTAAGCACAAGTGTTGATTTACGAGAGTAGGATCTAAAGATCCTAGAGTAAGTGGTGATGGCAGGTTACACCTCCTGCCTGGGCAGCTGCGAGTGCTGCAGTAACTTGTTCAGTGATCGAAGCCGCCAACTGGGCTTGAGTTAGGTTAACGCGTCCACTCATGATCTTGACATCAAGGAGAACATGTGGGTGAGAGGTTCGCGAATAGTGCGATGACAGAAGAGAGTGAGCACATAAGCGTTTTCAAGCAGTAACGAATAGTGGGTTCTGAAATCTGAGCATACCACGAGCAAAGTTCTATGTAATTCTAGTATGTAGGCAATAAACATAAACCTTATTACCTAGGATGTCGAGTCTTGCACGTGGAGCGAAGCGTCGTTGTGGATCGTTGAGAGCACTGTTCTGGTTATAGTCTGGTTTTAATAAAATCGTTTTCCCCATATTAAAACCAAGTTCTCTATAACCAATGGCTCTGATACCAATCTGTCACACCCCCAAAATCCACCTGCGGAGTATCACCGCTTGGGAGCGTGACTGACCAGGATCAAGCCACCAATCATATAGAACAATGTATAAAGTAAGAGTAATTGCAATTTAATCAAACCAATCCATATGAGAGGTGTTCCAAAACATAAATATGTTATCACTGTTTAGCGGAAGCGTATAAATAAACCCAACACAATAAAGTGTGAAATGTCATAATGTCTAATCAAGTATTCACGATCCTTATCCACAACGACTGCGCCTCCCGTGCAAGCTCCATAAGTACCTAAGGTCCTGCAAGGCATGTAACGGAGGATCAACAACTAGTTGAGCGAGTTCACAGAAAGTAAATGCGTAATAGTAAGTTCGTATGTAACATGTGGCTCTACTGGGCCGATAGTACGTTCTATTGGTGGGGGCTTTCCATGTTATATATATCCCCTAGACTATTCGTAATCATAAGTATCCTTCCCAATCCGAGGATAGTAGTAAGTGTAGGTTTACGCAGGTTTTATGTAAGTGCCCTTCCCAACCGAGGACAGTACGTAGAGAGTACGTAGGTTTAGCGCTGGCGTCCTTCCCAATCCGAGGACGGTAGTACGTAGGTTTAGCACTGGCGTCCTTCCCAATCCGAGGACGGTAGTACGTAGGTTTAGCACTGGCGTCCTTCCCAATCCGAGGACGGTAGTACGTAGGTTTAGCACTGGCGTCCTTCCCAATCCGAGGACGGTAGTACGTAGGTTTTACGTAGGTTTAGTGCTGGTGTCCTTCCCAATCCGAGGACAGTACGTAGGCTTTATGTAGAATTTGACACAGGTATCCTTCCCAATCCGAGGACCGTGGTAAGTAGTCTAGTGGTAATGTAAGTACAGGTAATCATTCAATCCCATTCCCAACCCAACTGGGGAATCCCATGCCTTGGTAAGAGTGTGAACTCACCTTGGTTTGCTCGGTATGCTAAGTATGTGCTCGTAAATAATCAATCACGTCCTAAGGTAATGCACGTATACATAATCAGTTCATGTGCGAATATAATGTGGTAACATCGAGCCAAAAATCATCACGTAGCACATAGCACGTAGTTAAACACATACAAACCATGTAATATAGTTAACTACAGTTAATTAGATCGGTTAAAAACTAACAGAAACAAACAATGTTTAACCCAGATTTCTTACTCGACGAAACACTTCAGTTTCGTCGAGAGTCCCCTCGGCGAAACTAACCCCAGTTTCGTCGTTTAATTACTTGACGAATCAAACCCTGATTCGTCGTATATCAGATTCCTCCCAAACTTAGATTCGCCATTAAGCAGTTACGTGAAACATCAGTTACGTCATAACACCACCCAACCCTAATAATCACCTATAGCCGACAAGTGCAGCTTGTTTTTAAGCTGCTGTTTGACCGAGCATCAACCCATTACAATTTCAATGAACCGAGTTAGTGGATCTGACACAATTGAATTTACTATGCACCATTTAAATTCCAATTCGTGGAGCCCTTCATGTGAGAATATGACAACCAAAAATTGAATGTAATATAACGATTGGGCCAATTTAAATTCTGATTACATGCACTGACATTCACATGAATACATGAAAACCATTGGACCTAACCTTACCTACAAGTCAATTCAATCACATGCTCCCAATCATTACTCATGCATATAATACAATCATCATTAAGTGTCCACATGATTTTGTTTAATTGCATATGAGCCGCCATGTTTATAACCAGAATACTAAATTATGTGCAACCGTGTAATCATGCAATCACATTCAATCCATACAAAACCCTAGATCGCCGTCACCATTTTACGTAAAAGCATAGGTAAATCATTGTCATCATATTCGCACAGATTAATCAATCATGTATACACGAGCATCATCAAGTCAAACAGAAACCACATAACCAATTATGAAATCAATTATCATCTGCAACATCAAGCCATGTTAATCACATATAATCGATTAAAACTAACCGGAAGGTATAAAACGATGATTTGGATCAATGAATAATCTTCTGTGGATACTAGGTTGCCGTCACAAGTCTCTAGGGTTTTCAAGTTGCCAAGAGTGGCGAATGAACAGAACGCCGAGGATATAAAGTCACGTAACATGTTGGGCCACAATTGGGCTTCGGCGAAATGGTTTGGGCCGGCGAAACAGTTTCTGTTTCGTCAAGTTCGGTTTGGCGAAACAGGCTTCTGTTTCGTCGAGTTGTTTGATGGTGAATCATTCTAATTGTTTTTATAATAATCCATGTTATATTTTACAACATCAATAAATCACATATATGCACAAACATAACACGTTTCATTAAAACATAACATGTATGGTTACAAAACAAACAAGTCAAACAACTACACAGTCAAAATCAGCGTGTAATAAATGTGTATGTGAAAGTCGAAAACTCGAGTTGTCACAATAATTGTGCATCAATTCCTGCGTGAGGAGGATATTGTCTGAAATCCTCCTACCCGGCACAAAGGCCGATTGATTAATACTAACAAGCACACCCAAACATGTTTTCAACCGATCCGTAAGAATCTTGCTAATGCATTTATACAAAACATTGCAACAAGAGATGGGACGGTAATCCACAACTGAATCTGGAACTTCTTTTTTCGGAATTAAAGCAATAATCGTATGATTAACTTGATTAACCAGCTTACCATTTTCAAAAAACTGCAACACGGCATTAGTCACCTCATTGCCAACAACATCCCAAGCATGCTTGAAAAAAGCCGACGTGTAACCATCAGGACCCGGGGCCTTATCTTCACCAATACTAAACATGGCTTGCTTTACCTCCTCCCGAGTAACTTGACGAATCATATGATCCGCAACATCACTGCTAAGCACATTAGTAAATAGATTATCCGAGTTAACACTTTGGACCGGAACCTCTACACCCAAAAAATTCATGTAATGCGCAACCATAGCATCAGCCACATCTTCACCCTCATATCTATTACCAAACGAATCCATAACACTATAGATCTTGGTTCTGGCATTTTTAACTTTGACCGTGTTGTGAAAAAACTTTGTATTTGAATCACCCGCACAAAGCCACTCAACCTTAGATTTCTGTTTTAAATAACATTCCTCATCATAAGCAGCCGATTTAAAATCTTGAAGGCATTGAGCCTCCAATTGCCTCAACCGAGAATCCAAAGGGTTTCGGTCCACTTGAGCCTGAATATCATCTAGTCTCTTCCTCAAATCATTCACCTTAGCATGCAAGTTACCTTGGTCAAACAATATCTTCCTCAGCTTTGGTTTTAAATTCCTGAGCTTCTTCACTACCGAGAGCATAGTAACACCCTCAACATTCTTCTCCCACTCGGACTTGACACTATCCTTAAATTCAGGTTTCGTAACAATAAAATTCGGGAACTTGAACGGTCTTGGACGAGAACCATTATTGCTCAGTATTTTAAGAAAACACGGAGTATGGTCCGAGACACGAAACGGATGAAACATAGCATAGGCTGAAGGGTACTGGTCTATGAACGTGACATTGCCCATAATTCTATCTATTTTCTTCAACAAACCTGTTCCACTCTTCGGCTTTTGATTCCAAGTGTATTGTAACCCGTGAGCACTTATATCAATCAAATCAGCTTGATGAACACATTCATCAAATTCCCGCATGCCAATAGTTTGTTTAGATGACCCATAAACCGAATCTTCAAGCTTTAGAGCAGAATTAAAATCTCCCATTACCACCCACGGCTTATCGTAACAAAACACTTTATGTTTACATAGCTCATTCCAAAGCAATCTCCTGTCTTGATACTTATTTTCCGCATATACAAACGAACAAAAAAGAGCTTTCTTACTAGCCTTAAAGAAAACCTGTGTGTGAATAATCTGGTCCGTTTGAAAAAGAACCATAACATCAAGGTTGTCCGCATTCCATCCCAAAATAATTCTTGTTCCCCGACTACAAACCCCACCATTTGAAGTCCAGCTCCACTTACGAAACACATACTTACAAACTTTATCCAGCTTGCTAACATCTACATGTGATTCGAGAATAGCACACAATTCAACATTATTGGCTGTCATAAGATTACGAACCTCAGCTTGTTTCAGGGGATGGTTCAAGCCCCTAACATTCCAGCACATTATACTATCCATTTACAACCGTGGAACTGGGAGTGCTTGCCCCCTTTGTCGTATCCATCTGCTGTTCATTAGACATAAAACTCGCCATTTCAGTCGGCGTAACTTCCAGAATTTCATCAACTACCTGAGTCGTTCTATGTGTCTTCCCATTCATCCCATCATTTATAAAACCATTATCCTCATATCCCTCTCCATAATCAGCATCTAAAGCCCCAAAAGCATTGGACATTTTTATGTTAGATTCATTCAAATCAGAATCATTCTTCGTACCTGACGTACTAGCTCCCGACTTGTTAACTCCCAACGTTTTTATGTTAACTCCCGACTTGTTCAATTTCTGCCTATAAACAAATTTTGTTTTCGGTTTCTTATTCAACATTCCAATCTTTGCAACCTTTCTATTGTCTGTAATAAAACCATCAGCATCAACTGAAACTTGTTTGGGTTTAACATTCTGATTTTTCGAGCAATTTTGATCACTGTGACCGAAAATACAACATACCGAACAGCGTTGTGGTTTCCACTCATATTCAACCTTGATTTTTTCCATAGTAAAGCCATCCTCATCAAGCTTCGGAATTGCAACAAGTATATGGTCTTTAATCTCATTATCCGCATTAACTTCTATTAAAGCTCGGGCATAACTACTCCTTCCCCAACTATGAGCACACATATCAGCCGTATAACTATCCAGTCTCTTTGGAACTCCAATCTTCGAGGCCAGCAAACTTAATCCATCATCAGTGTAGATTGCAATTGGGACATTATGGAGCTTAACCCATATAGGCACAGATTTTATACCCTCCTTTTTTAGACGGATAGAAGGAGACCATATGTTGAGAAATAACGGCACTTTACGAATTAACCAAGGCCCCCCTCCAGCGCTTTATGCATACCTTCTTTAGATTCAAACTTAAAGAAAAAGAAGCCTTCCGAGTTCATCATGATCTTAGTAAAACCAAACTTCGCCCAGACATTTTTTACATAGTACTCAACAACCGGAAAAGGCAATCTATTCCCTAGGAAGTAACCAAAAAGAACATTATCAAATCTGTGTTGTACCTTCTTAACAACCTCCTTTGGAATCACAACGTCCGCTTCTTGGTATTTTTCCGTAGACTCAAGCTTCCTGAAATTCACTTCGGTCTTAGGCGTAGAGTTTTTCTTCAACTTTTCAGCATAAGAAACCGGCTGCACAGAATGATTTGTCTGATCCAAGTGAACAGTATCCGTCTTGGGTTGATCGGGATTTTCCAAATCATCAACAACTGGCTGAACTGGAACCGTAATCTTTTCCAACTCGTCAATAACATTAATAATCTTATGATCTTTTTGCACAACACCCCTACGAGGCAACAGAGGGTTTCCATCAATCTTAATCGGCTTACTAAACACTGAAGTTTTATAACTCAGATCCGGAACATTCATTGGACCCTTCGAAGTAATGATAACATCTTCATGCATCCTCTCCGAGAAAGTCTGAAACCCTAAATCCTCCAAACTTGTATCACGTTTATTTGCCATGCACAACACAACGTTGAAAACAGCAAACCGGCAGAACCATGCAAAGAAAACAATCAACTGGAACAAAGACAATCCCGACGGCAACAAAAAACAAAACAGAAAACCCTAAAAGAAAGAAACGAAAACCCTAATCTCAACTTCAAAAGATTAGAAATCAAGGTAGAGTCTAGAAACCTTACTCAGAAGGCACGACAACACCCCTTTCCCTAACCCAGATCGATCAAAATTAAGGTTGAAAATCAAAAACTAGGGTTTCCTAGATGAATCGCCAAAATCGCCAGAGAGAAACCGTTTAAATATTTACCTATATAGAGGTGTGTTCTATTACATTTTCGTTGTAGTTGTTTGAAGAACATGAACGTAGATGTTTATAAGTTAGTGGCAAATGGTGCCAAACCGGAAGAAATCATTGGCTGCCCTGTTTGTAATGTCATATGCCTTAATGAACAACAATATAGGCATCATGTAATGTCAAGGAAGCATACCCACAAAGGTATAAGTGTTTGAAATATTAATCATTTTGTGTTTTTACTTTGTAATTTTGTTGTTTACTCATTCGAGTGTTAATCCAACAGTTACAAGATTTATCGTATTGTTGTGTGGATTTTCATTGTGCTCTATGTGACATATATTGTACAAGTGCAAATCAGCTTTATGCTCATTGTAAAGGAAAGAAACATGCAAAGATGTTCCGGCTTACTGTAGGGGATATGCAAGTTGAATCTCATTCTGCGTTTGATGCTTCTGGTGGTAATAATGTTTCGGGTTACGAAGGAGATTGTGACGAGGGTGATCAACAACTGATGTCTGCAGATGATAATCAAGTCAGTGTAGTCAGTAGTGATATCGAAACTGGAGATGTAGATAATGTTTGTGATGTAGAGGTCACTGATGGCTGTGATGTTGATGGCGGTTTTTCTGTTTGTCCCGGTCATGTGTGTTATGCGTGTGACATATATTGTTCTTCACCAATTAAGGTGCCGTTTTGTGTTGAATGTTATAAATATATATAACTAAACACGTTGAGGCGGTGATTAGTTTAAATGATGTATTGTTTTGTCGTTTTGTTATATTTCAACTTTCGTAATGTTTGTTCTTATTTGTTTCGTCAGTTTCAATCGATTGCTTTGGTGCCTTAAAAAAACCAGCACAATCTATTTATTGTCCATATTTAATATATAAAGTACCACATAATCTGTGTAGTAAAAGTTTGCACAACAATGTTGGGATTACCCAAAATAATACTCCCTCCGTCCCATTTTAGATGTCATGGGACCCACATTCACACAATTTAAGAAATATTTGAGTATTTTATTTTTTGGGTTGTAAAATGACAATAATGTCCTTAGAAATGACAATTAAATTGGGACAACCAAAAATGGAAGTTTGTAATGGTAAGGGCAAAACTGGAAATTATATTTACATTTTTGGAAATGACAATTAAATTGGGACAACCAAAAGTGGAAATTTGGACATTTAAAATGGGACGGAGGGAGTATATATTACATGTTTTTTAAATCAAGCTACGAAGCATCATAATTAAATATAATATCATATGAACCTACAACCAAACATTTCTTAAACTCATAAAACATAGGGTACAATACATATATGTCCTATGAATCTACAACCAAAAATTTTTTAAACGCATAAAAGATGAAATAAATAATAATAAAAATAAAGATAATAATAAAATATAATGTCGTATGATCATACAACCAAGCATTTTTTAAACTCATAAAACATAAGGTACAATACATATATGCAATCCTAAACTATAGGTGCAACCAACCATCGCAAAAAGTCACCCTATAAGCATAAAGTACAAACAATGATGCATAACATTGTTTTAAATTATAATATATAAATGTTTTGTTTCTTTAAAGAACCTTGATTTGGTATTGATTTGTTTTGACCTAGCCAAAGTGGACATTATGATGGTGTGGTTATGTTGGGCTGTTACAGATGGTATTAGTGCTAGGGATTGGTCTGGTGTGCCATCGAGGATGTTGGGACCTGTAAGGAGTGTGATTTGTAACATCCCACATTGGTTGTGAAGGGGAATGAAGGCTTCGTTGTAAGGCTCTTCATACATTCAACATCATGACGCGTTTTAAATCAGTGAGGAGATGTTGGAACGTCTTGGCTAAAGCGGATAGTATCATGGTGTGGTTAGCCTGGGATGTACATTGTAGGAAAGTGTTACCATGCTGGAGATTCCGATTGACTTATGTTTGAGATATTGCCAAATCTTACTGCAAGAGACGTAGGCCGTTATAAGTTGGTGTGTAAAGAATGGTGCTCTTTTCATTTGTATTGTAATATACTTTGGTAATGTTAGAAGATATTTTATTTTTGTATGGTATTTTAGTTGCTTATGTTCTTTGTTATATATATGGTTATCAACTTCTTAGAGTAAGTTGTATGTTGTGTATTATAAATTGTTGATTTCTTGTAATTACATACGTAGTATGATAATATGTGATGTGTAACTTGGCAGTTAATTATTTGAATAAATTTTAGCAGGTATAACCCCTAATGTTAAGGAGTGGTTATTATTGTGTTTTTTTATTTTATTGTGTTTTATTTATTTATTGGTTTTTATTTATTGTGTTTTTGTTTTTTTTTTGTGTTTTTTATTGTTGGAGGGCTAAAATGAACTCTAAATGTGGGGCCTTTTCCAGTTTTTAACTTATATATGTTTTCAATACTTTATATTAAGAGAAAAATGCAATTTCCGTCCCTGTGGTATGTGTGAAACATCAACTTGAGTGGCTAAGTAACACACATTATCATAAATAATAACATAAACTTCATCATAAACTTGCTTCTAAATGTACATTCTCATTAGAGCAACACTGTCCAACCCAGCAAACTGAAAAACAAAGCATAATTATTCAAATGAACAAACATGATTCAACAATATCAGTGGTTGCAACGGTTATAATGAAAACAGTGGGTGATTTTATCTATCAGTGGATAGCATATCAGTGGATGAAAACACTGATTTTGAACAACAGTGATATCCAAGGAAATGAGAGAACAGGGGTTGACTTTCAGCAGTGGACAGCTTTTCACAGAGCAGATGTTTGAACAAAACAGTGGTTATGGCAGTGGACAGCTTTTCACAGAGCAGCTGTTTGAGATTGTGTTTTTTTCATGTGTGCAAGTGCAAGTCTATATTCAGGCACAATTTAACATCAAAATAAACCAAATCAATTACAATTCTCCGGATGGTCGCTCGAAGAAATTAAACTGAAGATATTAAATGTTTGAAATAATATATGATTAAATAACCACAATAAAAAAACGACCATAATAAAAAACAAAATTCATCCAGACTAACTTTCAAGAAACAAACCAAAACATTCCATTAAAATAAAAAGAGTAAAATGCAATTTGCGTCCCTGTGGTATGTCCCAAACATCAACTTGAGCCCCTAAAAACATTTTTTTGCATTCTGAGCCCCTGTGGTATTCATTTCATAACACTTTGAGTCCCTGCCGTCAGGTTGACTGTTAGAGGCAGGGGTAAGACCGTCTTTTTGCATATATTAATAACACTTTGCGTCCCTATGGTATGAGTGAAATATCAACCTGAGCCCCTAAATTCTTTTCTTGGTTTTTTGTTAAGAAATCTAATAATTAAATTTATACTATATATAACAAATTATTAAAGCCTAAATTGTATATTAAATGTAAATTTTTTTATACATACAATACAGAGACAAAACGTCATACCAACTTCGTAGAGTTGACGGAACTTACAGACTCGATAACAAAAGACCGTAACATACAATACAGAGACAAAACGTCATACGACCACAAGCAATTGTGGATTTTTACTGACGGGTGCACTTCGGGAAGCTGATCCAGATATGAATGAATATAACCCCAGTGGTAGATATGTAATTAGCGAGCTTTGGAATTTCAAGGAAAATCGAAGAGCTCCACTGGGGTTATAATCATTCATATCAATCACTTCCTTATGTGCACCGCATCTTCTAGGAGGTTGTCAAGTGTTCTCGCCTTCGTAGTTGGTGTTTTGCGTATCTTTACATTCGCAGCCATTCTGTACAACAAAACACATTCAAATGAGGAACACATTCGAATCTTATCCGATCAGTTCTTAATACAACAGTTCTTAATACAACAAAACACATTCAAATGAGGAACACATTCGAATCAAACCGAAAATCAATATGATGAACACACAAGAATCAAAACCAAAACACATTGCAAATAACACATTCAAAACAAAACACATTCTGTACAACAAAAATCAAACCAAAAATCCATTCAACCCTAAACCCACAAGAATTTGTACAAACCAAACCAAAACACATTCTGTTGATACCCTAAACCCTAAACACATTCAAACCAAAACACATTCTATTCATCCGATCAGTTCTTAATACTCAGTTGATACCCTAAACCCTAAACACATTCAAACCAAAACACATTCTGTACAACAAAACAAAACACATTCAAACCAAAACACATTGCTACCCTAAACCCTAATCCCAAATACCACTCTGTTTTGATGCATTTTGAACAAGAATCAAACCAAAAAATCCATTCAACCCTAAACCCACAAGAATCAAACCAAAAATCCATTCAACCCTAAACCCTAACCCCAAATAACACATTCAAATCATCAAATCAAATCCAAAATACCCAAATAACTGTTATCATCGAATCAAAATGAGGAACATATTCAATCAAAATAACACATTCAAACACATTCAAAATGAGGAACCCAAAATCAACCCTCTGTTTTTCAAAATCAACCCAAAATCGTTGAACGGAACCCAAAATCAAACCCAAAAACATAGAATGGAACCCAAAATCAAACCCAAAATCAACGCTCTGTTTTTTCACAATATAAACACATAAACACATCGAATGAAATCAACCCTCTGTTTTTTCAAAATCAACCCAAATCATCGAATGTAACCCAAAATCAACGAAAAATCATCGAATGGAACCCAAAATCAAACCCAGAATCATCGCTCTGTTTTTTCACAATATAAACACATAAACACATCGAATGACCAATATGAGGATGAAGATGAACCTGATCTGTTCGATGAAGATGATCTGTTCGATGTTCGATGAAGATGATGAGGATGATCTGTTGATTTCTTTGATGAAGATGATGATGATGATCTTGGGAGTTGGGAGAGGAGAGCTGTTGATGATGATGATATTGGGAGTTGGGAGCGACTGTTGATGTTGATAATGAAACTGGTTGTAGATATTAAAGGGTGGGGGGTATTAATAGACTTTTCACAACTGGCAAACAGTCAAACTGACGGAAGACTGACGGCAGGGACTCATATATTATTGCGTTTTTATATGACATGATATAAATTTTGTTTTGTGTTATTTTACCAGATAAAGTGTATTAGAAAGTTGGAGATATCATCTGCTATGTTGCCTTTTTATATATTTATATAGAAGTTTTGCCGTTTAAAAAAAAATCAACTGCTATGTTAGTGGTTACTAATCCTTTTATTACGTGATTAGTTATTAAGCATTTCTCTCCCATTATCTCCAGTGTTTTATGGGTTGACGTTTCTCTCTCACATCTTCCTATTTATATGATTATAGGGTAACATTTCAGTCAGAATTGTTCCAGATCTTTGAGCAAATAAAAGTTGCTGTTTGTAGTATCTTTTCTTCAATTTGTTATTTGCCTTCTATTCTTCATAACTATGATTTACACTTTGTTGTTAAAGTGAATTGGACCAACTAACATGTGTTGATCTAATGTGAGCAGTTAATTGTCACACCCCGACCACGTAGAACATACAAAACGTGGCGGAAACATCGGGGAGTGTTGTAACAGAATTAATGTTTCACAACCATGGAAATTAAAGTTTCGTTTTATTCATTAGAAGTGTTACAATGTCTAAACAAACATGGAAATACAACATAATTAACTAGTCTGCATCTTTTATTGTCACTAAGGCCCATGTCCGCCTAAGTGTATCTTGATCATCTTATGCAACAGCTCCTGAAAAACACATGTGAAAATATGGTACGTCAGCATAAAAATGCCGGTGAGATACATAGGTTTTGTGAAAATAGGTTTCATGACTTATGTTTGAGAAAATGTTTAGTCATGAACCTTGTTATTTGCTTTGTTTTGTAAATCATTTGAAAAACGATAAGATCAGATGATATGTATAAATAAATGTAAGGTTAAATGAATAACCATGTAAAATGAATTTGTATAAGATAAGTTGTTTGTAAAACAATGTCTTTGTGAAAAGTATGTTATTTGTATAAAATGTTCTATGTCTCAAACTGAAATGATTCAAATAACGCTACGACATGTAATACCATACAAACACTTATATATAGGAAGTACCTGCGGCGTATCCACCATGCTTGTATCATATTACACACGCATCGTTACTTAATCACTTAATCAAACCAAACCAATCAACGTAAGATGTCTATGTTTAAACCAATTGCCAAATGTATTGAATAATATGTCAAAGTGTTTATGTCAAGATGTAGATCATGTATTGTAAAACAAATGTGATATGTATGGCTAGTGAAATGCATCAACTAAACCATAGGTGAAATGCACAAAACAAAGTATTGAAGTAAAACTTGGTTTAAATCAAAGTTATGTTTTGTGGGAAATGCATGATCAAATGTCAATCATGTTAAAATGTCTATGTCAAATGTCTATGTCAAAATGTCTATGTCAAATGTCTATGTCAAAATGTCATGTATGGCTAGCGAAATGTGTCAACTAAACCATATGCACAAGAACATAGTATTGAAGTAAAACTTGGTTTAAATCAACGTTATGTCTTGTGAAAATGCATGCTATACTGAATATGAACATTTATGCGGTGTGTTATAATGCATACATCCAAGCCTTGCGACTGTGGTGATAAACCCTTAAACGACTTAAAGGATTATCTGTGTAAATATCATCGAATTCGGTCATTCCTTTCTGTCCCCTTTCCCTGGGATGTCCGGAACGGGAGTTGTCAATTCCTATGGTACCACTACCTACTAACGAATGGCGTAGCTAATGTTAATGAATGTATTGTCCCATTTAAACGAACCAAATGTCATACCAAAATGTAAGCATGTGATGAAATGAATCTGTACTAAGTATGCAACAAATGAACATACATAGCATGTGATGTGATGTGATGTGATGTAAAACAATGTACTAAGTAGGCACACAATGGCATACATAGCATAAAATGTGATGTAAAACGATGTACTAAGTAGGCACGCAATGGGCATACATAGCATAAAATACAATGAAATCATGTACTATAAGTGTACTAATGAACATAACAAGCATATGATATGAAAATATGGAAAGCATGAAAGTAACAAGTAGGCACATGTGTTCCACCCCAAAACGTTTGGAAAACAGTAAAAGAGGGGTCTATGTACTCACTTGAGATTGCTCAGTAGTCCTTGAGTAACAACCAAACAAAGCTAGAGATCACGGAAATCAAACGGCACCTAATATAGGTAACTATGTTAATTAACCGGACCTAAATCGGAAGATTGGGTAGCATTAGGGTTTGTAAACCAAATGAGTGTAGGAACTCATATGATATGGTTTAACAAAGCCTACATACTAAATGAAACTTAACCTAAGTGCTTTCGACCCATTACGACCCGTTTAGGTAGCTTATGCTACTTTAACGCGTCGTGCGCGTGAAACGCGTTCGGACCGCCTAACTAGCCCTATGACAAGTGTTATATGCCTATACATGTTACATAATCAGTTATGTGACAAAGGTTTAGGTTACATATGCTTAATTACCAATTATACATGAAAAGGGTATTCTGGTAATTTACCTAAGGCATATAAACTACCTATCATACAACTACTCAAACGATGTGACCATAGGGTATAACCTCGGAAGGTTATTCCCTACCTACTATGGTCACCTAATGTGTTTGGTCGGATCCTAATGATCGACCAAATGGGTCGGGTTCGTGGTATAAGCGATTTATCAGATCGCTTACCCTATGACCCTAGACAACGTGGTAATCAGTAGGCATAGTCCCAAGGGACTATAACCAACGTGATTACACTCACGTTGCGAAGTTCAAACGAACTTCGCATTGACCATAACTGGTCAATGTAGAAAGTCAAACAAAGTTTGACTTTCAGACTCGAAAGACTCGAAAAGCAATAAAAGAACGAAAGAATACTTACGAAGGGTCCCCGAATGCTAATCTAGATCACAACAACTCAGGTATGGAACAATGGTTCCAACTTAGAGTCATTTAGATCAGATTCTAGTGGTTTAAGCAATGGGGGTGATGGGGTATTTATAGTGTTCGGTCCACCGTTAAGATCGTTTCTTGGAAAAGGGGAAACAATCTAGCCCATACACTTGTCACCAAGTTGTGGTACCTTAAAAATGGTCTAAATGAGCTGAATGTGCAGTTGGGAGTATGTGGATGAGGTTTAAACAGCTGGAATTAGCTGACTAAGCATTCTTATCTGATCAGGGAGGCTGAGGCGGGCCGCCTAGCTCTTCAGATCAGAAAACAAGTTTCAGAAATGACAGTTTCAGCCCCTGCACGTGTTTAAGCCCATTTCCGGCACTTCTAAGGCCCGTAAAGCCAACTTTAAGGCCCTAAAATGATGCCTAAACATTGTGGACATGAAACATGCTCAAAAATATGTCGGATGTTGGTTCGTTTGGTCGTACGAACGCGATGTTCGCTTAATTACGACGGAATGCGCATAAGCGCGAAAAACGATCCAAATGACGAAACGAATGGATTTTTGGCAAGCCAAACACTAAAGCATAATATAGTCATGCTTACATAAATTTTTGGATGTCCGGATGTATTCAGAACGTAAGTTATGCGCGAAAATGCAAACTTGTGCACTTTTTGACACTTTTAGTCCCTGAATGACACAAAAGTTTATTTTAGCATACCGAACACCTCAAAGCCTATTTCTAAGCTATGTGAAGGGTATTTATGGTATGTTTAACTTATGGTCATGCTCCAGAATGTCTGTTACAGTTCAAATTGGCATACTTTCGCTGTTTGTCAACTTTAGTCCCTGTAAGCGAATAAACTTGCTTTTGGCATACCAAAGCCTTTAAAACTTATTTCTAAGTTATGTAAAGGTTATTTAAGGTATGTTAAGCCTATGTCACTATTCCGGAGTGTTTGTTGCATTAAACTGGTTATATTTACGCATTGGTGCGCGTATAACCTTCCAGAAAGCGATTTAGAGTTTGAAATAGAACTAGAATTGATATGTGCAAAAGATACACATATTTTTACAAATCCCAAGTATGAAATACAATATTTCATTGCTACAGTATTTTTTTTGATGGCCGTGGAGGCACAGGTGTTACAGTCTCCCCTACTTTAGGAAATTTCGTCCCGAAATTTATTTAGAGGAAACTTGCGAGAGTTTAAAACATGAAGTTGAAAAGATCGAACAACATTGGTTAGGGTTATGAACTTCTAGTAACTTTAATAACATCATGCTTGCAATGTAAGAGGGATACTTATATACAAGTATATGAAGCGTCATTGGTGCGTCCACCGTACCTCCATTACATCGTTCTCATTTTGTTATTGTTGTCACTATCGGCTCTTACACATAATAAACCTTACTGGGTTTCTGTGCACTAAATTTCTTAATTATGTACGCGTCCATAATTAGACAATTCCTTGCACAGTTCACACAGTCTATTTTATAATGCGTAGGGTAAAACCAAATGAACAATCCTGTGATGAGTGTGACTAGACCGCCATAGAGTCCTTTTGACTAAATCAATAAATGATCTAAATAGACTATCAAGGAGTCTGTCCAGCTACATCACTAGATGTCATTCTTTAACCAGATTGTGAATCAATCTTTTGACTAGACCACTAAAAAGGGTCTGGAGTGGTACTATATAATCCAAGGGTCTTAACTATTACATAGAAGCCCATTAAGGATTTAAGGTAGTACCTTTGAATATCCTTCTACGAATCCCTCATATGAAGATATGAAAGATTCTACGAGGATTTGGATAACGAATATCCAGAGTATACCAAAAACACAAAAATGCATAAATGAAAAACACCAAATATGTAAACACATAATCACATAACCACAAAATTGTTTGTTAATTTGTCTTGTTACTTGCGTACATGCATTTAAAGCACACTAGGAATCCATTCAGCGGATTTCATTTGGTACTTTAAACGTTATCAAGAATCTAACTATAAAGATAGAAAGATTTTTGAAGAGAAAATTCGATTTCAATTATAAAGAATCGAAATGTTCGAATTAAGGTACATAAGGAATCCAATTAAGGACTTTGATTTGAATGATAATCATCCATAAGGGTCTAAATGTGAAGATAAAAAGATCCCATATGGATTTTAGAAGTTGAAGATGTTTTGAAATCTTGCACTGGATGTGCTTAAGTCAAAACATAAGTAAAATGCTTATGAGGTTGAGATGCTAGATATGTCAAGGCGACATATGAAGCAGAATTTGAAGGTTAAGTAAATGTATGAGGAAAATATCTTTGGAAAACTATGCATGGGTTTCTAAAAATGTTTTTGAAACCTTATATATAATACATTTGAAATCATAAAGTAGGTGTACTAGGTGAGTATATTTATAAAAATATTTTAAAATCATGCAAGATGAATTTTGAAATTATGTATAAGGTTTTTGAAAATATGAATGATGCTTTTCGAAATTATGCACTTGATGAGAAAATGTATTGTGTTAATATTGTTTTCAGACTATATGAAATATTTTGAAATCATGAAGATTGTTTTGAAATACTTGTACTGTGTATGTTGAAAAATCAAAACGTAATGGGTATGAGATTTGAAAATATCCTTAGTTATCTAACCAAGGATTTTAAAGGCACAGATGTGCAGAAGCATGATTACTCATAATGTCACTTTATTTTTCTGTACTTCGTATCTTAGAATGAAACGAATACTTAAAATTTTCGAAGGAATCATGAGCGATCATTTGAAAGAGAGAATCACAAGAGTAGTTTGTAAGGAACATAGTTCCTTAATGTAGGTATTATAGGAAAAATCATACACACATGTAACTATACTTGTATATCAGAATTGTGAACAAAAACTTTTATTTATGAACAAGACATATTGTTTCACAATACACGAGAACAAAAGAAACAAAGGCATAAGACAGCAACCTCCTTTGTTCAGCCGAATTCTCATCCAAGGGTTGAATTTGCATTAGCAAGCTTTGGGCACTCCCTCAGGAAATGGCCCATCTCGCCACAATTGTAGCAAGACCCTCGTGAGAAACGAGCTTGAGCAGGATTGTCGCCAGCTTGATTTGGTACTGCTGTGGTTGGGCAAACCCTTGCTGTATGACCTATAAGTCCACAAATCTGACATTTGCGGCACCTCACACTAGCATGATGATGAAGGCTACATTGGTTGCACAAGGGTGCAGTTCCGTTGTATGACTTCCTAGCAGGGGGTTGAGCTGGTTGGTTGGGAATGGCTCGACCATTGTGAGCGACCACGGCGAAGTTTTGAGGAGCCTTTCGCTTCTTTGACTTCTTAGGCGATCGTTCATCCATGGTCTTTGATTCCCCGATTGGTTTCTTGGCTGGTGGTGCTGTCACTTGACTAGGTCCTGCCTGTCTTGGTGACTCTTGGGCGGCTTCATCCTGGAGACGATACATGGCAGTAGCCAATTCAACAGCCTTCAGGACTACTTCGCCTATTCGTAGGGTAAATTTGGCAGTCTGCTCGGATATCTGGGCGTCATCGTGATGAAGAGACATTCTAGAAGAAAATGAAAGACATAGGAAGAAACAAGTGGAAGGTTTTATCGGGTAATCAAAACAGAATGGTAACGCATAAAAATTGCGATCATTTGTTTGTTACCTAAGGTAAACAAATGAGATGGTGACTAATCAAAGTAAACAGGTCTTATTAATGTATCACTGAAGACATGCTCGCCTATAAGTGAACATTCATCCCAAGAATTCCCAGGTAAGCACAACTGGTCTCGCGTCTGATGAGATGTATACGAAGTGCTTGCCTAGACAGAAAACCCAGAATACAGGCATTCACCCTTCCAGTTTGCACGTGTTCACATTATTTAAAACCCAAAACCTTGACGAGATTTTGAAATTTCAAAGGGGTTCAAAACCATATAACAGAGGGTTCAAAACCTTACAATAGAGGGTTCAAAACCTAGAAATCAATCATCCTAGAACAGATGATTAGTTTTCAAAGCGGTTTTGAAATTTATGTTCTTGTTGTGGTCGTCGCCTAAGGATAGGTGACGGTATTGTTTTATGACTAAACGCAAGTAAACTCGCGTTAGGGTCCTAGAAAGGTTATAGACTAGGTCAAAGCATTACTAATAACCTAATTCCCTATAACCATTAGCTCTGATACCATCTTTTCTGTCACACCCCGACCACGTAGAACATACAAAACGTGGCGGAAACATCGGGGAGTGTTGTAACAGAATTAATGTTTCACAACCATGGAAATTAAAGTTTCGTTTTATTCATTAGAAGTGTTACAATGTCTAAACAAACATGGAAATACAACATAATTAACTAGTCTGCATCTTTTATTGTCACTAAGTGTAACAACTGTGCTTGTAATCACTATGAACAGTTCTATTATCAATAAAACAATGTTATTTGATCCCAAAGTTTGTTTGATTGTGTTTTACATTTTTCATGTTTTGACTTTTGTTCAATTCCAAACTCTACATCACTTTCTGGAGAGTTATACGCAAACTAGTGCGTAAACGTACTCAGTTTAATGCGAGAAATACTCCGGAACATCAACATATACTCAACATACCTTAAATAACCTTTACATAACTTAGAAATAAGTTTTGAAGGCTTTGGTATGGCAAAAACAAGTTAATTCGCTTACAGGGACTAAATATGACAAACTGCGAAAGTATGTCAATTTGAACTGTAACGAACATTCCGGAACATAACCATAAGTTAAACACACCTTAAATATCCTTTACATAGCTTAGAAATAGGCTTTGAGGGGTTCGGTGTGTTAAAATAAACTTTTGGGTCATTCAGGGACTAAACGTGTCAAAAAGTGCACAAGTTTGCATTTTCGCGCATAACTTACGTTCTGAATACATCCGGACATCCAAAATTTTATGAAAGCATGACTATATTATATTTTATTGTTCGCCTTAAGAAAAATCCATTCGTCGCGTCCTTTGGATCGTTTTTCGCGCTTATGCGCATTCCGTCGTAATTAAGCGAACATCGCGATCGTACGGCCAAACGAACCGACATCTGAGATATTTTTGAGCATGTTTTGAGTTCCCTATACTATAACTTCATTTTAGAGCCTTGAAATGAGGTTAACGGGGTCCAAACGCATCGAAAATCACTTAAACGGGCTGCAGGGACTAAACCTGTCACTTTTGAAACAATTCTGGAACTGGGAGGCAGTAGCGTAGCGCGAGCCCTAAGGGCCTACCCGTCGCGCTACGCGAGTGCATGATCTGACCAGATTCAATGTTTTAAACATCAGATTTTCAGCTGATTAATCCTCCACCACACATTCTCACATGTCTAGTCAGCGGATAAGAACCATTTTTAGCTACCATGAGTTTCCGACAAGTGTACGGGTTGGATCATGGCACGTTTTCCATGAAACGATCTCAACGGTGGACTAAAAACTATAAATACCCCAACACCCCCATTGCTAAACTTACAAGAAATTTGATTTGAGAAACTCTAAGTTGAAACATTTGTTTCATACCTGAGATTTTTGAATCGAGTTTAGCATTCGGGGACCCTTCGTAAGTATTCTTTCGTTCTTTTCCTTATTTTACTGCTTTTCGAGTCAGAAAGTCAAACTTTGTTTGACTTTCAGCGTTGACCAGTAATGGTCAATGCGAAGTTCGTTTGAACTTCACAACGTGATTGTAATCACGATGGTCATAGTCCCTTGGGACTATGCCTACTGATTACCACGTTGTCTAGGGTCGTAGGGTAAGCGATCTAATAAATCGCTTATACCTCGAACCCGACCCATTTGGTCGATCATTAGGATCCGACCAAACACATTAGGTGACCATAGTAGGTAGGGAATAACCTTCCGAGGTTATACCCTATGGTCACATCGTTTAAGTAGTTGTATGATAGGTAGTTTATATGCCTTAGGTAAATTACCAGAATACCCTTTTCATGTATAATTGGTAATTAAGCATATGTAACCTAAACCTTTGTCACATAACTGATTATGTAACATGTTTAGGCATATAACACTTGTCATAGGGCTAGTTAGGCGGTCCGAACGCGTTTCACGCGAACGACGCGTTAAAGTAGCATAAGCTACCTAAACGGGTCGTAATGGGTCGTAAACAATTATGTTAGGTTTCAATTAGTATGTAGGCTTTGTTGAACCATATTACACGAGTCTCCATACTCGTTTGGTTTACAAACCCTCATGCTACCCAATCTTCCGATTTAGGTCCGGTTTATTAACATAGTTACCTATATTAGGTGCCGTTTGATTCCGAGATCTATAGCATTACTTGGTGGTTATCTTTATACAACTGAGCAATCTCAAGTGAGTACATAGACCCCTCTTTTACTGTTTTCCAAACTGTTTTGGGGTGAAACACATGTGCCTACTTGTTACTTTCGTGCTTTCCTGTTTTCACATCATATACATGCTATGTTCGTTAGTACATTATAGTACATGATTTCATTTCATCTTATGCTAGGTGTGCCCATTGTGTGCATTACTTAGTACATTGTTTTACATGACATTTCCTGCTAGGTGTGCCCATTATGTGCATTACTTAGTACATTGTTTTACATGACATTTCCTGCTAGGTGTGCCCATTATGTGCATTACTTAGTACATCGTTTTACATGACATTTCACGCTATGTATGTTCATTTGATTACATACTTAGTGCATTGTTTTCACATGCTTACATTTTGGTATGACATTTGGTTTGTTTACATGGGACAATACATTCATTAACATTAGCTACGCCGTTCGTTAGTAGGTAGTGGTACCATAGGAATTGACAACTCCCGTTCCGGACATCCCAGGGAAAGGGGATGAAAGGAATGACCGAATTCGATGATATAAGACAGATAGACCTTTAATTTGTTTAAAGGGTTTATCACCACAATCACAAGGCTTGGATGTATGCATTTTCACAATACCGCATAAATGTTCATATTAAATATTTGCATGCATTTTTCCACAAAGACATAAGATTGATTTAAACCATGTTTTACTTCAACATTTTGTTTTTGTGCATATGGTTTAGTTGAGACATTTCACTTGCCATACATGACATTTTGACATAGACATTTTACACAAAGACATTTGACAAAGACATTTGACATGGATATTTGACATAGACATTTGACATGGATATTTGACATTGACATTTGACATGGTTTACATTTGACACATAACATGTTTGACAATTGTTTCACACTACATGATTTACATCTTGACATGAACACTTTGACATATTATTCAATACATTTGATAATTGGTTTAAACATAGACTTCTTACATTGGTTGGTATGGTTTGATTAAGTGATTAAGTAACGATGCGTGTGTAATATGATACAAGCATGGTGGATACGCCGCTGGTACTTCCTATATATAAGTGTTTGTATGGTATTACATGTCGTAACGTTATTTGAATCATTTCAATATTGAGACATAGAACATTTTATACAAATAATATACTTTTCACAAGACATTGATTTACAAACAACTTATCTTATACAAACACATTTTTACATGGTTATTTGTTTAACCTGACATTTACCTATACATATCATCTGATCTTATTGTTTTCAAATGATTTACATGACAAAGCAAATTACAAGGTTCATGACTAAACATTTTCCTTAAACATAAGTCATGAATCCTATTTTCACAAAACCTATGTATCTCACAGGCATTTTTATGCTGACGTACCTATTTTCACATGTGTTTTCAGGTGCTTTTCCATAGGATGTTGATCATGATACTAGGGCGGACCTGTGCCTTAGAGACTTTAAAAGAAGATAGACTATGTTTAATTATGTTCTGAACTCTTTAATTTCTTGTTTGAAACAATGTAACACCTTTGTTTATAAATAAAATACAACTTTGTATGCCATGGTTATGAAACAATTAATTCTGTTGCAACACTCCCCGATGTTTCCGCCACGCTTTGTATGTTATACGTGGTCGGGGTGTGACACTAAGGCCCATGTCCGCCTAAGTGTATCTTGATCATCTTATGCAACAGCTCCTGAAAAACACATGTGAAAATATGGTACGTCAGCATAAAAATGCCGGTGAGATACATAGGTTTTGTGAAAATAGGTTTCATGACTTATGTTTGAGAAAATGTTTAGTCATGAACCTTGTTATTTGCTTTGTTTTGTAAATCATTTGAAAAACGATAAGATCAGATGATATGTATAAATAAATGTAAGGTTAAATGAATAACCATGTAAAATGAATTTGTATAAGATAAGTTGTTTGTAAAACAATGTCTTTGTGAAAAGTATGTTATTTGTATAAAATGTTCTATGTCTCAAACTGAAATGATTCAAATAACGCTACGACATGTAATACCATACAAACACTTATATATAGGAAGTACCTGCGGCGTATCCACCATGCTTGTATCATATTACACACGCATCGTTACTTAATCACTTAATCAAACCAAACCAATCAACGTAAGATGTCTATGTTTAAACCAATTGCCAAATGTATTGAATAATATGTCAAAGTGTTTATGTCAAGATGTAGATCATGTATTGTAAAACAAATGTGATATGTATGGCTAGTGAAATGCATCAACTAAACCATAGGTGAAATGCACAAAACAAAGTATTGAAGTAAAACTTGGTTTAAATCAAAGTTATGTTTTGTGGGAAATGCATGATCAAATGTCAATCATGTTAAAATGTCTATGTCAAATGTCTATGTCAAAATGTCTATGTCAAATGTCTATGTCAAAATGTCATGTATGGCTAGCGAAATGTGTCAACTAAACCATATGCACAAGAACATAGTATTGAAGTAAAACTTGGTTTAAATCAACGTTATGTCTTGTGAAAATGCATGCTATACTGAATATGAACATTTATGCGGTGTGTTATAATGCATACATCCAAGCCTTGCGACTGTGGTGATAAACCCTTAAACGAATTAAAGGATTATCTGTGTAAATATCATCGAATTCGGTCATTCCTTTCTGTCCCCTTTCCCTGGGATGTCCGGAACGGGAGTTGTCAATTCCTATGGTACCACTACCTACTAACGAATGGCGTAGCTAATGTTAATGAATGTATTGTCCCATTTAAACGAACCAAATGTCATACCAAAATGTAAGCATGTGATGAAATGAATCTGTACTAAGTATGCAACAAATGAACATACATAGCATGTGATGTGATGTGATGTGATGTAAAACAATGTACTAAGTAGGCACACAATGGCATACATAGCATAAAATGTGATGTAAAACGATGTACTAAGTAGGCACGCAATGGGCATACATAGCATAAAATACAATGAAATCATGTACTATAAGTGTACTAATGAACATAACAAGCATATGATATGAAAATATGGAAAGCATGAAAGTAACAAGTAGGCACATGTGTTCCACCCCAAAACGTTTGGAAAACAGTAAAAGAGGGGTCTATGTACTCACTTGAGATTGCTCAGTAGTCCTTGAGTAACAACCAAACAAAGCTAGAGATCACGGAAATCAAACGGCACCTAATATAGGTAACTATGTTAATTAACCGGACCTAAATCGGAAGATTGGGTAGCATTAGGGTTTGTAAACCAAATGAGTGTAGGAACTCATATGATATGGTTTAACAAAGCCTACATACTAAATGAAACTTAACCTAAGTGCTTTCGACCCATTACGACCCGTTTAGGTAGCTTATGCTACTTTAACGCGTCGTGCGCGTGAAACGCGTTCGGACCGCCTAACTAGCCCTATGACAAGTGTTATATGCCTATACATGTTACATAATCAGTTATGTGACAAAGGTTTAGGTTACATATGCTTAATTACCAATTATACATGAAAAGGGTATTCTGGTAATTTACCTAAGGCATATAAACTACCTATCATACAACTACTCAAACGATGTGACCATAGGGTATAACCTCGGAAGGTTATTCCCTACCTACTATGGTCACCTAATGTGTTTGGTCGGATCCTAATGATCGACCAAATGGGTCGGGTTCGTGGTATAAGCGATTTATCAGATCGCTTACCCTATGACCCTAGACAACGTGGTAATCAGTAGGCATAGTCCCAAGGGACTATAACCAACGTGATTACACTCACGTTGCGAAGTTCAAACGAACTTCGCATTGACCGTAACTGGTCAATGTAGAAAGTCAAACAAAGTTTGACTTTCAGACTCGAAAGACTCGAAAAGCAATAAAAGAACGAAAGAATACTTACGAAGGGTCCCCGAATGCTAATCTAGATCACAACAACTCAGGTATGGAACAATGGTTCCAACTTAGAGTCATTTAGATCAGATTCTAGTGGTTTAAGCAATGGGGGTGATGGGGTATTTATAGTGTTCGGTCCACCGTTAAGATCGTTTCTTGGAAAAGGGGAAACAATCTAGCCCATACACTTGTCACCAAGTTGTGGTACCTTAAAAATGGTCTAAATGAGCTGAATGTGCAGTTGGGAGTATGTGGATGAGGTTTAAACAGCTGGAATTAGCTGACTAAGCGTTCTTATCTGATCAGGGAGGCTGAGGCGGGCCGCCTAAGATTTAAGCTTGGCTGAGGCGGGCCGCCTAGCTCTTCAGATCAGAAAACAAGTTTCAGAAATGACAGTTTCAGCCCCTGCACGTGTTTAAGCCCATTTCCAGCACTTCTAAGGCCCGTAAAGCCAACTTTAAGGCCCTAAAATGATGCCTAAACATTGTGGACATGAAACATGCTCAAAAATATGTCGGATGTTGGTTCGTTTGGTCGTACGAACGCGATGTTCGCTTAATTACGACGGAATGCGCATAAGCGCGAAAAACGATCCAAATGACGAAACGAATGGATTTTTGGCAAGCCAAACACTAAAGCATAATATAGTCATGCTTACATAAATTTTTGGATGTCCGGATGTATTCAGAACGTAAGTTATGCGCGAAAATGCAAACTTGTGCACTTTTTGACACTTTTAGTCCCTGAATGACACAAAAGTTTATTTTAGCATACCGAACACCTCAAAGCCTATTTCTAAGCTATGTGAAGGGTATTTATGGTATGTTTAACTTATGGTCATGCTCCAGAATGTCTGTTACAGTTCAAATTGGCATACTTTCGCTGTTTGTCAACTTTAGTCCCTGTAAGCGAATAAACTTGCTTTTGGCATACCAAAGCCTTTAAAACTTATTTCTAAGTTATGTAAAGGTTATTTAAGGTATGTTAAGCCTATGTCACTATTCCGGAGTGTTTGTTGCATTAAACTGGTTATATTTACGCATTGGTGCGCGTATAACCTTCCAGAAAGCGATTTAGAGTTTGAAATAGAACTAGAATTGATATGTGCAAAAGATACACATATTTTTACAAATCCCAAGTATGAAATACAATATTTCATTGCTACAGTATTTTTTTTGATGGCCGTGGAGGCACAGGTGTTACATTAATCAATATTTGTTATGTCGGAGTTGCTTGTAGAGATATTAATGTATGGTATTTTTACAAAACTTTCTGCAAGAGATATAGGTCGTTGCAAGTTGGTGTGCAAAAAATGGTTGTCTATCCTGTCCACACCGGAGTTTCCATTAATTCATTGTCGTAGTACGTCACCGTCAGCTACCAAGTGGGTGCTTGCGAAATTAGATCGTTGTGGTTCTCTTGAAAAATTGTTTTATGCATGCACGGGCTTTTGTGGTCCTAAAATGATGTCTGTTAAACCATTCAAAACCCGACCAGATGAATTGATGATATTAGGGAGTTTGGATGGAATGTTATGTGTGTGCCTGGAAGAGACTTGTCAAATTTTAATTTGGAATCCTCTTACACAGGCAAGTACAACTTTTCCATCATGTGAATCACATGGTTTCTTCAAAAAAGATTCTGATTCTGCTGCTTTCTATGTGGATTCTGCAAATGAGTACAAGGTTTTACATGTTATAAGAAGACGTGGCACAGAGGCAGTTTATATTTATTCTACCCGACTACATACCTGGAGGAAAATTACGGACGTTCTGTCTGTTAAGCATGGTGGAAAATGGTCATTAGGTACATTGTGTGGGGATGGTGTATATTTCATTGTTGATTCATGTTCTGGTGATTGTGTGCAGTCAATTGTACGTTTTGATGTTAACCTAGAGCAATTTTCAAGTGTTCCATTACCATGTGATTTTTATGGTGGAGGTTTTGATGGATCTTTGGTCAGTATTGCTGGGCAACTTCACATTTTTATGCGTTATAAATATGATATGTATTTAGTTGGTTTGTGTAAGTTGGGATATGAAGAATGGATTAACTTATGGGTTCTGCCTTGTATTGGTGTTGTTCCATCGAGTTTCCTCGGGTTTGTAGAGTATGTAGAGTCTACTGATGAAATGCTGTTGATGACTACTTGTGGGGATATTTATATGTTAGATATGAAAACTATGCAAGTTGGGTACTACTTTCCTTGGAAGTACATGACTGTCTTACAAGGGTCTGTCTATTTTGAGAGCCTTGTGTTTCCAAATTACTAAAGGTATCAAGCTTCTGTTCTTCTTTGTGTTTTGATGTATCATGTTTGGTTATAGTTTATGTTAATGTCTTTAGTATTTTAGTAATTTAATGTTAATATAGTGGTTTATTGTGTAAGGATCTTATAATGTTCGATATTATGTTTTATTATTTGATATATGGATGATGTTTAATGTAGTATTATTTAATATATTAATGATGTGTAATGTAGTTTATGGTTCGGGTAGTGTAACAAATTGTATACAGGTTTTGTGTTTTTGATTTGGCATTATATATACAGATTGTTAAATGATCAAGTCAACTCTATTGTGGTTTGCAAGTTAAACCATTAAGAAAGCTACATCCAAAATGATCGTATCACTAACAACATTAATTGAAAATCCTAAAAGTTATAGTGATTTCATATTCAATTTTTAAATAACCAAAAGTTTTTTTAAGTTCAAATTATAAACATAAACTCAAAGTTATGATTAATTATCCAATTGTAACCTAAGCTTAAAGTTTATCATATTTTATTATAAGTTCAAATTAGAAACATAAACTCAAAGTTATGATTAATTATACAATTGTAACCCAAGCTTAAAATTTATCATATTTTATTAAATTCATTGAAACATTTCAAACAGCATGGGTCCATTTTTGTGTTTGTCACCGGAAGTCTTGCAATGTTTTTTTATTTTTGGTTCCATGTTATTGAAAAAAAGTCAATCTGAATTTAGAATTCATGTCATTGTTTTTGAAAACACATATAATACATAAAAAAGATACTACATTTAAAATATTCTAAAAATAATATTTTGGTTATTTAGTTGATTAATAAAAGACAAAACAATATCTTGAATTGTGTTATGGATAATGTTAATTGTGTTTTTTGCAACAGGCATCCAGTGACTTGAGTCAAGATGAGATTAACTTAACTATTACATTAAAATGTATGCAGATATAAATATTTTTATCACTATACGTCGTTTGAACATAACTTAAAATTTTGATGTGTTGTTTTAAACTATTGATTATAGCTCACGTAGTGTCTCATTTATTCAATTTATTAAAAAAGAAAAGAAAAAGAAAAACAAAACGTGGTTGGTTAGTTGTCATCTTTTTTTGACGAAATAAATGGTGTGGTGACATAATTTATGAATCTTCCACGTATTTTCAGTTAGCAAGGTATCCATGTTTTATGCTCAAGTTTGTTAGAGGTGCATATATATATATGATTATATGTATGTATGTATAAATATAATCGTAAAGGAATATTTGAATTCTTTAACCTCTGATTATATCATTCGTTTGTATAATTATATCTGGTTTCCGTCGTTTTAACTTTTAAATAAAAGTTGGTCGATGAGGTAGTTTGGCAGTTACAGATGGATGTCTTGTATATGACTGTTTTGAAATTCGGTTTCAAACGAAAGTGTGAAGTGTTGCATGGAAGTTAAGATTAATTATCTAGAGCGATTTTAGTACTCATGTTTGTTTTTTATTTTTCTATGTCTCTTATTTCTGGTTTTTTTTTTCTTTTTTTTTGTAGGATAGTATTTTAGTTTGTATAAAAGCGGCTTTTGTTTCAGTTATTGTATTTGTTACAATTAAAGTTAGGCCATCTTTACAGAAAAGAGTGTTTGATTTATATAGTTTGGGTTGTGTTTGTGCTTTTTTTTTCCACTTAAACAAGTTTACATTGATAATCAGAATTTAGTAAAAAAAGTAAGCTTTAATAAAAAAAACAATGCCTTTATTAGAGCTTAATATTGTATAAAATATACATACAACTACAAATAGTATATAAGGACTATTGCAATAGGGTAACGTACTATTCTAAACATAGTGATTTCGTATAAGCACAATCTTTTCCATAATAAAACACAATGTAATCAACATCATAAATGGTATAGGACAATATTAGTATATATTATTACATTTCTATAAAAACACGTTTTGTTTAAAAAAACTTAAGTTAGGTTAACACACCTAATGTTTGTAATTATAATTAGCATTTTAAGTTATGCATTCATTTGTAGTAGTTTCGTGTTTACTTTGTTTTTGTATAAAATATATAATATTATCTAATTAAAGACAATTATAATTCCTACAATTATGGTGCATGTTCAAAAACTACCCATTATGTTGCCCCATTATTATTTGAACTTTGATAACCGTTTTTAATAACCCAACTGTTGTCTTAATATTTTTTACTACAGTTCTTTAGTTTCCCTTATCAATAGGTTTTGAAAAGTTGTAGTTGGAAACGAAGTATCAAAGGAGCTACTATCTATTTAGCAATGTATGTGTGATTTTGTTTTTCATAGTGTGTATAGGTGTTTCATATTCATATTTAATTTCATTGCTTTCTTTTGTTGTTACATGTATTTAATGGTTGGTTGCATGTCTTCTTATAGCTATGTTTGTTGCTATTGTGTTTTGTTAATTTAAATTATGTAGTATAAATAATAGATTAGGGTATAGCTTGACAATTAATAGCGTATTTATGATCGAGATGTTTGCTTTACCTGCATGAAACAGTGTTATGTTCTAAGTATGTATATAGATCCGATGGTGTTTCTATATAATAGTCGTCTATTTTCTTGGAGTGATATCAAGTATGGATACGGTGTTTTGTGCTTATGTAATGATGGGTTGTGAGATGGTATTTTGGAGTGCATTATACGCAAAACAAGTTTATACAGTGATAACAGGAAGTTTACTACAAAATATTTTCACATGTTGTTGGTTTATCTGTTGATTCTTCTAACAAATGTCAGAGCTTGCATATAGTGTGTAAGGCTGGTGCGCATTGGTTGTTTGGTATAATCCATGATATTATGTACGTATGGATTGGTAAGTATTGTGTAGAGCTTCCAGTATGTAATAGCTATCAGTATGAGTAGTTGAGGTATTTAAGGACTAGATATGAAGAGGAAGAAGATGGAGAATAAAACATTGACATTATTCATCAAGTGGTATCAAATGAATGTTGTTTGTATACAGATCTTGGTGGTATGGATAGTGTTAATATTAACCATGGTATTGCAAGTGATTCTGAAATATTATCAACACTGTCTTCTTCATCTATGTCGACATTTCGATCTGATGAAACATCCCGTAATATTAGACGTCGTGGTCGTCCTCGATTACGAGATCGCCCTGCTGGTTCAAACATTGAAAATATGCCAGTTCAACGACGTTGTTATGGTACGTATTGTTAATTTTTTTTTATGCCAAGTAATGTAAACGTGTTCATGTTTTTAGGACACATCTGATTATATCTATGTGTATTGCAGTTGGCCCAAATTCAAATCAATTCCATGGAACTAATTCAATGAATAGTGATGCACGTTTTGTATCACATTCTTTAACTTCGGAGTTTGTTTCAGCATCATCGCCATCTATGCACAACCGGAGGTCATCTTGTGCTGGTGTTTACCAAGATGAAAACTCATCAAGTATGGATTGTTCATTGATAACTGTTAGTTGTTTGAATGCCTCATTAAAATGATAAATATAACTTTCTCTTATATGATTGTTTTATTTTGTATAGGAGATGTATCATATTGGGATTGTGGAATTACAGAATATGTATGTCCTTATTGCAAAGCGATCTTGTGGTATGGTGAGAGAAGTACTAAATATCTTGCTTCGTCTAATCCAACTTTCTCTATTTGTTGTGGTAAAGGCAAGGTTGTTTTACCTTTACTTCGGCATGCTCCGGAACCATTGCGGCGGCTTTTACAGCTGAATGGTGAACCGCGATCTAAGGTGTTTAAAGAGAATATCAAGCTTCTAAATTCAATGTTTTCGTTTACTTCTACTGGTGGTAAAGTCTGTTCGGATGTTAATGATGGAAGTGGTCCCTATACATATGTGTTGAATGGACATAATCATCATAGGATTGGTACTTTGTTACCTCAGCATATTGATGGACGGCCAAGATTTGCACAACTATATATTTATGACACAGAAAATGAGGTTGACAATCGATTAAAAGCAGTTGAGAAGTGTATTCAGTCTGGGAATGATGATGCATGTATTCGAAGTTTAGTTAATGATTTAATTAAAATGCTTAATCGGCACAATCCATTAGTTCAGAGCTTTAGGATGGCCAAAGAAAGATTTACTCACTTTTCGCAGCAACCTGTTAGACTTAGACTGCTTGGTACACGAAGAAGGGATGCGAGACAGTTTAATTTGCCTACGGTCAATGAAGTTGCTGCATTGATTCCGGGTGATGGTAATCCTACAGATTGCCGTGATATTATTGTTGAAGACCGTGGTAGTACAAATGCGAAACGTATTTCTGAACTTCATCCCAGTTACATGTCGTTGCAATATCCATTACTTTTCCCGTATGGAGAAGATGGTTTTAATGTGGGCATTCCTCTAAGTAATATTAGTGTTGAAAGTAAAAGAAAAAATGTTTCATTGAGAGAATACTATTGTTTTCGGTTGATGGTTAGAATGGGAGAAGGTAAAACATTGCATAGTTCTGGCCGGTTATGTCTTACATTTGTTGTTGATGCATATACGCAAGTGCTTGAACATGACTTACAATGGTACAAGACTCATCAGACAACAATTCGTTCGGAGTTGTATAATGGGTTGCATGATCGTATATTAGAAGGTGAGACAAACTGTGATTCTATAGGTCGACGTGTTGTGTTGCCAGCGTCCTTCACCGGGGGGCCTAGGCATATGATACAACAATATCAAGATGCGATGGCAATTTGTCGTTTGGCTGGTATTCCGGATCTTTTTATTACCATGACGTGTAACCCAAAATGGCGTGAAATTCAACAGCATTTGCAGGAAAACACAGTGGGTCACTTAGTATCTGAAAGACCTGATATTGTTGCACGGGTATTTAAGATCAAACTTGATGAGCTCATGAAAGACATAAGGAAAAAGCATCATTTTGGTGTTCCTAAAGCGGGTAAGTTAAATGAATTTTATTCTCAATGGTTGTATGTTAACATGTGATTAATGTGTTATTATGATGTGTGTTAAAATATTGTGTTTTTTTTTCTGTCTTTGCAGTTCTTTACTCAATAGAGTTTCAAAAACGTGGTCTGCCACATTGCCACATTCTTGTGTTTCTTAGTCAAGCTGATAAAATTTCTTCACCGGATGAAATTGATAGATTTATATCTGCTGAGCTGCCTTCTGAATCGGGTGACCCAATCGGTTTTTTAAATGTTGGTACTCATATGATGCATGGTCCATGTGGTAACCTTAGACCTTCAAGTCCTTGTATGAATGATGGCAAATGTACTAAAGGATTTCCGAAGAGTTATTGTGAGGAAACTTTTATTAGAAATGATGGGTGGCCGTCGTATCGACGACGTAATAACTCACGTAAAGTTCGTGTTGGTCGGCAAGATATTATGCTAGATAATGGATATGTTGTTCCTTATAATCGTGCGTTGCTTATAAAGTATGGTTGCCATATCAATGTTGAATGGTGTAACCAAGGAATGTTGGTTAAATATCTTTTCAGCTATATTAACAAAGGTCAAGATCGTGCTACCGCAGTATTGGAAGGTCAAGGTGGGAGAACAACATTTACATCACTTTTAAATCATGAAAATGAGATTGAGCAGTACATGAATTGTAGGTATATTTCAGCATCAGAGGCGTGTTGGAAGATATTTGAGTTTGACATGCATTATCGTTCAGTGGCTGTTGAAAGACTCCCATTTCATGAAGAAGGGTGTAATAGAGTATATTTTAAGGATCATGAGCAAATTTCTAATGTTTTACAACGAACAACAGCTGCAATGTCAAAGTTTACTGAATGGATGGCTGCAAATGAAAGGTATGAGTTTGGCCGGACATTGACGTATGCCGAATACCCAACTTTGTTTACATGGCATGAGAAGGAAAGAGTGTGGGAGCCCCGTAAAGGTTCATTTCAAACTATTGGACGTATATATTATGTAAGTCCTACGATGGGTGAAAAGTATTATCTTAGAATGCTATTAAATGTTGTGCGTGGTCCGAGAAGTTTTAAAGAGATTCGAACTGTTGACGGGGTGGAACATCCAACGTATATGTCCGCTTGTAAAGCATTAAGTCTTTTGGGTGATGATGTTGAATGGGTTGATGCTGTACGCCAGGCTTATCATTGGCAATTTGGGGATCGCCTTCGTGAATTGTTTGTTACAATTTTGTTATTTTGTACTGTTAGTGATCCTCGGCAATTATTTTTTGATTGTTATGAATACCTATCAGAGGACATTCTTCATAAATATCGAACAATTTTGAAAAAATTTTCATTGAATTTCTCAGATGCTGAAATATTGAATTATACTATGAAAGAGATTGAACAAGTGTTGATTCAGAGTGGCCGGTCGTTGACTTCCTTTCCAACCTTACCGCAGATTGACCATACTTCGGAAGATAGATTTATCAACAGGTTGGTTCAATTTGAGAGAATGTATGATGCTAATGAGGAAAGGACACGTTTTATTAAGCAATACGCTGCGTTGAATAGTCAACAAAAGGAAGTGTTTGATAGTATATATTCTGCTGTTCAGGCTAGAAAAGGAGGCGTATTTTTTGTGTTAGGTAGTGGAGGAACTGGGAAAACGTTCTTATGGACGACCCTTATAGCTCGTATTCGATCAAATAATGAGATAGTTTTGACTGTTGCGTCATCTGGTATTGCTTCCTTATTACTACCGGTGGGCGTACAACACATTCTCGGTTTCGCATCCCTATTGAAGTTGATAAGGACTCTTGTTGTGCCATTGATGTTGGTTCAGATTTGGCTAAGTTAATCAATTATGCTTCACTTATTATTTGGATGAAGCACCTCTACAACATCGCCATGTATTTGAAGCTGTTGATCGAACATTGAGGGATGTGTGTCGAGACAGCATGGCTGGTGCTGAGCATAAAGTATTTGGTGGAAAGGTTGTCGCATTTGGTGGTGACTTTCGGCAGATACTTCCTGTTGTTCAGTTTGGTTCACGGAGTGAAATTGTTGCTTCAGCGATTAACAAGTCGCCGAATATATGGAGGTCATGTAAAGTGTTTTCTTTGACAACTAACATGCGTTTACATGATCCAAGTATTTTTGGTAGGGATCTTATTCAAATGCATGAATTTAGTAAATGGCTTTTAGACATGGGGACTGGTTGTCTTCCTTCAGTTTCTGTGGATGGATCAGATGATGATACATGGATTCATATACCAAGAGATATGTTAATTTCTGTAACTGATAAACATCTTGAGTCCGTTGTGTTAAATACGTTCCCTAATATTATGAACAGATTTAATGATGTCGATTACTTGAAGGAACGTTGCATTCTTTGTCCGACTAATGATGAAGTTGATACGATTAACCAACATGTTCTTGAGAAGATACCAGGTGAAATGTATACATTGTTTAGTGCTGATGAGATATGTGTGAGTACACAAAATGTTGAAGAATTGCGTGCTATGTATGCTCCTGAGTTTCTTAACAGTTTGAAATTTTCTGGAGTTCCGAATCATGTACTACATCTCAAGGTTGGTGCACCTGTTATTTTGTTGCGTAACCTAAACATGCAACGTGGCTTGTGTAATGGGACGCGGTTGGTTGTAAGTCAAATAAGTCGTCGTGTTCTTGAATGTACGATTATTACAGGCCCACATGTTGGAGAGAAAGTATTCATTGGTAGAATTGATATGACTCCAAGTAATTCGTCTTGGCCTTTTGAATTTAAGCGGCGACATTTTCCTATAAAAGTTTGTTTTGCTATGACTATTAACAAAAGTCAAGGCCAAACTTTTAATAATGTTTGTGTTTACTTAGTAAAGCCTGTGTTCTCCCATGGACAGTTATATGTTGCTGCATCTCGTGTAACATCTCGTGCTGGACTAAAGTTCTATGTGGATAATAAAGAAAAATGTCCTAACAATATGAATAAAAATGTTGTGTACAAGGAAGTTTTTTATAATTTGCCATTATCGCCAGCTGATAGTATTGTGTAATTGGTGTTGTCAAACTAGGTTGTTCAAAGGTAACATGTTTTCTTTGTTGAGTATTATTAGCCTTGTGTGTATGTATATGGGTCTATATGTGTAGTCTTTGTTTATAGTGTTATGGATTATATGTGTGATGTTGATTGCAGTCTTATATATATTTGCAGCTTATTACTTTATAAAATGAATCGTGCAAGTATTTCGGATTTACGTGCTTATTTTACCAACAACTGGCAAGTTGATGTGTTGGTCTCGCGTGCTTGGACATCGTTCAACCCTAAAACAAATCGTATCCTTTCGTTTGACATGATTCTATCTGATGCACAAGTAAGTATTTCTTTGTAATGCAATATTGTTTAGTTTTTGATTTTACATTGGTAATTATCTAATCTTAAAATGTATATGGTTTTTCAGGGTTCATCTATTCATGCAAAGATTCCATCTAACTTGCTGAGGTTATTTCAGAATGCGTTTAAAGAGGGATGTGTTTACAGGATTCGTAAGTTTGTTGTTCATAAGTATAGTACCATGTATCGTCCATTGCGGTGCGATATTTTCATTCAGTTCTTGTATTCAACAAGTATTACTACTTGTCCGACGCATCCGTCTGTCTTCAGACGATATGTGTTTGATTTTCTTCCATTCAATCTGTTAGCCGATCGTGTTAATGATGACAAATATCTTACAGGTATGTATGCATTTTATTCTGTTAGTTTTTTATTCTTCAAGTTTTCTAATGTTATATATATATATGTGTGTGTGTGTGTGTGTGTAGATGTTATTGGCGTTCTTAGGGAATGGGGCTCTGTTCAGTATCAATTGGAATCTGTTTCATCTTGCAATCCTGGTGTACGAAACATTGTTATCTCTGACACCAAGTATGTTAGTGTTGTCTATATTAATTCTTTCGTCTTTATTGTTTATTTTTACTATCTCATTCTTAAATATATATAATTCAGTGATATGAAGGTGAATGTTTCATTATGGGGACACTTGGTGAATCAGTTTAGCGATGGTTATATTCGAAGAATTGCAAAAAATACAGTTGTTATTATTTTGTCATCTTGCAAAGTTCGATCTTACAAGGGTATGGTGTTATGTATAGGATATGTTGCATTGTTAATTTTGATTATTTATAACTTATGTTTAAATGTTTGTATTGAATTAGGTTCTACAAGTTTAATGACAACTGTGGCGACTCAAATTTACTTGAATCTTTCTATACCTGAAATTGATGCCTACAGGATTATGTAATTATGTGATTTGGCATGTTTTATTAGATGCATTATTATTTTATGTTTTATATATGTTGTATTTTTTGTTTTCAGTGAGTCTCCTCAAATTACTATCATTGAAGACAATGCAGCCACCTTTCAAATTACGAGTATTGCAAACATATACAGCCTTCTTACAGCAGGAGATGTGGCTGAGGTATTGTATTGCTAATACACCCAAATAAATTATTTTTTGTTAGTTTTTTTACTTTTAATCATTAGTTTTTGACTTTAAATCATGTACAGGGAACAATTTTCAACATTGATGCAAACATAAGTGGTGTGGAAATGCATAGTGATTGGAAATATGTTAAGTGTAACAAATGTCGTAAGAAGGCGTCAATGGTTGACGGTTACTATTTGTGTTGGAACTGTGAAGAAGATGTTGTCAATCCACATTATGTGTAAGTTTTTTTAATATTTTATTTGTTGTTTGTTTTTCGTTTTATTAATCGTTTCTGTTTTGCAGATACAAATTGGAACTTTGTGTTACTAATGGTACCAATGATGAGATGACATGTGTTGTTTTTAATGAAGCTGCAGTATCTCTACTTAAAATATCTGCTGATGAGTTAGTTAATAAGTCTTTGTCAGAGGTTTATTTTACATTTCCTTTTACAATTATTAGTTGTTGAATTTTTTGCATGATTAGTATATATTAGTTTGTTCAGTTGTGTTGATAGCTTATTATGTTTTTTGTAGGGTGTTGATGATCCAAATTGGATAGAATCGTATTTGAATGAAAATTTATGTTCTCGAAGGGTTATTTTTGTTATTAAGATCGATCCCTATAATTTACCGCCTAAATTTTCCAACCGTTTTACTGTTTCTAAATACCTCGGAGATGATATCAATGCGCTTATACAGCCTAGGTCTATATCTACAACTGCTGACACTGCCAATCCTCCATCAGCTGGTGTTCTTCAAATTGATGAGGAAACCGAAATGTGTGCAAAGATCAAAGATGTTGAATGGGAGATGGCTGATGAAGTATTTAGCTCATTAGTTGATAATGTTGTTACACCGTCAAAGCAATCATCGGTAACTCTTTATGTTTTTTGTTTTTTATTTTCAATATGTATTTGTGGTTTGGTTTTTTGTGAGTTTCAAACTTTTAATTGTTTTCATGACTGTATTAACTTTGTAATATAGGTTACTGTTACTATTATTTTAATATTACTTAATATGGTTAATTAGAGTTAGTTTAATTATTGGTTTGTTTTCTTAGGTTATTGTTGGTAATGGGCGAGATGCTAGCCTTAGCCAAAGTGTTGTACAGGTAAATGATTTGTTTTATTTGGGTTTAAGTGACTTTACCTTAGTAAGTTGGTTTGTTTGATAATAGTAACATTACTTCATAGATGATATCAATGTGCTTATACAGCCTAGGTCTATATCTACATCTGTTGACGCTGCCACTCCTCCATCAGCTGGAGTTCTTCAAATTGATGAAGAAACTGAAATGTGTGCAAAGATTAAAGATGTTGAATGGGAGATGGCTGATGAAGTGTTTAGCTCAGTAGTTGATAATTCTCTTACACCGTCAACGCAGTCATCGGTAACTCTTTATGTATTTTGTTTTTTATTCTCAATATGTGTTTGTGGTTTGGTTTTTTGTGAGTTTCAAACTTTTAATTATTTTCATGACTTAATTAACTTTGTAATATAAGTTACTGTTATTGTTATTTGATTAATGGTTCGTATGTTACGTTTAGATTATTGGAGATAACAAGACAGCTGGCAACCATTTGCAATCTGAAGTAGAGGTTAAGTGTATTTTTCTCTAAACTTTATAGTATTAGTTAGCTGGAAATTGATTTTGATGTTATATATAGGTTATTATTGATACGGAGGTAAATGATTGCCTTACTAAAGCGAGACTTCAGGTAAATGATTCTTTTATTCGGATGTGTATTTTTATGTACTTTGAATGTAATATTGGTTGTTTTGTTATGGCAGGATATTGGTAATGATAAGAAGCATGATGACAGTTTTGGTCAATCTACGATGGAGGTGAATAAATCGATTTATTTTTATGTTATTTTGTTGGTTATTTTTTTTATGTACTTTGAATGTAATATTGGTTGTTTTGTTATGGCAGGATATTGGTAATGATAAGAAGCATGATGACAGTGTTGGTCAATCTGTGATGAAGGTGAATAAATTGTTTTATTTTTATCTTATTACGTTGGTTATTTTTTTAGTGTAACATGTTGGTTTGTTGCATTTAGGGTATTGTTGGTACTGAGCAATATGAGGGCTATGCCAGACAAATCAATAAAGAGGTAATTGGTTTTTTGTATATCATTTTAATAATTTAGAAATTATAGAAGTGTTTCATGTTGTCTATGTTTCATGTAGGGTGCTGTTCAAAATGATCAAATGACTGATTCTAACAAAAGTCATATAGGAGTGCAAGATGCTGTCAACAATATGTCTAATTCAACGGTTGGTGGTTCTATGGTTGCTAAACAAATTGGAGGGAACTACAAGAAGAGACTTAGGAATAATTCGGAGAAGGTGAAACGCGTTAAGAAGTAGTTTGTTTCCGTCGTTGTCTGTTCACATTCCATAAACGGTTTATGCTTATGTTTTTTATTTTATTTTAATGCAGTTAGTATGTTTGTGTGTTCAAGTAATTTGTTAACTTTATGTTTGTACCTTGTAATGCCGTTTTTGTGATTGCGAAATGTTTTGTTTTCTTTGTTTTTTTTTTTGTATTTACTTTCAAAGCTTTTGACTGGTGTATTTTGTGTGACTATTATTTGTATTAGGCTGTTATTAATGTTCATAGATGTCAATTTGTGTGTAGATAATAGTTAATTACTTTTGTAATAGATAAATTTATATTAGATTAATATTTAACAAAGTTAACATATAACAAAAATGCAGTATTTATGGTAATGTTTCCCAAAACCACATTGTTATTATTAACACAATGGCAATAACACAATGGTATACGTTAAATACAATTCTTTTGTAATATCAACAGGCATTTGTAAATTAACAAATACGTTTCATCTACTGTCTTATATTTATTGATATTTTACACGTAAAATAATCAACCTAAATATTGTAGAGCAATCTTACACAAGTTATGTAAGAAAATAAACGTTTATTAACTATAGCTGTGTTAATACTTTACAATCAATTAGTATACATACTTCTATATGTTACTTGATCATGTGTTTTGTAATATGTTACTTTATGTAATACATCTAAATTCTAAGCAAAACAAATAAATTTTTTGGTAAAATGGTAAAATAGAGTCATTAGGTAAATTTGTTATAAGACATTGTCAATATTTAAATATGTTATTACATTAAGTAGATAGGATACACTTGTAGAAGGTCAAATACATGAGCGATAAAAAAAAATAAAAGTAATCATTAAACGTTTCTAATAGTTTTTCATTATAGTAACTCTTTCGTTCTTCGTCTTCATGTACTCCCACAAGGTATCCTTGAGTTCTTCTAACGAAACTGCTATCTTTTTCTTTATCTGTAACTGTTTATCCAGATATTGTATAATCTTTATTTGATCTTCGTTCTGTAGCCCATTCGAAATATACTGCAGAACGTTGTAGTTCATGTCAGTATTGTTTCTCTCTACATCTGCAGTGGCGGTGTTATGCATTCTCTGTAGTGTTCGTAAGATTTCTGAATCCTTTTGATCCTCTACAAAGTGTGCAGTGGTTATAATTTTCTTGGCCTCTGTTGTGTCTCCGAAATGGTAGTGTGATCCAGGCATGATTGTAGTTGTGTTGAATGTAGAGATGTTTCGAGTTAGTGTTAAAAGATAGGTGATGTGTTATGGACTTATGGGTTAGTTTATTTTATAGGTGGTCAGGGGTAGGGAATTGAATAGGCGGTAAAGCGATTGGATTATTCCGTTCAAAAAAACAAAAAAACAAAAAAAAAACGATTGGATTATTATGTTATAATTACTAAGGTTATTAATATTTTTCGTTGATTCATGCGTAATAATGCGTTTATCAGTTTATGTTTCCCGTGTTAACTGAATGGGTTTGTGTGTGTAGTAATAACTGTGTGTAAACGTGTGTCTCTTCAGTTATTCGCATCGTTTCCCCAAGCAGTTTCTACATTATGTAACCGTTCCTGCCATTAACCGTTTAGTGTACCCAGATCCAGGTTTATCTAATTTTACTAATTTTAAATTGTTTCATAATTTATAAATAAAAAAAAAAACCAAACGTGTGTTGGTTGTGTACAAATATGTTATACAATTGTGTTTTTGTCATTGTGTTTTTATGTCATTATTTTTGTGTATGTGTGTGTGTCATATATTACATTGTTAATTCCTTCACCAAGGGTTGGCACGTGGACTTTTGTAATCGTTGCCACGTCAGCATTCACTTTTTCCCTTTATAAAACCTTGATCAAAACCACCCAAACAGGGTTTTTAATGAGAAACATGTGTTTACGAAAACTATTTTCCCTTAGATTGTGTTTACAAAGTTTGATTCCACTTCCACTGCATTTAATCTCATTTTACTTTCGTTCATTTGTTCAATTATGCCAAACAAAGTCAATCATAAGAAACTCAGATCCTAACAAAAATAAAAGTAAACGTGAAGTCTCTGTGTTATGTGTAATCATATATGTTATACAATTGTGTTTTTTGTCATTGTGTTTTTTATTTTGGTACTTTTTAAGTAGTTTGTATGTTATGTATACCATTCTTTTTAAGTAGATTTGTGTTACTTATCATAAACGGACTGTACGGATGAAATTATCATGGCAATCTGAATTTAAATATTAAAAAAAACCAACGCATTGTACTACAAACATAAAAAAGGGGGATCGAAAAGTAAATGTAAGATATATGTTTTCCGGGTTTTCAATATAAACTGAAACTCTATTGCTGTAACACTTCTGCTTGCTGGAGTTTCGTAACCAATAGCCTCGAATTCGTTTTAGACCAGTTGAAAAAGCAATCGTCACCTAAGGAAATATGTTCAGCTTGAAGTATATGTTTCCATCCAACAACACCGTACCTATGGTAGAAAAAATATGAAAAATTTTGTTAGTGATCTATACACATTGGGTAAATGAGAAATAATAACTAAGATAATAAATTGATTGACAAACCTTATTTGACCATCAATGTTGTGTGTACGAAGATTCGTAACCCAAATATTTCCTTTAACAACTTTGATCTTTACTTCAGAAAACTCATTTAAACCAGTTAAGTCAGTAATTAACTTGGGAAGGATCTACATTTTGTAAAAATGTTAAAAATATGTAAATGTTATTAAATGAAAAACACTAAAAAACAAAAAAAACAAAAAAATTAACATAAAACAGGATAGTATAATACCAATTGATGAGTTACTGTCATTGCAAAAAAAGGATAGCTAGGATCGTCACTAACTTGTCGATAACCTTCCACATTGCTAATATGTTCATATTCTGGCTCAATCAAAGGAGTGTTGTTTAACAAAACTTGACGACCATCTTTATTGAATATGATAATATTAATATGATTCACGTCCTTTTTTTGAAAACACAGAATATCCCCAGGATTTAACCTTAGATCTTCAATAAATTTAAACCAACCATCAGCAATACAATAATTTGGCCCAATCTTTCTAATACGGACTTCCCATTGATGATACTCGGATACATTAAGTATAACCATGTTATCCGGTAAACGATAATTATAATGTTTTGAAATAAAAGTATCTGGTAGAACCTGTAAAAAAATAATTATTATAATTTTATGCGTATTATGTTTTTTTAATAAATCGTAATAACAAAAAATAAAAAATAAAATGTATAAGAAAATTACGTACCGTTGGACTTTGTATAGGATTTTGAATAATTTTACAAAACGATTTTCCAAACTCTTTATTTGGATCATGAGAGAAGAGGTTGAACTTGAAAGTATGATCACCAAGATAGTTGAAAATCATGAAGAAAGATTCATGGCCGAAGTAGTTTAAAACCTCACACCATCCGTCCGTAAAGTAGAATACATCTTTTATTAATTTGATAACAACAGACCATGAATGCGTTTCATCAAATTTAAGACTAACAATTGAAGATTCTAACTTATTCATCCATATAAATCTACTCATACATATAGGTATAGCCTGAAAACCAAAAAACAAAAGGCAAATTACTTTTGAATAAAGGATGAAACAATAGGAATCGTTACTTTAAACAAATAATTCGGAAAGGTATGTACCTGTTGAAGGGATAGCGGATCAAGTATAGTTATGATAAAATTCGGACCATGACGATACATGTTAACCCAAACACGAAAAATCAGAAAGAAGACTAACAATCAAAGAGTACTTGCAACACATACAATGAAACAAAATATTTCGAGTATGTATTTATAAGAGAAAGTTGCCATATTATACTTAAAAATACGATTGAATCAAAAGTTGTTATTACTATTTATGTAAATTATTATTTAACTGAATATTTGCCAAAAAATAAAATTAATGTAAATGTGTACTAAAAATTTAACCGATTTAAAAAATCTGGATAGTTATCTATTTAATAACTACCTACTACTCGTAATTGTAGGAGCTCTAATATACGTGTGTTAACTACTGCTTGTGATAATATTTGTTGGACTTTCATCTTCTTAGGAATCTCTTTTCATATTTGTTGTATTGATTGTCAAAGTGTTTGTTATTTAACCTACATTGACAATGATTGTGAAGTTTCTTCCATCTCTGCTGATACTGATGAATATAATCCCAAGACTTCCGTCAAAAGTTGTTACACAGTGCAAGGTTGTGTGTAAAGATTGGTTAGTCTATCTTTCAACACCTGAGTTTGCTATGAATCATTGTCGTTTCATGCGCAGATTAGGTGATCATAAGATAATTGCCGTTAACCGGTTATTGTGTGATATTCGTTATGTGGATAATGAATCCCCTAAATGTTTCTTAGGTGATAAAGTTCACATTCCCTTCACCGCTCATCCGTGCAATATTTTATTTCTAGCAAGTTTGGATGGGATGGTATGTGTTTGCCTAATCAATACTGGTGAATTGGTAGTTTGGAATCCATTAACTCGTGTGTTCAAGATGCTATCAAATTCTAATTCACAGGGTTTTTTTAATCCGAATCAGGATAGTCTTGGGTTTTGCGTCAGGTCTTCTGGTGATTACAATATTGTGCATATTAAACGGACACATATGATGTTGGCTGTTAACATTTATTCTCTCAGTGAAGGGTCATGGTTAACTCCAATGTTCTCAAACTATAGTCTGTTTAATGTTGACGTCTATAGTTGGTCTGTAGGCACGTTTTGTGCAAATTGTTTGTATTTCGTATTGACTAGGTTGTGGTGTGTGGGTAACGCATGTGTACTTCGTTTAGATGTTGATAGCAGGGTAATTTCTGATGTTGGATTCCCAGATACAATGGATGTGGAAGCTACAGGTCACTTGGTTAGTATTCGAGATCAACTCCATATGTTGGTTAGTATGGGATTCTATAGTGTGAATATGGAATTGTGGAAACTTGAAAATGAAAAGTGGTCAAAAGTATTTTTTTTGTCCACCTGCTATTTCTATGCCATTGATGATTGGGTCGTCTGTGCACTATATCAACAGAAATAAGAAGTTCATTATAGTTCAAGAATGGGGTGATATTACTGATGTAACTGTAGAGGCAGAGGAAAAGCATGTTTTTTTGCCTATCATCTTTACTCAAGGTGTGAATGGATCTGTTTATTTTGAAACTACCATTTCACCAAATGTTTAGTTATGCTATTTTATGTAGTTCTTTTTTTGTTCTTCGTTGTTTTGATAAGTTAGTAATTATTGTTTGTGGTTGTTTTTTATGTGTGGTATAGTTTGTCACAATGAGATTGAATCTTTATGAATTAATGTACTTATATTATCATGTTAAATATTCATTGAGAGTGTATGATTTTAATATTTGCTTTGTGCGTATTTAATTATGATTACATGTGATTGTGGTTTAAAAACAAAAAGGTCTACAAAAAAAACACAATGGGCCCTTGGAGACCAAGCCCTTAGAGCAGCTTGGAAGCCCTTACCATTGTGCAGTTACATAGAATTAGAAACTTCCCACGTTGTAATAGGTGCAGTTAATGATTAGTTTTTATTTGAATGATTTCTTTTAGTATAGTCATTGTGTTTTTTGAGTATCATTGTGTCATTGTTTTTCTGTTTTTTATATATTTGATTTCTTTTGTAGTTGACTATATTTAAATATAACATTGTGTAATTAATTCCTACTTTTTGCTGTCTTTCTCATTCTTTTTTAATAGTGGTTACATATTGTGCAGTTAAGGACAATTAGAAACTTCCCACTTTATAATATGTCCAGTTAAGGAATAGTTCTTACTGGATTTTTATGTTTTTGTTTTTTTTTTGCTGGAATATTGTCATTTTATGTTTTGTTTATTAAAGTGTTATTGGTTTTTTGTTTTCCATATATTTGATTTTTTTTGTAGGTGTCTATTTTTATATATTGTATTGTGTAACTAACTTCCTATTTTTTAGTTGTGGTGTCCATTATTTTTCAATAATCCTATTATCATAAAAAACAATATTTTATAAAAAGTACAAAATAATATATAAAACCCAATGCCAAAAAAAATCTACGATGTAATTATTTTCACAATTGTAATAACACAATGTTTGACAACTAACAAAGTAATTTATAAAAATAAGATTAATTAATAAAAAGTATATTTGTGTATGTGATTGATTAAAAAGTATCTCCATGTATGTGTATATGTTTACCTGTAAATTAGAAACGGTTTCTAATATATATTGTTATTTAATTTTATTTACCCCCTATCGCCCATAGTGTGTGAAAACCGTTTACCACCACTACTCGGAGATTTAGGAGGTTTTACTCATCTGTGTCAACTGTTAATTGGGGTAGTTTCTATGTAGTTATTCATTTTTCAAAGGAATCGCTTTTCGTATGTGTTTTCTTCCTCTTTCTATCAACGTCAGTATTTTTAATTAAAGTATAATCGTAAGTGAATATGAAGGATCTTCCATCTCTGTTAATATTGATGAAGATTATTCCAAGACTTCCGGCAAAGGAGGTTATACGGTGCAAGGCTGTGTCTAAAGAGTGGTTAGCCTATCTTTCAACTCCTGAGTTTGCTAAGAATAATTGTCGTTTCTTGCGAGTATTAGGTGACCAGAAAATAATTGCTCTTGACAAATCATCGTGTGCGATTCGTTATGTTGATGTTGCATCTCCTAGATGTGTTTTAGGCAATAATATTCACATTCCCTTCGATTGTCATCCATGTAATGTGATCTTTTTAGCAAGTTTGGATGGCATGGTATGTGTTTGCTTATGTAATACTGGTGATTTGGTTGTTTGGAATCCACTAACTCGTGTGTTCAAGATGCTGAGAAATTCTAATTATCAGGGATTTTACAATATGGATGATGATAGTCTTGGGTTTTGTGTTGACTCTGCTGGTGATTACAAAATTGTGCACATTAAACGCACTCATTTCAGGTTGACTGTTAATATTTATTCGTTTAGTGAAGGTTCATGGTCAACTCCAAGGTTCTTAATTGATAGTCCATATGATATTGCTGTTTATAGTTGGTCCGTTGGGACGTTTTGTAGGAAAAGTTTGTATTTTGTACTGACCAAATTCTGGTGTATGGGTAACACAGCGATTCTTCGTTTGGATGTTGAGTCGAAGGTAATAGAAAATGTAGGTTACCCAGATACATTGAGTGTGGAATCTATAGGTCAGTTGGTGACTATACGAGATGAACTTCATATGTTGGTTAGTATTGGAATGTGTAGTGTAGATGTTCAATTGTGGCGTCTACAAAATAATACTTGGTCGAAAGTGGTGTCTTTTGTACCCCGTGTGTTTATGCCGTTGATGATAGGGTCATCTGTGCACTACATTGATGGTAATAACAAATTAATTATAGTACACGAATGGGGTGATGTTGCTCAGATAAACGTAAGGGCAAAGAAGATGCATGGTTATTTTCCTATCATCTTTACACAAGGCATTGTAGGTGCAAGCTATATTGAAACTGTAGTTTCACCACATGTTTAGTTATGGTTTTGTATTTAGTTGTTTGTTGTTATCATTGTGTTATATACATAGTATTATGTTTGTGGTTGTTTTTGTGGTTGGTATTTTGTTGTATATGGAGAATCAATATTCGAAATTAATGTGTTATTTTAATTGTTGTATTATGTTTATAATATGTTTGGTGTGTAATATTTTATGCCAGTAAATATAATCAACGTTTGTTTGTCATCGGTAGTTCTTTCAACACTTTGTAAACATCTAACTTTCATATATATTATCTAAGTTCATCTAATGGTGTTATTAATTTCTACGTTTATCATTTTACAAATAACTAATTCATTTTAAATTGTGCCAATTAGATGTAAGATTTTAATTTACTATGTTTGACAATTCGATGTATGACAATACAAGAATAGTTGTAGCTTCTAATCGCAATCGCATAAAAAAGTCATTATTATCTTAAATATGGAGACACTTATTTATGGAGACACTTATTGAGGTTCTTAATAGTTGGATAAGAAGTCATTATGATATTAAAATATGCAGTGTATTTGGATGATGGAAATATTACCAATAAGACTTCTAATGTTGTATACAGGAAAACACAGCTAAATTTATAACTAATATGAACTTCGACTACCGTTTGCAAATTATAATTCTAAACAAAATATGTCATCCATGCCCTAATATACTAATAATTGTCATCAAGGTTAGACTACCAACCAACCAAAAAAAACCAATAAACTGTACCAACATGTCCAACCGAAAACCATCAAATGATGACGACAAAAGGCATTAGTTTATATACGCAGACATCTGCATCATTAGCATATAACGTTAACTGTTAAGCTTGGCTGACTGCATCCACATGCGTCAACATGAGGAGGTTTGCTGATTCTACATAGGTTAAATGCATATTGTCACCCGTGCTAATATCATTTTCCTTTATGAAACTTGGCCACCCTTCAATCGCATACCTAAATCCATTTCTGTCCTTTTGTCGCTTAACTATCTTCGCAACTGTTTTCCCATCCATGTTTCTGACATTCATCTGATGCACCTTCTTTGTTAGCCTTGCCCTGTTTACAACTTCTACAGGTAATCGCTGCATTGATGTTAGAGTTAAGAAGTATATTAACCGTGTTGGATATAATTGTTAGCAGCAACAAATATCAATTGTTAATTTTTGATTAAACATAATTCTGTACGTATAAATAGCCTCATGAATGGTGTTGTCAATTGTTCTCATTAAATAACAGAAATGACATACCATTCGATAATTTGCTTTCCTGTTGAATTGATACGCACCACTTTCTTGATCATAATTTTGATGTGCAACACGTTTTTCGTCTTCATTACTTACCTTCAACGCCATCCTACTTCTTTTCCCGTTTTTGTTAACCTTATCATTTCAAACATGCATTTCCTTTCAATATATATATATATAGTATATATGTTAATGTATAAGAAATATTTATTGCAATATTTTGTTAACTTATGCTTAACTTACCAAACGATCACGTGTTTGTCGTCCAGTTGCTGACACAGTAGAATGATCATAAGTTGTACAGCATATCAGTTGTTTAGGTTCTTCAGATGTAGAATCGGATGCAATCTGTTTACCTTTCTTTTTAACCTGTTATTACAGCCCGTAACAATAAAGCAAATTAAACTACAATCGTCAACTAAGAATGTATAATAATATGAACAAATAACTTATCCGTTATTATGTTTCAAAGACTTACATCTTCTTTTGTCTGGTTGTTATTTCCTTCACTTACAAAACTCTTTCTTTCAGACTTCAACTTTTCTTTTTCAACACTTTTCTTATTCACATCATGTTTCTCATCATTCATCTGCATCCAAGATTTTTAAAATTCATTAACATCTGAGGATCAATATATTGTATTGTAAAAATATGTAAACTCATTACCCCAGTAATCAATTGGTTGATTGAGTCTTCTTGATCAGTAAAGATCTGTTATACGATAACATCCGTAAATAAGTCGTATTGACTAGCAAACTATTTTAACTTACTTTAAATTACTTACAGAGTTGAAGTGTTCATAGTATGTGTGTTTAGGTATTTCAACAACTGAGCTGTCTTTAGTTGTCTCCTTCTTTCTAAAAACAACCTCAACTCCGCTACGATAAAGTGTCAAGTCAAACGATTCGCTGTCTGTTTTCATCAACATCAGTATATCACCTTCTTCTATGTTAATGTATTCAAACATCTCCGGACACCCTTTAGCAAAAACGTAGCATGCATTTATTTTTTCGGTCTCAACTTTCCAACACTGACCTGCTGCGTATATGTTATAAGAATCTTTTACTGGCCAGTAACAGTAAAATTTGTTCACATAAGCTTCTGGAATGACCTGAAAAGTTGTGAAATATTTTATAAACATATATTCTTTTTTTTCCATTTGCTGACAAGTATAACAAAAAACAAATTCCTACTAACATATAACTATACTTACTATGATCTTTAAATCTCCGTAACGGTTGACTGTCAAGAACGATTCATCACAAATGTTTTCTATGAAACAATGTATTTGTAGACATTTTTCTTTGATTATCCTCAAAACCAATAAGGTGTTCTTTGTCAATTTAAGACCTTTTACAATACTTATCCATCCGTCAGTGACAACACTTTCACCTCTTACACTTCTCAGCCATGCTGTACAGCTTATTCCGCTTTCATGATTTATCGTTATCTTTGTCCGGTTCCAGTAATCTCCTCCCACAAGCTTTACAAACTCAATTGGTAATGCCTGTAGTTACATTTACTAATTTTAGTTTACGTAATGAAGTTTACACTTACTTATTGAAGGCATTACAGCATACCAGTTTCAATGATTTAGGGTTTTGTAATAGACACAGGCAGGACGTAATCATTTTTGTATACCTGTGATATATAACATTTAATATTAACTGTTAGTATTAATACACAATGTGTTAAAATGTAATCTTATGTCATGAGAATATTATTCCTAATTCATAATGTGCAATAGATCTCTTCTGTATACCGTTTCAATATATCAGTAAATATATATATTCGTAAAATATCTCTTTTAGCGTAATCGTACATGGGTTAGGTTATTTTGGAGCAACTTATATCTTATTGACTTATAAAATTTAATAAGTTGTGTTTATAGTGTTTGGGTTAGCTTATTCAAGTTATTTTTGTGTGTTGAGAAGTTGTTTTTGATAAGTTAGTATTTGTAACTCCTCACTTATGACTTATATAAGTTAATAAGTACTTTTAGTGAAGGAACCCCAAAAATAAAAAATTTTATAACAGAATCATATGTTTTCATCCGTGTGTGTTTGGGATTCCTTCTTAAAAATGACTTATTAACTTATATAAGTGACAAGTGAGAAGTTAGAAATTGTGACTTCTCAAAAATGGCTTGTCAACACACAAAACCCTTTAAAATAAGCTAACCCAAACACTCAAAAAACAACTTATTAACTTTTATAAGTCAATAGGTCATAAGTTGCTTCAAAATAAGCTAACCCAAACACCCCCAATTGTTTGATTGCAACTTTTTCATATATTATTATCATTATAATGTAAACATTAGTTCGACAATGTCCATAACATGCAATACATAAGATATATATCAACTATACATAACATATGAGAGGTTGAAGATGATTGAAACCTAAAATCAGATTTGATGTCTACAAACAAGTTATTCGCCGCAGTAACCATCATATGTGGCTGATTAAGAATCTAACAGAGGTTTAGAAATCTAATAGAAATTAAACCGTTAAGACTTACAATCGGAAGTTACCTTTTTGTCGATCAAATCTTCGGCGGCGATGATCTTCAAGGAGATATGAAACGCCGGTGATGATGAAGTTGTTTTGATTGTGATAGATATGATGTTGATTGCGTATCTTTTATTATCTTTTATATTTTATTGTTTGTTTAATTAAATAAAGAAATACTTGAATATTGGTGGTATGGATAGTGTTAATATTAGCCATGGTATTGCAACTGTTTCTATATATTGTGTTATTTGCGTCTAATTGTTGTGTTTTGCAACTTAGGTGGGTTTTCTATACATTATGTTATGTGTTCTTGTCATTGTGTTTACTTTGTATCCAATGGATGTTAATTTTATTAAATTAAATATAAAGAAAGATTAAAGAGTGAAATATGTATAAAATATTATACGCTACAATTAACACTTCCTAAGATTTCAACGACTCTCGCCTTCTTCCACGCGATTTCATTATTTCTTTTGTTTTGCAGAACGGCTAGGATTGTGGCAGATTTTCTGATCCTGTTTCAACAGTTGTGTGATAAACTCTTCTGCGTTGTTCTTGAAATCTGATGGGGGAGAGTGGAGGACTTCATCAAGTTATCCGATGTTGCTCCAGGTTCGCTTGTAATTGTTATCACTGATGATGCTGACTTTTCTGTTTAGTTCTTCATATGCTCCCTTTTCTTCGAGCGACCATAGAGAGATTTGTAATTGATTTAGTTTATGTTGATCTAACTTTGATAGATCTCATCTATCTTTATTTAATGGTGTTAGCAATTGCTATGTTAATCAATTTAAAAATAGTTACTTAAAAATTTTAAATTGAGTGAATTAGATGTAAGATTTTAAGTTAGTACGTATGACAATTCGATATATAAGAATATAAGAACAGTTGTAGTTACTAATCGCAATCGAATAAAAAGTCATTATTATCTTAAATATAGACATGGTTATTGATGTTCTTAATAGTTGGATAATAAGTCATTGTGTTTTTTACAATGGTTTGTGTTTTGCCAACGAAATTGAAAATTATAGTATATATTGTGTTTTTTTGCCTTTTGTGTAATATCCTTGGGAGATCCTGATAACATCAATTAGTTTTTTTGTATATGTATTCTGCATGTTTATGATTTATTGTATATTATAGTATACATTGTGTTTTTTTTTGGTTCTTTTGTTATATACTTGTGAAATCTTGATAACATTATCTGCTTTTTTTTTGTATATGTATCCTGCATGTTTATCATTTATTACAAGTCATTATTATCTTAAATGTAGACACTGTTATTGATGTTCTTAAATAATATTCTCATGACATAAATATAATCTACGTTTGGTTGTGTTGATAGTTTTTTTTAATACTTTTGTAAACATGTATCATTGATAGATCTCTTTTATCTTCATTTAATGGTGTTAGCAATTCCTACGTTAATCAATTACAAATAATTAATTAAATATTTTAAATTGTGCGAATTAGATGTAAGATTATAAATTAGTATGTATGACAATTCAAGAAGAGTTGTAGTTATTAATCGAAATCAAATTAAAAGTCAACATTATTTTAAATATAGACATAGTTATTGATGTTCTTAATAGTTAGATAAGTAGTCATCGTGATATTAAAATATACAGTGAGTTTGGATGATGTTAATCATATATACCCGGACAGCAGTGAGTTTGGATGATGTTAATCATATATACCCGGACAGCGGACGGGTAAACTACTAGTTAAGATTGTACCTGAGGTTTGCCTAGCATCCCTCTTGTTTTTTCAACTCTTTGAGATAGGTTGGACAATTCCTATTTAAATGCCCTATCTCACCACACTCAAAGCATGGATCGTTCATGGCAACCTTTGCCTTCTTCTCTTTTGGTTTCGGTGGTTTTGCTTTAGTCTTTCTAATCATTTCCCTTTGAATTATCCATTACCGTTTGCAACATTTGCTTTGGTGTCGGGGTGATGCCCTTTCATGTTGCCACCCTCATTGATCATTAGAATGAATAAAACCCTTTTATCCATATCGAGCCTTTCGAGTTGATCAATGTGGCTTTTCATCTTAAAACATAAGATGAGTCCGATTGGATTTCGTCCATTCGACATGCATGAAGCGCTCGAACCGTTTCGAAGCGTTTTACCCTTAGGAACATTTCCTACAATTGGGTAATCATGTCGTAAGCTCATGATGTTCAAAACCTTTTGAATTTCGGGAATCATAATTCCTAACATGAGGCAAGAGGCTGCGTAGTATCCTCGATATACTTAATCCAATCGTCATAGGCATCCTTATCTTCCATAAGATGTTCATTGGGATTAGGATCGTTCAACACATAGGATATCTTTTCTTACTTGAGAACGATTCTTAAGTTTCGATATTAATCCATAAAGTGTTTTGATTGAAACGATCCTTTTTAAGGATTGTGATAGGTTACGGACGGTTTGGGTAATATTGTTAGCGGCCATCTACAAAATTTAACAAGGTTCAATTTTAGTATTTTCGATATTATTATATTTTAATCATTAAAACCCTTTTATGTCTCATAGACAATTAATAATTAAAATCTAGAATCCAACGTTACATTTAAATATTGGTTAAGTGACCTTTATCCCTCTATTTAAATTAACAAGGTAGTCAACGTTTGACGATTGCAACCCTTTGCAACTTCTAGCCATATGGGATCAGTTAAACATCTTTATGTTTAGTTGGCATGTTTAATCCCATCAACACCTTTTGTACCCTATGCTTCGGTGACCCTAAGTTCATGGTTTCCAAATCAAGTCGTCCAACTTACACACACGTGTGAGTTTATACACATAAGTGGTTAGGTGACCTTTATCCCACAAACATGGTAAACCCACCTCGAATATACAAGTTCCCTCAAATGTGGTTAGGTGACCTTTATCCCACAATAAGAGTTCCCAAGTGATTCGAGTGTTGTATAAAAGGATGGTGTTTGACTTGTTTTATAAAAGGGATTTTGAGTTTTCAAAATTCTAGTTTAGAAAACTTTATGTACCATACATTTGCATGCATTCAAATCCTTGGTACTTTTGTTAAAACAAATTTTCAAGGTTCTTTTTAATAAAACTCATTTTATTATAAAATCATCAATTTTTAATAAAACCCTTTATTAACCATTTTAATGATTTTGTAAAGAACCAATTTTACGCTTGTTGTTGATTATTAGTTTGTTAAGCATGCATATCCAAATATCATCAAAACAATATAAATAAGCAACCACACAAGCACAACATACATAACAATAGGCACATAACCATAGCCAACTATTTTAACAACACTTGTTAGCCGAAACAAGTGTGCCAAAAGGTCCTTCCTAAGGGGTGAATATTGACACAAATAATGTGTCGTTGAACTCCCACTTGATCCCGCATCCGAATGCTTCAAGTCTCCATCTTGTGTTGTGATTTCTTCACATTCTTTGGGCTTCCAAATGTCTTTTATATTCAGGTCCAAAATCCTTTGGACTTCAAAAATGTGTTTTGGTTATCGGGCTAAAATCCCGTTAAGAACTATGAAGTCCTTTTGGCCCGAAATTAGCCAAAACCAAAATCGCATTTTTGTGTGCATCTTCTTTTACAAAAAATATCCTAATACATTTTTCTAGTAAAAATAAAATGCACCTAATGAAATAATCAAATATTTTACAAATGGAAGAACAAAGATATTTAATTATTACAACCCATTGAAATAATCAAATATAAATCACAAACACAAATATTCAACATATTCACACAAGGTCATGGCTAGGTTATGAACACCAAAATATATATATCCACATATATAAAATTCAAGAAGCAAAAATGGTTTCCTTTTTACAACCTACTTTTCGGTCAAGAATGAAAAAACCGAAAAAATGGGTTTTTGTCCAAACAAACAAATCATCCAAATGACATAATTTTTTCAAGATACTTTTATGCATGTATTAAAATAATCTTGAAAACAAAAGGATAGCCATATATTAAATTTCGGCCATAGGGTTTTAACCAAACCCGAAAATTTCATATCCTATGAAGCATGCATTCATATAAGCGGCTCTGATACCACTGTGGGTTTTTTCACATGTTTATCAAAGTAATTTCATCCTTATGAAATAAAAACGCAGCGGAAATAATTATTTAAAACATGTTACTTACAATATATAAAACCCATTTTATATGTAAATCCCAATCTCGGATCCATATACGAACATGCATGCTATCAAAATAAAACACAACCATAGAGTGTTTAGAATACTACCTTCCATGGAGTAAATGATATGAAGATGATGATGCATCTTGAACGGTTGCCTTCAAGTGTAGAAGACCTCAAGCTTGTATACCCCAAGCCTTCCAACAAACACCTTATGTTTAGCTAGGATTTATACACTTATAACTCACTAAAATTTTCTCATGAATCCAACTCTTGGAAACCTTCTTATGGCCGATTTTTGAGAGAGAACAAAGGTGATTTTACACTTGAAATAACTTGTTAAATCAAAACCCTTGAAGCCCTACCCTTGGCCGAAATTATGAGAGTGTTTCTTGGAGTTTACCACTTGATTTGTTTCAACATAAGAGCCTCCTAAATCAGCCATAACATGACCGAAAATTGAGAGCTTCTCTTGTTCTACATCTTGCATTTTTCATACAAAATGTATATATGAAAGTATGAGAGATGATGCCACCCATATAACCCAATCATAACCTTCCTACACATGCAAAATGCATGTGCATGCATTGGACCAAAAGCCTTCCCCAATCAAGAGCCATGCAATTGCATGTAAACTAATTGGCTTAAAATGTCTAGGGAAGAATACCCAATCAAATATAATTAATTATTACAACCCATTGAAATAATTAAATATAAATCACAAACACAAATATTCAACATATTCACACAAGGTCATGGCTAGGTTATGAACACCAAAATATATATATCCACATATATAAAATTCAAGAAGCAAAAATGGTTTCCTTTTTACAACCTACTTTTCGGTCAAGAATGAAAAAACCGAAAAAATGGGTTTTTGTCCAAACAAACAAATCATCCAAATGACATAATTTTTTCAAGATACTTTTATGCATGTATTAAAATAATCTTGAAAAACAAAAGGATAGCCATATATTAAATTTCGGCCATAGGGTTTTAACCAAACCCGAAAATTTCATATCCTATGAAGCATGCATTCATATAAGCGGCTCTGATACCACTGTTGGGTTTTTTCACATGTTTGTCAAAGTAATTTCATCCTTATGAAATAAAAACGCAGCGGAAATAATTATTTAAAACATGTTACTTACAATATATAAAACCCATTTTATATGTAAATCCCAATCTCAGATCCATATACGAACATGCATGCTATCAAAATAAAACACAACCATAGAGTGTTTAGAATACTACCTTCCATGGAGTAAATGATATGAAGATGATGATGCATCTTGAACGGTTGCCTTCAAGTGTAGAAGACCTCAAGCTTGTATACCCCAAGCCTTCCAACAAACACCTTATGTTTAGCTAGGATTTATACACTTATAACTCACTAAAATTTTCTCATGAATCCAACTCTTGGAAACCTTCTTATGGCCGATTTTTGAGAGAGAACAAAGGTGATTTTACACTTGAAATAACTTGTTAAATCAAAACCCTTGAAGCCCTACCCTTGGCCGAAATTATGAGAGTGTTTCTTGGAGTTTACCACTTGATTTGTTTCAACATAAGAGCCTCCTAAATCAGCCATAACATGACCGAAAATTGAGAGCTTCTCTTGTTCTACATCTTGAATTTTTCATACAAAATGTATATATGAAAGTATGAGAGATGATGCCACCCATATAACCCAATCATAACCTTCCTACACATGCAAAATGCATGTGCATGCATTGGACCAAAATCCTTCCCCAATCAAGAGCCATGCAATTGCATGTAAACTAATTGGCTTAAAATGTCTAGGGAAGAATACCCAATCAAATATAATTAATTATTACAACCCATTGAAATAATCAAATATAAATCACAAACACAAATATTCAACATATTCACACAAGGTCATGGCTAGGTTATGAACACCAAAATATATATATCCACATATATAAAATTCAAGAAGCAAAAATGGTTTCCTTTTTACAACCTACTTTTCGGTCAAGAATGAAAAAACCGAAAAAATGGGTTTTTGTCCAAACAAACAAATCATCCAAATGACATAATTTTTTCAAGATACTTTTATGCATGTATTAAAATAATCTTGAAAACAAAAGGATAGCCATATATTAAATTTCGGCCATAGGCTTTTAACCAAACCCGAAAATTTCATATCCTATGAAGCATGCATTCATATAAGCGGCTCTGATACCACTGTTGGGTTTTTTCACATGTTTATCAAAGTAATTTCATCCTTATGAAATAAAAACGCAGCGGAAATAATTATTTAAAACATGTTACTTACAATATATAAAACCCATTTTATATGTAAATCCCAATCTCGGATCCATATACGAACATGCATGCTATCAAAATAAAACACAACCATAGAGTGTTTAGAATACTACCTTCCATGGAGTAAATGATATGAAGATGATGATGCATCTTGAACGGTTGCCTTCAAGTGTAGAAGACCTCAAGCTTGTATACCCCAAGCCTTCCAACAAACACCTTATGTTTAGCTAGGATTTATACACTTATAACTCACTAAAATTTTCTCATGAATCCAACTCTTGGAAACCTTCTTATGGCCGATTTTTGAGAGAGAACAAAGGTGATTTTACACTTGAAATAACTTGTAAAATCAAAACCCTTGAAGCCCTACCCTTGGCCGAAATTATGAGAGTGTTTCTTGGAGTTTAGCACTTGATTTGTTTCAACATAAGAGCCTCCTAAACAGCCATAACATGACCGAAAATTGAGAGCTTCTCTTGTTCTACATCTTGCATTTTTCATACAAAATGTATATATGAAAGTATGAGAGATGATGCCACCCATATAAGCCAATCATAACCTTCCTACACATGCAAAATGCATGTGCATGCATTGGACCAAAAGTCTTCCCCAATCAAGAGCCATGCAATTGCATGTAAACTAATTGGCTTAAAATGTCTAGGGAAGAATACCCAATCAAATGCCATCTAACATGTAAGATGTGCATGTAAGTTGATTGGCCATTTTGTCTTGGGAAGGGGGGGGGGGGGGGAGGCGGCCTAGCTTATTTTTATATAAAAAAATTCAATTCTTTTATAAAATTTAAGTCTTGTTTATTTTATACCTTTTATAAAATATAACATCATATGTTCACAAGACTTTATACAACTTTTTATCATGTTATTTAACCCATTAAATAACAAGATAAAATATTCTCTCAAAATAAATTATCCATATAATTTATTAGTTTGTCAAGTGCAATTATTTAGAAAACCAATTTCTAAATATTCTAAGTGTTAATATTTATTTGTTTGATCATATCACAAATAAATAATATAAGTGTTTGTCTAGCTTGTATTTGGGTATGACTCGACTTGGATCATAACGTACTAGCCACATCAATTTAATATGTGTCTTGGGCATACAGAGTCCAACATATCGATGTTTTCAAGACAAGTTGTAGTACTTTCGAAACATTAATAATGGATAAATATCTTTTGGTTTTATCATTTAGCATTTGTTATGATTGAATGTTATGGTATTAAGAGGTCACACCAAATAACCACGCTTCCGCAAAAGTCAGGGTGTGGCAGCTTGGTATCAGAGCCTCGATCACAGCGAACTAGGATTCTTTCTCGAGTCTAGACTATGATCATCAGGGCTCTCACGAAAATGTTTTCACAAACATATTTTCATTTCATACCCAAAATGTCCAGATCCAGGGAACAAACGTTTTTACAAACAAAAATGGTTATGTATATAATTCTGTCTTAGAGACTGAGGGAGTTCAGTCTTAGAGACTGAGGGAGGTTCAGTCTTAGAGACTGGGGGAGTACAGTCTTAGAGACTGAGGAAATTTAGTCTTAGAGACTGGGAAAGTTTGGTCTTAGAGACCAGGGAGTTAGTCTTAGAGACTGGGAAAGTTTGGTCTTAGAGACCAGGAAGTTAGTCTTAGAGACTGGGAGGTTTGGTCTTAGAGACCAGGGAATTAGTCTGAGAGACTAGGGAGTTCAGTCTGAGAGACTGGGTGGGATAGTCTGGGAAGACTAGGATGCATACATGATTACATTGCTATTTGCTTACATGATTATCTGATATATGTGCATATGTTGTGGTTGTGTTACAGACACCATGTCATCATCCTCCGAGAGTGGAGTGTTAGACACCATAGACCCGATAGCTATAGTATCAGATGACGAGATCCTTCCAGAGGGCGAGGTTTACACTTCAGATACTACGAGCAGTGACGACGATGACTTTCAGCCCTTCGCCTTACCGGATTTTGGTGACGATTTACCTTTAGCTGATGGTTTTCTTAATGGGGATCTACCTCTTGCTCAGATCCCTGCACCTATTCCTCCTGCTGCTTTTCCTGTAGAGGATCTACCTCTCGACGATATGTTGGACGATGACGTCGATCTCTTCATCGAGGGTCACCCTGAGGATAACCAGGATGGCGGGGCTCCGATTGATGACGATGTCGCTATTCCACTTGCTGATATTCCGGTTGATAACCTTGTTGTCCCTGTTGATGATATTCCTATTGCCGATGCCATTGTTTTGCCACCTGTCGAGGTTCCTGTTTTATCTGGCCCGTTTGGTCCCGACTCGTTTGAGTCCGTATCATCTGTCACGTTACATGCACGGGGCGAGCAGCAGTACCCCACAGACACTGATTCCGATACTGCTATGTCTGCAGCGCCCGTTCCGCAGCTGGGTTTTGGGTTCATCTCTGACTTCCCCCACGATTTCGATCCAGACCATGAGATGGAATTTATCCCTGAGGAGCAGCCTGTTGAGGCCCCTGTTATTCCTGATGATCAGCTTCTTGAGATACCCGCTGATCATGAGCTTGCTCCCGCCGACCCAGAGCTTGAGGTAGCACCAGAGCACGTTCTTGCTCACGACCTTCCACCTGTGCATGACCCTATCCCTGCTGATGTTCCAGTGATTGCACCACCACTGCCTGACCCGGTCCCTGTGTTTGTTGACCGTGCACCATTTGCTACCCACGTGGATCCTAGATATGCTCACACCCGTAATGGGTGGATTGAGGATGACGACGATTATCCTCCTTTTGTCAGACCAGTTACTCCCCCTTTTGCACCTGTTCAGGCACCCGTTGATGTCACACAGTTTCACCCGCACGTGTCTGATGCGCACCGCACAGACCTACCAGTTACCTTTCTTCAGGACATTCCTCCTCCCCGTCTAGGGGAAGGACCTTCAGGTCAGCAGCACACTCACATACCTTTTGTGACAGGAGCCGATCAGTTCATGCGACAGTTCCCACACACGGCTTCTTCTTCTGCACCCACAGGCGAGCCATTTATGTGGTCTTCGCCCAACGTCATGCCTTTATCTGATCTGTACCATCCCTTTCATGTTGGGTATACGACGGATGATATACTTGCGTTGCTGCAGTTGCAGCAGGATATGTTGAGCCATCGAGTCACAGAGTTAGAGAGGACCAGCGTCCTCCACCCGGTACTGGTTCGTCACAGTTTGCTGTTCCACCTGCTCCACTATTTCCTTATCCGGATTTCCACATCCGATTTCTGACGATGGAGCAGCAGATTGCTTGTTTGTTGCAGCTTGTTCATACTTTAGAGGAGGAGTTAGCGCGTATGTGCCGTTTGCTTTTCATTCCTCCACCTCCTCCTCCCCCACCATCAGCTTAGGGTTTTTTTTTGGTTTGATGCAGATGTCATGCTTTTGATGAGAGTACAGCGATTGAGCCTGATTGCGCAGCATTTTGAAGACCACATGATGACTTATGACTTTTGACGTTTGACTTTTGGTTGTTGTAGATTGTTAGACGATTCAGACAAGGGTGATGTGACCCTTAGTCTCTTTTGATGTATGACACAATTGTAAAACTGTACAGGTGGTCTTGTTATATGAAAAGTTCAATCGCAGCCTTCTCATTACATGCATTGTTGATTTACTTGTTTGTGTTATAACGATGTTATTACATACGCGTACTACATACTTATATGCATACGACCTTACCTATACAATATTCTTATAGAAGATGCCTCCACGAAGAGATACTCGCCTACCTACTACTGAGGCCGAATTGCAAGCAAGAATCTCGCAAGCAATAGCAGATTACGAGGCCACACGCGCCGAAACTAGCTGAGGTTCCTCAAGGAACAACCCACCCCATGGTAATGTTTAAGTCGCTTGAGACACATTACGTTACAATTGGATAATTCCATGTGCAATTGCTAATGCTTTCTGTGAATGACGTTACTTGTACAGGCTGTACCTTTAAGCAATTTTTAGACTGCAAACCGCTAAATTTTGACGGCACCGGGGGTGCTGTGGGTTTTGTTCGATGGGCAGAAAAGACCGATTCGGTGCTAAGGATGAGCAAATGCGCACCAGATCAGCAAGTTACCTACATCTCCGGTCTGTTCATAGATGGAGCACTTTCGTGGTGGAATCTCCAGGTCCAAACTCTGGGGGAGGCAGCGGCTTACGCGTTGACGTGGAACAAGCTGAAGGAGCTCATGAGAAAGAAGTACTGCTCCAGGGCTGAGATCCAGAAATTAGAAACCGAATTCTGGAACCTCAAGATGGACGGCCCAAAGATCGCCGAATATGTGCAAAGATTCCACGATCTGTCTCACGTGGTACCCTATATGGTTACACTGGAATTTAAGCGCGTGGAGTGTTTCATCTGGGGGTTGGCGCCTCAGATTATGAGCATGGTAACAACGTCAAAGCCGCCGACAATTACCGAAGCCATTGATCTCAGCGTGTCACTGACTGAAGAAGCTATCCGGTTGAACAAGTTTTCAATCTCTGACCCAAAAAAAGAAGGAGACACATGTTGAATCATCAGGTGAGAACAAGAGGAAGTTCTCAAACTTCAAAAAGGGTACCAACAGTGTTAGCAAGAGAGAAGAGGGAAGCGAACCAGCCAGGGCCAAAACTGGTGCCGAAAACAAAGGAAGAGGGTACATGGGCACTCTGCCCAAGTGTGATGCATGCCAATATCATCACCCCGGCCCATACAGATTCAGGAAATGTGAGTCTTGTGGGAAGACTGGCCACTCAAAAGAAACATGCTGGGCTGGTACTGGTGTTGGTCGTGGTAATCAAAGAGGTTATGGAGGAGGGAATGGAAACCGCCAACAGGGAGGAAATGGCGGGAATGGAAATCGTGGAAATGCAGGGAGTCAAGCTGGTAATCGGGGAGCGAATATCAATCGAGGCGGTAATGGTAACGGGAATGGTCGAGGACCAGGGTGTTTCAATTGTGGAGACATGGGGCACTTTAAGATGGAGTGCCCAAAACTGAATCAGGCGCATGGAAGAGTCTTCAACATTGGTGCAAGGGAAGCACGCCAAGATCTCAATGTAGTTACGGGTACGTTCCCTATTAATCAACGCTTTGCATCTGTACTATTTGACACTGGTGCCGATTATAGTTTCGTGTTGCTGGAATTTAAAAGTATGCTTGGGTTAACTGCTAGTAAGTTAGATATTCCGTACTCAATTGAACTGGCTAATGGAAAGCTAGTTGAAAGGAATGAAGTCGTCAGAGGATGCGTAATAGAGCTGGGAGAGCACGAGTTTACACTGGATCTACTGCCAGTCGAGTTGGGAAGCTTCGACGTGGTAGTAGGAATGGATTGGTTGTCAAGCAACAGAGCCGAAATTGTATGTCACGAGAAGACCATTCGCATCCCAATGGCGAATGGAGAAACAATTGTGGTACATGGAGAGAAGCGCGATACGCCCTTAAGGATCATTAGTTGCTTGAAGGCTAGAAAATGTTTGAAGAAGGGATGTGTTGCCTTCTTGGTGCACATCGTGGATAAGGAGGCCGCTGAGCCAAAGATAGAAGACATTCCAGTCGTAAAGGAATATCCTGAAGTCTTTCCCGAAGACTTGCCAGGATTGCCGTCGCAGCGACAAGTCGAGTTCCATATTGACTTGGTTCCAGGCGCCGCGCCTGTGGCTAAGGCACCTTATCGACTTGCGCCCTCCGAGTTGCAAGAACTGTCAACGCAACTTCAGGAGCTATTGGATAAAGGATTTATCAGGCCAAGCTTCTCGCCTTGGGGAGCTCCAGTGCTGTTTGTCAAGAAGAAGGATGGTAGTTTTCGCATGTGCATCGACTACCGCGAGCTGAACAAGTTGACTATCAAGAATAGATATCCTTTGCCAAGGATAGATGACCTGTTCAATCAACTACAAGGTTCGAGTTGTTACTCAAAGATCGATCTTTGATCAGGTTATCACCAGTTGCGTATACAAGAGGAGAGTATTCCAAAGACTGCCTTCAGAACTCGATATGGACATTACGAGTTTCTGGTTATGTCGTTTGGTTTGACAAACGCGCCAGCAGTGTTCATGGACTTGATGAACAGAGTCTGCACGTCGTACCTCGATAAGTGCGTGATTGTGTTTATTGATGACATTTTGATCTACTCAAAGATGAAGGAAGAACATGAGCAACACCTAAGAACTATCTTAGAACTGCTCAAGAAAGAGAAGTTGTACGCGAAGTTCTCAAAGTGCGAGTTCTGGTTACGCGAAGTCCAGTTTCTGGGTCACGTGGTTAAATGGAAATGGAATTCATGTGGATCCCACAAAGATTGAAGCAATCAAGAACTGGGAGACTCCAAAGACGCCAACCGAGATTCGACAGTTTCTAGGTTTGGCAGGATATTATCGCAGGTTCATTGAGGATTTCTCGAAAATCGCTCAACCATTAACCTCCCTCACACAAAAAGACAAGAAGTACGAATGGGGAGACAAACAAGAAGAAGCGTTTCAATTGTTGAAAAAAAAACTTTGTGACGCGCCGATCTTATCTCTACCCGAAGGCACTGACAACTTCGTGGTATATTGCGACGCTTCGCGTCAAGGTTTAGGCTGTGTGCTGATGCAACGACAGAAGGTTATAGCCTATGCTTCACGCCAGCTGAAGGTTCAGGAGAAGAACTACACCACGCATGACTTGGAGTTAGGCGCAGTGGTGTTTGCATTAAAGATCTGGCGACATTACTTGTACGGCACGCGATACACCATCTTTATTGATCACAAGAGCCTGCAACATATTTTTGATCCGAAGGAGCTTAACATGAGACAGAGACGATGGGTGGAGTTGTTGAACGACTATGATTGTGAGATCAAGTATCACCCAGGGAAGGCGAATGTAGTCGCCGATGCCTTAAGTCGGAAAGAAAGGATTAAGCCCATAAGGGTTAGGGCTTTGAAAATGATTGTTTAGACAGACCTCACGTTGCGCATTCGTGCTGCGCAGAGGGAAGCTCTTAAAAGGGAGAATCTTGAGAATGAATATCTCCGAGGGATGGAGAAGCAATTGGTACCAAAGGAGGATGGAACATTGTGTTTCTTGGGAAGAATTTGGGTTCCTTTATTTGGTGGTCTGAGAGACGTTATTTTTTATGAGGCTCACAAGTCACGGTACTCGATCTATCCAGGATCGGATAAGATGTACCAAGATTTAAAGGATTTCTATTGGTGGCCGAGAATGAAAGGCGATGTTTCGGTTTATGTTGGCAAATGTTTAACTTGCGCCAAGGTGAAGGCCGAGTACCAGAAACCTTCAGGTCTCCTGCAACAACCTGAAATACCCCAGTGGAAGTGGGAACATATTTCAATGGACTTTATAACGAAATTACCAAGGACGCCCAAGGGCCATGATACAATTTGGGTGATTGTAGACCGTTTAACGAAATCTGCACACTTTTTGGCAATCAAAGAGAAAGACAACACAAGCAAGCTTGCTGAGTTGTACCTGAGAGAGATTGTTGCACGACATGGAGTGCCTCTTTCAATTATTTCTGATAGAGATTGAAGATTCATATCAAGGATTTGGCAATCCTTCCAAGACGGACAGAGCGAACGAACGATTCAAACATTAGAAGACATGTTGCGAGCTTGCGTAATGGATTTAGGTGGAAGTTGGGACACACACCTACCATTGGTCGAATTTTCATACAATAACAGTTATCATGCAAGCATTCGGGCCGCACCGTTCGAATCTCTCTTTGGACGCAAGTGTCGATCACCTTTATGCTGGGCAGACGCGGGTGATAGGCAGCTTGTTGGTCCAGAATTGGTCCAAGAAACGACAGACAAGATTTTACAGATCCGAGAGCGCATCAAAGCGGCTCGTGATCGTCAAAAGAGTTATGCGGACCGAAGAAGGAAACCTCTGGAGTTTGAGGTAGGAGATATGGTTTTGTTGAAGGTTTCACCCTGGAAGGGTGTGGCACGCTTTGGGAAGCGTGGGAAGTTAAACCCCAGGTACATTGGTCCCTTTAAAATCCTGAAAAGGATTGGTTTGGTAGCGTACAAGTTGGATCTACCCGCAGAACTAAATGGCGTTCATGATACATTTCATGTATCTAACTTGAAAAAGAGTCCAACTCAAGAAACGGTTGTCATACCTGCCGACGAAGTCCACATTGACGACACACTCCACTTTATTGAAGAAACTGTTGAGGTTACTGATTGGAAGATTAACAAGATGAGACGGAGTAGTGTCAAACTCGTGAGGTTCGTTGGAACGCGCGACACGGCCCAGAGTTCACTTGGGAGCGTGAGGATCGCATGAAGGCTAAATACCCACATTTGTTTCCCAAGACCCCTGCAACTAGAAGCAGAACTTAAATTTCGGGTTGAAATTTTCTTAATGGGGGGAGAATGTGACAACCCTCATTAAACCAGGTATCCGTACAATTAATTAATATTAAATTTGTGCTTAATGACTGTGCTTGATTACAACTGATGACTTAAGCTGCTATACGATTTCTGCATCATACATACATGTGCATCACATTTCATACCGTCACACCATTTATTACATACGAACTTTAGTGACATACAGGATGCACAAAGCACAGTTAGCACAGTGAGCGGATAACTCAGAAATATACTGACAGTGCCAGTACATAGACAGACAGTGTTTTGAGGCCCAGTATGAGCCAGAGACAAGGTACTACACTAGTATGGTGTGTAGGGAAGTGAGAACCATAAAACTGCGTCACTAGGTGATAGTTTGAGTGCCGGAAAGTCTCTAAAACTCACTTTAAGTACAGAATTGTGCATTTTTCAGCAAAATTCAACTTTTTAACATACTAGTATTGTGCAAAAAATTGACTGAATGGTCCTGAATGCTTTCCTAAGTGTTGGGCATTAATTGTGTCCCAAAAAGTTACATAAAAGATGTCACACCCCCAAAATCCACCATGCGGAGTACCACCGCTTGGAGGCGTGACGTGACCAGGATCAAGCCACCAATCATATTAAACAAGCATGTAAGTAGTTTGTAAAATCCAACACAATACAATTGGTGTCTAAACAAAACATAGTTTAAGTTACAAGCGGAAGCATAAAGTTTAAAACCAAATCATAAGTTTAAACGTTTCAAATGTTTAGCATGGTACACAGTTGTCCATGTCCCACAACGACTCTTCCCACTCCGATGCAAGCTCCATAGATACCTAACGACCTGCAAGGCATGTAACAACGAGTCAACAACAAAGTTGAGTGAATTCACAGTTGGTTGTTTAGTTATAGTGTTCGTGAATCATTTGTTCATTTCGTAAACCAAGTATCTTAGTTATCTGTATCGTGGTTTCCCAAACATGTTTGGGATGATTAGTGGCCGGATCGCGGTTTAAAAACATGTGTGCGATGATTAGTGGCCGTATCGCGGTTTCCCAAACATGTGTGCGAAGATTAGTGGGGGCTTCCCATGTATCGACTAGTCGTGTTTGTACGTGCCCTTCTTGATCCAAGGACCATAGCGAGTGTGAGTGTACGTAGGTTTTACGTACGTGCCTTTCAATCCGAGGACGGTGAAAAGTAGTTTAATAGTAATGATATTACGAGTAGTTATTCAAATCCCATTCCCAACCCACCGGGAATCCCATGCCTTAGAAAGTGTGTGAACTCACCTCGGTTGCTCGGTTTGACTCTCAAAAGTAGCTAACAGTCAAGTTTGGTCAATCACGTCCTAGTACGATTACCACTTAGTTTATTAGTGACTTCAAATAGAACACAAAGTTCCTACACGTATCTATCACATAACATGCATCACTTTAACGGTTTATGCCCATATATACTTCCCATCCATTCCCCACTCAAAATCAAACATACGATAATGCACATAACATATATATAACATGTTAGATCATTCACAGATGGCATACTCGACATTTAGACACGCGAGTCACAACTTATGTCTTTTCAGCATTTATATTCAAAACCGGCTGTTTTCGGACATTTTAATAAAATAGTTAAATTATTCCAAAAATTCCCAAATTTTTACAGGATGTCTTAAACGTCCTATATTTTATTGTGTAAAAATATCGGGGTCTGGTTCATTACCAATATTTTATAAAAATTCATATTCCGGACTGAACTCAGATTTATATATTTCTGACCACTGTCCACGGAACAATTTATTAAAAATTCATCGAGTGTCCGATTTACGAAATTCCAGTGGGGTAATTACAAATGCATCGGTTTTCATCTACTGTACAAATTTCATGGTCCGATTCATCACAAAACTCAGGTTATGACTGAAAGCATGACACCCATTTATTGCTGTCAAAATTCAGCTTAAGCTGCTGTTACAAATTAACACTTTAAAAATAGTAAACGGAGTCCAAAAATTACGATTCCGGTGCCATTAGAACCGTATTTTATAATAACATATTTAAATTCAAAATATCAGTTTTTCGTTGAATTTACGACCTGTTTACAGCCTGATGAAGTCGGCTGGAAATCATTACTCAGCTTGCTGTTTTGTGGTTTAAATGTTACTAAAACGTATTAACAAGTGTCCTAAACATGTGTTTATCAAGAAATCAACATATAAGTAACCAAGAGTGTAATCAAAGACTTACAACTAGCACCAAGGCTAGGGATGAACAAGTGAAGACATGAGGTGGTTAATAGCAAATGAAGAAGGTCCTTGAGCTTCCGTTGCTTCCACACTTCCTAACTTAGCTTCTTACACCTCAAAATGAGCTTGGAATGCTTGAACCAAAAATGAAAATGGTGGTGTGTGAAGTAGGGTGTTTGGCCGAGAGTTTAATGAGGGAGAAGGAGGAGAAGTGTTGAGGTGATGAATGGTGAAAGGTGTAGTGTTCATATCTTCTTAAAGAATCCTTCCATATCTTACAATATCTAGACAAAATCAAATTGAATCTAAGTAATATCATTATAGATCTTGTAGGATTTTAGAAATCTTGGTGGGGACACTTCTTTGGTCCGTAAGTTTCATATGAGGGGGGGGGGGGTTAATTGTAACTTGCAAGATCTATATATCTCAAAGAAATCAAGGAAAGATCTTGTGAATCCAAAGAAATCTTATGAAAGATCTAGTAAGATTTTAAGGGATTATTGGCAAGATTATTATGGATTTGGCAAGATCTAGTAAATATTTGGTGGGCCACCCTCATGTGACCGTGTATAATATGGGGGGGGGGGGGTAAAGTGCAACTTTCCAACTTCTAATTTTAATAACAAGTTAGTTTACAAGTGTAACTTTTAGGGACTTGTGTGCTATTATGTTATAAGGGGTGTTATGGTGTTCGGGGACCATAACTAGTTCAGAAATAATTAAACAATGTATTTGGCAAAAATTTAGTGTCCCGGGTAATGTCCGGTTGTTCGGTTGGATACTGTTCCGTTAAAGCGTTTAATTATTCCGTAGAGTGTCTTATATGTATATTTTTGTAACACAATTAATTCCTAACACTCAGGAAAGCATACCGGACTATTTAGTAATTTTTCTGTATACTACTAGTATGTTAACACGCACCTGTAAGTACAACACAGTAATCAGAGAGCAGTTAAATGATTCAGCACAGTCATCAAGCACTTTAATTATCATTAATAAATTGTACGGATACATGGAATTACGAGGGTTGTCACATTCTCCCCCTGTTAAGAAAATTTTGTCCCGAAATTTAGTGCGTGGTTACTGAGGAAGCTTAGTTAAGTTGCGTTGGTTTCCTGGTTTTTTTTCCCTGGGGTGTCACATCATCCCCCCGTTGATTTGGAATTTCGTCCCGAAATTCAGCAGTAGCTTCAGCCTCAATAGTGGTTGCGTTTTTCTTAAACAGTTGGGGATACTTGAGTTTCATTTGGTCTTCTCGTTCCCAGGTATACTCTGGGCCACGACGAGCATTCCAACGAACTCGAACCAGAGGTATCCTGGTATGCTTGAGGATCTTAACATCTTGATCCGTAATCTCTACTGGTTCCTCGACGAATCACAACTGGTCGTCGATAGTGAGTTCCTTCAGAGGAACTATGAGGGTCTCATCTGACAGACACTTCTTCAGATTCGACACATGGAAACATTGTGAACTCCGCTGAGTTCTTCAGGTAGATTCGATCTGTAGGCTACCTTGCCAATTTTCTCAATGACTTCGAAGGGTCCGACATAACGCGGATTGAGTTTGCCTCGTTTTCCAAAGCGGACAACACCTTTCCAATGTGAGACTTTGAGTAGCACTCGATCCCCAACCTGGAGCTCGAGTGGTTTTCTTCCCTTATCAGCATAACTTTTCTGACGGTCACGAGCTGCCGCCATTCGCTGTCGTATCTGAGCAATTCTCTCGGTGGTGTCTACCACATGTTCTGGGCCAGTGATTTGGTTGTCACCAACTTCTGCCCAACAGAGAGTTGATCGGCATTTGCGTCCGTACAATGCCTCAAACGGAGCGGCTTGGATGCTGGTGTGGTAGCTGTTGTTGTACGAAAACTCCACTAGCGGGAGGTGCTTTTCCCAGCCATTACCAAAATCGATTACACATGCCCTAAGCATGTCTTCAAGGGTTTGGATGGTGCATTCAGATTGCCCATCCGTCTGCGGGTGATAAGCGGTGCTCATATCTAAACGTGAGCCAAAGGACTTGTGCATTGCTTGCCACAGTTCAGAAGTAAAACGTGCGTCACGATCAGATATAATAGAGGTTGGCACTCCGTGCCTTGATACCACTTCCTTTAGATAAATGTCTGCAAGAGTAGAAAACTTATCCGTTTCTTTGATAGCCAGAAAGTGTGCCGACTTAGTCAAGCGATCCACTATCACCCAAATGGTATCATTTCCGCGTTGAGATCTAGGCAGGCCAGTAACGAAATCCATGGAAATTTGCTCCCATTTCCATTTCGGGATCTCTGGTTGTTGGAGTAGGCCTGATGGTTTCTGGTATTCGACCTTGACCCTAGAACAAGTCAAACATTTGCTAACGTAGGTTGCTATGTGGGCTTTCATACCGGGCCACCAATACGTAGTCTTGAGATCGTGGTACATCTTATCCGAACCAGGATGTACCGAATAACGAGACTTATATGCTTCATCCATCACAAGTTCGCGTAAGTTTCCGTAAAGTGGAACCCAGATGCGCCCTGTTACATAGTAAGCACCGTCTTCCATTTGTTCTAGCCGCTGCCTTGATCCTCGTAAGGACTCAGCCCTGATGTTCTCTGCTTTCAATGCTTCAACCTGAGCATCGCGAATCTGAGCGGGAAGGTTAGATTGGATGGTAAGCTGTAATGCACATACACGATTAGGTATAGCATCCTTTCGACTGAGGGCGTCGGCCACAACATTGGCTTTGCCCGGATGACACTTGATTGCGCATTCATAATCGTTCAAGAGCTCAACCCATCGGCGTTGACGCATGTTTAACTCCTTTTGCTTGAAGATATGCTCGAGACTCCTGTGATCGGTGTAAATGGTGCACTTGGTACCATACAGGTAATGTCTCCATATCTTAAGCGCGAAAACAACTGCTCCCAGCTCCAGATCGTGAGTAGTGTAATTTTTTTCGTGAACCTTGAGTTGGCGTGATGCGTAGGCAATGACCTTGTCACGTTGCATCAACACGCAACCAAGTCCTTGGATGGAAACATCGCAGTAAACCACAAAATCATCTGTGCCCTCAGGCAATGAGAGGATAGGCGCGCTACAAAGTCTATCCTTCAAGTGCTGAAATGCGGACTCCTGTGCATCACCCCAACGATAGGTGACACCCTTCTGAGTCAGTGAAGTGAGAGGTTGCGCAATCTTGGAGAAATATTTGATAAACCTTCTGTAATATCCTACCAAACCCAAGAATTGGCGGATCTCTGTTGGTGTGCGGGGTGCAGGCCAATTCTTGATCGATTCAACCTTAGATGGATCCACATGAATTCCATCCTTGTTTACCACATGGCCTAGAAAGTGGACTTCGTGAAGCCAGAAGTCACATTTTGAAAACTTGGCATACAACTGCTCTTTTCGAAGAAGTTCCAGCATAAGTCATAGATGCTGCTCGTGTTCCTCCTGACTCTTAGAATAGATCAGGATATCGTCAATGAACAAAATAACGAACTTATCCAGGTAAGGCTTGCACACTCGGTTCATGAGATCCATGAAGACCGCTGGTGCATTCGTCAGCCCGAATGGCATAACCAGAAACTCGTAATGGTCGTAACGAGTTCTGAATGCTGTTTTGGAGACGTCCTCATCTCGGACCCTCAGCTGATGGTATCCCGATCTCAAGTCAATCTTGGAGTAATAGCTCGACCCTTGCAACTGGTCGAACAAGTCGTCAATACGTGGAAGAGGATAACGATTCTTTACGGTTATCTTGTTGAGTTCGCGGTAGTCAATACACATTCTGAAGGTACCGTCCTTCTTCTTCACGAATAACACTGGAGCTCCCCATGGCGAAGAGCTAGGGCGTATGAAACCCTTTTCCAAGAGTTCTTGTAGTTGTGTGGACAGTTCTTCGAGTTCTGATGGAGCTAGACGATATGGTGCTCGAGCTACTGACGCTGCTCCAGGAGCTAGCTCGATTTGAAATTCAACTTGGAGGTGAGGCGGAAGACCAGGTAATTCCTCAGGAAATATCTCAGGAAAATCGCGCACTATAGGAATGTCTTAAATTTTCTTCTCTTCCGTTGATGTGTCAGTAATGAGCACTAGAATGGCAGTGTGGCCCTTATGCAAACACTTCTGGGCCTTTAAGGAAAGAGATAATGCCTACAACAGCACCACTCTTATCGCCCTGAATCACCAGAGGTTCTTCACCAGAACGAGGAATGCGGACGATTTCCCCTTGCAAACAATCTCCGCTTGATGATAAGATAGCCAATCCATCCCAATAACGACGTCGATACTACCAAGTGTGATAGGGATGAGATCGATAGAGAAAGTCTGACCAGCTAAGACGAGGTTACAACCCTTAACTATGTGTGTGGCCTCGAGACTTTTACCATTTGCTAGCTCTACCGTGTGTTTGGCGGTCAAAAGTGTTGGGGTGCGCTTAAGCATTTGACTAACTTTTAAGGACACACAACTAGTATCGGCACCCGAATCGAATAAAACAGTAACAAAGAAATCATCTAGAAGAAACTTACCCATCACAATGTTGGGATTGTTCCTTGCGTCAGCCTGACCAATCACGAAGGTGCGACCTTTGCCGTTATTGTTACCCCCGTTTTTGCCTCCATTGTTGTTCTCATTTCCTTGGTTGTTGTTCTGATTCTAATTCAGCTGAGGACAGTGCCTCTTGAAGTGACCCTCAGCACCGCACTGGAAGCATCCCTTATTACCTTGCTGGTGTTGCTGTTGGTTTTGGGGAGTTTGTGGCCGCTGTTGTCGGTTCTGCTTCGCAGGACGTAAGCTTCGGCAATCTTTGGCTTCATGTCCCAACTTGCTACATCTCTGACAACGACCCTTGTTGCACGGCCTGCTGTGGTGCAAACTACATCGATTGCACTTTGGGTGATTTCCCCTGTATCTACCCTGACCTTGATTTCCAAAAGGCTGCTGACTGGGGTTCCTGTGTTCATCTGTCTTTCGCTGCTGGGACTGAGACTGAACTGGAGTAGAACCCTCGCCCGAATTTCCATCCCACTTGCGCTTGTTGTTACTGGGAGCATCAGTAGTAGTAGCGTTAATACGCTTGGGTAGCTTGCCCTCTTCCACCGCCTGATCGGTGAGCTGGTGTGCCAAACGAATGACTTGCTGGATTGTGGGAAGGTTGGCCGCACTTACAGACCCTTGGATTTCCGGGACTAAGCCTCTGAGGTATAGCTTGATTCGCCTAGATATGGGTTGTGACATGTTAGGACATAAGGCAGCCAAGTCGTTGGACCTCTTTGTATATGCCTCGATCTCTGATCCTTCCGTCTTCAAACCATAATACTTTATCTCAAGTTTCAGTATGTCGTCCAGGTGGCAGAACTCTTCCTTAATCCAATCCTTGAAGTTGCTCCAGAGGGTGGCATTCGCGTCTGCCAACCCGAGCATCTGAACCTGTGCGTTCCACCAAGAATACGCTTTCCCTTGCAACATGCCAGTAGCGTACTCCACTCGTTTGTTGGTAGGGCTTTCACTTTCTTCGAATGTAAATTCGATTCTTCGAATCCAGTGTAGAAGGCCGATTGTCCCTTCAGTGCCGTCGAAAGTGGGAGGTTTGCATTTCAGGAACGCCCTGAAGGTGCCCATGCGTGTTTGAGAGTGCATGGGTTGACTCCCTGATTGGGTTGCTAAGGCTTCAGCAATCCGTTCGTCAATCAAGGTCGTCAGCTGACCCTGGGTCATGTCGAGACGTCCACTCATGATCTTCACATCGAAGGGACGCACGTAAGAAAGGTGTCGCAAGTGCGTAAGTGTGGAGTGACAGAAAAGAGTAAGCACGCAAGGTTCAAATAGCAGTTATTACACTAGCTAATGCATACTATAATCAAATGTGCTACTAGCAGATAGGTAATACAAACATAAACCATATTACCTATAATGTCGAGTCTTGCACGTGGAGCGAAGCGTCATTGTGGATCGTTGAGCACTGTACAGGTTATAGTCTGGTTTTAACAAAAAGCTTTTCCCTTTTTAAAACCAAGTTCACAATAACCAATGGCTCTGATACCAATCTGTCACACCCCCAAAATCCACCATGCGGAGTACCACCGCTTGGAGGCGTGACGTGACCAGGATCAAGCCACCAATCATATTGAACAAGCATGTAAGTAGTTTGTAAAATCCAACACAATACAATTGGTGTCTAAACAAAACATAGTTTAAGTTACAAGCGGAAGCATAAAGTTTAAAACCAAATCATAAGTTTAAACGTTTCAAATGTTTAGCATGGTACACAGTTGTCCATGTCCCACAACGACTCTTCCCACTCCGATGCAAGCTCCATAGATACCTAACGACCTGCAAGGCATGTAACAACGAGTCAACAACAAAGTTGAGTGAATTCACAGTTGGTTGTTTAGTTATAGTGTTCGTGAATCATTTGTTCATTTCGTAAACCAAGTATCTTAGTTATCTGTATCGTGGTTTCCCAAACATGTTTGCGATGATTAGTGACCGGATCGCGGTTTCAAAAACATGTGTGCGATGATTAGTGGCCGTATCGCGGTTTCCCAAACATGTGTGCGAAGATTAGTGGGGGCTTCCCATGTATCGACTAGTCGTGTTTGTACGTGCCCTTCTTGATCCAAGGACCGTAGCGAGTGTGAGTGTACGTAGGTTTTACGTACGTGCCCTTCAATCCGAGGACGGTGAAAAGTAGTTTAATAGTAATGATATTACGAGTAGTTATTCAAATCCCATTCCCAACCCACCGGGAATCCCATGCCTTAGAAAGTATGTTGTAACAACTGTGCTTGTAATCACTATGAACAGTTCTATTATCAATAAAACAATGTTATTTGATCCCAAAGTTTGTTTGATTGTGTTTTACATTTTTCATGTTTTGACTTTTGTTCAATTCCAAACTCTACATCACTTTCTGGAGAGTTATACGCAAACTAGTGCGTAAACGTACTCAGTTTAATGCGAGAAATACTCCGGAACATCAACATATACTCAACATACCTTAAATAACCTTTACAAAACTTAGAAATAAGTTTTGAAGGCTTTGGTATGGCAAAAACAAGTTAATTCGCTTACAGGGACTAAATATGACAAACTGCGAAAGTATGTCAATTTGAACTGTAACGAACATTCCGGAACATAACCATAAGTTAAACACACCTTAAATATCCTTTACATAGCTTAGAAATAGGCTTTGAGGGGTTCGGTGTGCTAAAATAAACTTTTGGGTCATTCAGGGACTAAAAGTGTCAAAAAGTGCACAAGTTTGCATTTTCGCGCATAACTTACGTTCTGGATACATCCGGACATCCAAAAATTTATGTGAACATGACTATATTATATTTTATTGTTCGCCTTAAGAAAAATCCATTCGTCGCGTCATTTGGATCGTTTTTCGCGCTTATGCGCATTCCGTCGTAATTAAGCGAACATCGCGATCGTACGGCCAAACGAACCGACATCTGAGATATTTTTGAGCATGTTTTGAGTTCCCTATACTTTAACTTCATTTTAGAGCCTTGAAATGAGGTTAACGGGGTTCAAACGCATCGAAAATCACTTAAACGGGCTGCAGGGACTAAACCTGTCACTTTTGAAACAATTCTGGAACTGGGAGGCAGTAGCGTAGCGCGAGCCCTAAGGGCCTACCCGTTGCGCTACGCGAGTGCATGATCTGACCAGATTCAATGTTTTAAACATCAGATTTTCAGCTGATTAATCCTCCACCACACATTCTCACATGTCTAGTCAGCGGATAAGAACCATTTTTAGCTACCATGAGTTTCCGACAAGTGTACGGGTTGGATCATGGCACGTTTTCCATGAAACGATCTCAACGGTGGACTAAAAACTATAAATACCCCAACACCCCCATTGCTAAACTTACAAGAAATTTGATTTGAGAAACTCTAAGTTGAAACATTTGTTTCATACCTGAGATTTTTGAATCGAGTTTAGCATTCGGGGACCCTTCGTAAGTATTCTTTCGTTCTTTTCCTTATTTTACTGCTTTTCGAGTCAGAAAGTCAAACTTTGTTTGACTTTCAGCGTTGACCAGTAATGGTCAATGCGAAGTTCGTTTGAACTTCGCAACGTGATTGTAATCACGATGGTCATAGTCCCTTGGGACTATGCCTACTGATTACCACGTTGTCTAGGGTCGTAGGGTAAGCGATCTAATAAATCGCTTATACCTCGAACCCGACCCATTTGGTCGATCATTAGGATCCGACCAAACACATTAGGTGACCATAGTAGGTAGGGAATAACCTTCCGAGGTTATACCCTATGGTCACATCGTTTAAGTAGTTGTATGATAGGTAGTTTATATGCCTTAGGTAAATTACCAGAATACCCTTTTCATGTATAATTGGTAATTAAGCATATGTAACCTAAACCTTTGTCACATAACTGATTATGTAACATGTTTAGGCATATAACACTTGTCATAGGGCTAGTTAGGCGGTCCGAACGCGTTTCACGCGAACGACGCGTTAAGGTAGCATAAGCTACCTAAACGGGTCGTAATGGGTCGTAAACAATTATGTTAGGTTTCAATTAGTATGTAGGCTTTGTTGAACCATATTACACGAGTCTCCATACTCGTTTGGTTTACAAACCCTCATGCTACCCAATCTTCCGATTTAGGTCCGGTTTATTAACATAGTTACCTATATTAGGTGCCGTTTGATTCCGAGATCTATAGCATTACTTGGTGGTTATCTTTATACAACTGAGCAATCTCAAGTGAGTACATAGATGTCACACCCCGACCACGTGGAACATACAAAACGTGGCGGAAACATCGGGGAGTGTTGTAACAGAATTAATGTTTCAAATCCATGGCAATTGAAGTTTCGTTTTATTCATTAAAAGTGTTACAATGTCTTAACAAACAAGGAAATACAACATAATTAACTAGTCTTGCATCTTTTATTGTCACTAAAGCCCAAGTCTGTCTATGTGTGTCTTGACTATCTTATGCAACAGCTCCTGAAAAACACATGTGAAAATAGGTACGTCAGCATAAAAATGCCTGTGAGATACATAGGTTTTGTGAAAATAAGATTCATGACTTATGTTTGAGAAAATGTTTAGTCATGAACCTTGTTATTTGCTTTGTCTTTTAAATCATTTGAAAAACGATAAGATCAGATGATAAGTATAAATAAATGTAAGGTTAAATGAATAACCAAGAAAAATGTGTTTGTATAAGATAAGTTGTTTATAAATCAATGTCTTGTGAAAAGTATGTTATTTGTATGAAATGTTCTATGTCTCAAACTGAAATGATTCAAATAACGTTACGACATGTAATACCATACAAACACTTATATATAGGAAGTACCAGCGGCGTATCCACCATGCTTGTATCATATTACACACGCATCGTTACTTAATCACTTAATCAAACCAAACCAAACAATGTAAAATGTTCATGTCAAGATGTAAATCATGTCAAAATGTCTATGTCAAGTATCCATGTCAAATGTCTATGTCAAGTATCCATGTCAAATGTCTATGTCAAGTATCCATGTCAAATGTCTATAGTCCAAGAGTAGTCAAGTAATGTATAACCAAAATGATATGTATGGTAAGTAAAATTTAGACTACTTAAACCATAAGTAAAAAAAATGTACAAAACAAAGTATTGAAGTAAAACTTGGTTTAAATCAAAGTTATGTTTTGTAAGATATATGCATGCTATACTGAATATGAACATTTATGCGGTATTGTGAAAATTCATACATCCAAGCCTTGAGACAGACGGATAACTATGTAAAAGTGAGTTATCAAGAGAATATGTATTCGGATTCGGTCATTCCTTTCATCCCCTTTCCCTGGGATGTCCGGAACGGGATTTGTCAAGTCCTATGGTACCACTACCTACTACCGAGCGGCATGATCGGTGTTAATGAATGTATAGTATAGTTTAAACAAACCAAATGTCATACCAAAATGTAAGCATGTTTTATGAAAATAATGTACCTAGTATGCTAGAGTAAACATACAGGGTAGAGCTATAAAACCATGTGTCCATATGTTACTGGAACATATGCAACAGAGATGCAGTATAAAACAATGTACTAAGTATGCAAAGTCATCATACAAAGTAGAAAAGTCATGTAAAACAATGTACTAAGCATGTTATCAGTCAACATACATAGCAGAAAAGTCATGTAAATCAATGTACTAAGCATGTTATCAGTCAACATACATAGCAGAAAAGTCATGTAAATCAATGTGCTTAGCATGTTATCAGTCAACATACATAGCAGAAAAGTAATGAAATCATGTACTATAATGTACTAACAAACATAGTCGGTATATGATATGAAAACAGGAAAGCATGAAAGTAACAAGTAGGCACATGTGTTCCACCCCAAAACAGTTTGGAAAACAGTAAAAGAGGGGTCTATGTACTCACTTGAGATTGCTCAGTTGTCTAAAGATAACCACCAAGCAGTGCTAGAGATCTCGGAATCAAACGGCTCCTAATATAGGTAACTATGTTAAATAACCGGACCTAAATCGGAAGACTGGGTAGCATTAGGGTTTGTAAACCAAACGAGTGTGGAGACTCGTGTGATATGGTTTAACAAAGCCTACATACTAAATGAAACTTAACATAATTGTTTACGACCCATTACGACCCGTTTAGGAAGCTTATGCTACTTTAACGCGTCGTGCGCGTGAAACGCGTTTGGACCGCCTAACTAGCCCTATGACAAGTGTTATATGCCTAAACATGTTACATAATCAGTTACGTGACAAAAGTTTAGGTTACATATGCTTAATTACCAATTATACATGAAAAGGGTATTCTGGTAATTTACCTAAGGCATATAAACTACCTATCATACAACTACTTAAACGATGTGACCATAGGGTATAACCTCGGAAGGTTATTCCCTACCTACTATGGTCACCTAATGTATTTGGTCGGATCCTAATGATCGACCAAACTGGGTCGGGTTCGAAGGTATAGGCGATTTATTAGATCGCCTACCCTACGACCCTAGACAACGTGGTAATCAGTGGGCATAGTCCCAAGGGACTATGACCAACGTGATTACACTCACGTTGCGAAGTTCAAACGAACTTCGCATTGACCATTACTGGTCAACGCTGAAAGTCAAACAAAGTTTGACTTTCTGACTCGAAAAGCAGTAAAATAAGGAAAAGAACGAAAGAATACTTACCCAGGGTCCCCGAATGCTAATCCCGATTCAAGAATCTCAGGTATGAAACAATGGTTTCAACTTAGAGCTCCTCAAATCAGAATTCTTGTGCATTTGGAGTAATGGGGGGGTGGGGTATTTATAGTTTTCGGGTAACCGTTAAGATCGTTTCAAGGAAACCGTGCCTTAATCCAACCCATACACTTGTCGGAACCTTATGGAAGCTAAATGCCATCCTTATCTTCATGACTAAGCATTTTAGAACATGTGGTGGAGGATCAAACATGTGCAAACAGGCTGTTAGAAACTCTGCATCTGGTCTGGACTTGGCTAGCGCACCGCTACACTAAAAGTGTAGCGCACCGCTAGCCAAAGTTTGGCAGAATTACACATTTGGTCCCTGAACTGTATTTAGGCCATTTTTGACACGTTTAAGGCCCGTTAACCCCATTTCAAAGCTCTAAAATGAAGTTAAAGTATAGGGAACTTAAAATGTGTTCAAAAATATCTCGGATGTCGGTTCGTTTAGCCGTACGAACGCGATGTTCGCTTAATTACGACGGAATGCGCATAAGCGCGAAAAACGATCCAAATGACGCGACGAATGGATTTTTCTTAAGGCGAACACTAAAATATAATGTAGTCATGCTTACATAAATTTTTAGATGTCCGGATGTATTCAGAACGTAAGTTATGCTCGAAAATGCAAACTTGTGCACTTTTTGACACTTTTAGTCCCTGAATGACACAAAAGTTTATTTTAGCATACCGAACACCTCAAAGCCTATTTCTAAGCTATGTAAAGGATATTTATGGCATGTTTAACTTATGGTCATGTTCCGGAATGTCTGTTACAGTTCAAATTGGCATACTTTCGCAGTTTGTCAACTTTAGTCCCTGTAAGCGATTTAACTTTGATTTCACCACACCAAACCTTCCAAAACTTATTTCTAAGTTATGTAAAGGTTATTTAAGGTATGTTAAGCCTATTTCACTATTCCGGAGTGTTCGTTGCATTAAACTGGTTATATTTACGCATCAGTGCGCGTATAACCTTCCAGAAAGCGATTTAAAGCTTGAAATTGAACAAGAGTTGATATGTGTAAACGATACACATATTTTTACAAATCCCAAGTATGAAATACAATATTTCATTGGTTTGACATTTGTTTGACGGCCGTGGAGGCACAGGTGTTACAGTCTCCCCTACTTTAGGAAATTTCGTCCCGAAATTTATTTAGAGGAAACTTGTGAGAGTTTAAAACATGAAGTTGAAAAGATCAAACAACATTGGTTAGGGTTCTGAACTTCTAGTAACTTTAATAACATCATGTTTGCAATGTAAGAGGGATACTTATATACAAGTATATGAAGCGTCGTTGGTGCGTCCACCGTACCTCCATTACATCGTTCACATTCCGTTATTGTTGTCACTATCGGTTCTTACACATAATAAATCTTACTGGGTTTCTGTGCATTGAATTCCATAATTATGTAGGCCTCCATAATTACGTAGTTCCTTGTACAGTCCGCACAGTCTATTTTATAATGTGTAGTGTAAAACCAAATGGACAATCCTGTGATGAGTGTAACTAGACCGCCATAGAGTCCTTTAGACTAAATCAATAAATGATTTAAATAGACTATCAAGGAGTCTGTTCAGCTACATCACTAGATGTCATTCTTTAACCAAATTGTGAATCAATCTTTTTGACTAGACCACTAAAGGGTCTCTTATGAATCATGGAGTAGTACTATATCAATCCAAGGGTCTTAACTATTACATAGAAGCCCATTAAGGATTTAAGGTAGTACCTTTTGACTATCCTGATACGAATCCCTCATATGAAGATATGAAAGATTCTGCGAGGATTTGGATAACGAATTATCCAGAGTATAAAAACACAAAAATGCATAAAGGAAAACATGAGATGAATAAACACATAGTCACATATCCACAAAATTGTTTAACTAGAAGTTTGTTCTGCTAACAGAGTACATGTATTTAAAGCACACTAGGAATCCATCTCGTGGATTTCATTTGGTACTTTAAACATGATCAAGAATCTAACTATAAAGATAGAAAGATCTTTAAAAGAAAAAAAATTCGATTTCGATTATAAGGAACCGAAATGTTCGAATTTAGGTATATAAGGAATCCAATTAAGGACTCTGATTTGAATGATGATCATCCACAAGGGTCTCAATATGAAGATAAAAAGATCCCATATGGATTTTAGAAGTTGAAGATGTTTTGAAACCTTGCACTGGACGTGCTTATGTCAAAACATGAAGTAAAAAAAATGCTTATGAAATTGAGATGCTAGATATGCCAAGGCGACATATGGAGCAGAATTTGAAGGTTAAGTCAATGTACGAGGAAAATTATTTTTGAAAACTATGCATGGGGTTCTTTTAAGAAAAGTGTGTTTAACGTTTTTGAAACCTTATATATATAATACATTTGAAATTATAAAATAGGTGTACTAGGTAAGTATATTTATAAAAATGTTTTAAAATCATGCGAGATGAATTTTGAAATTATGTATAAGGTTTTTGAAAGACATGAATGATGCTTTTCGAAATCATGCACTTGATCAGAAAATGTATTATGTTAATATTGTCTTCAGACTATATGAAATATTTTGAAATTAGGAAGGTTGGTTTTGATAACATGGCCAATGTTTTTGAAATAACATAGATAATGTATTTAGAAAAATTGTTTTCAAACTATACGTAATGTTTGAGATCATGAAGATTGTTTTTGAAATACTTGTACTGTATATGTTGAAAAATCAAAACGTAATGGGTATGAGATTTGAAAATACCCTTAGTTATCTAATCAAGGATTTCAAAGGCACAGATGTGCGAAAAGCACGATTACTCATAATGTCACTTTATTTTCTGTACTTCGTATCTTAGAATGAAACGAGTACTTAAAATTTTCGAAGGAATCATGAGTGATCATTTGAAAGAGAGAATCACAAGAGTAGTTTGTAAGGAACATAGTTCCTTGATACAGGTATTATAGGGAAATGCCATAAACACATGTAATTATACCTGTATATCAGAATTTGTGAACAACGATTTACTTATAAACAAAACAGATTGTTTCACATTACAAGGAAACAAAAGAACAAAAGCATAAGACAGCAACTTCTTCTACTCAGTCAACTGCTCATCCGTGGGTCAGATTTGCATTAGCAAGCTTTGGGCAATTTCTTCGGAAATGTCCCATCTCGCCACACTTGTAGCAATAACCTGGTGGAAAGCGAGCTTGGGTAGGGTTGACTTGGAGTTGATTTGGACCACTTTGGTTTGGGGTAAATCGACAAACATTTGCCCAGTGACCGAGTCGCCCACATGATGCACACAAACGACACTGTAGGTGAGCTAAGTGGTGTGCATTACATTTATCGCATATTGGGGCTGTTCCCTTGTATTGCTTCTTAGCAGGTGGTGTTGCCACTAGGATGGGTCCTGCCTGATTTGGTGCAACTGCTGCAACGCAAACTTTTGCTGTATGACCTTTACGTCCACAAATTTGGCATTTGCGGCACTTCACATTAGGGTGATGATGAAGGGTACATTGGTTGCACAAGGGTTCAATTCCGTTGTATGGCTTCCTAGTTGGTGGCCTTGTCACATGGCTAGGCCCAGCTTGATTAGGTGTAACCGCTGCGGGTTTCCTCGAAGCCTCACGCTTCCTTGATGTTGGTGCAGTCTTGACTTCTGCTTCCTTCAGTGGCTCTTGAGTGGCTTCATTGTCGAGACGAGAGGCTTCATTGTTGAGACGAGCCATGGAAATGCCTAAATCCACAGTCCTCTGAATCACTTCGCCAATTTGCTGGACAAATTTGGCTGTTCGCTCGGGCATTTGACCAGTGCTGAGAGGAATAGACATTCTAGAAGAAGATGAAAGACAGAGGAAGAAGCAAGTGAAAGGTTATTGGGTAATCAATACAGAATGGTAACGAATGAAAATTGTGATCATTTGTTTGTTACCTAAGGCAAACAAATGAGACGGTGACTAATCAAAGTAAATGGGTCAAAAATAATATATCGCGAAGACATGCTCGCCTATAAGTGAACACTCATCCCAAGAATTCCCAGGTAAGCACAACTGGTCTCGCGTCTGATGAGATATATACGAAGTGCTTGCCTAGACAGAAAACCCAGAATACAGGCATTCACCCTTCCAGTTTGCACGTGTTCACATTATTTAAAACCCAAAAACCTTGACGAGATTTTGAAAACTCCAAGAGGTTCAAAACCATATAATAGAGAGTTCAAAACCTACTAATCAATCATCCTAGAACAGATGATTAGTTTTCAAAGCGGTTTTGAAATTTATGTTCTTGTTGTGGTTGTCACCTAAGGATAGGTGACAGTATTGTTTTATGACTAAACGCAAGTAAACTCGCGTTAGGGTCCTAAGAAGGTTATAGACTAGGTCAAAGTATTACTAATAACCTAATTCCCTATAACCATTAGCTCTGATACCATCTTTTCTGTCACACCCCGACCACGTGGAACATACAAAACGTGGCGGAAACATCGGGGAGTGTTGTAACAGAATTAATGTTTCAAATCCATGGCAATTGAAGTTTCGTTTTATTCATTAAAAGTGTTACAATGTCTTAACAAACAAGGAAATACAACATAATTAACTAGTCTTGCATCTTTTATTGTCACTAAAGCCCAAGTCTGTCTATGTGTGTCTTGACTATCTTATGCAACAGCTCCTGAAAAACACATGTGAAAATAGGTACGTCAGCATAAAAATGCCTGTGAGATACATAGGTTTTGTGAAAATAAGATTCATGACTTATGTTTGAGAAAATGTTTAGTCATGAACCTTGTTATTTGCTTTGTCTTTTAAATCATTTGAAAAACGATAAGATCAGATGATAAGTATAAATAAATGTAAGGTTAAATGAATAACCAAGAAAAATGTGTTTGTATAAGATAAGTTGTTTATAAATCAATGTCTTGTGAAAAGTATGTTATTTGTATGAAATGTTCTATGTCTCAAACTGAAATGATTCAAATAACGTTACGACATGTAATACCATACAAACACTTATATATAGGAAGTACCAGCGGCGTATCCACCATGCTTGTATCATATTACACACGCATCGTTACTTAATCACTTAATCAAACCAAACCAAACAATGTAAAATGTTCATGTCAAGATGTAAATCATGTCAAAATGTCTATGTCAAGTATCCATGTCAAATGTCTATGTCAAGTATCCATGTCAAATGTCTATGTCAAGTATCCATGTCAAATGTCTATAGTCCAAGAGTAGTCAAGTAATGTATAACCAAAATGATATGTATGGTAAGTAAAATTTAGACTACTTAAACCATAAGTAAAAAAAATGTACAAAACAAAGTATTGAAGTAAAACTTGGTTTAAATCAAAGTTATGTTTTGTAAGATATATGCATGCTATACTGAATATGAACATTTATGCGGTATTGTGAAAATTCATACATCCAAGCCTTGAGACAGACGGATAACTATGTAAAAGTGAGTTATCAAGAGAATATGTATTCGGATTCGGTCATTCCTTTCATCCCCTTTCCCTGGGATGTCCGGAACGGGATTTGTCAAGTCCTATGGTACCACTACCTACTACCGAGCGGCATGATCGGTGTTAATGAATGTATAGTATAGTTTAAACAAACCAAATGTCATACCAAAATGTAAGCATGTTTTATGAAAATAATGTACCTAGTATGCTAGAGTAAACATACAGGGTAGAGCTATAAAACCATGTGTCCATATGTTACTGGAACATATGCAACAGAGATGCAGTATAAAACAATGTACTAAGTATGCAAAGTCATCATACAAAGTAGAAAAGTCATGTAAAACAATGTACTAAGCATGTTATCAGTCAACATACATAGCAGAAAAGTCATGTAAATCAATGTACTAAGCATGTTATCAGTCAACATACATAGCAGAAAAGTCATGTAAATCAATGTGCTTAGCATGTTATCAGTCAACATACATAGCAGAAAAGTAATGAAATCATGTACTATAATGTACTAACAAACATAGTCGGTATATGATATGAAAACAGGAAAGCATGAAAGTAACAAGTAGGCACATGTGTTCCACCCCAAAACAGTTTGGAAAACAGTAAAAGAGGGGTCTATGTACTCACTTGAGATTGCTCAGTTGTCTAAAGATAACCACCAAGCAGTGCTAGAGATCTCGGAATCAAACGGCTCCTAATATAGGTAACTATGTTAAATAACCGGACCTAAATCGGAAGACTGGGTAGCATTAGGGTTTGTAAACCAAACGAGTGTGGAGACTCGTGTGATATGGTTTAACAAAGCCTACATACTAAATGAAACTTAACATAATTGTTTACGACCCATTACGACCCGTTTAGGAAGCTTATGCTACTTTAACGCGTCGTGCGCGTGAAACGCGTTTGGACCGCCTAACTAGCCCTATGACAAGTGTTATATGCCTAAACATGTTACATAATCAGTTACGTGACAAAAGTTTAGGTTACATATGCTTAATTACCAATTATACATGAAAAGGGTATTCTGGTAATTTACCTAAGGCATATAAACTACCTATCATACAACTACTTAAACGATGTGACCATAGGGTATAACCTCGGAAGGTTATTCCCTACCTACTATGGTCACCTAATGTATTTGGTCGGATCCTAATGATCGACCAAACTGGGTCGGGTTCGAAGGTATAGGCGATTTATTAGATCGCCTACCCTACGACCCTAGACAACGTGGTAATCAGTGGGCATAGTCCCAAGGGACTATGACCAACGTGATTACACTCACGTTGCGAAGTTCAAACGAACTTCGCATTGACCATTACTGGTCAACGCTGAAAGTCAAACAAAGTTTGACTTTCTGACTCGAAAAGCAGTAAAATAAGGAAAAGAACGAAAGAATACTTACCCAGGGTCCCCGAATGCTAATCCCGATTCAAGAATCTCAGGTATGAAACAATGGTTTCAACTTAGAGCTCCTCAAATCAGAATTCTTGTGCATTTGGAGTAATGGGGGGGTGGGGTATTTATAGTTTTCGGGTAACCGTTAAGATCGTTTCAAGGAAACCGTGCCTTAATCCAACCCATACACTTGTCGGAACCTTATGGAAGCTAAATGCCATCCTTATCTTCATGACTAAGCATTTTAGAACATGTGGTGGAGGATCAAACATGTGCAAACAGGCTGTTAGAAACTCTGCATCTGGTCTGGACTTGGCTAGCGCACCGCTACACTAAAAGTGTAGCGCACCGCTAGCCAAAGTTTGGCAGAATTACACATTTGGTCCCTGAACTGTATTTAGGCCATTTTTGACACGTTTAAGGCCCGTTAACCCCATTTCAAAGCTCTAAAATGAAGTTAAAGTATAGGGAACTTAAAATGTGTTCAAAAATATCTCGGATGTCGGTTCGTTTAGCCGTACGAACGCGATGTTCGCTTAATTACGACGGAATGCGCATAAGCGCGAAAAACGATCCAAATGACGCGACGAATGGATTTTTCTTAAGGCGAACACTAAAATATAATGTAGTCATGCTTACATAAATTTTTAGATGTCCGGATGTATTCAGAACGTAAGTTATGCTCGAAAATGCAAACTTGTGCACTTTTTGACACTTTTAGTCCCTGAATGACACAAAAGTTTATTTTAGCATACCGAACACCTCAAAGCCTATTTCTAAGCTATGTAAAGGATATTTATGGCATGTTTAACTTATGGTCATGTTCCGGAATGTCTGTTACAGTTCAAATTGGCATACTTTCGCAGTTTGTCAACTTTAGTCCCTGTAAGCGATTTAACTTTGATTTCACCACACCAAACCTTCCAAAACTTATTTCTAAGTTATGTAAAGGTTATTTAAGGTATGTTAAGCCTATTTCACTATTCCGGAGTGTTCGTTGCATTAAACTGGTTATATTTACGCATCAGTGCGCGTATAACCTTCCAGAAAGCGATTTAAAGCTTGAAATTGAACAAGAGTTGATATGTGTAAACGATACACATATTTTTACAAATCCCAAGTATGAAATACAATATTTCATTGGTTTGACATTTGTTTGACGGCCGTGGAGGCACAGGTGTTACAATAGACCCCTCTTTTACTGTTTTCCAAACTGTTTTGGGGTGAAACACATGTGCCTACTTGTTACTTACAAGCTTTCCTGTTTTCACATCATATACATGCTATGTTTGTTAGTACATTATAGTACATGATTTCATTTCATCTTATGCTAGGTGTGCCCATTGTGTGCATTACTTAGTACATTGTTTTACATGACATTTCCTGCTAGGTGTGCCCATTGTGTGCATTACTTAGTACATTTGTTTTACATGACATTTCCTGCTAGGTGTGCCCATTAGGTGCATTACTTAGTACATCGTTTTACATGACATTTCACGCTATGTATGTTCATTTGATTACATACTTAGTGCATTGTTTTCACATGCTTACATTTTGGTATGACATTTGGTTTGTTTACATGGGACAATACATTCATTAACATTAGCTACGCCGTTCGTTAGTAGGTAGTGGTACCATAGGAATTGACAACTCCCGTTCCGGACATCCCAGGGAAAGGGGATGAAAGGAATGACCGAATTCGATGATATAAGACAGATAGACCTTTAATTTGTTTAAAGGGTTTATCACCACAGTCACAAGGCTTGGATGTATGCATTTTCACAATACCGCATAAATGTTCATATTAAATATTTGCATGCATTTTTCCACAAAGACATAAGATTGATTTAAACCATGTTTTACTTCAACACTTTGTTTTTGTGCATATGGTTTAGTTGAGACATTTCACTTGCCATACATGACATTTTGACATAGACATTTGACAAAGACATTTGACAAAGACATTTGACATGGATATTTGACATAGACATTTGACATGGATATTTGACATTGACATTTGACATGGTTTACATTTGACACATAACATGTTTGACAATTGTTTCACACTACATGATTTACATCTTGACATGAACACTTTGACATATTATTCAATACATTTGATAATTGGTTTAAACATAGACTTCTTACATTGGTTGGTATGGTTTGATTAAGTGATTAAGTAACGATGCGTGTGTAATATGATACAAGCATGGTGGATACGCCGCTGGTACTTCCTATATATAAGTGTTTGTATGGTATTACATGTCGTAACGTTATTTGAATCATTTCAATATTGAGACATAGAACATTTTATACAAATAATATACTTTTCACAAGACATTGATTTACAAACAACTTATCTTATACAAACATATTTTTACATGGTTATTTGTTTAACCTGACATTTACTTATACATATCATCTGATCTTATTGTTTTCAAATGATTTACATGACAAAGCAAATTACAAGGTTCATGACTAAACATTTTCCTTAAACATAAGTCATGAATCCTATTTTCACAAAACCTATGTATCTCACAGGCATTTTTATGCTGACGTACCTATTTTCACATGTGTTTTCAGGTGCTTTTCCATAGGATGTTGATCATGATACTAGGGCGGACCTGTGCCTTAGAGACTTTAAAAGAAGATAGACTATGTTTAATTATGTTCTGAACTCTTTAATTTCCTGTTTGAAACAATGTAACACCTTTGTTTATAAATAAAATACAACTTTGTATGCCATGGTTATGAAACAATTAATTCTGTTGCAACACTCCCCGATGTTTCCGCCACGCTTTGTATGTTATACGTGGTCGGGGTGTGACATATGTGAACTCACCTCGGTTGCTCGGTTTGACTCTCAAAAGTAGCTAACAGTCAAGGTCGGTCAATCACGTCCTAGTACGATTACCACTTAGTTTATTAGTGACTTCAAATAGAACACAAAGTTCCTACACATATCTATCACATAACATGCATCACTTTAACGGTTTATGCCCATATATACTTCCCATCCATTCCCCACTCAAAATCAAACATACGATAATGCACATAACATATATATAACATGTTAGATCATTCACAGATGGCATACTCGACATTTAGACACGCGAGTCACAACTTATGACTTTTCAGCATTTATATTCAAAACCGGCTGTTTTTGGACATTTTAATAAAATAGTTAAATTATTCCAAAAATTCCCAAATTTTTACAGGATGTCTTAAACGTTCTATATTTTATTGTGTATAAATATCGGGGTCCGGTTCATTACCAATATTTTATAAAAATTCATATTCCGGACTGAACTCAGATTTATATATTTCTGACCACAGTCCACGGAACAATTTATTAAAAATTCATCGAGTGTCCGATTTACGAAATTCCAGTGGGGTAATTACAAATGCATCGGTTGTCATCTACTGTACAAATTTCATGGTCCGATTCATCACAAAACTCAGGTTATGACTGAAAGCATGACACCCATTTATTGCTGTCAAAATTCAGCTTAAGCTGCTGTTACAAATTAACACTTTAAAAATAGTAAACGGAGTCCAAAAATTACGATTCCGGTGCCATTATAACCGTACTTTATAATAACATATTTTAGATTCAAAATATCGGTTTTTCGTTGAATTTACGACCTGTTTACAGCCTGATGAAGTCGGCTGGAAATCATTACTCAGCTTGCTGTTTTGTGGTTTAAATGTTACTAAAACGTATTAACAAGTGTCCTAAACATGTATTTATCAAGAAATTAACATATAAGTAACCAAGAGTGTAATCAAAGACTTACAACTAGCACCAAGGCTAGGGATGAACAAGTGAAGAAATGAGGTGGTTAATAGCAAATGAAGAAGGTCCTTGAGCTTCCGTTGCTTCCACACTTCCTAACTTAGCTTCTTACACCTCAAAATGAGCTTGGAATGCTTGAACCAAAAATGAAAATGGTGGTGTGTGAAGTAGGGTGTTTGGCCGAGAGTTTAATGAGGGAGAAGGAGGAGAAGTGTTGAGGTGATGAATGGTGAAAGGTGTAGTGTTCATATCTTCTTAAAGAATCCTTCCATATCTTACAATATCTAGACAAAATCAAATTGAATCTAAGTAATATCATTATAGATCTTGTAGGATTTTAGAAATCTTGGTGGGGACACTTCTTTGGTCCGTAAGTTTCATATGAGGGGGGGGGGGGGGTTAATTGTAACTTGCAAGATCTATATATCTCAAAGAAATCAAGGAAAGATCTTGTGAATCCAAAGAAATCTTATGAAAGATCTAGTAAGATTTTAAGGGATTATTGGCAAGATTATTATGGATTTGGCAAGATCTAGTAAATATTTGGTGGGCCACCCTCATGTGACCGTGTATAATATGGGGGGGGGGGGGGGTAAAGTGCAACTTTCCAACTTCTAATTTTAATAACAAGTTAGTTTACAAGTGTAACTTTTAGGGACTTGTGTGCTATTATGTTATAAGGGGTGTTATGGTGTTCGGGGACCATAACTAGTTCAGAAATAATTAAACAATGTATTTGGCAAAAATTTAGTGTCCCGGGTAATGTCCGGTTGTTCGGTTGGATACTGTTCCGTTAAAGCGTTTAATTATTCCGTAGAGTGTCTTATATGTATATTTTTGTAACACAATTAATTCCTAACACTCAGGAAAGCATACCGGACTATTTAGTAATTTTTCTGTATACTACTAGTATGTTAACACGCACCTGTAAGTACAACACAGTAATTAGAGAGCAGTTAAATGATTCAGCACAGTCATTAAGCACTTTAATTATCATTAATAAATTATACGGATACATGGAATTACGAGGGTTGTCACAAAAGACACTATACGGTATAACATAGCACTTTAACGAACCAGTATCTAACCGAACAACCGAACATCACCCGGGACACAAAAATTTTGCCAGAAACATTGTTTTATTATTTTTGAGCTAGTTATGATATCCGAATACCCCAACACACTATAAAATATGTCATACACATAATACACTAGATATTACACTTAACCTCCAACTATTTACCTACTATCATTCAAAATTTACAAATACCCCCCCCCCCATATGAAATTACGGTCCAAAGGGGAGGACCCCACCACCAAATCCCACTAGATATTATCTCTTATTTTATTTGATCTTGCTTGATTGTTTAGAGATAATATTGAGTGTAGAGATTATAAGTATGGTGTGTATATTCAAGAAATCATTTCATATCTTCACAATCTTCACACCATCTCTCACTTACTCTCTCTCTCCCTCTCAGCTCTCCCTATTGCCGCCACCACCACCACCTTGTCACCACCATATTCATCTAATTCCAAGTTCATTCAAGTGCAAGAAGGTGATACATGGAGCTTGGTGTTTGAAGAATTTGAAGAACCTTCATCCTTAGCTTTCATCCACCATTTTTCATCATCTTTTCTAGTGATCTTCCCTAGCCTTTGAGCTAGTTGTAAGCTTCTTGCTACTTATTTTTACTTCTCATTTTGTTGGTTAAAAAGATGAACATTGTTATAAATCACAAGAACACTTAAAGACTTAAACAAGAATCATGAACATGAAGCTTAAAAATGATGAAATCTTGTTGGATTAATGCTGATTAATACATGCATGACACTTGATTGTTGTTTACTTGAAATTATGATGTTGATCATCATAAGGAGCTTGCTAGATTATGATTAAACACATGATTTAGCAAGTTAGAGGATGATTATATGTTAACCCAAGAAGATCATCCTCACTTATGAACATGAACTTGAAAATGAAATAATTTCTTGAAAAATAATAAATAACGTGAGCTAATAAACTTATAAATTCAAGATTCATGAATGACTTTTCTAAGAAAACCAAGTTCAAAATATGATTTTTAGTAGAACTTGATTCTTACATAAATGTACATTATTTTGGGGATAAAATAAGTGTAAGAACACTTTATTTACAAGAAGAGTTCAAAAGAATAATTTTTGTGGAATATTTTTACAAGTTGTAAACATCTAAAATTTTCAAGGAAGTTTATTAACAAATAAACACACTTTAAGGGGTAACTAAGTCTATTAAACATGTTACCAAGTTACTACGAGTATTTGTGAAAGTTCATGTTCATGTTGTTATATACATTGTATAATTTTTGCACTTGGGAAGTGTAGTTTGATTATTGATTGTTGGATTGATTTTTTGAAAAGAAAATGATATGCTTATATAGCATGGACACCTCCGTTTTTAGGGGAAACTATGGCGAAATTTTCTAAAAATATAAACACTTAGAAAATATTTTCTAGACAAGTGTTTACTAGTGTATTTTAAACTACGTTTTTCAAATATAAACCTCGCCATAATTTTTGTAACAAAAATACAAAGTATCGGAGGTTGGTTTTATAAATAAAAATGGATAAATATATATTTAGAATATATATATTTCATATTAAGACAATTGTGTGACTATTTGTATACTCGGTGAAACGGTTATATTATATAACTTAATGAAGTACCGTGAAATTTATTATCCAAAGCAATACCGTTACTTATATATTTTTGGTTAACACTATTTTGGATACGAGAAATAAAAATATGATTTTGTGAATATTACAAAGTTGTATCATATGTTTTTTTGGGTAAAGGGTTAACCCGGTGATTCTATTAAAAACAATCCCAAATAAGTACAAGTAGTGAGGATGTGTTCCACACTAGTTCGTATATAGGACATGCCCCATATATGTAAGCCAAGCAAAAATAAACAATGATTCAATTAAGGGCTCCGATTTGAGTGATATTCATCCACAAGGATCTAATTATGAGGATAGAAAGATCCTATATGGATTTTGCAATTTACGTAACGAGAGGTGTTTCGACACCTTGCACTAGGCGTGCTTACGTCGATACACAAGGTAGGAAGTTCATAAGGTTGAGGCGCTAGATATGCCAAGCGTCATATGAAGCAGAGTTTGAAGTTTGAACAACAGCAGGATTTGTAACAGCTTTGCTTTGGATTGCAAAGCGGCACATGTTAACCAAACGTCCCCATCGTCCACCGTGGGTACATTTGAAACTAGGTATTTGTTTCGGATGATGACAGTGGCATTGATTTCACCAAGAAGCAGCTCCCTTATACGGCTTCATCCCTGAGACGAGTCATGGTGATAGCTAAATCAACGGTCCTCCGGAGTACGACGCCTATTTGTTGGGCAATTGTAGCACCTGGTCCGGACACTCGAGTCTTGTTGCGATGAAGAGGCATTATGAAGAAAATGGAACACATGGGAGGAAACAAGCGAAAGATAGTCAAAAGAAAATGACAACGCATGAAGGTTGTGACCATTTGTTTGTTACCAAAGGCAAACAAATGAGACAGTGACTAATCAAAGTAAGCGGATCATATTAATGTATCACTGAAGACATGCTCGCCTATAAGTGAACACTCATCCCAAGAATTCCCAGGTAAGCACAACTGGTCTCGCGTCTGATGAGATATGTACGAAGTGCTTGCCTAGCCAGAAAACCCAGAATACAGGCATTCACCCTTCCAGTTTGCACGTGTTCACATTATATGACCCAAACTTTGACGAGATTTTGAAAATTCGAAGGGGTTCAAAACCTTATAACAGAGGGTTCAAAACCTAGTAATCAATCATCCTAGAACAGATGATTAGTTTTCAAAGCGGTTTTGAAATTTATGTTCTTGTTGTGGTCGTCGCCTAAGGATAGGTGACGGTATTGTTTTATGACTTAACGCAAGTAAACTCGCGTTAGGGTCCTAGAAAGGTTATAGACTAGGTCAAAGCATTACTAATAACCTAATTCCCTATAACCATTAGCTCTGATACCATCTTTTCTGTCACACCCCGACCACGTAGAACATACAAAACGTGGCGGAAACATCGGGGAGTGTTGTAACAGAATTAATGTTTCACAACCATGGAAATTAAAGTTTCGTTTTATTGATTAAAAGTGTTACAATGTCTTAACAACCAAAGAAATACAACATAATTAACTAGTCTTGCATCTTTTATTGTCACTAAAGCCCAAGTCTGTCTATGTGTATCTTGATCATCTTATGCAACAGCTCCTGAAAAACACATGTGAAAATAGGTACGTCAGCATAAAAATGCCGGTGAGATACATAGGTTTTGTGAAAATAGGTTTCATGACTTATGTTTGAGAAAATGTTTAGTCATGGACCTTGTAATTTGCTTTGTCTTGTAAATCGTTTGAAAATCAATAAGTTCAAATGATATGTATAGATAAAAGAATAATGTATGGTTAAATGAATAACCATGTAGACTGAGTTTGTATAAGATAAGTTGTTTGTAAAACAATGTCTTGTGAAAAGTATGTTATTTGTATAAAATGTTATATGTATCAAACTGAAATGATTCAAATAACGCTACGATATGTAATACCATACAAACACTTATATATAGGAAGTACCAGCGGCGTATCCACCATGTTTGTATCATATTACACACGCATCGTTACTTAATCACTTAATCAAACCAAACCACCAAAGTAATGTTCATGTCTAATGTAAATCATGTAATGGATACAAACGGTTCAATAGTTACAAACGGTTCACATGGTTCAACGGTTACAAACGGTTCACGTGGTTCAACGGTTACAAACGGTTCACGTGGTTCAACGGTTACAAACGGTTCACGTGGTTCAACGGTTACAAATACAAACGGTTCACAGATATCAACGGATCACATAGTCAAATGATTTCAACGGTTCAAAATGTAGTATAATGTGTTCATACGCTGGATAAGCATATGCAACAGAAAGGCAATGTAAAACAATGTACTAAGTAATGCACACAATGGGCACACCTAGCATGAGATGAAATGTAAAACGATGTACTAAGTAATGCACACAATGGGCACACCTAGCATGAAATGTAATGAAATCATGTACTATAATGTACTAACGAACATAGCATGTATATGATGTGAAAACAGGAAAGCATGAAAGTAACAAGTAGGCACATGTGTTCCACCCCAAAACAGTTTGGAAAACAGTAAAAGAGGGGTCTATGTACTCACTTGAGATTGCTCAGTAGTTCTGGAGTGACAACTAAACAATGCTAGAGATCGCGGATATCAAACGACACCTAGTATAGGTAACTATGTTAATAAACCGGACCTAGATCGGAAGATTGGGTAGCATTAGGGTTTGTAAACCAAACGAGTGTAGAGACTCGTGTCATTTGGTTTAACAAAGCCTACATACTAAACGAAACCTTAATCTAAGTGCTTTCGACCCATCGCGACTCATTAAGGTAGCTTATGCTACTTTAACGCGTCGTTCGCGTAGAACGCGTTCGGACCGCCTAACTAGTCCTATGACAAGTGTTATATGCCTAAACATGTTACATAATCAGTTATGTGACAAAATTTTAGGTTACATATGCTTAATTACCAATTATACATGAAAAGGGTATTCTGGTAATTTACCTAAGGCATATAAACTACCTGTCATACAACTACTTAAACGATGTGACCATAGGGTATAACCTCGGAAGGTTATGCCCTATACTAGGGTCACCTAATGTATTTGGTCGGATCCTAATGATCGACCAAACTGGGTCGGGTTCGAGGTATAAGCGATTTATTAGATCGCTTACCCTACGACCCTAGACAACGTGGTAATCAGTAGGCATAGTCCCAAGGGACCATGACCATCGTGATTACAATCACGTTGCGAAGTTCAAACGAACTTCGCATTGACCATTACTGGTCAACGCTGAAAGTCAAACAAAGTTTGACTTTCTGACTCGAAAAGCAGTAAAAATAAGGAAAAGAACGAAAGAATACTTACGAAGGGTCCCCGAATGCTAATCCCGATCCAAGAACTCAGGTATGAAACAATGGTTTCAACTTAGAGCTCTCAAATCAGAATTCTAGTGCTTTAAAACAATGAAAGGCATGGGGTATATATAGTTTTCGGTGAACCGTTGAGATCGTTTCATGGAAACCGTGATTCGATCACATCCGTACACTTGTTGAGAGGTTATGGAAGCCACATATGTTCCTTATCTTAATGACTAAGCAACTTAAAACATGTGGTTAAGGATCATTCAGCTGCAACTTGTGTTTAAAACATTGAATCTGGTCCAGATCATGCAGTCGCGTAGCGCGACAGGTAGGCCCTTAGGGCTCGCGCTACGCTACTGCCTCCCCTGAATCAGAAAGTTTCAAAATTTGGCAGCAATGGTCCCTGCACGTGTTTAAGGCCTTTTTCGATGCGTTTGAACCCCGTTAACCTCATTTCAAGGCTCTAAAATGAAGTTAAAGTATAGGGAACTCAAAACATACTCAAAAATATGCCGGATGATGGTTCGTTTGGTCGTACGAACGCGATGTTCGCTTAATTACGACGGAATGCGCATAAGCGCGAAAAACGAACCATATGACGCGACGAATGGATTTTTCTTATGGCGAACACTAAAATATAATGTAGTCATGCTTACATAAATTTTTGGATGTCCAGATGTATTCAGAACGTAAGTTATGCGCGAAAATGCAAACTTGTGCACTTTTTGACAATTTTAGTCCCTGAATGACCCAAAAGTTTATTTTAGCACACCGAACCCCTCAAAGCCTATTTCTAAGCTATGTAAAGGATATTTATGGTATGTTTAACTTATGGTCATGTTCCGGAAGGTCTGTTACAGTTCAAATTGGCATACTTTCGCAGTTTGTCAAATTTAGTCCCTGTAAGCGATTAAACTTTGATTTCATCACACCAAACCTTCCAAAACTTATATCTAAGTTATGTAAAGGTTATTTAAGGTATGTTAAGCCTATTTCACTATTCCGGAGTGTTCGTTGCATTAAACTGGTTATATTTGCGCATCAGTGCGTGTATAACCTTCCAGAAAGCGATTTAGAGCTTGAAATCGAACATGAGTTGATATGTGCAAAAGATACACATATTTATACAAGTCCAAAGTATGAAATGCATTATTTCATTGGTTTGGCATTTGCTTGATGGTTGAAATGACACAGGTGTTACATTGCCCCTGCTTTCGACGACACAGGAAGTGAACCCGAAGTCATAAACTCATTAGTTTGATTATAGGTTCCACTAACCTCCTCATCATTCGAGTCCTGCTGATCATGTTTAACTTCACCAGTTTTACCCACATTGTTACCCTTATCCATTAAAACATCAAATGGATTATGCGTTTTGACACTAGATGACGGAACCGAGGTAGTAGCCCCACCTTGAGACTTGGATCCAATCGGCCGATATTCAAATTTCTGCTTCTGTTTATTAACAGGAAACCCTGATTTCCTAGCCGCTTTCTTGCGATCCACATCCATAAAACCCTCTTTGTCTACAACCGGCTGCTTCACTTGATGCCGAGTCTTGTTTCCCTCTTGCTTATTCTGAATCTTGGCCGGCCCTGTAGGGGTCATCCTAACTTACCTCGGGCAAGAATCATCTGAATGACCATATACTTTACAATGAGCACACCTAAGAGGACTCCATTCGTATTCCACCCTCAGTTTTTCTTTGATGAAACCTTCACCCTCCAGTTCTGGAACCGCTACAACTATCTCATCCTTAAGATCAGACTCAGCTGAGATTTCTATAAGAGTTCGGGCATAACTGCTCCTACCCCAAGTATCCATGCACATTGACGTAGTGTACGAGTCCAAAAGCTTCGGCTCACCAATAGCCGTAGCAATCATACTAAAACCATCCTCCGTATACGCAGCAATCGGAACATCATATATTTTGACCCACACTTGCAAACTCTTTACCTCCTTCTTTTCTAGTTTTGAAGTTGGAGACCAAACGTTAAGAAATATAGGCTGAGCTCAGATAATCCAAGGACCTTCTTTAAGAACATTCATCATTCCAGCTTCATCAGCAAACTTAAAGAAGAAAAACCCATTAGCATTCATCATGGATTTTTGCAATCCAAACTTCTTCCAGTTATTCCTCACAAAATACTCCACCACTGGGTATGCCACTCGGTCCCCTAAAAAGTACCCATACAGAGTATTTGCTAACTTATCCTGAACTACTCTGACAGACTCACGAGGAAGCACCACATCACAACCTTCATGCAGAACCGGACTTGCAAGAGTTCTGAAATTCACCTTGACTGACTTGGTTGCCAATACCGAATCTGTCACACCCCGACCGCGTAAAACAACAAATCGCGGCGGAAACATCGGGGCGTGTCGTAACAGAATAAATTGTTTCATAACCATGGCATACAAAGTTATATTTTATTTATCAAACAAGGGTGTTACATTGTCTTGAACAGTAAACAAAAGAGTTTATAACATAATTAAACATAGTCTAGCTTCATTTTAAGTCTCTAAGGCACAGGTCCGCCCTAGTGTCATGATCATCATCCTACGGAAAAGCTCCTGAAAACACATGTGAAAATAGGTACGTCAGCATAAAAATGCCTGTGAGATACATAGGTTTGTGAAAATATGATTCATGACTTGTATTTGAGAAAATGTTTAGTCATGAACCTTGTAATTTGCTTTGTCTTGTAAATCATTTGAAAAACAATGAGTTCAGATGATATGTATAAATAAGTGAATAATGTATGGTTAAATGAATAACCATGTAAACTGAGTTTGTATAAGATAAGTTGCTTGTAAAACAATGTCTTATGAAAAATATGTTATTTGTATAAAATGTTATATGTATCAAACTGAAATGATTTAAATAACGTTACGCTATGTAATATTATACAAACACTTATATATAGGAAGTACCAGCGGCGTATCCACCATGTTTGTATCATATTACACACGTATCGTTACTCAAATCGCTTACCCAAACAACCACCAATGTAACTTGTTCATGTACAAACCAATTGTCAAGTGTTATTGTGTAAACCATATCAAAAATGTCTATGTCCAATGTAAACCACCAAATGTGTATATCAATGTCAAAATGTTTATGTTCAATGTAGATCATGTAAGGTGTAACCAAAATGTCATGTATGGTAGTGAAATATATATATCAACTAAACCATATGTAAAATGCACAAAAACAAGGTATTGAAGTAAAACACAGTTTAAATCAAAGTTATGTTTTGTGTAACAAATGCATGCTGTACTGATACAAACATTTATGCGGTATTGTTATAATGCATACATCCAAGCCTTGAGACTGTGGTGATAAACCCTTAAACAGATTAAAGGTTCATCTAAATTATGTATATCGAATTCGGTCATTCCTTTCATCCCCTTTCCCTGAGATGTCCGGAACGGGAGTTGTCAATTCCTATGGTACCACTACCTACTAACGAATGGCATGATCAATGTTAATGAATGTATTGTTCCATGTTAAACAAACCAAATGTCATAACAAAATGTAAGCATGTGAAAACGATGCACTAAGTATGTAATCAAATGAACATACATAGCGTGAAATGTAATGAAAAACGATGTACTAAGTAATGCACACAATGGGCACACCTAGCATGAAATGTAATGTAAAACAATGTACTAAGTAATGCACACAATGGGCACACCTAGCATGAAATGTAATGTAAAACAATGTACTAAGTAATGCACACAATGGGCACACCTAGCATGAAATGTAATGTAAAACAATGTACTAAGTAATGCACACAATGGGCACACCTAGCATGAAATGTAATGAAATCATGTACTATAATGTACTAACGAACATAGCATGTATATGATGTGAAAACAGGAAAGCATGAAAGTAACAAGTAGGCACATGTGTTCCACCCCAAAACAGTTTGGAAAACAGTAAAAGAGGGGTCTATGTACTCACTTGATATTACTCAGTAGTCCTGGAGTGACAACCAAACAATGGTATAGATCACGGAATCAAACGGCACCTAATATAGGTAACTATGTTAATAAACCGGACCTAAATCGGAAGATCTGGTAGCATGAGGGTTTGTAAACCAAACGAGTATGGAAACTCGTGTAATATGGTTTAACAAAACCTACATACTAATTGAAACCTAACATAATTGTTTACGACCCATTACGACCCGTTTAGGAAGCTTATGCTACTTTAACGCGTCGTTCGCGTGAAACGCGATCGGACCGCCTAACTAGCCCTATGACAAGTGTTATATGCCTAAACATGTTACATAATCAGTTATGTGACAAAGGTTTAGGTTACATATGCTTAATTACCAATTATACATGAAAAGGGTATTCTGGTAATTTACCTAAGGCATATAAACTACCTATCATACAACTACTTAAACGATGTGACCATAGGGTATAACCTCGGAAGGTTATTCCCTACCTACTATGGTCACCTAATGTATTTGGTCGGATCCTAATGATCGACCAAACTGGGTCGGGTTCGAGGTATAAGCGATTTATTAGATCGCTTACCCTACGACCCTAGACAACGTGGTAATCAGTAGGCATAGTCCCAAGGGACTATAACCAACGTGATTACACTCACGTTGCGAAGTTCAAACGAACTTCGCATTGACCATTACTGGTCAACGCTGAAAGTCAAACAAAGTTTGACTTTCTGACTCGAAAAGCAATAAAATAAGGAAAAGAACGAAAGAATACTTACGAAGGGTCCCCGAATGCTAAACTCGATTCAAAAATCTCAGGTATGAAACAAATGTTTCAACTTAGAGTTTCTCAAATCAAATTTCTTGTGATTTTAGCAATGGGGGTGTTGGGGTATTTATAGTTTTTAGTCCACCGTTGAGATCGTTTCATGGAAAACGTGCCTTAATCATAACCGTACAAGTGTTGGAACCTTATGGTGACTAGAAAATGGTTCTTATCAGCTGACTAGACAATTTAGAATGTGTGGGTGAGGTTAAAACAGCTGCATTCTGCTGTTAAAACACTGCATCTGGTCTGATTGGATGTCCGGATGTATTCAGAACGTAAGTTATGCGCGAAAATGCAAACTTGTGCACTTTTTGACACTTTTAGTCCCTGAATGACCCAAAAGTTTATTTTAGCACACCGAACCCCTCAAAGCCTATTTCTAAGCTATGTAAAGGATATTTAAGGTGTGTTTAACTTATGGTTATGTTCCGGAATGTTCGTTACAGTTCAAATTGACATACTTTCGCAGTTTGTCATATTTAGTCCCTGTAAGCGAATTAACTTGTTTTTGCCATACCAAAGCCTTCAAAACTTATTTCTAAGTTATGTAAAGGTTATTTAAGGTATGTTGAGTATATGTTGATGTTCCGGAGTATTTCTCGCATTAAACTGAGTACGTTTACGCACTAGTTTGCGTATAACTCTCCAGAAAGCGATGTAGAGTTTGAAATTACATAAAAGTCAAAACATGAAAAATGTAAAACATAACAAAACAAACATTGGGATCAAATAACATTGTTTTATTGATAACAGAACTGTTCATAGTGATTACAAGCACAGTTGTTACAGAATCTGCATAAGACAAAGGTTTTGAATTGTTTCCCACATCACAGCGATTACCCTGAGAACCCTCACAAGGATCCAATTTTTCCGAAGCCCTAAATTCTGGCCACACCTTCTCCAAAGTAACAGGAACTGTCTTCTTCAATAGTTCATCGACAATGTTAATTTTCCTGGGTTCAGACTGGGATGTCTGAACTATACCCCGACGCGGTAACCAGGTATTTCCCTCAACATCAATCACACGGTTAGCAAAAGCCTCAAAGGAGTATGGAGGTTTACCGCAATCATCTTGTGGAGGAACCCCAACTGTTGGACGTTCATCCATTCCGTATACTACAACTCTCTCCAAAACACAAGTGTCAACAACCCAAGCAGCAAGAAAACCAAGACAAACAACGATCTCACAAAACAGAAACGAAATAAACCATAATCTAGCATTACCCTAACCCATGAATCTTGCAGAATCATATAGTGATGTCGGTAATTCAAAGTGTCAAACCCAGAATAAACCAGCACTCTATACAACTTGTTCGAAACACAGAAGGACGGCGACGATTGAAAAGAAAACCCAGAAACCCTAATTTTAGGATGGTCACTACTGTTAACAGAATTCGTACTAGAGATTGTAATGATCAAACGCTAATACAGACCTGTTAAGCAGAAGATTTACGAAAAGATTAGGGTTGCATGATGAACAGGGAAATCGCCAAAGCTAGAGAGAGAGTTAGGGTTTAATGTGACTTAGTTGTATCATATGTTTGACGAGGTGAAAATATATTATGTTGGAAATAAGAATATATTTTCTTAGTATATTTTGAAGATATATAATTTTGGGAAAAATATATATTTTCTGGACAATATATTATTTTTGGACAAAATGAGTTTACAAATATATTTTCCAAAGTGAGACTTAGAGATATATTATTTCGGAAATTACAAATACAATAATACAAATACATGTATAAGATACCCCATCCTTGGGAAGTAATACGAAAGATTAAATACTTGAGAAGCTTTAATGCGGAAATATTGTTTAAAACAATTATTCCAAAACCAAATATAATTTAAGTTGAAATATTAATTATTTTGACAAATAATTATAACTCGGAATAATATAAGAAAAGTAACTCAAAACGCAAATACTAAGCAAAGGCACGGCCCGTTTGTCTAATAGACATTAGTACACTGTAGGTAGTCGTGTTTGCTGACAGAGTTTGAGTTACGAGCATAGGACGCAATACTGTGAGTTCATGTCCCCCTTTTCTTTTACTGTTTTCAGTTTTATACGTCAGGGGTGGAATACATGTTACAATTATTACAGACATTTTTATACATGGTATGGTTAGCTTAAGGAGGGTTTACTACTAGATCATGTGAAGGGTGGGCACAACACTTAAGGCCATTAATCCTCGTCGTAGGACCGAGGGACATGAGTGATAGATCTATTTGGGTGTAGCGAGCCCACACCCATGAGGCCAGGGCGGCCCATAGTGGTGACTATGTCTTCCAGCCGGAAGCCCGGTACAAATTTGCTAGGTTTAAGTTTTCCTCCACCTTTTCACAGATACCATTGGCTTTGCAACCCATTTGTGATCTCTTTTTCCTTATTGCTACATACCAGGGACATTTATACATACAAGACATATTTCAAAGGCTTATACATACTCACATACACATGAACTCGCTCAACTTTTTGTTGATATTTTTAAACTACATGTATTTCAGGAAACTAGTGGATCTGGCAAGGGTATGCATATGTTTTCAAGCTGCACTTAAATAAAAAGATGTTATCCTTGGTTGTCGAGTTTAGGGGTGTATCCTATTCCTGGACGGGATACATGTTCCCAAACTCAGGTTTTATTTAAAGTCGTTTGTGGAGTCTTTATGAACTCAGTTAGACAAGTCATGGTTTGTAACTTAAATTGGTATCGATGTTTTCAAGAGAAGTTGTTGTAGTACTTTCGAAACATTAATAATGGATAAATATCTTTTGGTTTTATCATTTAGCATTTGTTATGATTGAATGCTATGGTATTAAGAGGTCACACCAAATAACCACGCTTCCGCAAAAGTTAGGGTGTGACAAAAACAACCAAAAAAATGAACTTTGGTAAAATAATGCGATGGATGTCGCTAGGAAAGTAAAACAGGTCAAATTGTTGTCTTGACGTGAACCGGGAAGGTCGCATAATAAAAAGACTTCAAATTCGTGCCCAGATTCTTGAATAATTATGTGTTATAGCCGTTAGCCAAAAAATGGTTATCGATGAGTATGAGTCATAAACTCAGGTTTGAGTACGGCTAACAAAATGGCGAATTCAATTTAAAAGATTTGTGATACATGCGTTTAACTAGTTAAAGTTGAACGGGTCGAATAAAATACATGTACATAGATAACGGCGCATACATTTCCTGTATAATGCCCCGTAATTATGTACATGCCATATATATCATTCTCATAAAAGATTGAAGGTCATAAACCAAATTTAATGTTCCTAAATTGGAACGGGTCGAATAATTTGGAATTTATTAAAATGCCGAGAGCATAATTTTAAGAATTTTGTAAATTCAGATGTCGGGTTTTGAGTTCATGTTATAGAGGGTTAAATTACGGTCACGTAGAAAGAAACGTGACCCGTTTCGGATAAAAAACGAATAAGTTATGAAGTTTTTCGTAAAGTCCATTTGAGCTGGGAAAAATGCAGGAATTAGAACAAACTCGCTGGAAAAAGCAAGGTGTCGCGCCACGCGACAGAGACCCAACAAATCGTCGCGTCACGCGAGGGTTGTCGCGGCCCGTGACGGTTTTGGACTGTTCATGTCACGCCCCACGAGGAAGTAGAAGAACTGGAATGTTGTTGCTATTATGTGTTTTAACATCACGAATTCATTTAATCAAGTCTTAACTATCATAAACTAACTATTTTGGTGTTTTTGATTGTAGGTAACTTTATGAAAAAGACGGATGGCGATCAAGCATATGAACGAACCGAATACACACATGATTAAAGCTTCCGCAACAAAATCGACTTTTGTTACTAAAATCTTTGGGGTTGTTTTGTCCAATTATATAAATATAGAACTTATACTTTGCAAAATTAAGTATGAATTAGTGACATAGAATGTTCTAAAAACTTTGTAAACTCGGTTTTAAGGTTATGGAACATATGTAAATGTCGTTGTATAAATGTTTTTTAAGAAAGAAAAAACAACATTTGAATGTGATATATATATATATATATATATAAGTTATATGAATTTATTAAATAAGGAAAAAGGGTCTTACAAATACCGGCTTATCGTTAACGTCTAATCTAACCAATTTTTCTAAAAGACAAACTATAAAATAAAAATGTAAGGAAAAAAAAATAGACAAGTTGGAATCACTTGGTTCCAACTTCTCTTTTATGTGTCCTTTGATGATTTCCGCACTTTGGGCTTTTTAAGAGATTATCTTAGTTATAGTGGTAGACCTCTCTTGTGAAGGCGACGATACCTTCAACCTATTGGTCTGAGTCAGCAGGGATACAGTCCCACAAGGTCGGATTTTTGAAAATAATTAAGTAAGTTGTTAATGTGAAAAGTGGTAGGCCCCTCTTGTGAAGGTGACATTACTCTCAACCTATTGGTCTCAGTCAGCAGGGATACAGTCCCGCAAGGTCGGGTTAATGTTTTAATAGTAGTTTATAAATAAGGGATTACAAGCGGTTCTTACTTCCCCCAATTTGATGCTATCTTCCTCAAGGGAAGTCCTACTAAGCTTGAATCATGTCCTCGTAGGATCTATACAATGAATGAGGCAAGAACTTTACCCAAATACCCTTCTATCCCCTTCCAGGCAGTTAATGCGCTTTATATAGACCGTAAAGACACGAATGAGTGAATCAACAAAACATGAAGAAATGATTAAGTAAAGTTCACCTTCAATATAAAAAACTAGTTATTAAAGTCATTAATACATACTCAAATAAAACGTTGCCAAAGATTGGAAATAAAAAGTAATACATAAAAGATTTGTCTTCGCCAAGTGATGTAAGAGATTTAGCCAAGCATGGCCTTTGTTTGACATGAACTCTTACGATCGATCTTGGATCCCGAGACTACTACACACTCTAAAAGATGAAAGATGAATGATGGTGGTGGGTGTTGGTGTTGTAGTGTTGGTGGACTGGTGGCAAGTATGAGAGAAGTGGTTTGCCAAGGGATGAGTTGCAATGAAACCAAGAACCCCTATTTATAGCTGGAAAAAAAGCCTTCACACGGCCCGTGCCCACCTGGCACGGCCCCGTGGTCTTCACTTTCTCTCCATTCATTAAATACAGATGTCAGGTCTTGTACTAACACGCCCCGTGGTGATTGTACTTGCTGTACTATCTAAGATTCTGCGAATCTTAGAGTTGACCACGGCCCATGTTGAGTTAGCACGGCCCCGTGTTGGTTTGTCTTTTGCTGTTATCTTTTTCTGCAGGGAATCTTGACTGCGTACGGTGTGACTGCTCGCACTTTCCACTATATGTTGTAGTTACGTACGTTATGTGAAACCGACAAATATGTTTGATTTTATTTGACTTGTTTATGTAGTGAGTGTTTATTAAATACAAACGTATTATTTATAAAAATCTAGCCGCACACTAGATCCGTGTCGCACAACACTTAATAACCACACACTACCTAAACCCTTTTGACCATCAGGCCCAATTTGCCTCAAGGCCCAACCCACCTAAAAACCCTACCCTATATATTTATCTCTAAGAGCATTCACATCCATTCCACCAAATGTTGTGAATGGTGTTTTTATAGTATAAAGAGTATAAAAAGTGGTTGTGAGTGGAGGAGAGAGAAAATGTTACTGTTAATCTATATATTTGAGGGGACATTGTTCACCTCCTATAATTTTTTAATATATTTTGAAAGTGGTTGTGAGTGGATGGGAGATAAAAGGTAATGATAAAGGTATAAAAAATATTATTTAATTGAAAATGAGAGAGAAAATGTAGTGTTTTTTAGTGTAATTTAGGGTGAATGCTCTAACCCTCTTTCCTCTCATCCTCAAAAGAGAAAACCCTCTGCCTTCTCTCTAACATCCAGTCACCAGAGCTATTTTTCCGGCCAATAGCCGGCGCCGACATGCCGGCAAAACCACACCCCAAACACCACCCTCCTTGCACCATTTCTCACCCACACCCATCTTGTTCGATGAGAGATAGAACCTTGGAGAGAGAGAGATAGGACGATGAGAGGGAGATCGGTGAGAGAGAGAGAAAGAACGATGTAAATGATGAAGGGCCGGCCACCTCCCTAGGGTGGCGCGGCGATGGACGACGACAGAACTCCCCTCATCGACGATCAGAAACGTCGGAAATTGCGATGGTGGCATGGTTGATTAGCGTCGGAAGATGGAGGACAGTGGTGGCTCTGTCAGGGATGTGGCGGCGGTGACGGACGGTGGAGCCGTCAAAACCGATAACCGGAACCCAAGCTACAGAGCTCCGGCAACGAACTCGGCTTCCGGCAAAACTCTGAGATGAAACTGGCACGATTGATCTTCCTGCTCATCCTCAAAAATGAAAGTTATTATTCATTCTTTTGACAAGAATTATGGTGTTTTGCGGTTGTGGATGGTGGGCTACGGCTGAGATGATGACGGTATTGAGGTGATGATGAGATGAAGATGATGGTGAATATTCTGGTGGAACTCGGCAGCTGACTCCGGACACCCGCGAGGACCACCTGATGTTACGGTTAGTCACTTTTCCATCTGATCATCATCAAATCTGATGGGTTTTGGTCGAGTGTTTATTTGTAACTGTGACATGGTGTTGCACTATTTGTTTCATGAGATTTTTAGTGTTTGGAATGACTGCTTGGATGATTAATGTTCATAATATGATTAAGGTGGTGTTTGTTTTTTGGCCAGAAGCACTTCTGGCCACTTATGTCTGGGTCGCGCAGACGCGCGCAGACGTTTGATGTCTGCAGCTTATTTGTTTTCTCGCAGACCTTTCATTAAAAAAGGTCTGCGAGACCTCTTCTTGGCGCAGACATGGACCCAAGTCTAAATGATTTTGTCTATTAAATCTGATTGTGCACAACAAAATGTTATTAAAGATTATAGTGTTTGGATTGTGGCATTGTTAAATCGGTGACCTAGGGATTATGCCTATGTTAGTTTTTAAATGTTTACCATGCTGAAATCTTGATAATTATTTGTAGGTCTAGGGGTTTTGTACAAGAGTTTGATAATCGTGTAATGATAAATAAAAGCTGTGGATTTATGATGTTTGGATTTGATCTGTTTTGGCATATTAAGTAATGATTAATTGATAACCAGGGTCTAGATGCTTAAAAGGCATAGATGATTCGTTGCAATTCCTGAATTTATAGATCTAATTTCTAGTGTCGTTTATGATGATAATTTGTGAAAATTGATAAACTAAGGTAATATAGATCAATGATGTTGTGTAGTCCATTTCATGTGACTTAAGATTGATGGTTTACATCTTGTTATGATATGAATAGGATAAATGCACAAAAACTTGATTGACCGCACATATTTACATCCGCACACCTATTAAGTCGCACACTCTAAACCTAAAAGATAGCCGACAGCAGGTAAGCTTCGATTCAACAACTTCGATTCAGCAGAGAAGGTATGGTTCGATCAGCAGGTAAGCTTCGATTCAACAACTTCGATTAGCCACCATTTCTTCTCTATCACCCACCATTTAAGGTTTTTTTTAGCAGCGAGACATAAAAAAAATGGCCCAAAATGCAGTTTTTGTATTAAAAAAACATAAAAAATGGCCCAAACGAGAATCTCGGCGAGACAACCGATATGACATATGCAAAATATCAGTGATATATCGGTATTTATCGCCGATAATATCGGTCACCGAGATACAGACCGATATGGCACACCGATATGTTGGGGGTAGGGCCGATAACCGATATATCGCCGAGATTAACTGCATAGGTTGCTAGCGCTATTAGGTTTAACAAACCTCACACCGGGCCTTAGAGGACGGGCGTGAACTATTATGCCTTGGCACTGGCCAATGATGGTAGACATTGACCTGGGGCAAAACAACAACTACGTCATAGCATCGATACTACATAGTTTAGTAGCTTAACGATAGGGTAGCTCCCCATGACATGTTCCATAACCTGGTAACTTAATAACTTGTGTTTGGGATAAAACGAGTAAACCTTTAAAAAAACGTGAACTCACCAACTTTATGTTGACATTCTACTGCATGCTTGTAGGTTATTAGGTACAGCTACGAACGGACGTTGCAAACGGCTAGTGTGTGTGTGTGGCAAGAAAAGCTGCCACACACATATGGCACATTATTTAAATTGAGGTTTCAAACTATAATGGGTTTACTTTATATTTCCGCTGCTAACTTAAATTATATTTTTGAACTTTTAAACGTAATCATAATCGTGTTATCTGTAATAATTTACAACCTATGTAGACGGTTCAATATGATTAGTGGCTGGATCCTGGTCAGTCGCATGGCTCACAGTAATATTTCACAAGTGGAAATTGAGGGTGTGACGCACGAAATTGGTAGAAGAGAAGTTTTGGGTCTATCTTTGGAGTGTCGGGAATTCAAGTTCTAAATTTATTTTGGTTTTATTTTATTTACAATCTTATTCGTCATGATTTATTTAAAACACATATTAAGAAAAAATATTTATTTTGGGCATAGCATGCCTTTATAAAATTCTGTTTAGTTATACACAAATTTACACACCTCACAAGTGGTCACTCAACACTCGGCCGAAGTTGTTTAAGTGAAAACGCTTGGACCCGGTGTGGAACTTACTTCTACGGCTTGTAAAACAATCAAACCTCTTCCTATCAAGAGGGCGTTTAAAAGGGTAGGTTTTGGCTCGGGTAGGTGTGTTTAGGTAAAATGGTGAAAAGCGTAAAGATGTTTTTCCATTGCTTTGGGCTTTGGTTACCCCAGTGAATTTTATATGTCAACCAACAAATAAAACAGGGGGTGCCATGAAATCGACACACACTACTAGTCTTGGCATACCAAGACTAGGAACCAAGTCAAAACAAGACTCAAACAAGAATACACAGCCACAACTCAAACAAAACAAACACAACCCCGAACCATAAAAATAAAAACAAACTAAAGCCGCCCTAGCCCGGGTCGATATCCATGTTCTTTATCGAGATCTTCCATTTATCAAAAATCTTCCTTTGCTTCGGGTCTCTACCAATCTTGAATCCCATTAACTTTAGCCGCACCGTGCTAATGATAACCTGAGAAAGCATACTAGGACTACGATGGAGTTGAGAGAATAATCGGTTTTTCCATTGCTTTGTGGCTTAACAAAAAAAAGACTTTGGCTAATGTTTTTTAAGCAATGATGAAATTAAGCCATACTTTTAATTTTATAACCGAATCTTTTACAAAAATCAAAGGGTCTAAATAAGAAGTTTTGTGGATGTGGGTGGTTGTTCTTGCAAAAGGGTTAAGGCTCAAAGAAGTTTAACTAAGGAGATGAAAAGAAAAACAAAGTTTTAGAATGAAAAATGGGTATTTGTTTTGGAAAGTTCTAGATTTGTAAGAACCAAACGAGCTATTCACAAAAGAAACGAAAAATTGAGCAATTAGTATAGATGTGTATTTGTATGCTCGGTAAAGGCTCAAAGCTCAATTTTTGTGGGAAAAACGTATATAGTGTAAAAATGTATATGTAATCAAATTTTACAAGGATTTGTTATGCTCGTTTTCATAATTTTCTTAATTGATTATTTTTATCACGACGTTATCAGGTGTAAATTAGTAAAAACATAATTTTTAGAACTTATTTTTCCCAACTAAACCAAGATAAGTAAAAAAAAAGCAAAAAATAAAAATTTTGACAAAAAACTTTGGGGGTGATTAGCGGTTTTCAAAGGCGAGTTTTGTGTAAGGCTTGTTTTTAGGACAAGAGATTCAAGGTTTTAACCCCCCCCCCCCCACTTAAATTACACATTGTTCTCAATGTGTTCCAAATAGCGTTTGTTTTGATTAAATGTGCAAAAAGTGGGTAAAAATAACAATTTTGGTTGCTGGTCGCTGCAGCACGGGGGCTTGCTTTTTGGACACGGCCCCGTGGCCAAAGTTCCAGTAATAAAATTAAACAGAAAACTTGCAGTATGGTGGACACGCGGGCGTGCTGGGCGGGCACAACCCGTGCCACCTTCTCTGCAGAAATTTTATAAGATTAGAGAATTGGGCACGGGGGCATGTGTCACACCCCGACCACGTATAACATACAAAATGTGGCGGAAAACGTCGGGGAGTGTTGTAACAGAATTGATTGTTTCATAACCATGGCATACAAAGTTGTATTTTATTTATTAACATAAGAGTTACATTGTTTTAAACAGGAAATAAAGAGTTCAGAACATAATTAAACTAAGTCTATCTTCATTTTATGTCTCTAAGGCACAGGTCCGCCCTAGTGTCACGATCATCATCCTACGCAAAAGCTCCTGAAAACACATGTGAAAATAGGTACGTCAGCATAAAAATGCCTGTGAGATACATAGGTTTTGTGAAAATAGGATTCATGACTTATGTTTAAGAAAAAGTTGTTTAGTAAAAGTCAGTCATGAACCTTGTAAATTGTTTTGTTTTGTAAGTCATTTAAAAAGCGATAAGATCATAGGATATGTATAAATAAAAGTATAATGTATGGTTAAATGTATAACCAAGTAAAATGAGTTGTATAAAGTAAATTGTTTGTAAACCAAAGTCTTGTGAAAATCGTGTTACTTGTGTAACATGTATAAGTCCAAATTGAATGATTTAAATAATGCTATGATATGTAATATAATACAAACACTTATATATAGGAAGTACCAGCGGCGTATCCACCATGCTTGTATCATATTACTCACATCTCGTTACTTAAGTCATTTAAACAAACCAACAATGTATAAAGTCTATGTTTAAACCAATAGTCAAAAGTCCTTGTATAAGCCATGTCAAATGTTTATAAGTCCAAAAGTAGTCAAGTAATGTGTATCAAATGTTATGTATTGTAAGTAAAGTATTGTCACATAATCCAAATGTAGAAATGTACAAAACAAAGTATCTTGAATATATCAAAAAGTTATGTTTTGCAAAGTAATGCATGTTACATTGATACAAACATTTATGTGGTAAGTTAACGCATACATTCAAGCCTTGAGACAGTCGGATAACCCTTTCAGTCAAGGTTATCAAAAGAAATGTTTTCGGATTCAGTCATTCCTTACATCCAAACAAACCCGGTATGTCAGGAATGGGATTTGTCAAGTCCTATGGTACCAGTACTTACTACCGAGCGGCGTAGCTAATGTTAATGAACGTATAATAGTCTCGTTTGTGCAAACCAAATGTCATAGAAAAAGTGAACATGTTATATAAAAACAATGTACTAAGTATGCTAAGTTAACATACAAAGCAGAAAGTCATGTAAATATATGTGCTAGCATGATATCAGTCAACATACATAGCAGAAATGTAAAGTAAAACAATGTACTAAGTATGCACACAATGGACATACATAGCATGAAATGTAATGTAAAACGATGTACTAAATACGCACACAATGGGCATACATAGCATGAAATGTAATGAAATCATGTACTATAATGTACTAACAAACATAGCAGGTATATGATGTGAAAACAGGAAAGCACGAAAGTAACAAGTAGGCACATGTGTTCCACCCCAAAACAGTTTGAAAACAGTAAAATAGGGGTTCTATGTACTCACTTGAGATTTCTCAGAAGTCCTAAGATAACCACCAAGCAATGCTAGAGATCTTGGAAATCAAACGGCACCTAATATAGGTAACTATGTTAATAAACCGGACCTAAATCGGAGGATTTAGATAGTATGAGGGTTCGTAAACCAAACGAGTATGGAGACTCGTGTAATATGGTTTAACAAAGCCTACATACTAAATGAAACCTAACCTAAATGTTTACGACCCGTTTAGGTAGCTTATGCTACTTTAACGCGTCGTTCGCGTGAAACGCGTTCGGACCGCCTAACTAGTCCTATGACAAGTAACATATGCCTTAACATGTCTAATATTGTTGTCAAATCAGTTTAGATGTCAAAAGTTATGTTACATATGTTTAAAATGAATTTTGGCATCAAAGGGGTATTTTGGTAATTTACCTAAGGCATATAAACTACCTATCATACAACTACTTAAACGAACCGACCATAAGGTATAACCTCGGAAGGTTATTCCCTATATACTATGGTCACCTAATGTATTTGGTCGGATCCTAATGATCGACCAAATGGGTCGGGTTCGAAGGTATAAGCGATTTATTAGATCGCTTACCCTTACGACCCTAGACAACGTGGTAATCAGTAGGCATAGTCACAAGGGACTATAACCATCGTGATTACAATCACGTTGCGAAGTTCAAACGAACCTCGCATTGACCATAAACTGGTCAATGCAGAAAGTCAAACAAAGTTTGACTTTCGGACTCGAAAAGCAATAAAAGAACGAAGGAATACTTACGAAGGGTCCCCGAATGCTAATCTAGATCAAAATAGCTCAGGTATGAAACAAAGGTTTCAACTTAGAGCACATTAGATCAGATTCTTGTGAGTTTGAAGCAAATGGGGGTGGGGTATTTATAGTATTTCCGGAACCGTTAAGATCGTTTCTTGAATAACGTGATCGAATCTCGTGCGTACACTTGTTGGAAAGTTGTGGTGACTAAAAATGGCCCCTAATGAGCTGAAAGGGCAAGTGTGGGTTTGTGGTTGTGAGTTAAACAGCTGTAATCTGCTGACTAATCGATCTTATCTGATCTGGGACCCTGACGCGGGCCACGTAAAGGACACACTGATCTTACGCGGGCCGCCTGGCCTGCACAGATCAGAAACAAGTTTGCATTTTGACAGCTTTGGTCCCTGTTGGTGTTTAAGCTTATTTCCGGCACTTCTAAGGCCCGTCAAGCCAAATTTAAGGCCCTAAAATGATGCCTAAACATTGTGGACATGAAACATGCTCAAAAATATGCCGGATGTTGGTTCGTTTGGTCGTACGATAGCGATGATCGCTTAATTACGATGGAATGCGCATAAGCGCGAAAAACGATCCAAATGACGCAACGAATGGATTTTTCTTATGCCAAACACTAAAATAAAATATTTTAGTGCTTACATAAATTTTTGGATGTCCGGATGTATTCAAAACGTGAGTTATGCGCAAAAGTGCAAACTTGTGCACTTTTTGATGCTTTTAGTCCCTGAATGACCCACAAGTTTATTTTAGCACACCGAACCCCTCAAAGCCTATTTCTAAGCTACATAAAGGATATTTAAGGTGTGTTTAACTTATGGTCATGTTCTGGAATGTTCGTTACTGTTCAAATTGGCATACTTTCGCAGTTTGTCAAGTTTAGTCCCTGTAAGCGAATTAACTTGTTTTTGCCATACCAAAGCCTTAAAAACTTATTTCTAAGTTATGTAAAGGTTATTTAAGGTATGTTAAGTATATGTTGATGTTCCGGAGTATTTTTCGCATTAAACTGGTTACGCTTATGCATCAGTTTGCGTATAACTCTCTAGAAAGCGATGTAGAGGTTGAAATTGGATAAAAGTCAAAACATGAAAAATGTAAAACACAACCAAACAAACATTGGGATCAAATAACATTGTTTTATTGATAATAGAACTGTTCACAATGATTACAAGCACAGATGTTACAGCATGCCTGGTGGGCACGACCCTGTGCTGTAGACTCTGATTTGCTGTTTTTGAAGCGGAAGGCTCTGGTTTACATGCATGGGGTCCTTTTTGCAACGTCCCTTTGGCTTTTTCAACTTCTTTCACACATTTATTGTTATCACCATAAAAGATACTTTCATTTCATTCCAATAAAAAGAAAAATACAAGGAGAAATAAAAATTACAACCCTAAATTAGATAAAGTCTTGAGAGATGCCCTCACGGGATCTTATTCTAAACCCCTAATAGCTACTTCCTAGATCTAAGAATGGTTGGTGAAAACCGAGGTTAATCTTCGGAGGGCTTCAAGCTATTTCCGGAAATACCCGCTTAGAGGTCGTTGAGCATTTACTCTATCTCCTTCGGAAGGAAGATAAAAGGTTGCTCATCAACTTCTTCTTGAGGTAGGGGAGCAGGATTGATCGGAACCTCAAAGGCGACATTAATAGGGCAGGTTCCGGGATCTCGACATCCCCTCCATCTAGTAGGGTGGATGACCTCGTTAGCAAGGTTCCAATCCTCTCGAGGCCAAATTGGTTTAGAGGCACAACCAAGATGTTCAACCTTTGATGTGAAAGGTCATTGATCTCCCTGAATTAATCTTCCAATGCCATGGTGAGGTAGTTCACTCGGTCAATTAGAATCTCTTCTACCGCGGTCATCTCCTCAATAGATTCTCTTAAAGCACTTACGTACAGAACGAGAGTTGCTTCAAGAGAAAGTCTCCTTCCTCGGGGGTTATTCCTTGAGCTGTTGGACGATGTTTCACTCTGTTGGCTTGACATTCTAGAAAATATGACAAACCATTAACGATTTGGAATAACAGACGAATAACACGACCCCGTACCCATGGGGCATAGCCCCGTGTTGAATCAACAACACTGAAATGTTAGCTCAAGAAATTTTATTTTAAGTTAAATGTGTTTGATTTCTTACTTTTCTGGACGTAAATAATTTGAAATAATGTTTTAATGTAGTAGATTTGCAAAACCTTGAGCTAAAAATCATGCTTTTGACCCTCCATTTGAAGTATTTTGAGCTTGAAGCTTCAAGCTTTAATGGAGGTTTGGTTGAAGGAAGAAGAGGAAATGGCTATAAGAGGTAAAGACAAGAAGGTTTTAGGAAACCTTTTCAAGTACATACCTTTTCAAGACATACCTTTTTGGAATGGCTCCAAACATTCCCCTCAAGGCTGACTTTAACTGCTTGTTTTCGGACAAAAGCATGGCATTGGAAGTGATAAGTTGATTATTTACAGTTTCAAGAACCTGAACTCTATCATTAAGCAACACGTTCTCAGCTTCCAGACTCTTTATTTTATCATATGTCGCAACTTTATATTTTTCAAGCTTTTCAATTTTGTCTTCCATCGTCTTTAGCCTCTTTTCATCAACAAAAGGCATGTCTGGAATATATTCTAAATTTGTTGGTCCTAGACCAAAAGCCGGAATCCCAAAAGAATCAAAATCTCCTGATTGTTGTGGTTGTTTCCTCGGAGTTGATGGTTTCTTCGTTGTTGACCCTGTTGTTGAGCTGGACGTTTCTTTCTCCCCTTTGTAATCTTTTGAACTTCAGGACCTGAGGGTTCATACGTTGCATCCTCCTCGTCACTGTTCTTCTTTTTCTTTTGTAAACTTGGCACGTGGATCTCCTGTTGTTTGTCCTATATCAGTCAAAGCAATCTCAATAGGAACGAAACTTTCACCACCTTCAACATTCTCTATGTTTTCAGCACCACTCGGCCCAAAAGCCTCTGCTTCAATATCTCGTGCTATCTCATGAGTGTTTGAAGTTCCAGCATCACCTGTTTCAACATTCTATGTTTCATCGTCACTCGGTTCGTCAATCAGTGTACACCAACTTTTTCTTTTGTTGTTATGGCTTTGACGATGAGCTTGCGGCAACTTTCTTTGGTGTGGAACCTTTCTTGCTTCGCTTCTTCTTACTATCTCCCTTAGTGAACCATTTGAACTGCTTAGGCATGAAATCCTCCATCTGTTTATCTTCGTTTCTTGAATCACTATCATCATGATGCCATTTTCCTTCTAGAGGTGGTAAATAGTTAGGACTCCTTAAACATCCAAACTTACGCCTAATAGGTGGAGCATCTTTCTTCTTGTACACTTGTAGACGATCAAGCGTTGCGTTTGTCATGTGTTCTAATGGTAACTCGTCAGATTCCTCTTTTGCCAAATTCTTTATCTTATCATCGAGAATCATCTGAATAAATCGCAGATATTGTAAGAACTTTTCGCTAGTAGTGTTTAACTTCATCTGCTCGAAAATCATCTTTGTGAAGTTATAAGGAAGATTAAGAACCAACGCTATAACCATGCACATTATGTAAATCTACTGGGACATCGTACGCCTTTGCGATGTCCTATGGCATGTATTACTGAATGAACAAGAAATTTGTACGTAGAGCTAGCACGATAACAGAAAAGTACACCATGTGATTTTTTACGTTTTTAAAAATAATCAAAATCTGAAAGCTAGAATCCATTATTTCTCCTTCGAGGTGCATAAAATATCTACCTGTTAAACCTGCTAAGACACGATTTGCCAGCCCTATTTGTACGCCATCGAGAAGTTTGCCTTATTGAAGTTGCCGTCGTTCACATGCCCGTATAACCCATACGAAACCAGCAACCCTTACACAATCTTTCTGTAAAACCGATAGGATCATCGTCTTTATCGTCAAATTCTAGCACTCGGCGAATGTCTGCTTCATTGATTGTGACTTCAATATCATCTTTACCAACGCGAGCATATGAGTGAATTGTTTTATCTGCTTCCTCTTAACATGCTACGCTCCAGAAACGTTCGATATGTGATCGATACGCTTTGTGTTGATCGGTGAGCGCCTTTTTAATACGACACCGTTCATAAAATCAAGTATATCTTCGAATGGCTTCATCTTTGACAACTTCTTATCTAGCAGACAACATATGTTGTGCTTGCTATCGAAATTCGACAATTTTTCCCGCGGAAATACAAAATATCAACACTTAGAATGTTAATGCACAAATTTCAAGAATGTATATCTTCAAGCGAATGGGTCTATGAACGAATGGTCATTTGGATCAATTGGACTTTGGAACGAAAGGCTGTTTCATGCGGAGGGCAATATGAAGTCAACAAAGTCAACAGAATACCCACCCTTCGTGCAGAGGGTATCACCCTTCGTGCGGAGGGTCCTTTCATCCCTAAAGTCATCTTCTCCACTTGAAGAATAGATGAACAGTGCAAAAATGAACTTGTTATTTCTGTTGTTTATGTCCAAATTGATGGTTGAATATGATCATATAAGTGCCGATAATCACTTTTATGGGTTCAATTTTGATATTTGTCCGATAGATTTGTCTAGATCAACAATTTTGTGTACAGATATGCGCGAATTGTTCAATCGGTCCAAATTAGTCAAGATCTTAGGTTCATACCTTAACCTAGGGGTGTGCACGGTTCGGTTCGGTTCGGTTCGGTTTTTGGGTAAAATCAAAACCGAAACCGAAATGTCGGTTTTTGGCTTTTTAAAACCGTTCGGTTTCGGTTTTTTTGGTTTCGGTTTTTTCGGTTTTTATGTCGGTTCAGTTTTTTGGTTATTTTGGTTTTTGGAGCAAAATTATGTAAGATTCAAAAAATATAAAATATAATTTAAAATATAAGAATCTTTATTATATGTTAAGTTATTATAGTTAACTTCTTTAATTAATATTGTTTACATAAACCTAACATTCTAATATATTTTTATGTTTCTTTAAAGTTTTTATTAAGACATTTTCTTTTATAAATAATTTGAAGATCATTTAATTTTTATATAAAAGTTTGTTATTTCTTGTAGGTAATAAATAGATCACTTCAGTTATAAATAAACATGTCATGTTTTTATTATAAATACTTAACATTCTACTAGCATTGGTTTAAACATTTAAACAAGTTAAACTAAACTTAAAAATATATGGATTGTAACTTATCGGTTCGGTTCGGTTTTTTTCGTTTATTGAAAATGGTTATCCAAAAACCGTACCGAAATTTACGGTTATTAAAAATTTGAAAACCGAACCATCAGTTTTTGTTTCGGTTCGGTTTTGTCGGTTATTTCGGTTACGGTTCGGTTATTTCGGTTTTCTGCTCACCCCTACCTTAACCATTGTGAATGGTGTGTTAATCAACACCACAATTTTTGAAATTTCAGCAGCAATTCGACTTTGGAACACACAAATCTAGAGAAAACACACTTCTGAAACTGATTTTGAGCGAATGAGGCGTTTAGGAATGAGAGGCAGGCTATTTTTACTGACCCCCAACCATTCGTGTGAAAGGTCTAAAGCCTAGGGACGAATGGGCATGGGCTGACCTTTGAACGAGAGGGCCCATATACCTTTGAACGATTGGTCCTCTCTTTCGCACAGAAGGTGCCTTAAACATTTTTTAAAATTTCAAATTTTAACATTTTTTAATCAATATTAAACCCAATTGAATAGCCAAGTCCAACTTAATGACCTTGGTTAACCGATTTGCGAACAAACTGACAATTTTCAATCAATTTCAAGCAATTTCAAGTTTCAAATAGTGAAATTGTCACATTTTCAAACTTTTCATCATTTTAATGATTAGCTCCCACACAGTAGCTTCAGGTATTGTTCTGCATCAGATTCTGAAGATCCTCATTCCAACATCGGTTGTCGAAAACAAAGCAGAAATAAAATCTTTTTGTATTTTACAACTTTATGATAAAACACACCTAAAATCTTTTTGGATTTATCTGAAATGAATAACAACAACAATGTACAACATATTTACAGACATATTTTTGTGAGTTCATGTCAGAGGATCATATTAGTTTTCAGACATATAACTAACACCGTTGATGTATTTAAACTTTTAAGCTTTAAACAATTCACCAAGATTGTCAGTATATTGATCCACTTAAATTTTTACACAGACTTCAATTGTTTCAAGATACGAGATTAAGTGTTTTAGGACTTGCTTAATAGTGCGTCCCACCTCAGAATATACTCCCGTATCAAGATTCCATAGATTCAGTCTTATAGGTGAATATACCTAATTGATATCTATCTCTGGGTTAGTGCGAGGCCTTGACAGCTCAGGTTAGTACCACCGTACAGACAAAGAGATGAAGGCTCGACTTAAAGTGGTGTTCCATTTTGGAATCTTTTTACTGCAATTATAATATCTTTTGACATTTTCAATTTTGTGCAGTTTTTCAGGTTTAAAGCGAAAGTATTCTACAAGATCTAGGCCATTGCTGACGCAAAATCAGAAGATCTTGTATAATACCCTAGATATCAATTATGTATAAAGGCCTAATATCTCAGAATCAGGAATCTCTCAAATGAAATTTCGAAGTACTAAGTACATATATCCGAGAGATGTTACCCACATATTAAGAAGTTTTGATTTAGTTTATATCTCGAAAACAATCAACTAAATGTGTAAAAACCTACTGGCATATCATCAGTGAGACCGTTTATCACTTTTTAGTGATTCATTTCTCTAGCATGCCGTGATTGTCTACTGATCTACTATCATTTCATCTTTTTACACTAAAACTCTTTTGTCTTTTTTGGTGTCTTTTTTTGTACAATTTTGAACTTTTAATTTTTTTTTTGTATTTTGTATCACATTTTCTCCCCCTAAAATTAAAAACACTTTAAAAGAAGAAAATGACAAACTGATGCAGATTACGTCTCAACGTCCTCCGTCTTGGAATCACCCTCAACAATTTCTCTCCCTGATGACAAAAGCCGCATACCGTTAAGTTTCAAAAGATATTGAAATTTAGATCTATCAAACGGTTTTGTGTAAAAGTTAGCTTTCTGTTCATCGGTGTGGATTTTTTTTAATTCTAATCAACTTTTTTTCATAACAATCTCGAATTAAGTGATGCCGAATTTCAATGTGTTTTGTTTGATGAACATGATTCTTGGTTATATTTATTGCTGCCTCATTATCTATGAAAATAGGCGTGTTCAGAGTAGGTGTTGTGACAATTGCCACTTTTCGGTAACTTTCTTACAGTTAAAGTTCTCATTTTTAGCTATATTTTTATGCGTTTTGGACATCCGAACTGCTTATTTCATGGCATACACTTAGAATACTCATGGAATACTTACTTATGATGCATATGATCCATTTTTATTAAGTACATTTGAAACACTTTAAACAATGCATCGAAACTACTAGAAAAGCAAGTAAACTAGTATTCTGACGAAAACGCAGGATCCGCAAAAACCATCTAAATGATATCTTTAGGAATCAGACGAAAGTCCAACATCTAATATACATTAAACCCTAGGGTTTGGTTTAAAACTTTCCCGAAATCCGATAACACTAAAAACTACCCGAAAAGCACTAAAAGCGACAATTTCATCACTTTTCCGCAGAAATTTTGTAGAAATCACCCTTTTAATCTTTTTGCAACATATAAAAGTGTTGTTTAACATAGAATTCATACGGGGATACCTTCGGGTATCATCCGAACCAATAACTACATCAATTCACACATGTTACACATGCATAGCGTTCAAGTAACGACCAACAGAAACAACGCCAAACGAATATCCGAACGATATCGGATCTTTTTTTAGTGACCATCTAATGTTATTTGGATCATGTTAGACTAGTAATGGTCACTTAACACATTTAAAACACTTAAACACTTAAGCTTATGAAGTTTCCTAACATTTCACCTAAGTAAACTAACACTTTTTAACAAAGAAAACAAGTTGCAAATGTGGGACCCCTTTTTTACCTTGTCTCCACAAATATCTTGATTTTTACCTTTAGTTGCAAGTGGTTAAACCAAGTGGACAAGTTGGGGAATTTGGTGAAGACTTATAACAATTAGTTACCATAATCAACAAAGCATATTTCCTTACTTTTCACCATCTTTTACACACACTTAAGGATCCTCTCAACATTCATGCATTAACCAAGAACACCATAAAAAACCTTCATCTTTTTTCACACTTCCTTGATGATCAAAAATGGAGCTTGATGATACTTAAGGTGATCTAAGGATACTACAAGAAGCAAGCCTTTTCTTCCATTCCATAGCTTCCAAACATCAAGATCAATAAATTTTCTTTTCTTTGATTATCATATAGATCATCCCTAGCCACAAGTGCTAGTAGTAAGCTTCTAAAAATCTTTTTTTTTCATACTTATTTATGTATTATTTGTTTAAAGAACATGTAACAAAATAAACAATCATACAAAATAATATGAAAATACAAAGAAGCAAAATAAAAATCATGATATATAAGTTTGTTATTGTTATGATTTGAAGCTTATTTATTGCATATTTGATCTAGTTTTGATGATTAGCATATGAATAACTTGTTAGATGATGTTTAAAACCATAATCTAACAAGTGTACATGAAAATGTTTAAGGGTTTTGTTAAACATAAATGTTTAGATGGATGATCATAATCTTTGATTTTGTTAAAGTATATAAGGTTTTTTTTACTAAAAATCATACTTTTACAAAGTTATAAAAAGAAACATACAATATGGGTTTTTATAAAAATCATACTTTTACAAAGCTACATGGAAAACTCTAAGGCTGTTGACGATGTGGATGTAGATGTCACTATTCCGACTGCATCGGTTAAACAAGTTTAGGACCGATTTAATAATGTCTTATTTGGATACTTTCTGGGAAAAAGGTTGGCTTTTCCGGTTGTTGAGTATTTTGTCAGCCATAGATGGGAAAAGTATGGATTGTAAAAATGTATGATGAATGGTAAGGGTTTTTTCTTCTTTAAGTTCAAGTCAAAGGAAGGAATGGAGCAAGTAATGCAAGATGGACCATGGCTTATTAGAAACATTCCGCTTTTCTTGAAACAATGGTCTCCGAATACTGAGTTGAAGAAGGAAGAGCTAAAAAAGATACCCGTCTGGGTCAAGATGCATGATGTTCCATTGGCGGCCTACACAGAGGATGGTCTTAGTTTGATTGCTTCGAAGGTTGGAACCCCCAAGATTCTTGATAATGAAACGACTAAAATGTGTTTAGATTCGTGGGGTCGAAGTGGATATGCTAGAGCAATAGTAGAGCTAGATGCGGACAAGGAACTGAAAGAGAGTGTCACTGTGGCAATACCTAATGTAGAAGAAGGTGGGTACCTTAAGAGTAACATTCGGGTGGAGTATGAATGGAAACCACTTCATTGCAAAACTTGTAATGTGTTTGGTCATGGAATTGATGAATGTCCATCAAGAGTTAATGATATGACTGAAAAGAGGGCACATGATAAAGAAAATGTTAATGCTCAGGGTTTTAAAAGTGGTAATAATCGGAAAAAAGGTTCAAAACAACAGTTTAAATGACATGGCTGATGAATGGGGACCCGAGATGGATGAAGTTAGACTGAATCCGAATGTAGGAAGATATGATTTTATGGATGACACAAACCCAAGTAACTCGAATAATACAGGTGCAAGCACACCTGCTCAGGAGGTTATTAATGGATAGTGTAGCAGCTTGGAATGTTAGGGGCTTGAACCACCCACTCAAACAAAAGGAGGTTCAAAAATTTGTAAGGGATAATGGTTTGCAAGTTTTAGCTATTTTGGAATCGCATGTTCAGGTTGCTAATTTGGATAAGGTGTGTAATAAAGTGTTTCGGAATTGGGATTGGACGTCAAATGGTAGTATGTGTGACAAAGGTACGCGAGTTATTGTTGGCTGGAATGTGGATAATGTAGATGTTGTGGTTTTGCATGCTACTAATCAAGTTGTTCATGTTCAAGTTCGGTTCAAAAAAGACAATGCAATGATAAATGTCTCCTTTGTGTATACAAGTAACAATGATCAAGAAAGGAAACAACTTTGGGAGTCGTTGAAAATGCATAAAGGGGTGGTTCACTCGAACCCGTGGATTCTAATGGGGGATTTTAATGTGGTGCTGAATTTAGATGATAAGTGTATGGGGGGTCGTCGAACATGAATGCTGCTATGAAACATTTTAATGACTGTGTAAATTATCTTGAAGTTTTTGACATCGGAGCTCATGGTATGCACTACACTTGGAGCCAGTGCCCGAAGAAGGGGATTGGAATTCGAAAGAAATTGGACAGGATTATGGCAAATGTCAGTTTTGTGGATAAGTTTGTGGATGCTTATGCGATCTTTCTGCCAAATGGTATTTCGGATCATTGTCTGGGTTATCTTAAAATACTTATGGCCAACAAGAATAAACCTAAACCTTTCAAGTTTACTAATCTCTTGTCTCATAAAAAAGATTTCTTGGATGTGGTCATGAATGGATGGGCTGTTGAGGTTATGGGGGTTCCGATGTTTCGTGTTGTCAAGAAGCTAAGAGGTCTTAAACATCCGTTAAGATTGTTACTTAAGAAACAGGGTAACATTCATAAAAAGGTGCTTGACTTGAAGGCGGAGCTGGATTCTTTGCAGAGTAAGTTGGATGCGGATCCTTTCAACTTGACAATTAAAGAAGCTGAGTCAGTTTGTGTGAAGAACTACTTGGAGGCTACATTAGATGAGGAGAGATTCTTGAAACAAAAGGCAAAACAGAAGTGGCTTGAAGTTGGAGATTCGAATACCGCCTTCTTCCATAATGTGGTGAAATGTCGAAATCATATTAATAAAATCAATGTTATTAAAGACACTTCTGGTAATGTTTATGAAGGGACTGAAGTTCCCACGACATTAGTTAATCATTTTCGAGAGTTTTTGGGATCGGATGGGAGCACGGTTAACCGAGTTGACCGAGACATCTTCTCAGTTACTCTTAACCCTATTGTGGCGGAATCTATGTGTAGGCAAGTGTCTCCGGATGAAGTTAAAGCTACTGTTTTTTCGATTAATGAAAACAAGGCACCGGGCCCGGATGGTTATACGTCTGAGTTCTTTAAAAAATCATGGTCAGTTGTTGGAAATAAGGTAACGGCTGCTATTATTGATTTTTTTGAGTCGGGTATATTACTTCAGGAGATAAATCACACGTTTTTAGCTCTCATTCCTAAGGTTTCTACACCGGGAGTGGTCACTGATTATAGGCCAATATCGTGTTGTAATGTGGTGTATAAAGCCATTAGCAAGATCCTCACGGCTAGGATTCTTGAAGGCTTAAAGGGCATTATAAGTGAGAACCAAGCGGTGTTTGTTCCAGGTAAGAGGATTTTGGACAATATAATGTTGACTCAAGAGCTAATGCATAATTATCATCGTCAAACAGGGCCTCCTAGATGTGCTATGAAAGTGGATATTCAAAAAGCTTATGATACAGTGGATTAGAGATTTTTACGTGACGTTCTGCATGGATTTGGATTTCGTCAACGGTTTATTGGGTGGATTATGGAGTGTATCACTTCTACATCCTTTTCTCTAAGTGTAAACGGTAATGTGCATGGGTACTTCAAAGAAGCGAGGTTTGCGTCAAGGGGATCCAATGTCTCCCTATTTGTTCACCATGGTCATGGAAGTTTTAACGTTGATTCTCAACAAAGCTGCTGATCTGGATTCCTCCTTTAGGTTCCATAATAAATGTGAGAAGCAAATGATAATCAATGTATGTTTTGCTGATGATCTTTTCTTATTTACTAGAGGTGACGTTGGCTCGGTAAAGGTTGTTATGCGTTCCTTGACACAGTTTGAGGAAGCGTCTGGTTTAGTTCCTAGCAATGCAAAAAGTACTATATTCTTTTGTAATGTTCTGGTATCCACTAGGAACAGGATCACTGAGTTGGTGCCATTCGATGAAGGGAGACTTCCTATTAGATATTTGGGGGTTCCTTTGCTTGCTTCGTGCCTTTTGATTAAAGATTGCAAAGTTTTGGTGGAGCGCATGTCTAAACGTATTAATGATTGGAAAAACAGGTTTCTTTCATTCGCGGGAAGGCTGCAGCTGGTTCTTTCGGTTCTCTCCTCTATTCATGTATATTGGGCTTCGGTTTTCATTTTTCCGGTTAGTATCATTAAGGATTTGGAAAGCAAGATGAAATGCTTCCTATGGGGCCAGGGCATGGGTTCGAAAGGGAGAGCCAAAGTGGCATGGAGAGAGGTTTGCCTTCCAAAGTTGGAAGGAGGTTTAGGCATAAGACGGATATCGGATGTAAACAAGTCCTTGATGGCCAATCATATTTATCGTATTGTTTCTAGCAGGAAATCGTTATAGACGAACTGGATATCCTTGCATAGACTTCGTGACCATAGTCTCAGGGACATTCCGGTTCAAGCTAGCTCTCCATGGGGATGGAAAAGATTATTGAAATGTAGAGATGTTTTTCGGGATCACTTGTGGAGTAAGATTGGGAATGGCCATAGCACATCTTTGTGGTTCGACAAATGGACGAATGAGTGCCCGCTTCAACATATAGTTACTCCGCGTCAAATGGCTCGGTATGGTTTTACAGTCAAGTCGAAAGTAACGGAAGCGTTTATTGATGGTCAATGGTTATGGCCGGAAGATTGGAGGAGTGTGTACCCCACATTGTTCCAGCTTCAGCCTCTTACGTTATCTGATAGGCAAGATAGAGTTTTATGGATGAATTCTGATGGAAAGCTTGTTCCCTTCACGTCAAAAGAAGTGTGGGATACAATCCAGATCCGTGATCAGCCAAAACCTTGGTCGAAAGTTGTGTGGTCTTCGTTCAATATTCCGAAGCATTCGTTCATGTGTTGGCTTATCTTCAAAAATAAACTTTGGACTCAAGACCGGATTATGAGGTGGAATCAATCCGTTACTGTAACACCCCAAAACCCGAATGTTTATATTCGTTAAATGTCATGCTATGGTACATTAAGAAATAAATGACTAGGTTATTTAACCTAATAAAGTGTATGATAAAAACTAATTAGAAGATGAAAGTTGTGCCAAACATGTTTAAGTGGCAAACATTAAGGGGTTAAATGGAATAAGGTGAAAGTTAGGTTACTAAATAACAAAACACACACACAAACACACATAGTGTGTTCGTGAAAGAGCAGGAAGCTCCCATGGAGCCAAGAACCCTAACTTCATCTATTCCCTCAAATTGGAAGGCTAAACGAAGCTCAAATTCATAACCAAACACGGATTAATGATCACCTTCACAAGGGGATCGTAAGGTATGCCTTAGATTCAAGATTGGTGATGATGCACGAAATGGGTTATGTTGTAAAACACGAATTTGTATGAAATTGAGCATGTGTATGTGTTAGATTCATCATTTGGAACATGGATTATGCATGAATTAGGTTAATTTGATGTTTAAGGGTGAAACCCATTAGTTATGGTAAGAATGATGATTTGAATCATCATCCATGTCTAATTCTTGTTGAATGTTGATGTATTTTTATTGGTATGATGGATTCTTGTTAGAGGAATTAAAAGAAATGTGATACTAGTATGTTTGATGTTCATGCATGTATAATCCATGTTGATTAGAAGGAAGAAATTGATGAATTATGTATGAGATTAGAAGGATATGCATGAACTAGTTGTACACTATGCTTAGGAGGTAGTACACACATCAAAAGCATGAAGAAACTATGAAGAACTTAAGATTAGATCACTTGTAAGTGATTAGAAAAATAGTCATGAAGTGGGTTTTGATGATATGATGAAAATGATAATATGTTCATATTATTGATGTTTGATTTTAAATACCACATGTTGATTAGTAGAAGGATTTGATGCACTATGTATGGATTTAGAAGATTGTGCATGAATTAGTTGTATGTTATGCTTAAAAGGTGGTACGCACAACAATCGTATGATAAAATGTATATAGTGTCGTCCGTAAAGTCTATCATGATGATACGGGTATAAAATGATAAGTCGAAAGTTAAATAAAATGAATTGTTGACTTTCTGGAAGTCAACTACGAACTAGAAGCATAATTTAACTTCTTGTTATGAAGGAAGGATATTAGGAAGTCGTACGTTACTTGTTACATCAATACATGTTATATGTAATGACATGATGAACTACATGGGGGCAAACGGATATGGATATGACTATATGGGTTATGCTTGTTAGAAACGACTAATGATATGATCGTCAACATGCACAAATGAATATGCTAATAAGAATGTGATTTCGATGACATGGAAGTATAGGAATCATGTCGAGACGGAATCAAGCACGGAAGGATAATGGATCAAGAAGTGGCGAGGAAATGAATATGAACACGGATGCATGAGGTAAGTGATTCCGTAATCACTTCTTAGTTGTTTATGTAAAGTTATATGCAATTTAATTAAATATGATATTTGAGGTCAAGGAGGAATGAATTGTATGATATTGATGAAGTGTTAAACGGATCTTAGCTTTGATCCGAGCAAGGTATGTGTGATTAGGAATTGTAGCTAAGTAGTAGGATTGGTTACTTATGCAAGGAAATCCTTTGTTTTTAAGGATAGAGTAACGTTGACAAAAACGCCCTTGATATGTATTTCGGGCAAACGACCTTAAACGTCGTTTGGAAATGAGCTATTCGATTAGAGTAATGTCTTTGTCAAGTATGAAAGCGAAGTGTAGGGTTTTGTATGTCATAGACCTTTTAATGCACAAATACCCATAACGGGTCAAAATAAGCTTTTGAGCGAAAATGGGTTAAGAGAATGCTAGACATCCGAGAAATTAATCTTTTATGATAGGCGTCAATGAAATTATTAAGTTCATTTGAGATTGAGGTCAAATAAACATATTTTGTTGATAAATGCACGAATGGGTCAAATAATAAGAAGATGATGATAAGCCGTATGTATGTAAGCTAAGAATTTCCTTAATCCGGATGTGGGATTTTAAGTTCATATGATAGAATGTGAATTTACAAGCGTGTAGGAAGAAACGGGAGGTTAAACGGGTAAACGGTTCAAAAGTTACGCGCGTTTTAGTGCGTTCGGACGACGAAACGGATCTGCAGAAAATGGACTTTTCTAGAGGCCGTCGCCGACGGGTCCCCACCCCGTCGCCGACGGGCTCCCAAAAGTGTGAAAAAAGGCCGACGGCTTAACTGACTGGTTACGGGTTAAATTGGGCGACGGGCATTTTTAGAGGCCGTCGCCGCCGGGTACCCACCCCGTCGCCGACGGGCTGTCTAGCCCACTTCTCCGTTTTGCTTAATTTTGCTTTTCCAAATGATCCGTAACGCATCCCGATGATTCGTAAAGTTTCTTATGAGCATATAGGGATGCACATAAGTAGATAAGCATGTACGTATGTTTATATGTATCCATATACGTACGTAGAACTTATGTAAGTAGGTATGTGTGAAAGTATGTAAGTTTAAAGTGTGGGAACAAGTACTAGTTATGTATGTATAAATGTATATGTGTAGATATCGGTTTGTGTAGGTACGCAAGTATTTATATAAGAGCATGAGCATCATGTGATTGAATATGAAAATACGTACGCGTGTAGGTATGTATAAAGATATGCACAAGTAATGCATGTATGTAAAGGCGTGGTAAAGGTATGTACGAATGTAGATGTGTATGCATGTAGGTATAATGATATGTATGAGCGTATGCATGTATGTGAAAATGTAGGAAATGTGTGTACTTATGTAGTTGAGTATGAATGTATGTATATATATAAAGATATGTATGAGTGTGTGCACGTATGTAAAGCTGAAGGAAAGGTATGTACGTAGGTAGAGGTGTATGTAAGTTTAATGTATGTACGTATGTATACATGATTTAGACACGTTGAGGGTTAACGTTAATAATGGTGTACATTGAGAATGAAAAGTATGCAGGTACGTTATTGAAGCCTCATCAGGAAATGGATACGCAGTTGAAATGCTTACAGTTTGTAAAAGAACGAAATGGGAAGTGTACATGAATGAGCTTGTTTATATAACTTGTGCTAATGTTTCGAATGTGTGTGGTGAATGCAGGTTGTGTGGATAACGGGCGATTATAACAAGGATTAGAGATCGAAGATCGAGTCACAAGATAGATTGTACGGGGACATTGAATGTAAAATGTAGCAATCATAAGCTATGTTTTTAATTAGTAAATAAGAGGATGACAGATTTATGAATAAAAGCTATGTTAAAGTTAAACTTTAAATAAGTTGGGGTATATTAAAGAAAGAAATTTTATGGTTCGTGTTTTCCGCTGCGACTTTTGTCATGTACGATTTAGGGTCTAACAAGTTGGTATCAGAGCCCTGGTTTGAGAGAATCAAGTGTAAGAAGGTAAGTGCTTGAACTCAAACCTGTGTGCTCTTGTGATAAGAAACCCGTACAATCCAAGACTCGGTCAAGATCCAAAGGTAAAAGAGAATGTAAGTATGTACTTATGTATACGCATAAAGAAACTGACGGTTTTGTATATGCAAGGTGAGTATAAGCGTTTGAAGAGGATGATCCGCGAGTGCGGTTAAGTACCGACACCAAGGCATGAAATAAGATAAAGTTGAACCCAGGTACGTAAATTCAATATGTCGGTATATGAAATGGTAAAATGCATTAAGGGAAGAAAAAAAAATGCTAAATGAAGGACCATGATGGTATGGTAAACATGTTTTGAAAAATGATACACGTGTCGAAACCTAATTCTTCGGACATAAGGTGACAATTACACGAAGATACGAAACTAGTATGTGGATTGTGTACCTGGCCAGTACACGTGAAGCATATGACGTTCGTGGGACCGTGATAATTGATACAGGTATGTCCGTTAGAATTAAGTAGTAGGTGGACGTGAGGGTGAAGAGAAATGTAAGACTCTCAAGAATGAGAGTATGAAATGCTATGTTAGAATCCGCGAGACGGATTCGAAACATGAAATGCTATGCTAGAATCCGCGAGAGACGGATTCGAAACATGAAGTGCTATGCTAGAATCCGCGAGACGGATTCGAAACATGAAGTGCTATGCTAGAATCCGCGAGACGGATTCGAAACATGAAAGAAGTTAAAGTATAAATGAAATGTTTGAAACCGTTAAATGGATTCAAAACATAGGAGGTACGAAAGGTATGAATGATGTGTTTGAATCCGCGAAACAGATTTAAGATATAAAAGACGGAACTAGTCTATATAAGAAGAAGTCGATAGCTTGACCATGTGTGCGTCAAGCAAGTCATATAAGTAAATGTAAAGCAAATGAACAAAAGAATGATAGGAATGAAAATATCCGAATGTGTAAGTAATGTAAGGATAAGTATGATACAAAAGACTATAGAAATGTAGAATGATGTTAGCTACGGAGTTAAGCACGTAGGTATGACGATGACATAGTAGATTTGTTGTGATAACAAGACAAGGGTTAAATGTTATACAATGTGTCTATAGAATGGAATCATAAAGGATGAGATGAAAGTACTAAATCCGTTATAAACGGATCAAATGAGTGTAAGCATTATTATAAGTTTGAATAAGTATGTATATTTACCTGTTATTAACGGGTCAAAGGAAATAAGAATGTTATATGAAATTATGCCATGGAAAGTATAGACTTGTTAAGAAGAGGAAGCCAATTGATTTAATAATTATGAAATGGGGTAGGATGATTACTTATGATTATGATGTGACTATGAAGTCAAACATGAATGTGTGTGTGTAAGAGGAAATGAGAAAGGTTTCGGGGACGAAACCTTATTTAAGGGGGGTAGACTTGTAACACCCCAAAACCCGAATGTTTATATTCGTTAAATGTCATGCTATGGTACATTAAGAAATAAATGACTAGGTTATTTAACCTAATAAAGTGTATGATAAAAACTAATTAGAAGATGAAAGTTGTGCCAAACATGTTTAAGTGGCAAACATTGAGGGGTTAAATGGAATAAGGTGAAAGTTAGGTTACTAAATAACAAAACACACACACAAACACACATAGTGTGTTCGTGAAAGAGCAGGAAGCTCCCATGGAGCCAAGAACCCTAACTTCATCTATTCCCTCAAATTGGAAGGCTAAACGAAGCTCAAATTCATAACCAAACATGGATTAATGATCACCTTCACAAGGGGATCGTAAGGTATGCCTTAGATTCAAGATTGGTGATGATGCACGAAATGGGTTATGTTGTAAAACACGAATTTGTATGAAATTGAGCATGTGTATGTGTTAGATTCATCATTTGGAACATGGATTATGCATGAATTAGGTTAATTTGATGTTTAAGGGTGAAACCCATTAGTTATGGTAAGAATGATGATTTGAATCATCATCCATGTCTAATTCTTGTTGAATGTTGATGTATTTTTATTGGTATGATGGATTCTTGTTAGAGGAATTAAAAGAAATGTGATACTAGTATGTTTGATGTTCATGCATGTATAATCCATGTTGATTAGAAGGAAGAAATTGATGAATTATGTATGAGATTAGAAGGATATGCATGAACTAGTTGTACACTATGCTTAGGAGGTAGTACACACATCAAAAGCATGAAGAAACTATGAAGAACTTAAGATTAGATCACTTGTAAGTGATTAGAAAAATAGTCATGAAGTGGGTTTTGATGATATGATGAAAATGATAATATGTTCATATTATTGATGTTTGATTTTAAATACCACATGTTGATTAGTAGAAGGATTTGATGCACTATGTATGGATTTAGAAGATTGTGCATGAATTAGTTGTATGTTATGCTTAAAAGGTGGTACGCACAACAATCGTATGATAAAATGTATATAGTGTCGTCCGTAAAGTCTATCATGATGATACGGGTATAAAATGATAAGTCGAAAGTTAAATAAAATGAATTGTTGACTTTCTGGAAGTCAACTACGAACTAGAAGCATAATTTAACTTCTTGTTATGAAGGAAGGATATTAGGAAGTCGTACGTTACTTGTTACATCAATACATGTTATATGTAATGACATGATGAACTACATGGGGGCAAACGGATATGGATATGACTATATGGGTTATGCTTGTTAGAAACGACTAATGATATGATCGTCAACATGCACAAATGAATATGCTAATAAGAATGTGATTTCGATGACATGGAAGTATAGGAATCATGTCGAGACGGAATCAAGCACGGAAGGATAATGGATCAAGAAGTGGCGAGGAAATGAATATGAACACGGATGCATGAGGTAAGTGATTCCGTAATCACTTCTTAGTTGTTTATGTAAAGTTATATGCAATTTAATTAAATATGATATTTGAGGTCAAGGAGGAATGAATTGTATGATATTGATGAAGTGTTAAACGGATCTTAGCTTTGATCCGAGCAAGGTATGTGTGATTAGGAATTGTAGCTAAGTAGTAGGATTGGTTACTTATGCAAGGAAATCCTTTGTTTTTAAGGATAGAGTAACGTTGACAAAAACGCCCTTGATATGTATTTCGGGCAAACGACCTTAAACGTCGTTTGGAAATGAGCTATTCGATTAGAGTAATGTCTTTGTCAAGTATGAAAGCGAAGTGTAGGGTTTTGTATGTCATAGACCTTTTAATGCACAAATACCCATAACGGGTCAAAATAAGCTTTTGAGCGAAAATGGGTTAAGAGAATGCTAGACATCCGAGAAATTAATCTTTTATGATAGGCGTCAATGAAATTATTAAGTTCATTTGAGATTGAGGTCAAATAAACATATTTTGTTGATAAATGCACGAATGGGTCAAATAATAAGAAGATGATGATAAGCCGTATGTATGTAAGCTAAGAATTTCCTTAATCCGGATGTGGGATTTTAAGTTCATATGATAGAATGTGAATTTACAAGCGTGTAGGAAGAAACGGGAGGTTAAACGGGTAAACGGTTCAAAAGTTACGCGCGTTTTAGTGCGTTCGGACGACGAAACGGATCTGCAGAAAATGGACTTTTCTAGAGGCCGTCGCCGACGGGTCCCCACCCCGTCGCCGACGGGCTCCCAAAAGTGTGAAAAAAGGCCGACGGCTTAACTGACTGGTTACGGGTTAAATTGGGCGACGGGCATTTTTAGAGGCCGTCGCCGCCGGGTACCCACCCCGTCGCCGACGGGCTGTCTAGCCCACTTCTCCGTTTTGCTTAATTTTGCTTTTCCAAATGATCCGTAACGCATCCCGATGATTCGTAAAGTTTCTTATGAGCATATAGGGATGCACATAAGTAGATAAGCATGTACGTATGTTTATATGTATCCATATACGTACGTAGAACTTATGTAAGTAGGTATGTGTGAAAGTATGTAAGTTTAAAGTGTGGGAACAAGTACTAGTTATGTATGTATAAATGTATATGTGTAGATATCGGTTTGTGTAGGTACGCAAGTATTTATATAAGAGCATGAGCATCATGTGATTGAATATGAAAATACGTACGCGTGTAGGTATGTATAAAGATATGCACAAGTAATGCATGTATGTAAAGGCGTGGTAAAGGTATGTACGAATGTAGATGTGTATGCATGTAGGTATAATGATATGTATGAGCGTATGCATGTATGTGAAAATGTAGGAAATGTGTGTACTTATGTAGTTGAGTATGAATGTATGTATATATATAAAGATATGTATGAGTGTGTGCACGTATGTAAAGCTGAAGGAAAGGTATGTACGTAGGTAGAGGTGTATGTAAGTTTAATGTATGTACGTATGTATACATGATTTAGACACGTTGAGGGTTAACGTTAATAATGGTGTACATTGAGAATGAAAAGTATGCAGGTACGTTATTGAAGCCTCATCAGGAAATGGATACGCAGTTGAAATGCTTACAGTTTGTAAAAGAACGAAATGGGAAGTGTACATGAATGAGCTTGTTTATATAACTTGTGCTAATGTTTCGAATGTGTGTGGTGAATGCAGGTTGTGTGGATAACGGGCGATTATAACAAGGATTAGAGATCGAAGATCGAGTCACAAGATAGATTGTACGGGGACATTGAATGTAAAATGTAGCAATCATAAGCTATGTTTTTAATTAGTAAATAAGAGGATGACAGATTTATGAATAAAAGCTATGTTAAAGTTAAACTTTAAATAAGTTGGGGTATATTAAAGAAAGAAATTTTATGGTTCGTGTTTTCCGCTGCGACTTTTGTCATGTACGATTTAGGGTCTAACAAGTTGGTATCAGAGCCCTGGTTTGAGAGAATCAAGTGTAAGAAGGTAAGTGCTTGAACTCAAACCTGTGTGCTCTTGTGATAAGAAACCCGTACAATCCAAGACTCGGTCAAGATCCAAAGGTAAAAGAGAATGTAAGTATGTACTTATGTATACGCATAAAGAAACTGACGGTTTTGTATATGCAAGGTGAGTATAAGCGTTTGAAGAGGATGATCCGCGAGTGCGGTCAAGTACCGACACCAAGGCATGAAATAAGATAAAGTTGAACCCAGGTACGTAAATTCAATATGTCGGTATATGAAATGGTAAAATGCATTAAGGGAAGAAAAAAAAATGCTAAATGAAGGACCATGATGGTATGGTAAACATGTTTTGAAAAATGATACACGTGTCGAAACCTAATTCTTCGGACATAAGGTGACAATTACACGAAGATACGAAACTAGTATGTGGATTGTGTACCTGGCCAGTACACGTGAAGCATATGACGTTCGTGGGACCGTGATAATTGATACAGGTATGTCCGTTAGAATTAAGTAGTAGGTGGACGTGAGGGTGAAGAGAAATGTAAGACTCTCAAGAATGAGAGTATGAAATGCTATGTTAGAATCCGCGAGACGGATTCGAAACATGAAATGCTATGCTAGAATCCGCGAGAGACGGATTCGAAACATGAAGTGCTATGCTAGAATCCGCGAGACGGATTCGAAACATGAAGTGCTATGCTAGAATCCGCGAGACGGATTCGAAACATGAAAGAAGTTAAAGTATAAATGAAATGTTTGAAACCGTTAAATGGATTCAAAACATAGGAGGTACGAAAGGTATGAATGATGTGTTTGAATCCGCGAAACAGATTTAAGATATAAAAGACGGAACTAGTCTATATAAGAAGAAGTCGATAGCTTGACCATGTGTGCGTCAAGCAAGTCATATAAGTAAATGTAAAGCAAATGAACAAAAGAATGATAGGAATGAAAATATCCGAATGTGTAAGTAACGTAAGGATAAGTATGATACAAAAGACTATAGAAATGTAGAATGATGTTAGCTACGGAGTTAAGCACGTAGGTATGACGATGACATAGTAGATTTGTTGTGATAACAAGACAAGGGTTAAATGTTATACAATGTGTCTATAGAATGGAATCATAAAGGATGAGATGAAAGTACTAAATCCGTTATAAACGGATCAAATGAGTGTAAGCATTATTATAAGTTTGAATAAGTATGTATATTTACCTGTTATTAACGGGTCAAAGGAAATAAGAATGTTATATGAAATTATGCCATGGAAAGTATAGACTTGTTAAGAAGAGGAAGCCAATTGATTTAATAATTATGAAATGGGGTAGGATGATTACTTATGATTATGATGTGACTATGAAGTCAAACATGAATGTGTGTGTGTAAGAGGAAATGAGAAAGGTTTCGGGGACGAAACCTTATTTAAGGGGGGTAGACTTGTAACACCCCAAAACCCGAATGTTTATATTCGTTAAATGTCATGCTATGGTACATTAAGAAATAAATGACTAGGTTATTTAACCTAATAAAGTGTATGATAAAAACTAATTAGAAGATGAAAGTTGTGCCAAACATGTTTAAGTGGCAAACATTGAGGGGTTAAATGGAATAAGGTGAAAGTTAGGTTACTAAATAACAAAACACACACACAAACACACATAGTGTGTTCGTGAAAGAGCAGGAAGCTCCCATGGAGCCAAGAACCCTAACTTCATCTATTCCCTCAAATTGGAAGGCTAAACGAAGCTCAAATTCATAACCAAACATGGATTAATGATCACCTTCACAAGGGGATCGTAAGGTATGCCTTAGATACAAGCGTGTAGGAAGAAACGGGAGGTTAAACGGGTAAACGGTTCAAAAGTTACGCGCGTTTTAGTGCGTTCGGACGACGAAACGGATCTGCAGAAAATGGACTTTTCTAGAGGCCGTCGCCGACGGGTCCCCACCCCGTCGCCGACGGGCTCCCAAAAGTGTGAAAAAAGGCCGACGGCTTAACTGACTGGTTACGGGTTAAATTGGGCGACGGGCATTTTTAGAGGCCGTCGCCGCCGGGTACCCACCCCGTCGCCGACGGGCTGTCTAGCCCACTTCTCCGTTTTGCTTAATTTTGCTTTTCCAAATGATCCGTAACGCATCCCGATGATTCGTAAAGTTTCTTATGAGCATATAGGGATGCACATAAGTAGATAAGCATGTACGTATGTTTATATGTATCCATATACGTACGTAGAACTTATGTAAGTAGGTATGTGTGAAAGTATGTAAGTTTAAAGTGTGGGAACAAGTACTAGTTATGTATGTATAAATGTATATGTGTAGATATCGGTTTGTGTAGGTACGCAAGTATTTATATAAGAGCATGAGCATCATGTGATTGAATATGAAAATACGTACGCGTGTAGGTATGTATAAAGATATGCACAAGTAATGCATGTATGTAAAGGCGTGGTAAAGGTATGTACGAATGTAGATGTGTATGCATGTAGGTATAATGATATGTATGAGCGTATGCATGTATGTGAAAATGTAGGAAATGTGTGTACTTATGTAGTTGAGTATGAATGTATATATATATATATATAAAGATATGTATGAGTGTGTGCACGTATGTAAAGCTGAAGGAAAGGTATGTACGTAGGTAGAGGTGTATGTAAGTTTAATGTATGTACGTATGTATACATGATTTAGACACGTTGAGGGTTAACGTTAATAATGGTGTACATTGAGAATGAAAAGTATGCAGGTACGTTATTGAAGCCTCATCAGGAAATGGATACGCAGTTGAAATGCTTACAGTTTGTAAAAGAACGAAATGGGAAGTGTACATGAATGAGCTTGTTTATATAACTTGTGCTAATGTTTCGAATGTGTGTGGTGAATGCAGGTTGTGTGGATAACGGGCGATTATAACAAGGATTAGAGATCGAAGATCGAGTCACAAGATAGATTGTACGGGGACATTGAATGTAAAATGTAGCAATCATAAGCTATGTTTTTAATTAGTAAATAAGAGGATGACGGATTTATGAATAAAAGCTATGTTAAAGTTAAACTTTAAATAAGTTGGGGTATATTAAAGAAAGAAATTTTATGGTTCGTGTTTTCCGCTGCGACTTTTGTCATGTACGATTTAGGGTCTAACAGTTACGGGTTCTATGAATCTGATATGCTGCTTGTTATGCTATTCTGGGTTAGAGACAGATGAGCATTTGTTCTTCGAATGCTCATACTCGAAATCAGTATGGCATAAAGTGCGGCAGAAAGTAGATATGAATTCGGTTATAGAATCATGGGGGGATATCTCTGCTTGGCTGATTTCTAGAGCTAAGTCGATGTCAGTTTTTTCTGTTGCTAGTAGATTGGTGGTGGCGGCCGCTGCATATGCCATTTGGAGTGAACGTAACTCTAGAGTTTTTAGTAATCGTTTGAGACCTCCAGAGCAGATGGCCGATCAAATTATCAGCACTGTCAGAACAAAGTTAATCTCTTTCAGGTACAAGAAAACTTCAAATGTTAAGCGCTTTTTGGAAGAGTGGAAGATGGATAAGGAAGACTTCTTGGATGAAGATTGAAGACCAATGTTTTATTTGTTTTTCATGTAATTGGTTGTTTCTTGTTGAACTCTTTAGTGGTATGCCACTAAGAGAACTAGAGGGTATTGTCAACCTTCTACTTGTTTGATTTTGATATGTTATAAAATCACCGGGGTAACCCTTTACCCAAAAAAAAAGTTTGATAAAACTAGAAGTAAGGCATGGATTTTGAACTAGTTAACATATGTTATGATCATACCAAAACCCTACATGTTATTGATTTCATCTTGTTAAGATTTTGATACAAATCTTATATGTTTTTCTTAGGAATAATATGAGAAGATTATTGGTGATTTTTATAAGAAAAAGATATGTTTTATTAAACATGGCTAAGTATATATTTCAAAGGAAATATGGCCATTTTTCTTAAAAATCATGTGTTATAAAAACTATCATTTTTGACAAAACTTTATTAGAATAAAAAGATTTTAAAGAATAATTTTTATAAAAGCAAAATTTGATATAGATATATATTTTTGAGAAAATATATTTTTAGTTATCTTAACAACTTATGTGCTATGTGTTATTTGTTTGTATTAGTTATATGTATGAAAACTAGTAACTTGAATACAATGGTACACATAAACACAAGACACATTACAACTAAAGTCTTACAAGACTACACATATAAAGACACCTTAAAAACAACTTACGGAGATCTGAGCCTTCGGACACAACTTATGGACAAATCGGACTTACGGACAAATATACGGACTATATTACACAATATATCGACGACTTGGTAAAACTACGTTTTCTAAACCGAATAAGTAACTATATATTTTCTACAATATACAAAATATATTACTTATGGTTAAAAAGGTTTTGATTTTGAAATATATAAATATACATATATATTTCTTACTATCTAAAATATATTATTTTAGTAAAAGACTAAAAATAGATTATTTTTAAGATATTTTCTATACCTTTTACCAAGTATAACATATATATTTTTAAGATATTTTCCTACGAGTTCCGATTACTTTCATCAATCAACTAATACCCACATGTATAACTACTTATTTCATCTTTAAGCACGATATCAACTAGTAATTTCCTTTCTTACCCATACTTGATGGAAACCCTTTCTTAACCACCTTCGACTCATTTCCACTAAAACTTACCTTAGTACTACCATTGATTCATACATTCATACATAACACACAATAATTACCATACAACAATACATTATAAAACAAAAGGGTAAGTCCGGAATTAACTTACCTTAAGCGTCCGTATTTGCGTTCGCTTCCTTGTATCCTCCTGACCCGTTAGTCTTTCGTGCTTCCATCCATCTTGACATGATCCCTATACTTTCATATCATTGCATCCACATTCTTGTTATCATATAAGATTGTATATATTAACAATCATATCAAATTCATATTCCACATTTGACTTTCATTAGTCAATTCATTCACTAACATGCCTAGCTCAATTCACTGAAAATAAGCTGTTTTGGGACGTCCGTTTACAGTACTTATGAGCTTGCAAAAATAATGATCTTTTTATGTGACGTGCCCCTCGGAGGGGTTATCATTGTGTTAGATTTTTAGAGTCTAACTCTCTACAAGACATTTATAAAAAATCATTTACAAAGCAGCTATCAGATTCATCACTTTCTAACTGCAGCCCACGAAAAAATTCATTTAAAACTCTTCGATCACCCAATTGACATAATTCCAGTTGGAGATTTTTATCACCTCCTGAAGCTACCTACAACAAAAATTTGAGATCATAACTCAATTCCTAAATTGAGTTATGACATTCGTAATGGGCTGCAAATTTTGCCAGAAAACGCAGCCTGAACCTTCGATACGGAAAAATTCATAAAACGTTCAATTTTTGTCGAAAAAATGCAATTCCAGTTGGGTTTGAAAGGTTATTCCTGGAAGTTCATCACAAACTCAATAAACATCAGTTTTTGACAAGATTTGACCCGTTTACAGCTGATTAAATTCGGCTGTAACTTTCTGGACAGATTTAGTTTCATCGATTTTTTTCTAAAAATCTCACATTCTAACTTCACCTAGACATTTCATCAAACACTTGGTGTGCGTACTAATTCCTAAGCATAATGTACAAGTAGTGTATGCACATTCTTCCTATTTCATAACATGGATTATCATTATCAATTAAATTCACATAATGATCATCCTATATCAATTATCTACCAATACTCTTTCATATACAAGTTCATACATTAACATTACACCTATTTTTGGCACCTTCATGATCATCATACTTCATCATGCTGACTTAATTAATTATCTTTCAATAATCCGACCCTTTAGGATTGTATCCTTGCTGACTCAAACTACTGGGTTGAGGGTAACGTCACCTTCAAAAGAGGGACCTACTACAATAACTAAGATAATCTTTTAAAAAGTGCAAAAGTGCGGAAATAATTAAAGGTTACACTAAACACGAGTCAAAGCCAAGTGATTCATCTTGTCTATCTGTTTTTACTTTTATTTTTCAGCATTTTAGTTAGTTTTTATTTTTCTAGTTTAAAAACCTTTTTCTAACTTTTGATTTGATTAGACGTTGAGGATAAACCGGTACTAAAAGCTCTTGTGTCCTTGGACGACCTCGGTATCTTACCAACACTATACTAAGCTCACGATGGGTGCACTTGTCCATATATGTGTTTAGTCTTAGTAAATATCGTGTTTTATAAATTTAAAACTTGGCTAAAAAGTGTAAATAGGCTTAAAATATACTTAAACTTATATACACACTTCACACGCATCAAGTTTTTGGCACCGTTGCCGGGGACACAAGGATTTTAAGAAAGTTAGGAATCAACGGCCTAATCGTTTTTCTTATTTTTCTATTTTTTTAGGATTTTTCTTAGTTTTTCAGTTTTTGCAGAGCTCAGCACGGGCCGTGCCTGGTCGGACACGGGCCGTGCCCAGCATTGTTACTGGCAGTTCTTATATTCTGAGTTACAGAGAGCTGAGCACGGGGCCGTGTCGGTGCAACACGGGGCCGTGTCCAACTCCCCAATAACAGGGATCTGGAAAACAATCACTGTATCTCCGACCACGGGCCGTGTTCACCTGAGCACAGGGCCGTGGTGAACCTTCTGACCAACGTTCTTTTCTGTTTTTATTGCAGGGCTTGGAACCCAGGCGCCACATTTGAACTTCCTACGTAGTGTAAGAGCTCCAGTTCTAGTAGAGACATAAAAGAACCTCTAGAAGAACCCGAACGCTTTCTCAGAAAAAGACTTAAAGCTAAAAACCAAGAGAAATTTTCGGGGGACCCACTTCCAATGGCGGACCAACGTACCCTTATGGATTACCTACGACCCACTGTGGGTAATCTCGGTGCCGCTATCAATGCACCGAATGTTGAGGCCAATAACTTCGAACTTCGGCCACATTTGATACAAATGCTTCAAAACTCCGCAACCTTCGATGGGCTTGCGGACGAGGATCCCCATCTACATATTACTAATTTCTTAGAAATATGTGATACCTTTCAGATCAATGGAGCATCAAACGACGCCATCCACCTTCGGATGTTTCCATTTTCACTAAAAGACCGAGCTAAGGCTTGGCTTAATACCCTCTCAGTTGGCTCGGTAAACACCTGGGATGAACTAGCCCAAAAGTTTCTATATAAGTATTTCCCTCCTGCTAAAACGGCTAAATTAATGACTGAAATTAATACACATTCACAAGAAGATGGGGAATCCTTATATGAAACTTGGGAAAGGTTCAAGGAGTTACTAAGAAAGTGTCCTCATCACGGTCTTGCGGTATGGCAACAAGTATCCACTTTCTACAATGGGTTGTTGCCACACACAAGACAAACACTTGATTCTAGCTCTGGGGGACTTCTAGGTAATCGTCGCCCAAATGAAATATATAATCAAATTGAGGAAATTGCTCAAACCAATTTTCAATGGCACACTCCCCGAGGCAATAAATCTATTGCCCCGGGCGCCCATAAGGTTGATGAAAGCACCTTTTTACAAGCCCAAATCGAGGCCCTTTCTTCAAAAATCAAAAAGTTAGAAATGGCAAAAACGGCCTCGGTTATGGCTTGTGAAGGGTGTGGTGGGCCACATGAAAATTAGAGTTGTATGAAAGAATTAGATGATCAAACGGAAACGGTAAACTACATTGATAATTGACCTAGGCCGTCAGGTCCTCCAACGGGTACCTACAACCAAGGATGGCGTAACCACCCTAACCTTGGTTGGAGAGATCCCGGCAATAGTAGTAACCAACAAAACCAACAAACTAACTTTCAAGAACCACAATTTTTTTCTCAACAACAAGGTGGACGAGAAAGGCTTGAAGATACTGTATCTCGCCTCATCTCCGACACCGAAAAGAAAAACTCGGATCGATTTCAACAATTGGAATCGAATTTTAGAAATCAACAAGCAAGCATCCAAAACATTGAAAAACAATTAAATCAAATAGCTCAAAATTTCTCCGAGAGACCACAAGGCGCGTTACCAAGTAATACCGAGACCAACCCAAAGGCGCAAGTACATCTCATAACATTGAGAAACCGTACCGTGGGTCCCGAAGAGGCTCCTCTTCCACCAACTGAAAGAAGCCAATCTAGCCAAACCACAACTCCACCCGCGCCCCAATAGGAAAAGGCTTCTCCACCAGTTCAAGAGCCTACTAAGACTCCTCCGGTTCCATACCCCAGTCAGTTAATTCGTCAAAAGACCAATGAGCAATTCGCAAAGTTCGAACTAAAACAATTGCATGTTAATATTCCATTTATCGAAGTCCTAACTCAAATGCCTAAATATTCAAAATTTATGAGGGACTTCCTCACTCATAAAAGGAAAATTGAATCATTGCAATTAGTTAACTTAGGCGAAGAATGCTCCGCCTTACTACTCAACAAACTCCCGCAAAAGAAGCTTGACCCCGAAAGCTTCACAATTCCTTGCTCGATTAGGAAATCCCCCATTCGTAATGCACTAGTCGATCTCGGGGCAAGCATCAACCTCATGCCCTCATCAATGTTTAATCGACTCGGCTTAGGAAAAACAAGTCCTACAAAAATAAGCATACAACTCGCCGATAGATCCGTCAAATATCCACAAGGTGTCGCTGAAAATCTATTGGTCAAAGTCGGCGAATTTGTCTTTCCAGCCGACTTTGTCATACTAGATATGGAGGAAGATACCGAAGTACCACTCATCCTAGGAAGGCCATTCCTAGCTACAGCCCAAGCAGTGGTAGATATGAATGATGGAACACTAACATTGAGGGTTGGGGACGAGGAAGTAAAGTTTGGAGTCGGAAAGAGAGTAGAAGACGAAGACCCGGTCAACTACATGAAGGTCATTGACTCAAGTTTGGATGATGCTCTCCGACGGTGTAGCATGGGATGCAAAACATCCCACTTGGGTAACATATAACCAGGCTTTGGGTCTAGCCAAGGACCCTTATAAACGTGGCGCACCACGGAGGCATTCCGCGGAACTATCCTTAGTTTAGTTTAGATTAATTTTTATGTTTTCTAGTTTAATTTTAATTTCAGGAATAAAACACACTCGGGATGGTGAACGATAACAAGGGATACTTGGACCAGCACCCCATGCACGAAAACAGGGCCATCCGATGAATTTTCTTCATTACAGCACGTTCAGCACGGGCCGTGCCCGCCCAACACGGCCCCGTGCTGCACAGTCTACAGAAGATGCCCAGTTCAGGTAAACTGGACACGGGCTGTGTTCACCCAACACGACCCCGTGTCCAGGCTTCTGTTTCTTTTTACAACTTTTTGTTACTGGCACCTGAACACGGGGCCGTGCCCGGACACCACGGGGCCGTGTCCAGACGCCCAGTAACATAAAATTTTGCTTTTTCACACCTTTTTACACATTCAATCAACCTAAAAACTTATTTTTGGGACACATTGAGGACAATGTGTAATTTAAGTGTGGGGGGGGGGGGGATGCTAAAACTTTGAATCTTGCAAGTCCTAATTACAAGCCTTACACAAAACTCTATTGGAACCGCTAATCACCCCAAATTTTTTCAAAAATTTTCATTTTTTTTTTACTTGTCTAGGTTTAACTTGGGAATTTCAAATTCTAAAAAGGTTATATTTTTACAAATTTACAACCGATAGCGTCGTGATAAAAAGAACCAACATAAGAAAATTATGAAAAGGCATGACAAGCTTAGTTAAAATTTAATTATATATACTTGATCACATAAAAACCCATTCCCACAAAAGTGAGTTTTGAGCCTTTATTGAGCATACAAATACATATCTTTAAACTAAATGCTCATTTTTCGTTTCTTGTGTGAATAGCCGCTTGGTTCTTACAACTCTAGAACTTGCCACGACATACATTCCCGGTCCTTACCAACTTAAACCCGAGTAAGTAAATGATGGAGGCATTAGGACTAACCCTCTATTTTCTACACCATTATTTTTTTTACCACCTACCCAAAATCCCCCTAGTTAACCCCTTTGAGCCTAAACCTTTTCATTTCTTAACCCAAACCAAACACCCTTTCACCCACCAAAACCTTTTTTTTATTTTTAACCCTTTGTTTTAGTAACAAGCTCGGGTTTTTCGTATGACTTTTCAAAAAAAAATATTTTGATGATGAAGCAAAAGAAATAAACAAACAAGTTCATCAAAAATAACTTTGTTTGAATAATGGCTTCATCAAAATAAAAAGTGCAAAAATAAAAAGCCTTACGAAAACCGATGTTTTTTACGCTTTTTCGCCCTTTTCTACTAACCACTAACCCAACCACCTACCTTTAACCCAAGCCTAACCCTTCACCCAAAAGTCCTCTTGATATTTACAAAGGTATATAGTTAAAAAGGAGGAGGATTGATTGCTTGGCAAGCCTATGGTAGGAGTAAGTTCCATGCCGCTCTCGAGTGATTCACTAAAATACATCTTCGGCCGAGTCTTGAGTGATCCCCCGTGAGGTATGTGAACTTGTATATAAATAGAATTTTAAAGAGGCATGTTATGCCCTAATAAGTAATTTATCTTATGAAAAGTTTTAAATAAACCATGACGAATAGGATTGTAAATAAATAAAAATAAACTTAATAAAGGATCTTGGAAATCCCGACACTCTATTACAAGCCCAAAAACCTTCTCTTCTACCTATTCCATTTGGGAGTGTAAAGCCACATTATAAAGAGTTATGCTTGAGGATAAGCAATGATTCAAGTGTGGGGGTATTTGATGTGTGCAAAATGCAACATATAAATTACATCAATTGTGGCATAAAACTAACCATTTTTTAATACTAATGTTGGAAAATGTGTGCTTTTGTCTTCCTTTTGTATTTTCAGGATTAAATGAGCTCAAATTAACAAAAGAAGCAAAAAGGCAGCTAAATCTAACATAAATACAAGAAAAGGAACAAACGTGGCATGCCCGACCTCCCCGACAGCATCTTCCCAAGCAAAACAAGAGAACAGAAGGCTGAACACGCCCCATGCGCAGTGAACACGGGGGCGTGTCTGTCACACCCCGACCACGTAGAACATACAAAACGTGGCGGAAACATCAGGGAGTGTTGTAACAGAATTAATTGTTTCAAATCCATGGCAATTGAAGTTTCGTTTTATTGATTAAAAGTGTTACAATGTCTTAACAAACAAAGAAATACAACATAATTAACTAGTCTTGCATCTTTTATTGTCACTAAAGCCTAAGTCTGCCTATGTGTATCTTGATCATCTTATGCAACAGCTCCTGAAAAACACATGTGAAAATAGGTACGTCAGCATAAAAATGCCTGTGAGATACATAGGTTTTGTGAAAATAGGTTTCATGACTTATGTTTGAGAAAATGTTTAGTCATGAACCTTGTAATTTGCTTTGTTTTGTAAATCATTTGAAAAACGATAAGACCAGATGATATGTATAAATAAGAGAATAATGTATGGTTAAATGAATAACCATTGTAAAATGAGTTTGTATAAGATAAGTTGTTTGTAAATCAATGTCTTGTGAAAAGTATGATATTTGTATAAAATGTTATATGTCTCAAACTGAAATGATTCAAATAACGCTACGCTATGTAATACCATACAAACACTTATATATAGGAAGTACCAGCGGCGTATCCACCATGCTTGTATCATATTACACACGCCTCGTTACTTAAATCACTTACTCAAACCAAACCATCAAGATGTAATGTTTAACAATTGTAGAAATGTTTATGTATGGTCAAATATGGTTCGCACGGTTCACAGATACAAACGGTTCACATAGTCAAATGATTACAACGGTTCAAAATGCAGTATAATGTGTTCACATGCTGGATGAGCATATGCAACAGAAATGTAATGTAAAACAATGTACTAAGCATGCACACAATGGACATACATAGCATAATTGTAATGTAAAACAATGTACTATGTATGAACTAAATGGACATACATAGCATAAAATGCAATGTAAAACGATGTACTAAGTACGCACACAATGGGCATACATAGCATGAAATGTAATGAAATTATGTACTATAATGTACTAACAAACATAGCAGGTATATGATGTGAAAACAGGAAAGCATGAAAGTAACAAGTAGGCACATGTGTTTCACCCCAAAACAGTTTGGAAAACAGTAAAAGAGGGGTCTATGTACTCACTTGAGATTGCTTAGTAGTCCTTGAGTAACGACCAAACAATGCTAGAGATCGCGGATATCAAACGACACCTAATATAGGTAACTATGTTAATAACCGGACCTAAATCGGATGATTGGATAGAATGAGGGTTCGTAAACCAAACGAGTATAGAGACTCGTGTCATATGGTTTAACAAAGCCTTCATGCTAAAACGAAACTTAACCTAAGTGTTTGTGACCCATTACGACCCGTTTAGGTAGCTTATGCTACTTTAACGCGTCGTTCGCGTAAAACGCGTTCGGAATGCCTAACTAGTCCTATGACAAGTAAAATATGCCTTAACATGTCTAATATGGTTGTCAAATCAGTTTAGATGACAAAAGTTATGTTACATATGTTTAAAACGAATTTTGGCATCAAAGGGGTATTTTGGTAATTTACCTAAGGCATATAAACTACCTATCATACGACTACTTAAACGAAGCGACCATAAGGTATAACCTCGGAAGGTTATTCCCTATATACTATGGTCACCTAATGTGTTTGGTCGGATCCTAATGATCGACCAAATGGGTCGGGTTCGAAGGTATAAGCGATTTATTAGATCGCTTACCCTACGACCCTATACAACGTGGTAATCAGTAGGCATAGTCCCAAGGGACTATAACCAACGTGATTACACTCACGTTGCGAAGTTCTTACGAACTTCGCATTAACCATAAACTGGTCAACGCAGAAAGTCAAACAAAGTTTGAATTTCAGACTCGAAAAGCAATAAAAGAACGAAAGAATACTTACGAAGGGTCCCCGAATGCTAATCGTGATTCAAGTAGCTTAGGTATGAAACAATGGTTTCAACTTAGAGCTTCTCAAATCAGATTCTAGTGAGTTTAGAAGCAAATGGGGGTGGGGTATTTATAGTATTTCCCGAACCGTTAAGATCGTTTCTTGGAAACCGTGCTTTGATCTTGGCCATACACCTCAAGATAATGGTTTTACAAAACCATGTGAGCCCATGGTATTGCCCAAAACCATGTGCACATCAAAACCAGCCCATAGATTCCCCAAAACCATTTGCAACAAGTGGAATGGACCAGATTCGATGTATCAGCAAACATCCTTCAGAAATGACAGTTTTGGTCCCTGTTGTGTGTTTAAGCCATTCCCGGCATGTTTAAGGCCCGTTAAGCCAACCTTAAGGCCCTAAAATGATGACTAAACATTGCGGACATGAAACATTCTCAAAAATATGTCGGATGTCGGTTCGTTTGGTCGTACGATCGCGATGTTCGCTTAATTACGACGGAATGCGCATAAGCGCGAAAAACGATCCAAATGACGTGACGAATGGATTTTTCTTATGCCAAACACTAAAATAAAATATTATAGGGCTTACATAAATTTTTGGATGTCCGGATGTATTCAGAACGTAAGTTATGCGCGAAAGTGCAAACTTGTGCACTTTTTGACGCTTTTAGTCCCTGAATGACCCAAAAGTTTATTTTAGCACACCGAACCTCTCAAAGCCTATTTCTAAGCTATGTAAAGGATATTTATGGTATTTTTAACTTATGGTCATGTTCCGGAATGTCTGTTACAGTTCAAATTGGCATACTTTCGCAGTTTGTCAAGTTTAGTCCCTGTAAGCGAATAAACTAGATTTTGCCATGCCAAAGCCTTCAAAACTTATTTCTAAGTTATGGAAAGGTTACTCAAGGTATGTTAAGCCTATTTCACTTTTCTGGAGTGTTCGTTGCATTAAACTGGTTATATTTACGCATCAGTGCGCGTATAACCCTCTAGAAAGCGATTTAGAGCTTGAAATTGAATAAGAGTTTATATGTGTAAACGATACACATATTTTTACAAATCCCAAGTATGAAATACAATATTTCATTGGTTTGGCATTTGTTTGATGGTTGAAGTGACACAGGTGTCACAGTCTCCCCTACTTTAGGAAATTTCGTCCCGAAATTTATTCGTAGGAGTCTATTTGTGACTTTGTGTCAAATAACCACCAGAGATATGTAAGGCATAATCCTGTCATTTCCTTAACGGACATTCTTCAGAACGAAAATGAACAGACGGAGTCATTTTCCTCAACGAGTATTCTTCAGAAGCGGAAATGAAGGAATAAACAAACGGGGATTCATTTCCTCAACGGGCAATCTTCAGAAACGTAAAATGAACTTACGGAGTCATTTTCAACGGGTGTGTCATCAGAAATGGAAATGAAAAGGAGAAACAAACGGATATTCATTTCCTCAACGGACAAATCTTCAGAAACGAAAATGAACAAACGGAGTCATTTTCAACGGGTGCTTCATCAGAAATGGAAATGAAAAGGAGAATCAAACGGATATTCATTTCCTCAATGGACAGATCTTCAGAAACGAAAATGAACAAACGGAGTCATTTTCAACGGGTGCTTCATCAGAAATGGAAATGAAAAGGAGAAACAAACGGATATTCATTTCCTCAACGGACAAATCTTCAGAAACGAAAATGAACAAACGGAGTCATTTTCAATGGGTGCTTCATTAGAAATGGAAATGAAAAGGAGAAACAAACGGATATTCATTTCCTCAACGGACAAATCTTCATAAACGAAAATGAACAAACGGAGTCATTTTCAATGGGTGCTTCCTCATAAATGGAAATGAATAGAGTTAACTTCTAGGCACATGACAAGGCTCACTGTGGTTTCTGTGCACTAAATTCCATAATTATGTATGCATCCATAATTACGTAATTCATTGCACAGTCTGCACAGTTTGTCTTGTAATGTTCATAAGCACATAATCACATAATTGTTTAACTTGGTTATTAATTTGTTATTAATTTGTTATCGATTGAGAACAGATATGGAAACCAGTCGATGGACTTCAATGTCCTCTGGGATCTATCTGAAGAGATAGGAAGATCTCCCAAAAATTCGATTTTGTTTTCAAAGAAACGTAATAGTCGAATTAAGGAACACAACAATTTTAGGATTCACGGAAATACCCTTAGGTACCCTATTAAGGATTTATAGTGGTACTTTGGGTATTCGTTCAGTGTTGTAACTTGCGCCTTGTACTTCGTTTTCCTTAGAAGAAACGGGTACTTAGGAATTTCGTGGAAAATGCAAGAGATCATCAAGTGGAAGAAAGTTTGGGGGTAGTCTGTCCTTCAAGGAATACGGTTCCTTGATTGTCGGTATTGTAAGAGATATGTTGTTTATACATACAACCACATAAATACATTGTAATGTAAATAAAAGATTTATTTATAAACAATGATAACAACTGTTTCATGGACCTTGACAACAAAAAGAAAATAATACATAAGACGTGATTATTTCTAAACGATGTTGTCGGTCAGATGCTCATCCCTGTGCTGGATTTGCATTAGCAAGCTTTGGGCAATTTCTTCGGAAATGACCCATCTCGCCACAGTTGAAGCAAGAACCTGGTAGAAAACGACCTTGAGCAGGATTGTTGCCAGCTTGGTTTGGTGTAGCTGCAGCTGGGCAAACTCTTGCTGTATGGCCTATAAGTCCACAAGTTTGGCATTTGCGGCACTTTACATTGGCATGATGATGGAGGCTACATTGGTTGCACAAGGGTGCAGTTCCATTGTATGGCTTCCTAGCAGGGGGTTGAGCTGGTTGGTTAGGGACGGCTTGATCATTGTGAGTAACCATGGCGAAGTTCTGAGAAGCCTTTCGCTTCTTTGACTTTTTAGGGGATCCAATCTGTTCATCCATGGTCTTTGATTCCTCGATTGGGTTCGATTCCTCGACCGGTTTCTTGTCACCTTTTCGGAAAAGTTTACCTTTCCTGATCTTTGATTCAATCAAGGTTGCAGATAGCTCAATGGCCTGTCTAACTGTAGTAGGGTTGCTGCCAGTCACAATGTCTTGTATTGAGTCAGGGAGGCCATCAATGTACTTTTCTATTGCCTTATCCAAAGGCGTGACCATGTTTGGGCATAACAGACTCAACTCCTCATAACGGTCCGTGTAGGCTCGATGCTCACCGCTGTCTTGCTCAAGATTGTCGAATTCCCTTTCCAAGGCCCTGATCTCATGACGAGGACAGAATTCCTTCATCATAAGGGTCCTAAGTTCAGCCCATGTCTGTGCTAGAGCAACTTCTGCACCACGATCTCTCATAACCCCGTTCCACCACGTAAGGGCTCTCTTCTGGAACACACTCGAAGCAAACTCGACCTTGCGATTGTCAGGACACTGTACGTGGCGGAAAGTATTCTCAATGCTCTCGAACCATTGAAGAAGCCCAGTCGCTCCCTCAGAACCCCTAAACTTGAGTGGTTTCGCCGAGTTAAAACTCTTGAAATTGCATGGACCATTGATGTTGTTGTTGGCTTGATTCCATTGAGCAAAGAGGTTTGGGAATTGAGCAGCCATTTGCTGCGCAATGATTTCTGCCAATTTGGCAGTCGCTATCTGGCTTTCGCGTCGAGGAGGCATTCTAATAGAGGAAACATGAAAGGAAATGAGTGAGAGAATTAGACGAAAATAATGAGATGAAACAAATTTGATGAAAGCAAGGATAGTGGTCATTTGTTTGTTACCACTAGGTAAACAAACGACACACAGGGACTAATCAAAGTAAATGAGTCGAAAATAATGTATCGCGAAGACATGCTCGCCTATAAGTGAACACTCATCCCAAGAATTCCCAGGTAAGCACAACTGGTCTCGCGTCTGATGAGATGTATACGAAGTGCTTGCCTAGACAAAAAACCCAGAATACAGGCATTCACCCTTCCAGTTTGCACGTGTTCACATTATTTAAAACCCAAAACCTTGACGAGATTTTTGAAAATTCAAAGGGGTTCAAAACCATATAACAGAAGGTTCAAAACCTAGTAATCAATCATCCTAGAACAGATGATTAGCTTTCAAAGCGGTTTTGAAGTTTATGCTCTTGTTGTGGTCGTCACCTAAGGATAGGTGACGGTATTGTTTTATGACTAAACGCAAGTAAACTCGCGTTAGGGTCCTAGAAAGGTTATAGACTAGGTCAAAGCATTACTAATAACCTAATTCCCTATAACCATTGGCTCTGATACCATCTTTTCTGTCACACCCCGACCACGTAGAACATACAAAACGTGGCGGAAACATCAGGGAGTGTTGTAACAGAATTAATTGTTTCAAATCCATGGCAATTGAAGTTTCGTTTTATTGATTAAAAGTGTTACAATGTCTTAACAAACAAAGAAATACAACATAATTAACTAGTCTTGCATCTTTTATTGTCACTAAAGCCTAAGTCTGCCTATGTGTATCTTGATCATCTTATGCAACAGCTCCTGAAAAACACATGTGAAAATAGGTACGTCAGCATAAAAAATGCCTGTGAGATACATAGGTTTTGTGAAAATAGGTTTCATGACTTATGTTTGAGAAAATGTTTAGTCATGAACCTTGTAATTTGCTTTGTTTTGTAAATCATTTGAAAAACGATAAGACCAGATGATATGTATAAATAAGAGAATAATGTATGGTTAAATGAATAACCATTGTAAAATGAGTTTGTATAAGATAAGTTGTTTGTAAATCAATGTCTTGTGAAAAGTATGATATTTGTATAAAATGTTATATGTCTCAAACTGAAATGATTCAAATAACGCTACGCTATGTAATACCATACAAACACTTATATATAGGAAGTACCAGCGGCGTATCCACCATGCTTGTATCATATTACACACGCCTCGTTACTTAAATCACTTACTCAAACCAAACCATCAAGATGTAATGTTTAACAATTGTAGAAATGTTTATGTATGGTCAAATATGGTTCGCACGGTTCACAGATACAAACGGTTCACAGATACAAACGGTTCACATAGTCAAATGATTACAACGGTTCAAAATGCAGTATAATGTGTTCACATGCTGGATGAGCATATGCAACAGAAATGTAATGTAAAACAATGTACTAAGCATGCACACAATGGACATACATAGCATAAGTGTAATGTAAAACAATGTACTATGTATGAACTAAATGGACATACATAGCATAAAATGCAATGTAAAACGATGTACTAAGTACGCACACAATGGGCATACATAGCATGAAATGTAATGAAATTATGTACTATAATGTACTAACAAACATAGCAGGTATATGATGTGAAAACAGGAAAGCATGAAAGTAACAAGTAGGCACATGTGTTTCACCCCAAAACAGTTTGGAAAACAGTAAAAGAGGGGTCTATGTACTCACTTGAGATTGCTTAGTAGTCCTTGAGTAACGACCAAACAATGCTAGAGATCGCGGATATCAAACGACACCTAATATAGGTAACTATGTTAATAACCGGACCTAAATCGGATGATTGGATAGAATGAGGGTTCGTAAACCAAACGAGTATAGAGACTCGTGTCATATGGTTTAACAAAGCCTTCATGCTAAAACGAAACTTAACCTAAGTGTTTGTGACCCATTACGACCCGTTTAGGTAGCTTATGCTACTTTAACGCGTCGTTCGCGTAAAACGCGTTCGGAATGCCTAACTAGTCCTATGACAAGTAAAATATGCCTTAACATGTCTAATATGGTTGTCAAATCAGTTTAGATGACAAAAGTTATGTTACATATGTTTAAAACGAATTTTGGCATCAAAGGGGTATTTTGGTAATTTACCTAAGGCATATAAACTACCTATCATACAACTACTTAAACGAAGCGACCATAAGGTATAACCTCGGAAGGTTATTCCCTATATACTATGGTCACCTAATGTGTTTGGTCGGATCCTAATGATCGACCAAATGGGTCGGGTTCGAAGGTATAAGCGATTTATTAGATCGCTTACCCTACGACCCTATACAACGTGGTAATCAGTAGGCATAGTCCCAAGGGACTATAACCAACGTGATTACACTCACGTTGCGAAGTTCTTACGAACTTCGCATTAACCATAAACTGGTCAACGCAGAAAGTCAAACAAAGTTTGACTTTCAGACTCGAAAAGCAATAAAAGAACGAAAGAATACTTACGAAGGGTCCCCGAATGCTAATCGTGATTCAAGTAGCTCAGGTATGAAACAATGGTTTCAACTTAGAGCTTCTCAAATCAGATTCTAGTGAGTTTAGAAGCAAATGGGGGTGGGGTATTTATAGTATTTCCCGAACCGTTAAGATCGTTTCTTGGAAACCGTGCTTTGATCTTGGCCATACACCTCAAGATAATGGTTTTACAAAACCATGTGAGCCCATGGTATTGCCCAAAACCATGTGCACATCAAAACCAGCCCATAGATTCCCCAAAACCATTTGCAACAAGTGGAATGGACCAGATTCGATGTATCAGCAAACATCCTTCAGAAATGACAGTTTTGGTCCCTGTTGTGTGTTTAAGCCATTCCCGGCATGTTTAAGGCCCGTTAAGCCAACCTTAAGGCCCTAAAATGATGACTAAACATTGCGGACATGAAACATTCTCAAAAATATGTCGGATGTCGGTTCGTTTGGTCGTACGATCGCGATGTTCGCTTAATTACGACGGAATGCGCATAAGCGCGAAAAACGATCCAAATGACGTGACGAATGGATTTTTCTTATGCCAAACACTAAAATAAAATATTATAGGGCTTACATAAATTTTTGGATGTCCGGATGTATTCAGAACGTAAGTTATGCGCGAAAGTGCAAACTTGTGCACTTTTTGACGCTTTTAGTCCCTGAATGACCCAAAAGTTTATTTTAGCACACCGAACCTCTCAAAGCCTATTTCTAAGCTATGTAAAGGATATTTATGGTATTTTTAACTTATGGTCATGTTCCGGAATGTCTGTTACAGTTCAAATTGGCATACTTTCGCAGTTTGTCAAGTTTAGTCCCTGTAAGCGAATAAACTAGATTTTGCCATGCCAAAGCCTTCAAAACTTATTTCTAAGTTATGTAAAGGTTACTCAAGGTATGTTAAGCCTATTTCACTTTTCTGGAGTGTTCGTTGCATTAAACTGGTTATATTTACGCATCAGTGCGCGTATAACCCTCTAGAAAGCGATTTAGAGCTTGAAATTGAATAAGAGTTTATATGTGTAAACGATACACATATTTTTACAAATCCCAAGTATGAAATACAATATTTCATTGGTTTGGCATTTGTTTGATGGTTGAAGTGACACAGGTGTCACAGTGCCCAAGTGCCAGCATAAAAGACAAAGCTATAGAAGCTTCTATCGCCCACCATGGGGCCGTGCTCAGCGGACACGGGGCCGTGGTCAACTATAAGATTCGTAGAATCCAGGCAAATCTTTATAGTACAGATACGCTTCTGCACAAGGGGGCGTGCCCAGCGGACAAGGGGGCGTGGTCAACTAATGCAGACAAACTGCAATTAATGAAGACAGAGAAGAGGATGGACACGGGGCCGTGCTCGAGCTACTGTTCAGGCTATAAATAGGGGTGCTTGGCTCATTTGCAAACCATCCCTTGGCACACCACCTCTCTTACACTTCACCCACCACCACCATAACACCATCATCCATTGTCTATCATAGAGTGTGTGAGTCGTCTCGGGATCCAAGATTGATCGTAAGAGTTCTTGACAATCAAAGGCCATGTTTGCCTAAGTCTCTTACATCACTTGGTGAAGACAAGTGTCTAGTGTAATACTTTTTATTTTTAATCTTTTCGCACTTTTTACTTGGTTATGTATTAATGACTTTAATAACTAGTTTCTTATGTTGAAGGTGATTCTTCCTTATCGTTTGTCCGTGGTGTCTTGGCATTATTTTACTGTGACACTCTGGATTTTTCCCGAACAACCTCCTTGTTTCAATATTGCGTGTACTTAATTATTAAATGAAAGGTGTGGAATATCTTAATTGTGCTATGTGTTGTATGTACGTATGTTATATATGAACATAAGTGAACCGAGACCACCATGGACCCGACTCGAGACCACCCGGTCTCGAGTGAACCAAATCAGTTGGGCCGTGCACTCCCTTAGCCCACTCGGAAACCCACTAAGGGTGCATCACCTTCTATATAAACCCAAAACCCTCACACACTCTCCTTTACACACTCTCTCATTTCATCCTCACTCTCCCTCTCTCTAGAAAACCCTTAAAAACCTTAAACACAACCTCTCCTCTACTTCTCTCTCGGATTAAATCGGCGGCAACCAAAGGACTCTCGGATTAGCTCGAGACCATCACTCGGAATTTAGTTCATCAATCCTTCATACCCTTTCATCTAGCCGGACGTGGTGACCAACATACTTAACCAAGTAAACTAAACTGCCGAGCAACCCAAGGTGAGTTCACACATTAAAAGCAAGCATCCCAGGGAGGGACACGAACAAACCGCCATCTTTGAAGATTACTTTCAATTAATATTTCCGGGGGAAATGCAAATGGGTACTTCTAAAATACTATCTCCGGGGGAGATACGTTTGGATATTATTTATAAATCACAACTAGCAAAACTAAACGAATCTCTATCATGTAAAGTCCCTGCTCATAGTACCGATTAATCGCCGGGGGCGAACGGGTTATTAGTTGATAGCGCTATTAGGTTTGACAACCTCACACCGTGACCGGGGGAGATCGGGCGTGAACTAGTATACCTTGCATCTTGGTCAATGACGATAGACATTGACTCGGGGCACAAAAATCTTCTCGTCAATAGTTTCGGTAATGCCAGTTTAGTAGCTTTCATATGGGGTAGCTCCCCATGACGTGATTATAAATGCTTTATCTAAACAACCTACGTTTTCGAAAAGTTAAAACTGGACACCTCGTGTGTGACAACCCGTGATTTACGGCACCTAATTACGTGATTAACAAGTAATTAACGCGATAATAAATAGTGTTTACAGCGCGAATTAACTTAATTAGGCCTTTGGAGTGCCTGGGAACGTCTATCCGTCTTTACAGTGCGCAAATGGTGGTTTACAGAGAAACCGGTGAAACGTTAAACGGCAACGGATTGAAACCGAACAGGATACTGACAACGCCGACAAATATTAAATTTTTACGATATATATTAGCTTCGTAATAAAATTTTTGTGACTACAGTCGAAACCGGATAGAAAAACGGATTAAAGACGGCAACGATACAATTTTTCGCGATTATTACCGTAATCGACAAACGGGCGTGCAAACAACGACTACCGACCGTATTTTTGTATTTTAATTTTTGACGTTAAACGGAGTTCAGAATTTGACAACGGGTCTAGTAGGAATTACGGGCCACTTACACATGAGATGGGCTTGTGGGCCCTGGGCCCAAGCCCAAAACCCACAAGCCTAAACCTGTACATAATATATTAGATATTATCAAATCCCTACAAAATATTGTCAAGATCTCTACTAGATTTGATAATCATACAAAATCCTTCCCAAATCATTTCAAATCTCTCCAAGAGATTTTGATTCACTGGGTAAAACATGTGACCATGTAATTTGAATATGTAATGGACAATAAAACACTCCTCCCTCTATTAATACCAGACACAAACACCAGGAGGTGTCATCTCTCCCAAACACCCTCACCCTACCCATTTTCCTTATACATTCAACAAAATAAACACCTTTGAACTCCTACCTTTCCTCTCGATCTGTACAGCAAACACACACATAACCAGTCAACACCACATATCCACTCTCTCTCTCATGCGAGTCCGGCGACCGGACTTACCGGCGGAGCCGGTGACGTGGCGGCAGTCAGCGATAACCCCCAACCATACCCCCTTCTGTTACACGAGATCAAATGGCTGGCCACCACCAGATGGTGGTGGCGTACGACGGCGATAAGATCGAGAAGAGGGAGGAGAGAGGGAAAGGAGTGGCGCAGAAAGAAAGAGACCGAGAGAGAAAGAGAGATCGGAGCCACTGACCGGCGGTCAGAGCCTCGGACCAGCAGTCTTCGTCACTATCCGACGAATTTCCGGTAAAACCCCATCTCCTTCATCTCCTTCTTTGAGTCGGTTCAGTCCTCGGACACGCGGTGTTTCAGGTTGAGTTGATGAGTGATGATGAAGACACTGAGGTAATGATGATGATGGTGTCAAGGAAGATGTTGACAGTGACATTGGTGACCACCAAACGACGAAGCCGTTCATTTGTTCCGACGGCCGGACGAATCGACAAGCCGGCGGCTGTGGTGCGGCGTCTTCCCGGTGAGTTTCTCACCTCTTGTTTATTTATCTCTTATATTTTCGCTCCTTCATTCTTCGAGTAATGATGTTCCAGCCTTGGCTCGGGCTCGGTGATACATGGACAGATTTGGTTCGAGTTGTTCATTTCGGGTCACGACACAACGGGTCTCGGTCAAAGCAGCAGGTTCGGGCTACAGTTGGTGCTCGGTCAACCCGGGTCAGACGAGTCAACTCAGTCAACGGGTCAAACCAAGTCAACTCGGTCAACTCAGCGAGTCGACTCGGTCAACATCCTGACGCGAAGACTTGGTAAAAATTATCTTCACGTTTATTTTGTTATTTTTATAATATTATTACTCACGTGACAAACGAGCTCGAACCGATTTAAAATAACGTTTAGTTTATACTTTGTCGTCTCATAAAATTCTATATATATTGAGTATATGATTGGATTGTTGTTGAAAATTGTTGAATTTTGATATAATAACGACAACTGGTGTTGTCGGGGGCGTCCAAAAACAGAGGAAACTCTGCCCGTTTTTCGAGAGAATCCGTAAAAACAAAACGCGTTTTATTATATAACAACGATTCGCATTTTAATATCAAAATATAGTGATCAACTACAAACGCTTTTTACAAAAGTAAAAACAAGAGTATACCTTTCGACAACGACTTACAACTTACGAGAACAACGATACGGAAATTATTTCGACAACAAAAATAAATATAGTTATTATTATATTTATTTCAAACGAACTCGAATCCTTTTATAAATAAATATAGTTATATATATTTATTTTCCAATACAAATCGACGATTCATTTACAAAATAAATATAACTGTTATATTTATTTTATACGCCTAGACGACACGTATGTATATTTTTGGCAAATATACACAAGACGCAATATATATAATACAAGTTTATTATATATTACTTTCATACGAATATTCCTACATACGCAAACGACTTCTCACGGCAGTTTAACTTAGTCATTTTCATTAAGTTAACTATTTACCGTCAAATCGTTCGATCAACGACTCGGTAGAGCTCGGTGACACGTAGACTAGTTACCGCTTTTATTTAGAAACTTATTAGATATTCCGTTTTAGGAATATTGCAGAATGCACGCTAGCGAGTCCTGCCTTGGAAACGACATCACGAAGTTGTAATTAGCTAGCTTTGCACAGGAATATTCAGGTGAGTTCATAACCCCACTTTTTACTATTTTACAGTTTTGTAAATGTTTTCGGGGTGGAAAGACATGCACGTTTTGCAAAAACAAACAAAGTTTTTAACAAACGCAACACTAGTATTTCTAAATCATATTACGAAGGGATTTCAAGGAACTCAAATGATTTACGAAAGGTTTATACTAAACATACCGGTTTTTACAAAACGAAGGTGTATTATCGAAATAAATGATTTTCATGACTAGGGATGGATCTTTTGGTAATGATATATAGAGAATGAGGAGCCAGCCTTAGTGGCTGGGGAGGCCAGCCTTAGTGGCTGGGGAAGATCAGCCTTGGTGGCTGGGGAGATTCAGCCTTAGAGGCTGGGGTAAAATACATGATACAATTTTTACAGACATTTTTATACATGGTATGGTTAGCGTAAGGAGGGTTAGAACGTACAGATCATGTGAGTGGGTAGGCGCAACTTGGGATCATTAATCCTCATTATAGGACCGAGGGACAGGAGCGGTAGATCTATCTGGGTGTAGCGAGCCCAGCCCCAGGCCCAACCAGAACGGACCTCGGGGTGACTTTGTACCCAACACATAAATTTGCTAGGTTTGAGTCTTCCTACTTGCACTTCACACATATCAATGGCCTTGCAAAGCATTGGTGATCTTTTTTTCCTTATTTGCTACATACCAGGGATTTTTATACTTACAGAAAATTCTTGTTCATACAAATTAACTACCATGTTTTATACAAATTTAAAGAATTATGGGGGTATGGAGTCAAAGTCAGGGTGGGCATTGACGGTTAAATGAACATTACAAATACAAGACTTTACAACTACATGGTTTTTATGAACATACCGTGTTACAAACACAACGTTTCCATATAACTTGGCAAGAAAATGATTTTTAAATTCGTTTTCTCAATACTATTTCAAAAACCGGTTACTCCAAAGATTTATTTCAAATCTTTCACAACACCAAAGATTTATTTCAAACCTTTCACAACTCAAAAGATTTATCTCAAATCTTTTACGAACAAACTATGAACTCGCTCAACTTTATGTTGATTTTTCGCATGTTTCTTTCTCAGGTTGCTTTTCAAACAATGGAACGGTTGGAATAGGAGAACCATGAAGAGTCGAGTACTTAGTGGGCGTTCATTTTCTAAAAGACTTAGCTTATTTGCTTCCGCTGTGCAATGAAGATACCAGTCCAGTCACGCCAGCTCTGATAATTTCGGGGTGTGACAGATTGGTATCAGAGCTATAGGTTACAGCGAATTAGGTTTCTGTTGTGATACCTAGGCTCTAACCTCACTTTCCTCTGGGACTTAGACTATTAAGACGTTGAATACATACCGAACGCCTAGTACTCGAATATGGTCTCCAACCGTTGCCGAAAAACCAACCGTCAAAATTTTGTTTTCAAACATACGCTATTGTGATGTTTTACACACGGTACACGAAACGATTACATACAGTACACAAAAATCTGAGAGTTTAGGAAACATGCATTTAAGACCTTCGGAACAGGGAGTCAGTCTGAGAGACTAGGAGTTCAGTCTGAGAGGCTGGGAGGATAGTCTAGTGGGACTAGGAAGTTTAGAGGCTGGGAGGATAGTCTAGTGAGACTAGGAAGTTCAGTCTGAGAGGCTGGGAGGATAGACTGGTGGGACTAGGGGAATTACTTGATTGTTTATTGGTGACTAACATGTTTATTTGATTATATGATTGATTATTTGCGCATGTGTGTGTTTATTAAAGGTCGCCACGTAGGAACCGCGAATATTAACTCGGGCACACATTATCCATATTGTCTGTGATATTTTAACTTCCCGAGCAGGCAGCCTACGCATAACAAAACGAGTGCACAAGAATACATGCAGCTCAATCTTTACGTCAACGGATGTCGGGGTACATCACCTTCTACGCGGCACACAACGCTAGTGCACAGGTATACGTGAAACTTAAGCTATACATCAACGGAGAACCATGAAGAGTCGAGTACTTAGTGGGCGTTCATTTTCTAAAAGACTTAGCTTATTTGCTTCTGCTGTGCAATGAAGATTCCAGTCCAGTCACGCCAGCTCTGATAATTTCGGGGTGTGACATCGTGAACTCGCCAACATTTTTGTTGATACCCTATTGCATGCTTTGCAGGTACCCAGTGACTCAGGAGCTTGCAGCTTGGGGATGTGTAGTGGTCGTCTAGCCCATGTGTTGGGTTCTAAATAATCTTGAACTATGAACTTTGTTTTGAAACTGTTCGGTTTATGCTTCCGTTGTTTACTTAAAATGTTATTTGAACTTAAACCTTTAAAACTTCGAACTATAATGTTTACTAACTAATGTGGTTGGTGAACATCTTTACTGTTGACCAATGCTTAGTATAATTGGTGGCCGGATCCTGGTCAGTCACGCCTCCAAGCGGTGGTATTCCGCACATGGATTTTGGGGGTGTGACAGATTGGTATCAGAGCCATTGGTTATAGTGAACTTGGTTTTAAAAAGAAAGTCTTTTTGAGAAAAACCAGACTATAACCCGTGACTCATGACGACACTACACTACAAGGGAAAGACTCAGCTTATTAGACCTCATAGCTCGGACTTGTTTGCTTGTTTACTTCATGTTATTGTTCTACTATACGTACTAGTGTGCCTAATGAGATAGATACACATCCCTCTTCTATCTCATTCTCGCTATGTTACGACATCACACTCATACTGTGTTTTCTGGCTATGAAGACAATGAGTGGACGCGGAAGAGGAAACGTTAACATGACTCAGGCTCAGTTCACTAACTTGCTCAACACGGTGGCTGCAGCTTTCGCAGCTCACCCTGGAGGTAAACTCGTTACTTTAGGATGTTTAGATCCTACCCCCGCATCGTCTTTTCACCTCTAAGCCTATTCGCTTCGCTTCTCACAACAGGTCAGCAAGCGCCTGCGTAACCCCGTGTTTGTACTTTCAAAACCTTCATGGATTGCAAGCCTCCCCCTTTCAACGGCACTGAGGGTGCCATAGGCCTTCTGCACTGGATTGAAAAGGCCGAAGCTGTCTTTGCTGTCTGCGAGTGTCCCCCTGCTAACTGGGTAAAGTTTGCGACTGGTACGCTTGAAGGAAACGCGCTTTCATGGTGGAAGGCACAGATTCAGATGCTTGGTCTAGAAACTGCAAATGCTACTGCGTGGGAAGATTTCAAGGACATGATCAAGGAAGAGTATTGTCACAGGGATGATATCCACAAACTTGAGAACGAGTACTATGAGCTCAAGATGGTTGGATCAGAGATTGAGACCTACACCAAACAGTCCAATGACTATGCTGCATTATGCCTAAACATGTCTCGACCTATGTATCGAAGGATCGAATTGTACATCAAAGGTTTGGCCCCAGAAATCCGGAGCCATGTGACCTCAGCCAACCTCAATACCATTCAGCCAGTGGTCCGTCTTGCTCACAAACTCACCGATCAGGCAGTGGAGGAGGGTAAGCTGCCGAAGAGGATCAGTGCTACTGCTGGAGCTTCTAGTGACAACAAACGAAAGTGGGATGGAAATCAGGGTAAGGATGCTAACCCTACTCAGGCCCCAGACCAGCAAAGGAAAACCGAAAACAACAAGGGCCCCCAGCAGCAGGGCGGCTACCAGGGCCATCTCCCCAAGTGTAACAAGTGTAATCGACATCACAATGGGCCCTGTGCGAGGAACAAGTGTCAGCGATGTAACAAGATGGGGCATGAGGCCAAGGATTGTAGGAGCCCTCATCCCGCAAGGCAGAACCAACCATAACAGCAGCAGCATCATGGGAACATCAAGGGCTGTTTCCAGTGCGGAGCCGAGGGGCACATTAAGAAGAATTGTCCCCAGTTAAACCAGAACAACCACAACCAGGGTGCGGGGAATAACAACAACAACACCAACAATGCTGGGAATGGTGCAAGAGGAAGGGCTTTTGTGATTGGAGCTGGAGAAGCGAGGAATGACCCCAACGTTGTAGTGGGTAAGTTCCTACTTAATGATCGTTATGTTTCCGTATTATTTGATTCCGGAGCAGATGCTAGTTATGTATCCCTACGTATTAGTAAGAAGCTTAAGTCCACTCTTACGCCGCTAAGCTATAAGCACATCGTTGAAATAGCTAATGGTAGAAACCTCGAGGCCTCACACGTTATTCGTAACTGCAAACTAGAATTGTCTGGTCAGACCTTCCATATCGATCTCTTCCCCATCATTCTCGGAAGCTTTGACGTCGTCATTGGTATGGATTGGTTATCCAAGCACCGAGCTGAAATCCTCTGCCAAGAGAAAGCTATTCGTATTCCCCGTCCTCCTTGCAAACCCCTTATCGTCCAAGGCGACAAAAGCGGAGAAGTCACAGGCATCATTTCATTCTTAAAAGCCCAGAAGTGTTTATGAAAGGGGCACACCGCTATCTTAGCACTCGTTGCCGACACGCAGAAAAAGGAAAACAGGATTGAAGATTTTCCAGTTGTACGCGACTATCCGGAGGTATTTCCGGAAGAACTACCTGGACTCCCTCCACACCGTCAGGTCGAATTTCAAATCGAGCTAGCTCCTGGAGCAGCACCTATAGCTCGTGCACCTTATCTCCTAGCTCCCGCGGAACTCAAGGAACTTTCTACTCAACTACAAGAACTTTTGGACAAAGGTTTTATCCGTCCTAGCTCATCACCCTGGGGAGCCCCAGTGCTCTTTGTCAAAAAGAAGGATGGCACATTCTGAATGTGCATTGATTACCGCGAACTGAACAAGGTTACCATCAAGAATAGTTATCCACTTCCCCGTATCGACGATCTGTTCGACCAGCTGCAAGGGTCGAGCTATTATTCCAAGATCGATCTGCGATCAGGCTATCACCAGCTGAGAGTCCGCGATGAGGACATCTCTAAGACTGCTTTCAGAACCCGCTATGGTCACTACGAATTCCTTGTTATGCCTTTCAGAATGACCAACGCCCCTGCGATCTTCATGGATCTCATGAACCGAGTGTGCAAACCCTACCTCGACAAGTTCGTAATTGCGTTTATTGACGACATCCTAATTTACTCGAAAGGTCAAGAGGAGCATGAACAACACCTGCGTCTTATTCTCGAACTCCTTCGCAATGAGCAACTGTACGCCAAATTCTCGAAATGTGATTTCTGGCTTAGAGAAGTCCATTTCCTTGGGCACATAGTCAATCAGTATGGGATTCATGTCGACACCGCTAAGATCGAATCCATCAAGAATTGGCCTATACCTAAGACTCCGACCGAAGTTCGCCAATTCTTGGGATTGGCAGGATACTATCGAAGATTTATCAAGGGGTTCTCTAAGATCGCTCAACCACTTATGACCCTCACTCAGAAGGGTGTTGCTTATAAGCGGAATGATGCGCAGGAATCTGCCTTTCAGGAACTAAAGAAGAACCTCTGTAGTGCTCCTATTCTTTCCTTGCCTGAAGGTACCGACGACTTTGTTGTTTACTGCGACGCTTCTACTCGAGGACTTGGTTGCGTGTTGATGCAACGAGAGAAGGTTATTGCTTACGCTTCGCGACAGCTCAAGATCCACGAACGGAACTACACGACACATGACTTAGAATTCGGAGCGGTGGTCTTCGCGCTCAAGATTTGGAGACATTACTTGTACGGTACCAAGTGCACGATTTACACTGATCACAAGAGTCTCCAACACATAATGGAACAAAAGGAGTTGAATATGTGGCAACGCCGATGGGTCGAACTCCTAAACGATTACGAGTGTGCAATTAAATATCATCCAGGCAAGGCTAATGTGGTAGCAGATGCCCTCAGCAGGAAGGAAACCAAACCTAAGCGTGTTCGTGCCTTACAGCTCACCATCCACTCGAACCTCCCCAAGCAAATCCGAAGCGCTCAGGCTGAAGCATTGAAGGCCGAGAACGTCAGGGCTGAGTCCCTGCGAGGATCAAGGAAATGGCTAGAACAAAAAGAAGATGGTGCTTACTATGTAAACGGGCGTATATGGGTCCCACTTTATGGGAATCTGCGCGAGCTTGTAATGGATGAGGCCCATAAGTCCCGTTACTCAGTACATCCTGGTTCAGATAAGATGTATCACGACTTAAAAACCACGTACTGGTGGCCTAGCATGAAAGCCCACATAGCAACCTATGTCAGAAAATGTTTGACTTGTGCAAGAGTCAAGGCTGAGTATCAGAAACCATCGGGACTACTCCAACAACCAGAGATCCCACAGTGGAAATGGGAGCAAATTTCCATGGATTTTGTTACTGGCTTGCCTAGGTCTCAACGCGGAAATGACACCATTTGGGTGATAGTGGATCGATTAACTAAATCTGCCCACTTTTTGGCCATTAAAGAAACAGACAAGTTCTCTACCTTAGCTGAGGTATACTTAAAGGAAGTGGTTTCGAAGCACGGAGTGCCAACCTCTATTATTTCCGATCGAGACGCGCGTTTTACTTCTGAATTGTGGCAAGCTAAGCACAAATCTTTTGGCTCACGATTAGACATGAGCACCGCTTATCATCCGCAAACGGATGGGCAGTCTGAACGCACCATCCAAACCTTATAAGACATGCTTAGGGCATGTGTGATCGATTTTGGCAAGAATTGGGAGAAGCACCTACCGTTAGTGGAATTCTCCTACAACAACAGCTACCACACCAGCATCCAGGCAGCACCCTTTGAGGCATTGTACGGTCGTAAATGCCGATCGCCTCTCTGCTGGGCGGAGGTTGGTGACAGCCAGATCACAGGCCCAGAACTTGTGGTAGACACTACGGAAAAGATTGCCCAGATTAGGCAACGCATGGCGGCAGCTCGTGACCGTCAGAAGAGCTACGCTGATAAGGATAGGAAACCACTAGAGTTCCAGGTTGGTGACCGGGCTCTACTTAAAGTCTCACCCTGGAAGGGTGTGGTTCGCTTTGGAAAACGGGGCAAGCTTAATCCGCGATATGTCGGACCCTTTGAAATTACAGAGAAAATTGGTAAGGTCGCTTACAGATTGAATCTGCCTGAAGAACTGAGTGTTGTGCACAACGTCTTTCACGTGTCTAATCTGAAGAAGTGTCTGTCAGATGAAACACTCATCATTCCATTCAAGGAACTCACTATTGACGAACAGCTACACTTTACTGAGGAACCGATTGAGATCACGGATCGTGAGATCAAAACCCTCAAACATAGCCAGATACCTCTCGTACAAGTTCGTTGGAACTCGCACCGTGGCCTAGAGTTTACCTGGGAGCGGGAAGACCAGATGAAGCACAAGTATCCCCAGTTGTTCCCTAATGAAACTCCCAGCACTGAAGCTACAACCGAATTTCGGGACGAAATTCCAACTAACGGGGGGGATGATGTGACACCCCGTTGAAACGTTCTCACTTACGCTAGCTTGACAGTGACTGCCTTAACTTTCGGGACGAAAGTTCTTAAAACTTGGGGATAATGTGACACTCTGGATTTTTCCCGAACAACCTCCTTGTTTCAATATTGCGTGTACTTAATTATTAAATGAAAGGTGTGGAATATCTTAATTGTGCTACGTGTTGTATGTACGTATGTTATATATGAACATAAGTGAACCGAGACCACCATGGACCCGACTCGAGACCACCCGGTCTCGAGTGAACCAAATCAGTTGGGCCGTGCACTCCCTTAGCCCACTCGGAAACCCACTAAGGGTGCATCACCTTCTATATAAACCCAAAACCCTCACACACTCTCCTTTACACTCTCTCTCATTTCATCCTCACTCTCCCTCTCTCTAGAAAACCCTTAAAAACCTTAAACACAACCTCTCCTCTACTTCTCTCTCGGATCAAATCGGCGGCAACCAAAGGACTCTCGGATTAGCTCGAGACCATCGCTCGGAATTTAGTTCATCAATCCTTCATACCCTTTCATCTAGCCGGACGTGGTGACCAACATACTTAACCAAGTAAACTAAACTGCCGAGCAACCCAAGATGAGTTCACACATTAAAAGCATGCGACCCAGGGAGGGACACGAACAAACCGTCATCTTTGAAGATTACTTTCAATTAATATTTCTGGGGGAAAATGCAAATGGGTACTTCTAAAATACTATCTCCGGGGGAGATACGTTTGGATATTATTTATAAATCACAACTAGCAAAACTAAACGAATCTCTATCATGTAAAGTCCCTGCTCATAGTACCGATTAATCGCCGGGGGCGAACGGGTTATTAGTTGATAGCGCTATTAGGTTTGACAACCTCACACCGTGACCGGGGGAGATCGGGCGTGAACTAGTATACCTTGCATCTTGGTCAATGACGATAGACATTGACTCGGGGCATAAAAATCTTCTCGTCAATAGTTTCGGTAACGCCAGTTTAGTAGCTTTCATATGGGGTAGCTCCCCATGACGTGATTATAAATGCTTTATCTAAACAACCTACATTTTCGAAAAGTTAAAACTGGACACCTCGTGAACTCGCCAACATTTTTGTTGATACCCTACTGCATGCTTTGCAGGTACCCAGTGACTCAGGAGCTTGCAGCTTGGGGATGTGTAGTGGTCGTCTAGCCCATGTGTTGGGTTCTAATTAATCTTGAACTATGAACTTTGTTTTGAAACTGTTCGGTTTATGCTTCCGCTGTTTACTTAAAATGTTATTTGAACTTAAACCTTTAAAACTTCGAACTATAATGTTTACTAACTAATGTGGTTGGTGAACATCTTTACTATTGACCAATGCTTAGTATAATTGGTGGCCGGATCCTGGTCAGTCACGCCTCCAAGCGGTGGTATTCCGCACGTGGATTTTGGGGGTGTGACATTTACTGTCTATATAAAATAAAAGATTTTCACCATTCATATCTCCACGGTCTATATGGAGGTATGTTGGCTACCTGGTCGGGGGTTAAGGGAACGGTTTGGTCAGAGTCTTGCCTTGTTCAGTGTATAGATCCTGCAAGGACCTGGGTCAAATTTAGTAGGACCTCCTTCAATACCCACCGGTATTGGATGGTGGGGGTCCAAACTCTTTGATCCCCTCATATGTAAGCTACTATTAATACTTTAACCTGGCTACTTAGGACTGTATCCCAGCTGACTCAGACTACTTAGCCGAGGGTAACGTCACCTTCAAAAGAGGGGCCTACCATAATATGCATTAATAACTTAATTAATTATCTGTCAATAATCCGACCCTTTAGGATTGTATCCTTGCTGACTCAAACTACTGGGTTGAGAGTAACGTCACCTTCAAAAGAGGGGCCTACTATAATAACTAAGATAATCTCTTAAAAAGTGCAAAAGTGCGGAAATAATCAAAGGTTACACTAAACACGAGTCGGAGCCAAGTGATTCATCTTGTCTATCTGTTTTTACTTTTATTTTTATTTTTCAGCATTTTAGTTAGTTTTTATTTTTCTAGTTTAAAAACCTTTTTTCTAACTTTTGATTTGATTAGACGTTGAGGATAAACCGGTACTAAAAGCTCTTGTGTCCTTGGACGACCTCGGTATCTTACCAACACAATACTACGCTGACGATGGGTGCACTTGCCCATATGTGTGTTTAGTGTTAGTAAATATCGTGTTTTATAAATTTAAAACTTGGCTAAAAAGTGTAAAAGGGCTTAAAATATACTTAAACTTATATACACACTTCACACGCATCATACGCTTCTTTCATCTGTTTGTAATCATAAGCCAACAGATCATTGTGGTCTTTGAGTTCTTTAATTTGTTTCTCTTTTTGAAAACATTCGACATCTTTTTCAAAACATTTAGCGCAAGCATTCTTTTGTTTTAAAGCATTCTCTTTTTGAACAAGCTCAGCGCATTTTTGTTTCAAAAGATCATCTTTTGCAGCTAATTCTGCACATGTTTGTTTTAAAATCTTGTCGTTTTCAGCAAACTCTGCAATTTTCTATTTTAAACTTTCTTCTTTTTCAGTACAAGCCATGCATTTCTTGCACTGAGTGTCGGTTTTAGTTTCAACAGTTTCAGATTTTATCACATCTTTTTCTTCACTCTCACTCTATCCTCTTACACTTTCTGACTCATCCTTTGGCTCGAACTCAACTTTGTTGACTACCTCTTTCAGGTCTGCCATCATTGCTTTGTCGGCTATTTCAGCAAGGTATTCAACAGTCATTTCTTTGTTAACATCTATGATCTCATCCACTTGTTTCTTTTCCGGTTCTTCTTCCTCCATTCTGCAATATCTCACTCGAGTCTCGAACAGACCTACAAAAGAGCTCATCATGTAAGGAGGAATAATAGATTTAAAACCATATAATATCTCGTTATCCATAGGTTCTTCATCGTAAGAACATTGGCAAAAAGAACTTCTTCCTATTCTTCTTTGACCACTTCCTGTTCTTTGACATCCTCTTCAACCACCGATTTTGGTTCCTCGATTATCTCCGCCAACAATGCCACTCCGTCACTCTTTGGGATGTATTTGGTCGTAGTCTTCTTTTGTCATGTTGGGGTTCCTGATCTTTCCTGCAACAAGACTTTCATACGACTCTAAAACTGACGCCAAAAGACCATTTGTTGTTTAGCTGCTGCCTCATTTAAACCTTGAGGATTCTGGAGGTTCACAGCTATGTTGAATTGTATAATGTGAGGGTTAGAATTTGTCACACCCCGACCGCGTAAAACAACGAAACCGCGGCGGAAACGTCGGGGAGTGGAGTGACAGAATTATTGTTTCACAACCATGGATTCAAAAGTTTCGTTTTATTTAGTTATTAACCATTAAATATTGTCTTGAAACAGAACAAACAGTTAAACACATTGTCTATCATTTGTTATTTAGTCACTAAGGCCTCGTCCAGTCCTAAGTGAGCATGCATCCTAGTCGCAATCAACATCATTCAACGCTACCTGAAACATATGTAAAAATAAAGTCAGCAAAGAAATGCCGGCGAGCACATAGGTTTTGTGAGAGTGTCGGATTCATAGCTCGTTTACATGTTGCAATACCTCGTTTAACTATAAGAGTCGTTAATTGAAGACTTTGTTTTGAAAAGAGTTTAGTATTGCAATATGATTAACCAACTCAAAACAAGGTGATTATAGTTTATAAAAATCTCGTTGCCATGAATCTTAACCCAAAACATTTGTTTATGTAAACCAAATTGTAAATCGTGCTCCTAAAATAACTCGTATGTTTTATATCGTATAGTAAACATAATTGCGTGACATCGTTTAAAATCGTTCGTCCAAGTGATCTAAATAATGCCACGATATGTAATATGATAAAAGCACTTATATATAAGAAGTACCAGTGGCGTATCTACCATGCTTTTATCACATTACACCCGTCCCGTTATCTAATCAGAAACCAAAGACCAATCGTTCGTTCAATTCGTTTAACTTGTATAAATCGTTCAAATCGTTTCAGTCGTTTAATCGTTCAAAGTCGTTCAATTGTTCAAACAATCATTCAAATCGTTCTCGTTTTAATTGTGAAAACTACTTTGGTCGTCTCGCTTATAACATTCAAACCTTCGCAACTCGTCCATCGTTCAACTTGTATTAACAAACCACCAAAGGGTAAGTTAACAATCATCAGGTTCAGTCGTTACCCACATAACCCCCATACATAACCATGGTGGCAGTCCGATAACGGGATTTGTCAGATCCTATGGTACCATAACCTAGTACTGGTCGGTTTGGCCAAAACTAATGAATGTCATTCATTATGTAAATACGTCCAACAAGTTCGTTCACATTATCGAAATCGTTTATGTTTAATATAAACCATAGTATTCGTTTTTGAAATTATCGTTAAAAGCATCGAAATCGTTTAACAAATATGAATCACCCCGAAACAATTGAAAACAGTAAAATAGGGGAACTATGTACTCACATGGAATTGCAAAGTATCCTCGATCTAGAACTTAACAAAGCTCAAGAAAACCAAGGAAATCAAGTGGTACCTAGTAATCGAATCGCTAGTTAATAAATCGACACCTAAATCGGAAGATCGGGTAGAATGAGGTCTCGTAAACCAAATGAGTATTGGAACTCATATGATATGGTTTAACAAAGCCTACATTCTAAATCGGAACCTATCCTAAGTGCTTACGACCCGTTACGACCCATTATGGTAGCTTATGCTACTTTAACGCGTCGTTCACGCAAATGCGCGTTCGAGATGCCTAACTAGTCCTATGACAGGTATTATATGCCCTAACATGTTTAAATATGTTGCATAATCAGTTTAAGTGACAAGAATTAAGTTACATATGCTTAAAATCCAATTATGCATGAAAAGGGCATTTTGGTGATTTTCCTAAGGCATATAAACTACCTATCTTACAACTAATTAAACTAAGTGACCATGAGGTATAACCCCGGAAGATTATACCCTATACAACGATGGCCACTAAATGTGCTTGGTCGGATCCTAACGATCGACCAAACGGGTCGGATTCGAAAGTCTAAGCGGTTGTCAAGACCGCTTGACTTACGACCCAAAACAAGCACTAGACTAAAAGTGACGAGTTAAACATGTTAAAACATGTTTAACTAAGTTAGAAAACAAGATTGATATCAAAACAAAGTGTTTTGATACCCGAAAAATAGCTTCGTCGCAAAATGCGCATAATCGGCATTTTGACCGAAACTTTGACTCGTCACTTCGACTAATCGACGTGGTAATCAGTAGGTATGGTAACCATCGTGATTACACTCGCGTTGCAAAGTTTAAACGAACTTTGACTTGACCAAAACGTGGTCAAAGCAGAAAGTCAAACACTGTTTGACTTTCATGCTTAAAAAGCATAACAAGCATGAAAGAAGCTTACAAAAGGTCCAAGCAAGGAAGATTTGAACTAAAACACTCAGGTATGAAGCCTTAGCTTCAACTTGGAGCAGGTTTAGATCAAATGTTTGAGGAATGAGAATGAACAAGGTGAGTATTTATAGGAGAACTTGAATTAACAAGATCTTTACAAGTGTTTTTGAGCAAATCAAGACATGATCCAAGCCATACACTTGTGGCACATGGTTTTAAATACAATTGGAGCTCTAAAACAAGCAAATGGTATGCTCAGACCATGGTAAAATCGCCTGAAAACAGCTGTTGTGAACAGATTCAATGTTTCTGTCTAAAGGTCAGTCGCGCCCCGCGAAGACATGTGTCTCAGTCTTCGCGCCCCGCCAGACAAGTTTGACAGATTGTCAGTTTTAGTCCCTGCAAGCCTGAAACTTTGATTTTGATGCATTTTCGACGCATTTAAGCCCCGTTAACCCAATTTCAAGGCTCTATAATGAAGTTAAAGCATAGGGAACATGAAATATGCTTGAAAACATCTCAAATTTCACGACGAATGGTATTTTTGCATTCCAATCACTAAAATAAAATATTTTAATGATTACAAAAATTTTTGGGTGTCCGGATATGTTCAGAACGTAAGATATGCGTGTAAATGCAAACTTATGCACTTTTTGACGCTTTTAGTCATTATTGATCAATAAGTTTATTTTCGCATACCGAACCCCTCAAAGCCTATTTCTAAGCTATGTAAAGGATATTTAGGGTATGTTTAACTTATGATCAAATTCCGGAATGTTCGTTATTGTACAAATCGGCATAGTTTCGCAGTTTGACACAAATAGTCCCTGCGATCGAATAAACTTGTTTTTGACACACCAACCCATCCAAAACTTATTTCTAAGTTATGTAAAGGTTATTTAAGGTATGTTAAGCCCATGTCACTATTTCGAAGTGTTTTTTCGCGTTAAACTGATTACGTTTACGCATCAGTTTGCGTATAAATTTCCAGAAAGTAATTTAAAGCTTGAAATCGAACTAGAATCAAATTGTAAAATCGTCAAACACAAATACACATATATTAACACCAAAACACATTGCTTCATTGATAATTGTTATTGTTTTACATCGTACATCGTTTACAGAGCACAGTTGTCACAGTCTCCCCTACTTTAGAAAATTTCGTCCCGAAATTTTAACTAGAGGAAACTCGTGAAAACAAATATGGATATTTCGCTTTCATTTGGTCTTCACGCTCCCAAGTAAAATCTGGGCCACGCTTGGACTCCCAGTGAACTTTGACTAATCGTATTCGTTTGTTCTTCAATTGTTTGATTTCACGGTCCACTATCTCCACAGGTTTCTCGACAAAGTGCATCATTTCATCAACTTAAATTTCGTCGAGTGGAATATGAAGATCAGTATCGGTTAAACACTTTCGTAAATTGGACACGTGGAATGTTGGGTGAATATTCCCAAGTTCAGGAGGTAGATCTAGTCGATAGTCAACCTTTCCAATTCTTTCAACAATCTTAAATGGTCTAACATATCGTGGTGCAAGTTTTCCTTTCTTTCCAAATCTCACCACTCCCTTACAAGGGGATACCTTGAGTAGGACACGGTCTCCGACTTGAAATTCCAAGGGCTTGCGTCGCATATCCGCATAACTCTTTTGACGGCTTCTAGCTGCCAGAAGATTATCGTGAATTTTCTTGATTTTATCTGTTGTTTCCCGAATGAGCTCAGGTCCAGTAAGCTGAGCTTCACCGATCTCATTACAACAGACAGGTGAACGACATTTTCGACCGTATAAAGCTTCGAACGGTGCCATATTGACGCTAGCATGATAACTGTTGTTGTAAGAGAACTCGATCAACGGTAGATGAGTATCCCAATTACAACCAATCTATCACGCATGCTCTAAGCATAACCTCCAATGTTTGTATCGTTCTCTCAGTTTGTCCATCTTTTTGGGGATGATAAGCAGTGCTTAGATTTAGTTGAGTGCCCATAGCAGATTGCATGGTCTTCCAAAAGTGAGATGAAAATCGAGCATCACGATCAGATATGATATTCAAAGGAACACCATGTCGAGATACAATCTCATCAACATAAATCTTGGCAAGTTTATCAGCAGTTAGATCTTCGCGAATCGGTAAAAAGTGAGCTGACTTCGTTAATCGATCAATGATAACCCAAATAACATCGTGACCTCTAGATGTACGCGGTAACTTAGTGATGAGATCCATCGCTATGTTCCCCCACTTCCATACTGGTATCTCTGGTTGTACAAGCAAACCAGATGGTCATTGATGTTCATCCTTGACTTTGAGACAAGTTAGGCATTTCGATACATACAAGGCAACATCCTTTTCATACCAGGCCACCAGTACTGAGTACGAAGATCCTTGTACATTTTGTCAGCACCAGGATGAATAGAGTATAGAGACTTGTGAGATTCGTCCATCACTAAAGTGCGAAGATCGTCTTCTTTCGGAATCCACAAACAATTCTTGAAATATAGTAATCCATCGTCTTTCGTTTCGAGTTTAAGCTCAAGTTGACGTGGTAATTCCTTACCCATCAAATTTTGTGAAGCACAAATATGTTGAGCTTGAGAGACACGTGATTGAATATCGGATAGAGTGCGAACAGAATGAAGCTTAGCTCGTTCATTTTGGCTTAGCGCATCGGCTACGACATTCGCCTTACTAGGATGGTAGCGAATTTCGCAATCGTAAGCGTTCAAGAGTTCAACCCAGCGTCGTTGTCTCATGTTCAGCTCCTTCTGATTTGAAATGTGCTGAAGACTTTTGTGGTCTGTGAAAACCACACATTTCGTGCCGTACAGATAGTGTCTCCAGATTTTGAGTGCAAAAACCACAGCTCCCAACTCAAGATCATGAGTCGTGTAGTTATTCTCGTGTATTTTCAATTGTCTAGACGCATATGCTATAACTTTACCTCGTTGCATGAGAACACAACCAAGGCCTAGATTCGACGCGTCGCAATAGACAACAAAATCATCGTTTCCATCGGCCAAAGATAAAACAGGAGCATCACAGAGTTTTCGTTTAAGCGTTTGGAACGTTTCTTCTTGTTTAGGTCCCCACTCAAAAGGCTTATTCTTCTGAGTCAAAGCAGTGAGAGGAACCACGATTTTCGAGAAGTTTGAAATGAATCGTCGATAGTAACCAGCAAGACCAAGAAAAGATCGAACTTCTGTGGGTGTCGTAGGTGTGTTCCAATCCTTAATAGCAGCGATTTTGGAAGGATCATGAATACCCTGCTCGTTAACAATATGACCCAAACACTGAACTTCTTTAAGCCAGAATTCATACTTGGAGAATTTGGTGAAAAGTTGTTACTTCTTCAGGTGTTCCAGTGTTAGACGAAGGTGTTGTTCGTGCTCGGTTCGAGACTTCGAATAAATAAGGATATCGTCAATGAACACAATGATGAACTTGTCTAAATATGGTTTATAAACCATATGGTTTATAAACCATATTCATTAAATCCATGAAAATAGCTGGGGCATTCGTCAAACCAAAAGGCATGACAGTGAACTCGTAATGACCATATCTCGTGCGGAAAGCAGTTTTGGGAATATCTTCTTCGAGTACACGAAGCTGATGATACCCAGAGCGCAAATCAATCTTGGAAAAACATGTAGCATCTTGTAATTGATCAAAAAGATCATCGATTCATGGTAGGGGATATCGATTCTTAATGGTAAGCTTGTTAAGCTCACGATAATCGATACGCATTCTGAAATATCCATCTTTCTTTTTCACAAACAGGACTGGAGCGCCCCAAGGTAACTCGGACGGATGAATCCTTTATCAGATAGCTATTGAAGCTGTTTTGATAATTCTTGCATCTCAGACGGTGCAAGACGATAAGGTGCTTTCGCATTCGGGTTGGCATTGGGTACAAGATCAATATGAAATTCGACTTGACGAACTGGAGGCAAACCAGGCAGTTCATCAGGAAACACCTCTGGATAATCGCGAACAATCGGAATATCTTGAATTGCCTTTCTCCTCTGTGACATGTGCCAGAAAAGCTACATATCATTTTCGTAAATAACTTTGGGCTTTCGTACACGACATGAGTTTCAAACCTCCAGATGGTTTCTCGCCACGAACCTCTAGGACATCACCAGACGAAAGAGGAATACGAACAATCTTATCGAAACAAACCACCTCAGCATTAAACTTAGTTAACCAATCCAACCCTATGATAACGTCGAAACTCCCAAGTTGCATCGGTATGAGGTCAATAGGAAAAAGATGGTTATCGAGGTTCAATTGACAATCGCGAATAACAGAGTCGAGCACAAGAGGTTCACCAGGGGCAACTTCAACAGATAAGGGTTTCCTCAGTTTAATTCTAGGTATCGCAAGTAAAGGCTCAAATGATAATGATACAAAACTTCTATCAGCGCCAGAATTGAAAAGAACAGATGTAGGTTGATGGTTAACAAGGAACGTACCGTTAACAACCTCGTTGTCATCCCGCGCCTCGTTAGTGTTTAAATTGTATGCTCGTCTACGAGAGGGATTAGCATTAGCGTTAGCATTCGGGTTTGCTAGCCTCGGACAGTTGTTGCGGAAATGACCCATCTCTCCGCAGTTATAACACGAGCCAGGTGGAAATCTAGCAGCGTTTCCCTGAACGTGTGCTGGATTCTGAGCAGCTTGATTCTGACCCAAACGAAAAATGTTGGCTGTGTGCCCAAGTTTCCACAAATGGTGCATTGTTTACAAGTTTGATGTGCCACATGATGACCATTGCACCTATTGCAGTGAGGTGCGGTACCAGCATACTGTTTCTTTGAAGAAGGTTGTGCTGGTGGGTTCTGAGCATTTTGTGCAGTAACAGCAAAATTCTGGGAAGCCTTGCGCTTCCTCGATCTCCTCGATGACTCGCCCTTTTCTTTCCCTTGTATTGAACAGTGTCGGTCGGCTGCTTCTTGTCACCCTTGCGGGTCAGTTTACCCTTTCTGACTTGAGACTCAGTCAGGGTTGCAGCCAGTTCCATCTCTTGACGCATAGTGGTAGGATTACTACCAGTTACAATGTCTTGCACAGAATCAGGAAGACCATCGATATACCTCTCAATCGCTTTCTCTAACGGGGTAACTATAGTAGGACACAACAAAATCAGCTCCTCATAACGATCCGTATACGCACGGTGCTCTCCCCCATCTTGTTTCAGATCATCGAATTCTTGTTACAAAGCCCTAATCTCATGACGGGGACAGAACTCTTTCATCATGAGAGCTCGTAGCTCTTCCCAAGTTTGTGCCAAAGCCACATCGGCACCCCTATCACGCATCACACCATTCCACCATGTAAGAGCACGCTTCTCGAAAACACTGGATGCAAACTCAACCTTTCATTCATCCGGACACTGAACATGTCTAAATGTACTCTCCAGACTCTCGAACCATTGTAGGAGCGCAGTTGCTCCTCGAGACCCAGAAAAATTTAGTGGTTTAGCCGAATTAAATGTTTTGAAACTACACTGAGCATTGTTGTTATTGTTGTTATTCGCTTGATTAATCTGAGTTATTAGGTTCGGAATCACAGCAGCCATTTGTTGAGCGACAAGGGCTGCGATGTCGGCGTTAGTTTGAGGTTGTGCTTCTCGTCGAGGAGGCATATTCCAAAAAGAACAAGGAAACATGAGAAACGAGTGAGATTGACAATTGGAATAACAAAAGGGGTATTGAAAAAATCGACAAAACACAAGGAAGGTGATCATTCGTTTGTTACCTCGAACAAACAAACGATACACAGTGACTAATCAAAGTAAATGGGTCAATATAATGTATCACGAAGACATGCTTTAGCCTATAAGTGGACACTCACCCCAAGAGTTCCCAGGTAAGAGTGACTGGTCCGATTATGTGGATTTGTACGAACACTCTAGCCTTAGACAGAAAACTTAGGATACAGGCATCCCCCCTTCCAGATTGCACGTATTCACATTATTTAATGTAACACCTGTGTCATTTCAACCATCAAACAAATGCCAAACCAATGAAATATTGTATTTCATACTTTGGACTTGTATAAATATGTGTATCTTTTGCACATATCAACTCTTGTTCGATTTCAAACTCTAAATCGCTTTCTGGAAGGTTATACGCGCACTAATGCGTAAATATAACCAGTTTAATGCAACAAACACTCCGGAATAGTTAAATAGGTTTAACATACCTTAAATAACCTTTACATAACTTAGATATAAGTTTTGGAAGGTTTGGTGTGGTGAAATCAAAGTTATATCGCTTACAGGGACTAAACTTGACAAACTGCGAAAGTATGCCAAATTGAACTGTAACAGACATTCCGGAACATGACCATAAGTTAAACACACCTTAAATATCCTTTATATAGCTTAGAAATAGGCTTTGAGGGGTTCGGTGTGCTAAAATAAACTTTTGGGTCATTCAGGGACTAAAAGTGTCAAAAAGTGCACAAGTTTGCATTTTCGCGCATAACTTACGTTCTGAATACATCCGGACATCCAAAAATTTATGTAAGCACTATAATATTTTATTTTAGTGTTTGGCATAAGAAAAATCCATTCGTCGCGTCATTTGGATCGTTTTTCGCGCTTATGCGCATTCCGTCGTAATTAAGCGAACATCGCGTTCGTACGGCCAAACGAACCAACCTCCGGCATATTTTTGAGCATTTTTTGAGTCCCCTATACTTTAACTTCATTTTAGAGCCTTGAAATGAGGTTAACGGGGTTCAAACGCATCGAAAAAGGCCTTAAAACACCACAGGGACCAAAACTGTAAATTTTGAAACTTTTCTGAAGCTGGTGCATGGTGGCGTAGCGCGACTGCATAGGGCCTTTACCGTCGCGCTACGCGAGCACCTTATCTGGGCAGAAATATCAGTTTTGCACTTTCGGGACCAGATTCGATGTATAAACAGCTGTTTAATTCACAACCACACATTCTAACATGCTTAGTCAGCTGATAAGGATGGAATTTAGGCACCATAACTTTCCGACACTTGTACGGATACGATTAAGGCACGATATTCGACAAGCGATCTTAACGGTTCGGGTATTCCTATAAATACCCATCCACCCCCATTGCTAAAATCACTAGAATCTTGATCTTAGGAACTCTAAGTTGAAACCATTGTTTCATACCTGAGATTCTTGGATCGAGATTAGCATTCGGGGACCCTTCGTAAGTATTCTTTCGTTCTTTTATTGCTTTTCGAGTCTTTCGAGTCTGAAAGTCAAACTTTGTTTGACTTTCTACATTGACCAGTTATGGTCAATGCGAAGTTCGTTTGAACTTCGCAACGTGAGTGTAATCACGTTGGTTATAGTCCCTTGGGACTATGCCCACTGATTACCACGTTGTCTAGGGTCGTAGGGTAGGCGATCTAATAAATCGCCTATACCTTCGAACCCGACCCAGTTTGGTCGATCATTAGGATCCGACCAAATACATTAGGTGACCCTAGTATAGGGCATAACCTTCCGAGGTTATACCCTATGGTCACATCGTTTAAGTAGTTGTATGATAGGTAGTTTATATGCCTTAGGTAAATTACCAGAATACCCTTTTCATGTATAATTGGTAATTAAGCATATGTAACCTAAACTTTTGTCACATAACTGATTATGTAACATGTTTAGGCATATAACACTTGTCATAGGACTAGTTAGGCGGTCCGAACGCGTTTCACGCGAACGACGCGTTAAAGTAGCATAAGCTACCTAAACGGGTTGTATTGGGTCGTAAACACTTAGGTTAAGTTTCATTTAGTATGTAGGCTTTGTTAAACCAAATGACACGAGTCTCTACACTCGTTTGGTTTACAAACCCTAATGCTACCCGATCTTCCGATTTAGGTCCGGTTTATTAATGTAGTTACCTATAGTAGGTGCCGTTTGATTCCGTGATCTCTAGCTTTGCTTGGTGGTTATCCTAGGACTTCTGAGCAATCTCAAGTGAGTACATAGACCCCTCTTTTACTGTTTTCCAAACGTTTTGGGGTGGAACACATGTGCCTACTTGTTACTTTCATGCTTTCCTGTTTTCACATCATATACATGCTATGTTCAATAGTACATATATAGTACATGTTTTACATTACATTTCATGCTACGTATGTCTATTGTTGCATACTTAGTACAGGTCACATGCTACGTATGTCTATTGTTGCATACTTAGTACAGGTCACATGCTACGTATGTCTATTGTTGCATACTTAGTACATGTCACATGCTACGTATGTCTATTTGTTGCATACTTAGTACATTTGTTATTCATCACATGCTTACATTTTGGATACATATTACATGATTTACATTTGACATGAACATTTTACATCTTGATGGTTTGGTTTGATTAAGTGATTAAGTAACGATGCGTGTGTAATATGATACAAGCATGGTGGATACGCCGCTGGTACGTCCTATATATAAGTGTTTGTATGGTATTACATATTGTATCGTTATTTGAATTATTTCAGTTTGATACATATAACATTTTATACAAATAACATACTTTTCACAATACATTGTTTTACAAGCAACTTATCTTATACAAACTCAGTTTACATGGTTATTCATTTAACCATACATTATTCACTTATTTATACATATCATCTGAACTCATTGTTTTTCAAATGATTTACAAGACAAAGCAAATTACAAGGTTCATGACTAAACATTTTCACAAAACATAAGTCATGAAACCTATTTTCACAAAACCTATGTATCTCACAGGCATTTTTATGCTGACGTACCTATTTTCACATGTGTTTTTCAGGAGCTGTTGCATAAGATGATCAAGATACACATAGGCAGACTTGGGCTTTAGTGACAATAAAAGATGCAAGACTAGTTAATTATGTTGTATTTCTTTGTTTGTTAAGACATTGTAACACTTTTAATCAATAAAACGAAACTTCAATTGCCATGGATTTGAAACAATTAATTCTTTTACAACACTCCCCGACATTTCCGCCACGTTTTGTATGTTCTACGTGGTCGGGGTGTGACATTTAAACCCAAACTTTGATGAGATTTTGAAAATTTAGAAGACATTAGCCAAAAATGAATCATCTAAAGGGTGGGTGATTATTTTCAAAATCATTTTGGAAACTTTGAAGGTTCAAAACCTTATAACAAAGCATTTAAGAATAGATTGTTGATTTTCAAAGCGGATTTGTTATTGTGTTCTCGTTGTGGTTATCACCTAAAGATAGGTGACGGTTTTGTTTTAAAAATCTAAACGCATGTAAACTCGCTTTAGGGTCCTAGAAAAGTTATAGTCTAGGTCAAAGCATTAATAATAACCTAACTCCCTATAACCATGAGCTCTGATACCAACTCTTCTGTCACACCCCGACCACGTAAAACAACGAAACCGCCGCGGAAACGTCGGCGAGTGGAGCGACAGAATTATTGTTTCACAACCATGGATTCAAAAGTTTCGTTTTATTTAGTTATTAACCATTAAATATTGTCTTGAAACAGAACAAACAGTTAAACACATTGTCTATGATTTGTTATTTAGTCACTAAGGCCTCGTCTAGTCCTATGTGAGCATGTATCCTAGTCACAATCAACATCATTCAACACCATCTGAAACATATGTAAAAATAAAGTCAGCAAAGAAATGCCGACGAGCACATAGGTTTTGTGAGAGTGTCGGATTCATAGCTCGTTTACATGTTGCAATACCTCGTTTGACTACAAGAGTCGTTAATTGAAAACCTTGTTTTGAAAAGAGTTTAGTATTGCAATATGATTAACCAACTCAAAACAAGTTGATTATAGTTTATAAAAATCTCGTTGCCATGAATCTTAACCCAAAACATTTGTTTATGTAAACAAAATTTTAAATCGTTCTCGTAAAATAACTCGTATGGTTTATATCGTATAGTAAACATCGTTGCGTGACATCGTTTAAAATCGTTCGTCCAAGTGATCTAAATAACGCCACGGTATGTAATATGATAAAAGCACTTATATATAAGAAGTACCAGCGGCGTATCTACCATGCTTTTATCACATTACACCTGTCCCGTTATCTAATCAGAAACCAAAGACCAATCGTTCGTTCAATTCGTTTAACTTGTATAAATCGTTCAAATCGTTCAAATCGTTTCAGCCGTTCAATCGTTCAATCGTTCAAAATCGTTCAATCGTTCAAATCGTTCTCGTTTTAATTGTGAAAACTACTTTTGGTCGTCTCGCTTATAACATTCAAACCTTCACAACTCGTCCGTCGTTCAACTCGTATTAACAAACCACCAAAGGGTAAGTTAACAATCATCAGGTTCAGTCGTTACCCACATAACCCCCATACATAACCATGGTGGCAGTTCGATAACGAGATTTGTCAGATCCTATGATTCCATAACCTAGTACTGGTCGGTTCGGCCAAAACTAATGAATGTCATTCGTTATGTAAATACTTCCAACAAGTTCGTTTACATTATCGAAATCGTTTATGTTTAATATAAACCATAGTATTCATTTTTGAAATCATCGTTAAAAACATCGAAATCGTTTAACACATATGAATCACCCCAAAACAATTGAAAATAGTAAAATAGGGGAACTATGTACTCACATTGAATTGCAATGTATCATCGATCTAGAGAACTTAACAAAGCTCAAGAAAACCAAGGAAATCAAGTGGTACCTAGTAATCGAATCGCTAGTTAATAAATCGACACCTAAATCGGAAGATCGGGTAGAATGAGGTCTCGTAAACCAAATGAGTATTGGAACTCATATGATATGGTTTAACAAAGCCTACATTCTAAATTGGAACCTATCCTAAGTGCTTACGACTCGTTACGACCCATTAAGATAGCTTATGCTACTTTAACGCGTCGTTCGTGCAAATGCGCGTTCGAGATGCCTAACTAGTCCTATGACAGGTATTATATGCCCTAACATGTTTAAATATGTTGCATAATCAGTTTAAGTGATAAGAATTAAGTTACATATGCTTAAAATCCAATTATGCATGAAAAGGGCATTTTGGGCATTTTCCTAAGGCATATAAATTACCTATCATACAACTAATTAAACTAAGTAACCATAAGGTATAATGTGACAACCCATGATTTCCGGAACCCTTTCGCTGTACTGATCCTTTGTCCTGCGACGTATGTTACTTGAATATTACATGTTTGATTGTTTTTTTGGGTAAAGGGTTACCCCGGTGATTCTATATATTCACAACCAAAACAAAACAAGTAGTGCAGAGAGCCTACACTAGTTCAATCATGGGACAGGCCCCAAGAAAGTATACCAAACATCAAACCAAAACAACCAGAAATAAAACAAACATAAAGACTACTAGACTAACATCTAGAAAAAACCAACATCACGAAAAAACACCCTACTCAGCCTCCATCATCATGACCGAGATCCCCACCTATTTCCCAATCTTCAAGCAGCTTCCGCACATTTGCAGTATTCTTTAATTTTGCTCCCATTAGCTTGTATCTTACTGTCTTTAAAATAACTTCACTAACCATTTCCGGAGGTCTCAGCTGATTTTTGAATAACCGGTTATTTCTCTCTTGCCATATAACATAAGTAGTAGCTGCCACTAGAAGCTTAGCAACATAAACCACCACCGATTTTGACCGAGCACGAGCAAGTAACCAATCTACAATTTCTCTCCATTTCGGGTTAACCGATGCCATACCCACCTTTTGCCTCACTATATGCCAAACTTGAGACGAAAACTTACATTCAAAGAAAAGGTGAGGATGAGAATCGAAATCCTCATAGCACAAAAGACAACACATCATATTCATATTTTTCCTCCTTGCAATATCCCATTTCAGAATTTTGTTTTGGGTTAAAAGTTTACCTTTCATGACCAACCACATCATAAAAGCATGCCGAGGGATACACTGGGAGAACCAAACCATATTGCACTAGTTAACTTCCGGCTCCTTGTATCAAACCGAATGCCAAACATTCGAAGAAGAGAAAACGTTTAACTCATTACCATCCTTCCATAATAGTGTGTCTTGTTTTGTTGGATTTAACTGTTTCTGATCTAGATGGATGAGCACGGGAAACAAATCTCTCCAAGCCGTCGGCCATCTCCAAGAACCATTAGAATAGACATTAGCCACTGAATCATCTAGCTGAAAATCCGCATCGGTAATGGTTCTCGGAGTTAGAAAGTCGCCTAACGGACCCATATCACACCAATAATCAAACCAGGCCAAAGTCTTTGCACCATTACCAACGTCCGACCAGATATGTTTTCGGATCATAGGGCGCAACTGAATCAATTTTCTCCAAGACCAACAGCAATTAGTAGGAGTTTTGCAAACCCAAAAACTCTTACCTTTTAAATGATAGCTATGAACCCACCGAACCCACAACGAATCACGCTTAGAAACGATACTCCAAATGTGAGAAGACATAAGAGCCTTATTCATATCCCCAATCCGTCTAATGCCCAATCCCCCTTCATATTTTGGAGTACAAACAGATTTCCAAGAAACTTTAGATTTACCTTTATTAAACGAACTCTCTTGCGACCAAAGGAAGTTTCTCATTATAGCTTCTAGCTCCTGAATTATCCTAGCCGGAAGGATAAACACAGACGACCAATAAATATGCATGGAAGAGAGGACATAAATAATGAGTTGTAGTCTACCAGTAAATGAGAGCAACTTGTTCCTCCAATTGGTGATACGTTTCTCTAATCTTTCGATAAGAACAGGACAATCATTATACCCAAGTCTAGAAGAAATTAGAGGCACACCCAAATATCTGACCGACAATTTTCCTTCCACAAATGGCATAATGTCCAGAATAGCATCTTTGACATGACTTTTAACATTGCAAAAGAAGATCGTGCTTTTCTGATTACTAGGAGCTAACCCCGACATCTTTGTAAACTTAGAAAGAGATGTCAAAATACATCTCGCCGAATTTACTTCTCCTCTAGCAAAAATGAACAAGTCATCCGCAAAACAAAGATTGATAATTTGCTGTTTCTCACATTTGTTATGAAATTTAAAGGATGAATCAATACGAACCGCATGCTGAAGAATAGCCGTTAGGACTTCCATGACTAGAGTGAAAAGATAAGGAGAGATGGGGTCCCCTTGTCTTAACCCGCGGCCACCTTTAAAGTAACCATGCACAGACCCATTTACACTGACCGAAAACGAAGCCGTAGAGACCAAAACCATGATCCAATCAACCATCTTGCCGTGAAAACCAAACCCAAGTAAAACACTCTTGAGGAATCTCCAATCAACAGTGTCATAAGCTTTCTGGATATCAACTTTAAAGGCACACCGAGGAGGACCCATACTTCTATGGTAATTATGCATCAATTCTTGCGTAAGCATAATATTATCAGATATTCTCCTTCTCGGAACAAACGCCGATTGATTAATGCTAACAGTATCATTTAGCACACCTTTTATTCTATCAGCAACAATCTTACTTATACACTTGTATAGAACGTTACAACAAGCAATTGGCCGATAATCAATAACAGTCGCAGGAGTTGTCACCTTCGGAATAAGAACAATAGTAGTGTGATTCAATTCCCGAAGAAGATTACCTGTTTCAAAAAATCCAATATGGCACTAGTAACATCATTACCTATAATAGGCCAAGCACTCTTAAAGAAAGCGGCTGTATAGCCATTCGGACCAGGTGCTTTGTCAATGCCAATAGAAAACATAGCTTTTTTTTACCTCCTCCACAGTTACATGTCGAATCATATGAGAAGCTTTTTGAGGATCAATGACTTTAGAAAATAAATCTGGAGCCGGAGAGAGAGAAATATCCTCTTGATTACCGAAAAAATTCTGATAATGATTAACAAAAGCTTGATAAACCGCATCACCTTCATAGAGATTTCCATCCGAACCTTTAATCACATCTATTCGGCTGCAATGATTTCTAATTTTAAGAGTAGAATGGAAAAAAGCAGAGTTTGAATCCCTCGCCCTTAGCCAATCAACCTTTGACTTCTGTTTAAGAAAACGCTCCTCATCCAGCGAAGCTTCTAAAAATTCACGGCTATCCTCCTTTTCAGCCACACGGAGCTCGACATTACTCGGGTCTAGATCAATACGTTGCTGAATGTCGTCCAGTTTCAATCGAAATCCTTCCACTTTCTTGTGAAGATTGCCTTGTTTGAACAACAACGAGCGAATCGGATGCTTCAGCAACCGAATTTTCTTCACCAAACGGAACTGATGAACTCCACTCACACTAGAATCCCAAATGCTCTTAACAATTCCCAAAAATTCTGGTTTGTAAACCAAAAAGTTAGGAAACTTGAACGATCCTGGCTTCATTCTACCAGCTTCCGGAAAAGATAGGATACACGGACAATGGTCGGAAATTCTGTAAGGCTTGAAAAAAGCAATAGAGTTCGGATATTCAGCAACAAAAGCCGTGTTTCCCATGATTCGATCTATTTTCTTCATAAGGCCTATCCCATCTTTCGGCTTTTGACTCCAAGTATAGTGGATCCCCATACGATTAATATCAACTACCTCAATATCATCCACGCAATCTTGAAAATCTCTCATACCAATAGAGACCGACGACGAACCCATAGAATTATCTTCAATGTTCAAAGCCGTGTTAAAATCACCCATGATACACCAAGGTTTATTCCCAACCAGAACTTTGTGCAAGGACAAATTATGCCATAATTCTTTACGAGAGACATAATAGTTATCAGCATAAACGAAAGAGCAAAACACCATTCTTTTATCAATTTTAAAAACAAGCTGAATATGCATAACCTGAGGAGACTGCGACAAAATCATGACATCAAAAATAGCCGGGTTCCATCCGATAATAATTCTCGTTCCTTTGTTACAACACCATCCATTAGAACTCCAATCCCACGAGCGAAACACGGAGTTACACACTTTACCCAAATTACCAACATCCACATGAGACTCCAGAATCACACACAAGCTCAAATTAAACTCTCTGACTGCCTGACGAACCTCCTTCTGTTTGAGAGGGCGGTTCAACCCCCTAATATTCCATGATGCGATACTAACCATTGATAACTATCGGAGGAGGAGTGCTTGCCCCTTTGCTTTTGATATTAAGAGTACCTTCCGTCAAAAAACTATCCATTTCATTGTACACTTCTTCCACATCATCATCAGTATCCTCATTGCCCATACCCGAATTCTTGATTCTGGCACCCGAATCATCATCCACTTCATTGAGAATATCAAAAGGGTTATTCGATCTATTACTATTCGAAGTAGAAGCTTTGTTACTATCTCCCTTTGGTTTCGGTCCAACAGGATGATATTCAAATCTGGATTTATGCGTGTTGACAGGAATTCCAACTTTCTTAGCAGCTTTTTTACCATAGACTTCTGTGTACCCATCCTGATCCACCACCTGCATCTTTTTGGTTGTTCGTTTTTTAGGAACATTCCGATTTTGCTCATCATGCACAGACTTGATTGGTTTCATCGGTTGTTTCGGACAATTATCAATATTGTGACCAAACACACAACAAGTCGCACACCGATGTGGGCTCCATTCATACTCCACATACATCGTTTCTTTAATAAAACCCTCCCCTTCAGATTCAGGTATGGCCATAGTAATCTCCTCCCGAAAGTCTTTGTCAGCCGATATTTCAATTAGGGCTCTAGCATAGCTACTCCTACCCCATGAGTCCACACACATAGACGTAGTAAACTGATCCAGCATCTTTGGTTCTCCAATAGTTGTTGCAATAAGGCTAAGACCATCTTCCGTGTAGGCTGCAATAGGCACTTCATGAATTTTAACCCATAATTGTACCTTCTTAACCTCTTTCTTTTCAAGTTTAGTAGTTGGGGTCCAATTATTAAGAAACAAAGGTTGCGACCGAACTATCCATGGCCCATCCTTAAGAACATTCGACATACCAGTTTCATCTTTAAATTTGAAGAAGAAAAAACCGTTCGCATTCATCATAGTTTTCTGTAAACCATATTTTTTCCAGTTCACACGCACAAAATAATCAACCACTGGGAAAGCCACACGATCTCCTAGAAAGTACCCATAAAGGGTGTTAGCCAGCTTATCTTGCATCGTACGGACAGACTCCCTTGGTAACACAATATCACAGCCCTCTTGTACTACGGAACTAGCCAAGGAACGAAAATTAATTTTCTTTACATTCTGAGCACTTACCGATTCAGCATATGACATGGGCTTAGGTATAGTTTCATTAACCTGAAGAGGTCCTTGTGTTTTGCTATCTCCTGCCAAACCCGTCTCCACATCCCCACATTCCGATAAAGAAACCGGAGATGTGATCTTGGTCAATTCGTCTATGACATTAAACTTTTTCGACTCCTGCTGAGGTACTTGTATCGATCCCCTCCTTGGTAGAACCGGATTACCATCAATGTTGACAACACGACTGGCAAGCCCTTTATACGGTAATGGCGGCTTACCACGATCTCCCAGAACAGAATTATCAGGTTTAGAATGATCATCCATAATGAAAATATCACCTCTCTCCAAACACCAGCAAACAAGAAAACCATGCACCGAAAACACCAGCCGAAACCAGATCCTCAACAAAAAAGCAATCCGTAAGAAAATAATAACAACCCTAATTCTAGCAAAACCCTATTCCATGCATCATTCGAATCATATAGTAGACCTGGATAATCAGAAACCTAATGAGTAGGATCGACAATCCAAACAAACTATATAAGACGAAAAGAAAACACAAAACAAGGAGGCGAATGAACAAGAAGAAACGAAAAAAAACCCTAGATTAAAATCGATCAAGCTTGCTAACGAGTTCGTTATAGAGATTAATAAATCAATCCCTAATCACAGACTGTTATACAAGAAATCACGAAGAAGATCTGAGGATTTCATGAAAAACAAATCGCCTAGCTAGAGAGAGAGCATTAGGGTTTTCACAGTTCTTTTACATGTTTGATTGTTAGTAAATGATTGCGTGTTTACGTGTCATGTATGTATGTTACTTGAATATTACAAGTTTGATTATTAGTAAATGATTGCATGTTTACGTGTCATGTGTTTGAGATTATGGTATGTACGTATAAGTCGCGTCGCACCAAAACACTTGGGCCGCACACCCTTGTTCCATGTTCTATCTTGGCCCAAAACCCCTTTTTGGATCCTGAATGCGCAGCCCAAAAAAAAAGAACCACACAGCGCAAAGCCCAAGGTTTGGCCGGTTCTTTTGGATAATCACACACACACTTCATTCTATTATCATTTCAATCCCAAACTAATTCGGCCCACCCTCTTGAGTTGATTGTACCTGGTCCAGTATCTTAGCAGACCCCAAACGAGAAATAAAACAAAAACACAATTCAAGTGGGTTCGGCCCACTATACATGCGCACATATCCTTAGTCCGATTTATGTTGGCTTTGGCCCATGTTCATATCTGGCCCGCAATACGTGAGCCTGCTTATTTATAAAGCTATGAGATAGGATTACGTATAACTTGAGAAGTTAACAAAACAAAACCCTACCCATCTCTCAAGATTACGAACGGCTGTAGCAGACCCCCCCTCGAACAATTAGTTCTTCCAGTATTCGGTTAGTATAATTGCTTTATAATAAATCTGATATTGCTTGGCTATTCTTGTTTACGTCCAAGTATGGCTGATGTGTATCATAATTGATGAGTTATTGAAACCAACTAGTATGCTTAATGTTAAATGATGGTTATGATGTTTCTTGGATATGTGTTATTTATTGATCAAGATATGATTGAGGATCTAGGGTTGTACGTGTTAAAATTGAATATTCTAGGGTTTGTATGTGTTATTTATTACTCGATGAATTAAATGCTTAAATGTAGAGTTTTGTTGTGTAAGTTGTTGTGAACCGGCTTGGGGACGCGAGGAGGGTAACTTGGGTTGGTTATTATGAAACAGGTATGGGTTATGTTATATCGAGCATGTTAGGTGATTATCGTATAGCTGAAACCCTTGAGTTATACGTATTTATGTTTCGCTTAAATGTTACGTAATGCATCTTAGGGTTCTAGTGGGTTAAAAATAAAAGTGTGCTGTTGGGTAAATTGGGTTATGATTAGGTGGGCTGTATACATGATCCACGAGTACTTGAATTGGGCCGCATGTGTTTTATTCAGTAGAGGGCCGCACATATTCTGGTTTGTGCTGGGCCGCATAAAGCAGAAATCAATCACTGATTTCAGGCCATGGGCCAGAAGCGGGTCGCACTTAGGTGTGGAAGCTGGGCCGCGTATGTCACACCCCGACCACGTAAAACATCAAATCATGGCGGAAACGTCGGGGAGTGTTGTAACAGAATTATTGTTTCACAACCATGGTAATTAAAGTTATGTTTTATTTATAAACAAAGGTGGAATACATTGTCTTTAAACAAAGGAAACAAGAGTTCATAACATTATTTAACTAATCTTGCTTCTTTTATGTCACTAAGGCCTGAGTCCACCCTAGTGTATCTTGATCAAACCTATGCAATAGCTCCTGAAACACATGTGAAAATAGGTACGTCAGCATAAAAATGCCTGTGAGATACATAGGTTTGTGAAAATAGGATTCATGACTTGAGTTTAAAAGAAATGTTTAATAAAAATTAGTCATGAATCTTGTTAAGTGTTTTCTTTTATAAATCATATGAAAAATCGATAAGAAATCAGATTATATAAAAGAAAGGTGTATGGTTAATAAAATAACCAAGTAAAATGAGTTGTATAAAATAAATTGTCAAAATGTTTATGTCAAAATGTAAATCATGTAATGTATAATCAATGTCAAATGTTTTATGTGTCAAATGTAAATCATGTAATGTGTATCCAAAATATCATGTATGGCATGTTAAATATATCAACTAAACCATAGGTAAAATGCACAAAAACAAGGTATTGAAGTAAAACTTAGTTTAAATCAAAGTTATGTTTTGTGGAAAATGCATGCTATACTGATATAAACATCTATGCGGTATTGTGAAAATGCATACATTCAAGCCTTGAGACTGTGGCGATAAACCCTTAAACAAATTAAAGGTTTATCTAAGTTATGTGTATCGAATTCGGTCATTCCTTCCATCCAAACATACCTAGGATGTCAGGAACGGGAGTTGTCAATTCCTATGGTACCACTACCTACTAACGAACGGCATGATCAATGTTAATGAATGTATTTTTGTCCCATTTAAGCAAACCAGATGTCATACCAAAATGTAAGCATGTGATGTAAACAAATGTACTAAGTATGCAACAATGGACATACATAGCATGTGATGTGAAAAAAATGTACTAAGTATGCAACAATGGACATACATACATAGCATGTGATGTGAAACAAATGTACCTTATGATGAACATACATAGCATGAAAAGGTAATGTAAAACAATGCACTAGGTATGCACTAAATGGACATACATAGCGTGAAATGTAATGTAAAACGATGTACTAGTATGCAACAAAGGACATACATAGCAAAAACACAATGAAATCATGTACTATAAGTGTACTGGTGAACATAACAAGCATATGATATGAAAACATGGAAAGCACGAAGTAACAAGTAGGCACATGTGTTTCACCCCAAAATGTTTGAAAACAGTAAAAGAGGGGACTATGTACTCACTTGAGATTGCTTAATAGTCTTTAGATAACCACCAAGCAATGCTAGAAGATCACAGAATCAAACGGCACCTAATATAGGTAACTATGTTAATAAACGGACCTAAATCGGAGGATCGGATAAAATATGGTTTCGTAAACCAAATGAGTATAAGAACTCATGTAATATGGTTTAACAAAGCCTACATTCTAAAATGGAACTTATCCTAAGTGCTTACGACCCATTACGACCCTTTTAGGTAGCTTATGCTACTTTAACGCGTTGTTCGCGTAAAACGCGTTCGGACCGCCTAATTAGTCCCATGATAAGTAAAATATGCCTTAACATGTCTAATATTGTTGCCAAATCAGTTTAGATATCAAAAATTATGTTACATATGCTTAAAATGAATTTTGACGAAAAAGGGTATTTTGGTAATTTTACCTAAGGCATATAAACTACCTATCATACAACTAACTAAACGAAGTGACCATAAGGTATAACATCGGAAGGTTATTCCCTATACAACTATGGTCACCTAATGGGTTTGGTCGGATCCTAATGATCGACCAAACGGGTCGGGTTCGAAAGTCTAAGCGGTTGTTTAGACCGCTTACCTTACGACCCTATATAAGCACTAAACCTAAAGTGACGAGCTAAACATGTTAAAACATGTTTTAGAAAACAGGTTTGGTATCAAAACAAACGGTTTTGATACCTAAAAATAGTTTGGTTACAAAATACGCAAGAATACGCATTTTGGCCGAAACTACGACTCGTTACTAAGCCTAGATAACGTGGTAATCAGTAGGTATAGTCACAAGAGACTAAAACCATCATGATTACGCTCATGTTATGAAGTTCAAACGAACTTCGTGTTGACCATAAACTGGTCAATGCAGAAAGTCAAACAAAGTTTGACTTTCATGCTAAAAACGTGTAAAAGAACGAAAGAGGACTTACAAAAGGTCCAAGAATTGAAGTTTGATCTGAATTTTCTCAGGTATGAAGTGTTTCCACTCCAACTTAGAGAAAAATCTGATCAAGGTGTGAGTTCAAGTGAAGTGGGGGTGGGCTATTTATAGTTTTTGCACAACTGTTAAGATCGTTCATCGTAATACAAGCTTCGATCACAACCGTACATGTGCACCCATGGTTTTGCAATACCATGGGCACTTTAAAATGGCCCCCAGAATGCTAAAATACCAGGTGCAAGTGCTGGAACAAGCTGGAACAGGCTGTAAACAGCTGGAAAATCAGTTTTGCAGGTCTGATGGCCTTACACGGCCCGCGTAAGGGAACATGCAGGGTCTACGCGTCCCGCCTGAAGTCTGCAGATTAGCAAACAGTTTCAAATGTTGCAGTTTCAGTCCCTGCATGTGTTTAAGCCTCATTTTGACACGTTTAAAGCCCGTTAAGCCATTTTCAAGGCTCTACAATGATGCCTAAGCGTTGTGTACATGAAACATGCTCAAAAATTTGTCGGATGTCGGTTCGTTTGGTCGTGCGATCGCGATATTCGGTTAATTACGACGAAACACGAACGAACGTGAAAAACGATCCAAATTACGCGACGAATGGATTTTTATCAAGCAAATCACTAAAAGATAATATTTTAATGATTACATAAATTTTTGGATGTCCGGATGTATTCAGAACGTAAGTTATGCGCGAAAATGCACTTTTTGACGCTTTTAGTCCCTGAATGAGCATAAAGTTTATTTTAGCACACCGAACCCCTCAAAGCCTATTTCTAAGCTATGTGAAGGATATTTAGGGTGTGTTTAACTTATGATCAAGTTCCAGAATGTTCGTTACAGTACGAATCGGCGTACTTTCGCAGTTTGTCGTATTTAGTCCCAGTAAGCGAATAAACTTGATTTTGCCATACCAAAGCCTTCAAAACTTATTTCTAAGTTATGTAAAGGTTATTTAAGGTATGTTAAGTATATAATGATGTTCTGGAGTATTTGTCGCGTTAAACTGATTACGTTTACGCACCAGTTTGCGTATAACTCTCCAGAAAGCGATATAGAGTTTGAAATTGAACGAAAGTCAAAACATGAAAAATGTCAAACATGAATAAACAAACATTGGGATCAAATAACGTTGTTCTATTGATAACTGAACTGTTTACAATGATTACAGACACAGGTGTCACAGTCTCCCCTACTTGTGGAAATTTCATCCCGAAATTTGTTTAGAGGAAACTCGTGAGAAATTATGTGGATATTTCGCCTTTATTTGATCTTCACGTTCCCAAGTAAATTCTGGTCCACGTTTAGATTCCCAACGAACTTTAACCATTGGAATGCGCTTACGTTTAAGCCACTTGACTTCACGTTCCATGATTTCCACAGGCTTCTCAACAAAATGCATCGTGTTATCCACACGAATTTCATCGAGTGGTATGTGGAGGTTCTCATCAGTTAAACACTTCTTGAGATTGGACACGTGAAAAGTTGGATGATCTTGAATGGTCCAACGTATCTAGGTGCAAGTTTTCCTGTCTTTCCAAATCTGATCACACCTTTCCAAGGTGAGACCTTAAGTAATACGCGATCACCGACTTGAAATTCCAAGGGCTTGCATCGTCGGTCCGCGTAACTCTTTTGACGGCTTCGAGCTGTCTAAAGGTTATCACGAACTTTCTTAACCTTATCTGTTGTCTCTAGAATGAGGTCAGGTCCAGTAAGCTGAGCCTCACCGATCTCATTCTAGCAGACTGGTGAACGACATTTTCGACCATAGAGAGCTTTGAAAGGAGCCATGTTGATGCTGGAGTGATAACTGTTGTTGTAGGAGAATTCAATCAATGGAAGATGCGAATCCCAACTACCACCAAAATCGATCACACAAGCTCTAAGCATATCCTCCAAAGTCTGGATTGTTCTTTCGGTTTGGTCATCTGATTGTGGATGATAAGTTGTGCTCAAATTAAGTTGGGTCCCCATAGCAGATTGCATGGTTCTCCAAAAACGAGACGAGAATCGAGCATCTCTGTCAGAAATAATGTTCAAAGGAACACCATGTCTAGATACAATTTCATCCACATAGATTTTAGCAAGCTTGTCAGCAGATAGATCCTCACGGATTGGCAAGAAATGTGCTGACTTGGTTAGACGATCAACAACTACCCAGATAGCGTCATGACCTCTCTTAGTGCGCGGAAGTTTGGTAATAAGATCCATGGCAATGTTTTCCCATTTCCAAACTGGAATCTCTGGTTGCTCCAATAAACCAGAAGGATGTTGATGTTCAGCCTTAACCTTAAGACAAGTAAGGCATTTTGACACGTATAAGGCAATGTCTTTCTTCATACCAGGCCACCAATACTGAGTACGAAGATCCTTATACATCTTGTCTAAGCCAGGATGAATAGAGTAACGTGACTTATGAGCTTCATCCATAAGCAAGGTGCAAAGATTATCTTGACTTGGGACCCACAAACGGTCCATGAAGTAATATGATCCATTGTCCTTCAGTTCAAGATCAGGCTTAATGTGATAGGGTAATTCTTTACCCATTAAGTCTTGTGAAACACAAGAACGTTGAGCCTGAGAAATGCGGGTTTGGATATTAGATTGAGCTTGAATATCAGATTGAATATGAACACCATGAAGCTTGACACGTTCTTTGCGACTCAAAGCATCAGCCATGACATTTGCCTTACCAGGAAGGTAGCGAATTTCGCAATCATAGTCGTTTAGAAGTTCAACCCAACGTCGTTGCCTCATATTGAGTTCTTTCTGATTAAAGATATGCTGAAGACTTTTGTGGTCAGTGAAAATCACACATTTTGTACCATACAAATAGTGTCTCTAGATTTTGAGAGCGAACACAACTGCACCTAACTCAAGATCATGAGTGGTGTAGTTCTTCTCATGTATCTTCAACTGCCTCGATGCATATGCTATAACTTTGTTCCTTTGCATTAGAACGCAGCCGAGACCCAAATTGGAGGCATCAAAATACACGACAAAATCATCATTGCCCACAGGCAAAGATAGAATAGGCACATCACAAAGCTTCTGCTTCAAGGTCTGAAACGCTTCTTCTTGTTTGGTTCCCCATTCAAAGGGTTTGTTCTTCTGAGTTAGAGCAGTTAAGGGAACTGCAATCTTGGAGAAGTTTTCGATGAAGCGGCGGTAATATCCCGCGAGACCAAGAAAAGAACGAACCTCAGTAGGAGTAGTAGGCGTATCCCAATCCTTAATCGCACTGGTTTTGGAGGGATCTACATGAATACCTTGTGCGTTGGCAATATGTCCCAAAAATTGAACTTCCTTAAGCCAAAATTCGCACTTGGAGAATTTGGTGAAAAGTTGTTCTTTCTTCAGGAGTTCCAGAGTATGACGAAGATGTTGCTCATGATCAGCTTGCGTCTTAGAATATATCAAAATGTCATCAATGAAAACGATGATGAACTTATCTAAATAAGGCTTACAAACCCTATTCATCAAGTCCATGAAAACAGCAGGAGCATTAGTCAATCCGAATGGCATAACTGTGAACTCATAATGCCCATATCGAGTGCGGAATGCAGTCATGGGAATATCTTCTTCATGCACATGAAGCTGATGATACCCAGAACGAAGATCAATCTTCGAAAAATAAGAAGCACCCTGTAACTGATCAAAGAGATCATCAATGCGAGGTAGGGGATATTGATTCTTGATGGTAAGCTTGATAAGCTCACGGTAATCGATGCACATCCTGAAAGATCCATCCTTCTTCTTGACAAAAAGAACGGGAGCACCCCAAGGTGAAAAGCTAGGATGAATAAAACCTTTGTCAGAAAGCTCCTGAAGCTGCTTAGACAACTCTTGCATCTCTGACGGTGCAAGACGATATGGAGATCTGGTAATAGGATTTGCACCAGGTACAAGATCAATACGGAACTCGACTTGGCGTGTTGGGGGTAAACCGGGTAACTCTGCAGGAAATAGTTCAGGATAATCCCGAACAACAGGGCTATCCTGAATAGACTTACCTTTGCCTTTATCTGCTACAACATGTGCCAAGAAGGCCACATAGTTCTTTCGCAGATACTTTTTTTTTTGGGTAAAGGGTTACCCCGGTGATTTTATATATTCACAAACTAACAAAACAAGTAGTAAGGTAACATCCTTACTAGTTCAAACATGGGACATACCCCCATGAAAGTAAAACAAAAAACAACTAATAGTAAACCAAAGCATCCACTAGACAAATTATCTAGACTAACAGGACGTCAGAGCTATACGAAACTCATCCATTATCCATTACTAAATCAGCTCCATGAATATCGCACTTCTCCAGTAACTCCTGAACTCTCGCAGTGTTCTTGAATCTGAGTCCCATCAATTTATATCTGACACTTTCTAAGACAGCCTTACATGAGGTATCCAGTGGTCTAGCGTGGTTCCTGAACAACCGATTATTCCTTTCCTGCCAAATAGTGTAAGCCAGCGCCGCAACTAACAATCTACAAACCATATTTTTTGCTGATTTTGAATGTGAATGAATACCAAGCCAGTCAAGAATAGCACTCCACTTTGAATCCACTTTCTCCATACCAGCTTTAGAATGAACCATTTCCCAAACTTGCGTGGAAAGCTTGCACTCAAAAAATAAATGGTCATGCGAGTCAACATTCTCATAACACAACAGGCAACACATCAAGTTCATGTTGTTACACCGTGTATGATTGTAAGATTTTGTCTTGAGTTAATAACTTACGTCGCACAATAAGCCACATCAGAAATGCATGTCGAGGTATACATTGAGAAAACCAAATAATTGTAGCCCAATCCACCTCCTGCTCCCTTGTACGAACGGAATCCCAAACTCCAGTAGAAGAGTGCTCGGCCACATTATCCCCATCTTTCCAGAGAAGACGATCTTTAGCAGTTAAATCCCGTTGCATGTGATCAAGCTGAATAAGAACTGGAAACATATCTCTCCAAGCAACCGGCCAAAGCCAAGAACCATTAGAAGACATATCCGCAACTGTGGCATTGAGGGAGAATCCCTCTCGAGTTATGACTCTCGGAGACAAGAATGTACATAATGGACCAATACTACTCCATGTGTCAAACCAAGCTGATGTATTTCTGCAATCTCCAAGCATAGACCAAACATGTTGACGAATCAAGGGCCGAAGCTGAACCATCTTCCTCCAGCTCCAACAACAACTAGTCGGAACCTTGTGATCCCAAAAATTCCGACCTTTTAATCGATAAGAGTGGAACCAAGCAACCCATAAAGATTGACGATTACTTAGAATACTCCAAATATGCGAAACCATAAGAGCTTTATTAAAATCTGCTATCCGACGAATACCCAAACCCCCTTAACACTTCGGCACACAAACAGATTTCCAAGAAACTTTCGCCCTACCTCGCTTAGAAGAAGATTGAGCCCACAGAAAATTCCGCATTTTAGCTTCCAATTCCTTGACCACCCTAGCTGGTAAAATAAAAACCGAAGACCAGTACACATGAAGAGCTGAGAGAACCGAGATAATTAGTTGAAGTCTACCAGCGAACGACAACATTTTATTCTTCCAATTATCGATCCGACGATCAAGCTGTTCCACAAGAATGCTACAATCTTTGTATAACAACCTAGAAGAGATAAGAGGGACCCCCAAGTATCTGACAGGCAACGTACCCTCAACAAACGGCATAATATTCAAAATTTCTCTTTTAACATGATTCGGGACATTACAGAAAAACCCTGTACTCTTCTGAATACTAGGGACCAATTTACCTTTAAAGAGACAGAGGATCACCCTGCCTTAGACCCCTTTTACCTTTAAAGAAACCATGAATATTCCCATTTACGCAAACCGAATAAGAGACGGTAGACACACATAACATGATCCAGTCTACCATAATACCATTAAAACCAAAACCAAGCAACACAGTTTTAAGAAAACTCCACTCAACCGTATCATAAGCTTTTTGGATATCTACCTTAAAAGCACACCTCGGGGGGCCAAAATCACGATGGTAGTTATGCATTAATTCCTGTGTAAGAATAATGTTATCTGAAATTTTCCGACCAGGAACAAAAGCCGATTGGTTAATGCTAACAATCCCATTCAAAAAACCTTTCAGCCAATCCGCCAACACCTTACTGATACATTTAAAGATAACATTACAGCACGATATAGGACGATAATCAGTAATATACGTAGGAGACGACACCTTGGGAACCAGAGCAACTAATGTGTGATTAAGTTGCTGAAGAAGGTTACCCGTGTTAAAGAAATCAAGAATAGCCTTCGAAACGTCACTCCCTACTATTTGCCAAGTACTCTTGAAAAACGCAGCCGTATAACCATCTGGGCCAGGAGCTTTATCATTCCCAATCGAAAACATAGCTGATTTAATTTCCTCCAAGGTAACCGGCCGAACCATATGATTAGCACTATCCGGTTTCAACTTATTACAAAAAAGATCAGGTGAAGGAACCAAAGAAACTTGATCCTCACAACCTAGAAAATGCTCATATTGATTGACAAAAGCTTCCGCCACCTTGTCCCCCTCAAACAAGTTTCCACTAGAATCAGAAATGGCCTCAATACAATTAATGTGGTTCCTACATTTTAACGATGTGTGAAAATATGATGTATTCGCATCACCTGTCACACCCCGAAATATCGGAGCGTTGGCGTGACTGGACTGGTATCTTCATTGCACAGCGGAAGCAAATAAGCTAAGACTTTTAGTATGTGAACGCCCACTAAGTACTCGAGTCTCCAATGGTTCTCCTATTCCAACCGTGCCTTGTCTTAGAAATGCAACCTGAGAAAGAAACATGCGAAAAATCGACATAAAGTTGAGCAAGCTCATAGTTTGTTTGTAAAAGATTTGAAATAAATCTTTTTGAATAACTGGTTTTTGATGTTTTGTTGAGAAAATGTATTTAAAATCATTTTCTTATCGAGTTACTTGAAACTCTGAATGAAAACATAGTTTGTGTCACGTATAAATCAAGTTTTCATGTATAATTCAAGTATTCATGTGTACACCAAGTACTTTATGTATAATTCTAATCTTCTCGAGTACCCCACGTACTTCAAGTATAATTCTAATTTTCTTGAGTACCTCACGTACTTCAAGTATAATTCTAACTTTCTTGAGTACCCCACGTACTTCAAGTATAATTCTAATCTTCTTGAGTACCCCACGTACTTCAAGTATAATTCTAATCTTCTTGAGTACCCCACGTACTTCAAGTATAATTCTAATTTTCTTGAGTACCCCACGCACTTCAAGTATAATTCTAATCTTCTTGAGTACCCCACGTACATCAAGTATAATTCTAATTTTCTTGAGTACCCCACGTACTTCAAGTATAAATCAAGTTTTAGTATGGTATGAATTTCATGTAATTAAAGTATTCCTGTAAATATCAGGATTGTTAATGGGTTGCAAGGCCATTAACATGTGACACGACATAGGAAGTCACCAAACCTAAGGCATTTAATTGGTATATTCTGAGACACAAAAGCACTACTCGATTCTCGCCCTCACCGAGAGTGTGGCTGCCAGGCACCCGTTAGATCTAACCTTTTGTTCTGCGGTCTAGGTATATTGTTGATTAATGGTGCTTCTGTACCCTATTCGTGACACTATTTCTCATAACGCATCCTACTTGGTTCTCGTCCTCACCAAGTGCGTTTCTTGTTATCATTTCTTATAACGCATCCTACTTGGTTCTCGTCCTCACCAAGTGCGTTTCTTGTTATCATTTCTTATAACGCATCCTACTTGGTTCTCGTCCTCACCAAGTGCGTTTCTTATTATCTTATATTTTCATACCATAACTCGTATTTTTAAACTCTTGTATTTGTAGTTTCTCGTAGTTTAGAAAACTAGAACTCATGTGTGTATGCATATTTCGAAAAATACGCTTGTTTGGAAAACCGGTATAAAACATAAGCTTTTCGTAAACCATTTGTGTTCTTTGTAACATCGTTTAGAAATATATAATTCTTGCATGCTTTGCAAAAAGTGCATGTCTTTCCACCCCGAAAACATTTATAAAAATGTAAAAACCATAAAAGGTGGGGTTATGAACTCACCTGAATATTCCTGTGCAAAGCTAGCTAATTACGATTTCGTGATGTCGTTTTCCAAGACTTGACTTGCTAGCATGCATTCTACAATATTCCTAACACGGAATATCTAATAAATTTCTAAATAACGCAGTAACTAACTACGTGTAATCGAGCTCTACCGAATCGTTGACCGAACGATATGACGGTAAATTGTCACTTAAAAGAAGCGAAGAAGTTATACTTGTTAGCTCGTTTTAAGAAGTCGTATGTTGATATAAAGGAATATTCGTATGAAAGTAATATATAATAAACTTGTATTATATATATTGCGTCTTGTATATTTTTGCCAAAATATATGTATATGTCGTTTCGGCGTTCGTAATAAATATAAAATATTATATTTATTTTGCGATAGTATTATCGAGTAGTTCGAAGTTTGAAATAAATATATAAAATATATTTATTTTATAAAGAATTGTCGTTTTCGTAGGTTTGTAAAGTGTCATCGAAAGTGATAATCACATTTATATTAGTTTCTCATAAAAGTCGTTTTTCAATAAAACATGTTTTGCTTTTACCTGTTTCTCGAAAAACGAGCAGAGTTTCCTCTGTTTTTGGACGCCCCTGACAACACCAGTTGTCGTTATTTATCAAGATTCAACAATATTCAATCAAGATTCAACTATATGTAATTTTGTCAAATATATAAATCAAATGTAAATTATAGTTAAATCGGTTCGAGCTCGTTATCACTATAAAATAACGAAATAATTCACGCCGTAAAATCTTTACCAAATCTTCACGTGTCGATATGCCGATCATGCTGACCGAGTTGACCGAGTCAACTGAGTTGACTCGGGTTGACTGAGTTGACCGGGTTGACTCACTGGGTTGATCTGAGTTGATTAATGAGTCAACCAAGTTGCACCGAGTCGACCCGTTTCGCGAACCCGAACCTCCGCTGACTCGAAACGATCCGTTGACTGAGTTGACTCGGTCCGACCGAGTCGACCCGAACCGCTTCATATTCTGACCTGAACCAAGCTGACCCGTGACTAAAATCCGAACCAAGATCTGTTGGACCTCCTACGCGACTGAACCGACGTCTTGAACCGAGACCCGTAACCGAATCTGAGCACTCGAACCAAATCTGAACATGAACGAAGCTCTGGCGGCCACCACCGCCGTCCGGTGTCTCCACTGTCAGTCAATAACCGAAACCCACCACAATCATCATTAACTTTCATCCGACAGAAAAGAAACTAAAGGAAACTTACGGGAGCTTGTCGTCGGTCGTTGTAACCACCGTCATCCTCGATCATCACCGCCACCACTATTACCGGTGGTGAGACCCGTCAGTCCGAAGCACAGACCGCCGGAAAAACGGCGTCATTCGTCGGATAAAGACAAGATCCGCCGGTCCAAGACAGGGACCGCTGGACCAAGTCTCCGACCTCCGGTCCGCCCTCTCTGCCATGCCTCTCTCCTCGCCGTCTTCCTCTCTCCGTCGACTGACCGCCGCTCACCACCACCCGATGTTGGTGGTGGTGGTTCGTTGCTGATCGAAGTAAAAGGGGGGGGTGTTCGGGTGTGTGGCTCACCGGAGAAGAAAGGGGACGCCGGAGCACCGCCATACCCGGCTCCGGTTGCTGCAATATCGAGTGAGGGAGATGAGAGTATTGGGTTTGATTTGTTGAATGAAATCGAGAGAGGTGAAGGCAGGCTTGGTGTCTGCATTTTCTTTTGTGTGTGTGTGTTCAATTTTTGGTCTGCCCAAAAACAAGGGAGTAGGAGGTATTTATGGTGGAATGTGTAGGTATTGTCCAAAGTGATTCATTTTTGTTCTATGAATAAAGATCTAAAAAGATCTCATATGTTTCAAATATTTGAGACAAAATCTCTTGCACAGATTTTATATAGATTTATAGAGATTTTGTGAGATTTTCAAATCTTGTATGGATTTTATAAAGATCTTGTAGTGCTTTTACTAGATTTAATATATTATGAGCAGGTTTAAGCTTGTGTGTTTTGGGCTTGGGCCCAGGGCCCACAAGCCCATCTTATGTGTAAGCGGCCCGTAATTCCTGTGGGACCCGATATCGCGACCTAACTCCATAAGTATAAATCATCCATATTTGTCGGCGTTGTCAGTATTTTGTACGGTTTCAGTCTGTTGTCGCGTATTATTCAGCAGCTTTTCTGTAAATCACCACACGCGTACTGTATAGCTGAACAAACGTTCCTGGGCACTCCAAGGGCCTGGTTAAGTTAATTAGTGTCGTAAACATTATTTATTATCGCGTAATCACCTATTAATCACGTAATTAAGGGCGTAAATTACCGGTTGTCACATCACCAGCATGAAGCCATTCTACTTTAGACTTCTATTTTAGGAATCTTTCCTCATCAAGCTACGCCTCCTGAAAATCACGAAGCACAGAGGCTTCTTGAGAGCGTAAAAAATCATTCATCGGGTCACTATCAATGTCTCGCTGAATAGCCTCAAGTTTTCCTCTCAGATTCACAACCTTATCATGTAAGTTCCCTTGCTGAAATAAGAGAGCACGAAGAGAAGACTTCATTAGAGTAAGTTTCTTAACAAAACGGAACTGGTGAACTCCGCTAACATTAACATCCCACTTTGAACTAACAATATCCAAAAACCCTGGCTTATGCACTAAGAAATTAGCAAACTTGAAAGGCCTCGGTTTAGATTTCTCAGCCGAAAACAATTTCAAAACACACGGACAATGATCCGAAACTCCATAAGGTCTAAACACAGCAACCGACTGAGGAAACGAACTAACAAAAGGAGTATAGCCCATAACTCCATCAATCTTCTTTAATAACCCGACACCCTTTTTGGGTTTTTGGCTCCAAGTGTAGTGAAGACCCGTTCGATTAATATCAAAAACCTCAATATCCTCCACACAATCCTTAAATTCACGCATACCAGGAGAAAAAGATGAACTACCAATCGATCGATCTTCAAGATTAAGAGCAGAGTTGAAATCTCCTATAATAACCCAAGGTTTATCATGAGCTAGGCCATTATGCATACGTAGATTCTGCCATAGATCCCTACGATCAACATAATAATTCGCAGCATATACCAAAGAACAAAAGAACATACTCTTGTTAGCTTTACAAATAACCTGGACATGTAAAATTTGAGCCGTCTGAGCAATAACCATAACATCCACTTCCACCGGATTCCATCCCAAGATAATACGAGCGCCTTTATTACAACAACCCCCATTAGAGGTCCAATCCCATCTCCTGAACACAGCGTTACAAACTTTACGAAGATTATCCATATCCACATGAGACTCTAGGATTGCATACAAACTGAGCTTACTATTTTTAACAACCTGACGAACCTCATTTTGTTTTGGAGGCCGGTTCAAACCCCGTATATTCCAAACAGCCAAACTAATCATTTAAACACCTTAGGAGAAGGAGTGCTTGCCCCTTTTTTATGAACATCATGGCCTGAGTCTACTTTTAGAAATTCGTTCGTTTCATTATATACTTCCACCACCTCCTCATCATCAGAATTCTCGGTCCCACCTTCCATCTCCTGACCAGACTTACTAGATTCCCCAACATCATCTCTTAAGACATCAAAAGGATTGCTAGACACCAGAGTAGTCGGCTTAACAACTTTCTTGATATCTCCATCCGTCTTATTGCCTATTGGCCTGTACTCAAACTTTGGTTTCTGTTTATTGACTGGAAACCCAGCTCTTTTTGCAGTCTTTTTATCATCAACTATCGTAAACCCATCATCATCAACCATATTCTTTCCCTGTCCATGATTTTTAGCTACCTCCTTTTGTTTCTTCCCATTATTTCCCATATTTCCCTGCTTCAGATTAGTCCTTACTTGTTTCGGACACCCTTCATCAAAATGACCAAACACATGACATTGACTACATCTATGCGGACTCCACTCATACTCGACATACAACTTTTCTTTAACGAAACCATCTCCATTAAGATCTGGGACAGCAATGACTAACTCCTCTTTAAAATCATTTTCGGCAGAGATCTCAATAAGTGCACGAGCATAACTACTCCTCCCCCAAGCATCCATATTGTAGTAAACGAATCCAGCATTTTTGGTTCTCCAATCGCAGTCGCTATAAGACTTAACCCATCTTCCGTGTAAGCAGCAATTGGGACGTCATGGATCTTTACCCAGAGTTGTAAGTGTTTTACTTCCTTTTTCTCAAGCTTAGTAGATGCCGACCAAATATTTAAAAATAATGGTTGTGACCGAATAATCCACGGGCCAGCTTTAAGAGCATTCATCATTCCAGATTGATCCGCGAATTTGAAAAAGAAAAATCCATTAGCATTCATCATGGATTTCTGCAAGCCAAATTTCTTCCAATTGTTTCGAACGAAATACTCTACTACCAGGTAGGCCATACGATCACCCAAAAAATATCCATATAAAGTATTGGCAAGCTTATCCTGAACAGCCCTAACCGAATCCCGGGGAAGAACCACATCACATCCATCTTGTTTCTCAACACTAGCAAGGTTATGAAAGTTTACCTTTTTAGAGTTTTTATTCAAGATTGATTCAGCATAGGAAAAGGGTTTCTGAATCCCCACATTAACCTGATTATCTTCCGTCTCACCTCCTCCTGCATGAATATTCTCAGATGCCATAGTCGCCGATTGCACATCTTCTAGATTGACTGGAACTGTTACTTTCAGCAACTCATCTATCACATTAATACGGTTACCCTCCGCCTTCTCGTTCACTACCGTTCCTCTACGTGGCACAAATGTTTTGCCATCAATATCAACAACCCTGTCCGCAAGACTCTTAAAAGACAAAGCAGGGTTTCGACGGCCATCATGCTAAAAATTCCCGGATTTATTACGATCATCCATACTAAGAAAGACAACTCTCTATAAACACCAAAATTCAGACTACCATGCACGAACAAACCAGTGAAACCAGAAACAAAACAACGAACAAACGAAAATAAGAAACCCTAAACTAGCTAACCCTAACCCATGTATCTTTCGAAATCATATAGCGGAATTAGTAAGTCAAAATCTAACAAACCCACACCTCTATACAATCAGATCGACACAAGAACTAGGGCGGCGATTGGAAGCAAACAAAAACAGAAACCCTAGATTAAACTCTATCCCTTTGCTAACAAGTTCGAATTAGATGTATTGATAAATCAATAATCCAATAATCAGACTGTTATACAAAGATCAAAAAGCAAAATCGAAGGTTGCAAGATAAAAGGAAATCGCAATGCTAGAGAGAGAATTAGGGTTATTGTCACACCCCGACCACGTGGAACAACCAAACGTGGCGGAAACGTCGGGGAGTGTTGTAACAGAATTAATTGTTTCAAATCCATGGCAATTGAAGTTTTGTTTTATTAATCAAACATGAGAGTTTACATTGTTTTAAACAAGAAACAAAGAGTACATAACATAAATTAACTAGTTCTTGTCTCGTTTTAAGTCACTAAGGCACAGGTCCGCCTAAGTATGTCTTGATAAGTCCTATGCATCATCTCCTGAAAACACATGTGAAAATAGGTACGTCAGCATAAAAATGCCTGTGAGATACATAGGTTTTGTGAAAACAGAATTCATGACTTATGTTTGAGAAAATGTTTAGTCATGAACCTTGTAATTTGCTTTGTCTTGTAAATCATTTGAAAAACGATAAGATCAGATGATATGTATAAATAAGAGAATAATGTATGGTTAAATGAATAACCATGTAAAATGAGTTTGTATAAGATAAGTTGTTTGTAAATCAATGTCTTGTGAAAAGTATGTTGTTTGTATAAAATGTTATATGTCTCAAATTGAAATGATTCGAATAACGCTACAATATGTGATACCATACAAACACATATATATAGGAAGTACCAGTGGCGTATCCACCGTGCTTGTATCATATTACATACGCCTCGTTACTTAAATCACTTACTCAAACCAAACCACCAAAGTAAATGTTTAACAATTGTAGAAATGTTTATGTATAGTCAAATGTCTATTGTCAAATGTAAATCATGTCAACAGATACAACTGGTTCACACGGTTCAATAGTTACAAACGGTTCATATAATCAAAGGGTTACGACGGTTCACATAGTCAAATGGTTACAACGGTTCAAAAAGTAGTATAATGTGTTCATATGCTGGATGAGCATATGCAACAGAAATGAAATGTAAAACTATGTATTAAGTATGCACGTAATGGACATACATAGCATAAGTGTGATGTAAAACAATGTACGAAGTATGCACACAATGGACATACATAGCATGAAATGTAATGTAAAGTGATGTACTAAGTATGCACACAATGGGCGTACATAGCATGAAATGTATTGTAAAATGATGTACTAAGTATGCACACAATGGGCGTACATAGCATGAAATGTATTGTAAAGTGATGTACTAAGTATGCACACAATGGGCATACATAGCATGAAATGTAATGTAAAAAAATGTACTAAGTACGCACATAATGGGCATACATAGCATGAAATGTAATGTAATCATGTACTATAAATGTACTAATGAACATAGGAAGTATATGATGTGAAAACAGGAAAGCATGAAAGTAACAAGTAGGCACATGTGTTCCATCCCAAAATGTTTGGAAAACAGTAAAAGAGGGGTCTATGTACTCACTTGAGATTGCTCAGAAGTCCTAAGATAGCCACCAAGCAATGCTAGAGATCACGGAATCAAACGGCACCTAATATAGGTAACTATGTTAATAAACCGGACCTATATCGGAGGACCGGATAGAATGAGGGTTCGTAAACCAAACGAGTATGGTGACTCGTGTAATATGGTTTAACAAAGCCCACATACTAAAACGAAACCTAACCTAAGTGCTTGTGACCCATTACGACCCGTTTAGGTAGCTTATGCTACTTTAACGCGTCGTTCGCGTGAAACGCGTTCGGACCGCCTAACTAGTCCTATGACAAGTAGAATATGCCTTAGCATGCCTAATATTGTTGCCAAATCAGTTTAGATGTCAAAATTTATGTCACATATGTTTATAATGAGTTTTGGCATCAAAGGGGTATTTTGGTAATTTACCTAAGGCATATAAACTACCTATCATACAACTACTTAAACGAAGCGACCATAAGGTATAACCTCGGAAGGTTATTCCCTATATACTATGGTCACCTAATGTGTTTGGTCGGATCCTAATGATCGACCAAATGGGTCGGGTTTGAAGGTATAAGCGATTTATCAGATCGCTTACCCTTACGACCCTAGACAACGTGGTAATCAGTAGGCATAGTCACAAGGGACTATAACCATCGTGATTACAATCACGTTGCGAAGTTCAAACGAACTTCGCATTGACCATAAACTGGTCAACGCAGAAAGTCAAACAAAGTTTGACTTTCGGACTCGAAAAGCAATAAAAGAATGAAGGAATACTTACGAAGGGTCCCCGAATGCTAATCTAGATCAAAATAGCTCAGGTATGAAACAAAGTTTTCAACTTAGAGCACATTAGATCAGATTCTTGTGAGTTTGAAGCAAATGGGGGTGGGGTATTGATAGTATTTCCCGAACCGTTAAGATCGTTTCTTGAATAACGTGATCGAATCTCGTGCGTACACTTGTTGGAATGTTGTGGTTACTAAAAATGGCCCCTAATGAGCTGAAAGGGCAAGTGTGGGTTTGTGGTTGTGAGTTAAACAACTGTGATCTGCTGACTAATCGATCTTATCTGATCTGGTTAGGCAGTCGCGTAGCGCGACGATAAGAGCCTTAGGGGCTTGCGCTACGCCACCATTCACCTGATTCAGAAATGTTTCAAAAATGGCAGAAATGGTCCCTGCAGCCCGTTTAAGCTATTTTCGATGTGTTTGAACCCCGTTAACCTCATTTCAAGGCTCTAAAATGAAGTTAAAGTATAGGGAACTCAAAAAATGCTCAAAAATATCTCAGATGTCGGTTCGTTTGGCCGTACGATCGCGATGTTCGCTTAATTACGACGGAATGCGCATAAGCGCGAAAAACGATCCAAATGACGCGACGAATGGATTTTTCTTATGCTAAAAACTAAAATAAAATATTTTAGTGCTTACATAAATTTTGGATGCCCGGAGGTATTCAGAACGTAAGTTATGCGCGAAAGTGCAAACTTGTGCACTTTTTGACGCTTTTAGTCCCTGAATGACCCACAAGTTTATTTTAGCATACCGAACACCTCAAAGTCTATTTCTAAGCTATGTAAAGGATATTTATGGTATGTTTAACTTATGTTCATGTTCCGGAATGTTCATTACAGTTCAAATTGGCATACTTTCGCAGTTTGTCAAGTTTAGTCCATGTATGCGAATTAACTTGTTTTTGCCATACCAAAGCCTTCAAAACTTATTTCTAAGTTATGTAAATGTTATTTAAGGTATGTTAAGTATATGTCACTATTCCGGAGTGTTTGTTGCATTAAACTGGTTATATTTATGCATCAGCGCGCGTATAACCTTCCAGAAAGCGATTTAGAGCTTGAAATCGAACAAGAGTTGATATGTGCAAAAGATACACATATTTATACAAGTCCAAAGTATGAAATACAATATTTCATTGGTTTGGTATTTGTTTGATGGTCGCAGTGACACATGTGTCACAGTTATCCCGATGTGCTGTTTGTTTTCTGAGCTTGAAAACAAGACATGAGCTTGAGGCTACTAACAGGTTTCTCACCACGAACCTATAGGATCTCACTTGTCGAAAGCGGCACACGAACAATCTTCTCGAAACAAACTACCTCTGCGTGATGCTTGGCTAACCAATCCATACCCACTATAACGTCGAAACTCCCAAGTTGCATCGGTGTGAGGTCGATGGGAAAAAGATGGTTGTTAAGGTTCAACTGGCAGTTACGAAGAATAGAGTCGAGAACAATGGGCTCACCACTAGCAACTTCTACTGTCAAAGGCTTTCCTAGTTTCGTTCTAGACATGCGAAGCAATGGCTCAAAAGACAATGACACAAAACTCTTATCGGCACCCGAATAAAAAAGAACAGATGCAGACTGATTGTTAACAAAGAACGTACCGTTGACCACCTCGTTGTCTGCTTGCGCCTCCTAAGCATTCATGTTAAAGACTCGCCCACGAGCCTGAGCTTGGTTTGCATTCACCAACCTTGGACACTGATTACGTTAGTGGGTCAGATCCCCACAGTTATAGCACGAACCAGGAGGGAAATGAGGTCATGCAGCTTGTGCTTACTGTTGAGCAGGTGGTTGAGCAACCTGCTGAGCTGGGTTACGAGCTGCCTGATTCTGAGCAAAGCGACAAACATTAGTAAGATGACCCGACTTCCCACAGTTGGTACATTCCCCGCATACCGTTTTTTAGCTGGTGGTTGTGCAGGCTGATTGGGAGCTGCCTGGTTAACTTGGGCAGTGACAGCGAAATTTTGGGAAGCCTTGCGCTTCCTAGATCCCTTCGAAGAACCAGAATCCTTTCCCTTCTTGTTCTTACCCTTCTTGCTCTCACCCTTGTCAGACAACTGTTTCTTACCTTTATCGCCCTTCCTATGCTGCTTACCTTTTCGGACCTGCGACTCAGTCAATGTCGCAGCTAACTCGATTGCCTGACGAACTATGGTAGGGTTACTACCAGTGACGATGTCTTGTACAGAGTGGGGAAACCATGGTAGGGCATAGCAAACTCAACTCTTGAGTGGGGAAACCATGGTAGGGCATAGCAATATACCTCTCGATAGCCTTCTTGAGTGGGGAAACCATGGTAGGGCATAGCAAACTCAACTCTTCATACCTGTCAGTGTAAGCCCGGTGCTCACCACTATCCTGTTTCAAATCATCAAACTCCCTTTCTAAAGCTCTCAATTCATGACGAGGACAAAACTCCCTCATCATAAGAGCCCTGAGTTCAGCCCAAGTTTGTGCTAATGCAACCTCAGCACCACGGTCTCTCATAACCCCGTTCCACCATGTAAGACCCCTCTTCTGAAATACACTTGAAGCAAACTCGACTTTGCGATTCTCAGGACACTGAACGTGACAAAACGTACTCTCAATGCTCTTGAACCATTGAAGGAGCCCAGTTGCCCCTTCAGAACCACTGAACTTGAGTGGTTTAGCCGAATTCAAACTCTTGAAATTGCATGAAGCATTCTGGTTATTGTTGGCTTGGTTCACTTGAGCAATAATGTCTGGGAGTACAGCAGCCATATGCTGTGCCATAATATGTGCCATTTCAGCATTAGGTAGCGGATTTTCACGTCGAGGAGGCATTCTAAAAGAGGAAACATGAGAGGAAACGAGTGAGATTATTAGATGAAAAGAATGAGATGAAACAAAAATCGACAAAAGTAAAGATGGTGGTCATTTGTTTGTTACCACAAAGCAAACAAACGACACACAGTGACTAATCAAAGTAAATGGGTCAAAAATAATGTATCGCGAAGACATGCTCGCCTATAAGTGAACACTCACCCCAAGAGTTCCCAGGTAAGAGTGACTGGTCCGATTATGTGGATTTGTACGAACACTCTAGCCTTAGACAGAAAACCCAGGGTACAGGCATTCACCCTTCCAGTGTGCACGTGTTCACACTATTTAGAACCCAAAACTTTGACGAGATTTTGAAAACTTGGAAGGCACAAGGCCAAAAGAATCATTCAAAAACGGATGATTAAATTTTCAAAATCATTATGAAAAATCGAAGGGTTCAAAACCTTGTAATAAATCATTTAAAAAAGATGATTGATTTTCCAAAAATCGTTTTAGAAAATTGGGTTCTTGTTTTGGTAATCACCTAAGGATAGGTGAAGTGCATGTTTTAAGATCTAAACACAAGACAACTTGTGTTAGGGTCCTAGAAAGGTTATAGTCTAGGTCAAAGCATTACTAATAACCTAATTTCCCTATAACCATTGGCTCTGATACCAACTCTTCTGTCAAACCCCGACCACGTAAAACATCAAATCGTGGCGGAAACGTCGGGGATTGTTGTAACAGAATTATTGTTTCACAACCATGGTAATTAAAGTTATGTTTTATTTATAAACAAAGGTGGAATACATTGTCTTTAAACAAAGGAAACAAGAGTTCATAACATTATTTAACTAATCTTGCTTCTTTTATGTCACTAAGGTCCGAGTCCACCCTAGTGTATCTTGATCAAACCTATGCAATAGCTCCTAAAACACATGTGAAAATATGTACGTCAGCATAAAAATGCCTGTGAGATACATAGGTTTGTGAAAATAGGATTCATGACTTGAGTTTAAAAGAAATGTTTAAAAAAAATTAGTCATGAATCTTGTTAAGTGTTTTCTTTTATAAATCATATGAAAACTCGATAAGAAATCAGATTATATAAAAGAAAGGTGTATGGTTAATAAAATAACCAAATAAAATGAGTTGTATAAAATAAATTGTCAAAATGTTTATGTCAAAATGTAAATCATGTAATGTATAATCAATGTCAAATGTTTTATGTGTCAAATGTAAATCATGTAATGTGTATCCAAAATATCATGTATGGCATGTGAAATATATCAACTAAACCATAGGTAAAATGCACAAAAACAAGGTATTGAAGTAAAACTTAGTTTAAATCAAAGTTATGTTTTGTGGAAAATGCATGCTATACTGATACAAACATCTATGCGGTATTGTGAAAATGCATACATTCAAGCCTTGAGACTGTGGCGATAAACCCTTAAACAAATTAAAGGTTTATCTAAGTTATGTGTATCGAATTCGGTCATTCCTTCCATCCAAACATACCTAGGATGTAAGGAACGGGAGTTGTCAATTCCTATGGTACCACTACCTACTAACGAACGGCGTGATCAATGTTAATGAATGTATTTTTGTCCCATTTAAGCAAACCAAATGGCTTACCAAAATGTAAGCATGTGATGTAAACAAATGTACTAAGTATGCAACAATGGACATACATAGCATGTGATGTGAAACAAATGTACTAAGTATGCAACAATGGACATACATAGCATGTGATGTGACACAAATGTACTAAGTATGATGAACATACATAGAATGAAAAGGTAATGTAAAACAATGCACTAGGTATGCACTAAATGGACATACATAGCGTGAAATGTAATGTAAAACGATGTACTAGTATGCAACAAAGGACATACATAGCAAAAACACAATGAAATCATGTACTATAAGTGTACTGGTGAACATAACAAGCATATGATATGAAAACATGGAAAGCACGAAAGTAACAAGTAGGCACATGTGTTTCACCCCAAAAAGTTTGAAAAACATTAAAAGAGGGGACTATGTACTCACTTGAGATTGCTTAATAGTCTTTAGATAACCACCAAGCAATGCTAGAAGATCACAGAATCAAACGGCACCTATTATAGGTAACTATGTTAATAAACGGACCTAAATCGAAGGATCTGATAAAATGTGGTTTCATAAACCAAATGAGTATAAGAACTCATGTAATAAGGTTTAACAAAGCCTACATTCTAAAACGGAACTTATCCCAAGTGCTTACGACCCATTACGACCCGTTTAGGTAGCTTATGCTACTTTAACGCGTTGTTCGCGTAAAACACGTTCGGACCGCCTAATTAGTCCTATGATAAGTTAAATATGCCTTAACATGTCTAATATTGTTGCCAAATCAGTTTAGATATAAAAAATTATGTTACATATGCTTAAAATGAATTTTGACGAAAAAAGGGTATTTTGGTAATTTTACCTAAGGCATATAAACTATCTATCATACAACTAACTAAACGAAGTGACCATAAGGTATAACCTCGGAAGGTTATTCCTTATACAACTATGGTCACCTAATGGGTTTGGTCGGATCCTAATGATCGACCAAATGGGTCGGGTTCGAAAGTCTAAGCGGTTGTTTAGACCGCTTACCTTACGACCCTATATAAGCACTAAACCTAAAGTGACGAGCTAAACATGTTAAAACATGTTTAACGAGTTTAGAAAGCAGGTTTGGTATCAAAACAAACGGTTTTGATACCTAAAGGTAGTTTGGTTACAAAATACGCAAGAATACACATTTTGGCTGAAACTACGACTCGTTACTAAGCCTAGATAACGTGGTAATCAGTAGGTATGAAGTTCAAACGAGAGACTAAAACCATCATGATTACGCTCATGTTATGAAGTTCAAACGAACTTCGTGTTGACCATAAACTGGTCAATGCAGAAAGTCAAACAAAGTTTGACTTTCACGCTAAAAACGCGTAAAAGAACGAAAGAGGACTTACAAAAGGTCCAAGAATGGAAGTTTGATCTGAATTTCCTCAGGTATGAAGTGTTTCCACTCCAACTTAGAGAAAAATCTGATCAAGGTGTGAGTTCAAGTGAAGTAGGGGTGGGCTATTTATGGTTTTTGCACAACCGTTAAGATCGTTCATCGTAATACCAGCTTCGATCACAACCATACATGTGCACCCATGGTTTTCCAATACCACGGGCACTTTAAAATGGCCCCTAGAATGCTAAAATACCAGGTGCAAGTGCTTGAACAAGCTGGAACAGGCTGTAAACAGCTGGAAAATCAGTTTTGCAGGTCTGATGGCCTTACACGGCCCGCGTAAGGGAACAGGAAGGGTCTACGCGGCCCGCCTGAAGTCTGCAGATTAGCAAACAGTTTCAAATGTTGCAGTTTCAGTCCCTGCATGTGTTTAAGCCTCATTTTGACACGTTTAAAGCCCGTTAAGCCATTTTCAAGGCTCTACAATGATGCCTAAGCATTGTGGACATGAAACATGCTAAAAAATATGTCGGATGTCGGTTCGTTTGGTCGTGCGATCGCGATATTCGGTTAATTACGACGAAACACGAACGAACGCGAAAAACGATCCAAATTACGCGACGAATGGATTTTTATCAAGCAAATCACTAAATCATAATATTTTAATGATTACATAAATTTTTGGATGTCCGGATGTATTCAGAACGTAAGTTATGCGCGAAAATACAAACTTGTGCACTTTTTGACGCTTTTAGTCCCTGAATGAGCATAAAGTTTATTTTAGCACACCGAACCCCTCAAAGCCTATTTCTAAGCTATGTGAAGGATATTTAGGGTGTTTTTAACTTATGATCAAGTTCCAGAATGTTCGTTACAGTACGAATCGGCGTACTTTTGCAGTTTGTCGTACATAGTCCCTGTAAGCGAATAAACTTGATTTTGCCATACCAAAGCCTTCAAAACTTATTTCTAAGTTATGTAAAGGTTATTTAAGGTATGTTAAGTATATAACGATGTTCCGGAGTATTTTTCGCGTTAAACTAATTACGTTTACGCACCAGTTTGAGTATAACTCTCCAGAAAGTGATATAAAGTTTGAAATTGAACGAAAGTCAAAACATGAAAAATTTCAAACATGAATAAACAAACATTGGGATCAAATAACATTGTTTTATTGATAACTGAACTATTTACAATGATTACAGACACAGGTGTCACAGCGTAATTAATGTGGGCCGAATCTGGCTGGGCTGATCTGGTTTAAGTACCCTATTAAGTAACTAGGAGAGGTTGGTGATGCATGATTCATAGGCGACTCAAACAGTAGTGTAATTATAAAACATGATTAAGCTTATGACATGCCAAACTAAGGTGTTAAGTGAAATTGTGAAGCTGGATTATAAACCAACACGTGTACTGAGTGACAAAAGTTATCATGGGAGTTTGTGCATCGTATGCAAGATGGTAACTAGGTGTTTGTGTGTATAAGAATCAAGTGCTAGCTATGTGCTGATTGTGAACTAAAAGGTGCCTAAATAACTGTCATGATTAGTATCATGTTACATGCTTTGCTGGTATGCTAATGGTGTAATGTGAGCATCGGGTGTGTAATCCAAATGTGTACAAAACTGATTATTGTTGGTAATCATGTTAGGATTTGTTGATCAACTGTGAATAACGTGACATAACATACCGAGCAGTCCAAGGTGAGTTCATTCTCTTGAGCATGCGTTCCGGTGGTTGGGACAGTCATTGGGTATCCCTGAGAGGGATGGGTTTTGGGTAAATCAATTGGGTATTTCTGAGAGGAATACGTCTTGTGGTAAATCTGGAATGTTGGATAATATCCTATCACCTTTAAAGTCCCTCCTTGTTGTTTGTTACCTGAGAGGTAACAGGGTATTAGTTGGTAGCGCTACTTAGGTTTGGCAACCTCACCCCGTACCGGAGAGGACGGGTGTGAACTAATGACCTAGTCATGACCAATGCTTTGATAGGAGGATTGGGGTAAAGGGCAAAATAAATCAGGAGCCGTCTTGTATCCGAGGTATTATCAACATTGAAATCAATGAATTGAACTAAACACTTGGTAACTAACGTTTTCGTAAAACTATGAACTCACCAGCGTTTTCTGATACACGTGTGTGCATGCTCGCAGGTTATAGATATGTGGAACGTGGGAACTTGCTGTCTGGGATGCTGGAGTGGTCATGGGTCGAAATACATGGAATCGCAAAACAAGTCTGATGGGTTTCATACATATGGTTTACGAAACATCTAACAAATGATTTATGCTTCCGCTGTATATGTTGAAATACGTTTAACGTTCTGTAATACTTTATGTTAATGAATGAAAGTTTTTATTTAAAATCTTGTTATGAGTTCAATGTGATTAGTGGCTAGATCCTGGTACGTCACACACCTCGCGGGGGTTTCCGCATGGGGTATTTTGGGGGTGTGACAGTTTGGTATCAGAGCCACTGGTTAGAGTGAACTTGGTTTTAAAAATGTTTTTATAAAACCAGACTATAACCGAACAGTTCTAAAAACGAGGATACGACCATGACACTCAGCTCCAGATTGCAAGGTTCATCTTTTTATCTGTGGTATACATTACATAAGTAGTACACATTTGTTTATGATGTGGCGTACGAACACACACACTCGTCACTATAGCATGATTACATGAATTGCTTGCTTACATTATGATGCGTTGATGGCATGTCATAGTCTTTAAATTCTTGTGATCTTATCGTTTTGACAACCTCCGTTTGACATCTGAGATTGAGGAACCATTTGACATGAGTTAGGAGGAACTGAGATGAGCATGCAAATCACAATATTATTGTGGGTGCACACATAATAATAATGTGGGGTGCATGCGAGTCCCAGTGAGCCTTAACAAGTGAAAAAGGGGTTCTGTTCCGTTATTAGATCAGTGAGAGACATAACAAACCTATAGGGGTCATAGCAGTGTTTGCCTTCTACTCGAACGTGATCTTTTCACTCCTCTCTGAATCCTTTCGAATCTCGATGCTATCGAGTATTACTTGAACACCCATCTGAACGCTTAGCGAACTGTGTAGAATGTTAGGTGCTAGTACGAACGTCCCTGAGTTGGATGTCGCAGCGTCGAATGATTGGTATAGACCTTTCTCACTTCTCTTAGTTTGCTGGAACTCAATGTAATGACGTCTTAGATCCCGAAGTGTGATCACTTCTGCAACACTCTAGCAACATACCGTGTATTACTCAATCAACTTGCTAGATCGATGGACAAGAGGATGAGCGTAGTACTTTACTGGTCCCAGTATTTGGACAACCCTGATTACCGGCAACGAACACCAGCGGATTGAATTCAATCGAATCCCTAACCCTAATCAGTGACTTATGGGAGTCAACTCTTACGAATCAATCGGGACATGAACAATGACAACTGACTATAGAGTGGAATGTGTAACTTCCCGCACAGTGAGTAGTGCCATAGCACGTGACATGGACTGTGAAAAGATGGACCCTGTTGGTGAAAGGTCACAGGACACCGTTACAAGCAGCGACATTAGAGACAACAGACACGGCGACATCAAGGTACCCATAATCGTAGTTTACAGTGTAAGGTGACTTCAACAAGGATTGACTGTTGTTAAGTCAAAATGTCAACAACCAAGGGAACAATGGCAGCATTGGAAAATCTTGGTAACCATAACAGCAACACTGGTAGTGGTGTTCGTGGAAGGGCATTTGGGATTGGCGTAGGCGACGCTAGGCATAAAAGCAACATGGTAGCTTGTATGGATAGCTAATCGCTTCGTCTCTGTTCTGCTTAACCCTGAAGCTTTTGGAAACCAACCCTGTTGTGAAACCGACTGATGGCAAGTCAATGGAAACCTCCTATGTTCGTTGGGATGCAAACTCGACCTTGTGGGGCAAGTGTTCGACATCTACCCTTGATAGTTTTGTTGTAGTAGTTAGAGGGATTGGTTATCCAGATAATGCGCAGATATACCTCGTGAGGAGAAACTTTTGAGTATCCCTCTCTTTAGTGGCGGATCGTCTTCTGTCCTAAAGCATCAGTGTGGTGTAAAGGTTAGTATCATTTCAGCAATGAAAGCCAGGAGCGTCTACGGAGGGACTACCCCGCTATGTTGGCAACCGTTACTAACGTTTGGACTAAGGAAAGAGGATCGAGGATCCACCAATTGTTCGTGATTCCTCTCAGCGTGTTACTCGAGGAACTTCCAGGTTTACCACCCCCCACAGCTGATTAGGTAAAAAAAAATCTCAGTTCGATCTCACGACCAGAGGCAGCCTTGATTACTCATACTCCTTATCGTCTGGCGCCTGGAAAGTTGCAAGAGCTGTCCAACCAACTTCAGGAAACTACAGGATGGGAGTTTTATTGATCTAGCTCCTCGTTTTGGGGAAACACACTCTATTGTGGAAACGAAGGACGAGTCCTTTTGTACATGTACAAACTATCACAAGGTGGCTATCATAGACCGTCACCCCCTCTGTCTCGCATCGACAACCTGCTTGACTCGTTGCAATAATCAAGAATCTATTCGGAAACTGGCTTAAGACCGGACTGTCATCTGATGGAAGACCATGGGGAGGATGATTCCTAACACGTCGTTAAAGATCCAGTATGGCCACTACGATTTTCTGTTCCAGTTATTTTAGATATCCAACACACCAGCAGCCTCAGAGATCACATGAGTAGTATGCGTCAACCTCGTTTCGCCAAATTAGTCGACCACACTTACCTGTGATGTTAGAATCACTACCAGGGGAAAGTAACACCATGAACAGCACCTGTAATTTTGTCCTAGAGCTCCTATGGGAGGAACAACTCCACGCGGAGCCTACCTAAGTGTGACTTCAGGATTTGGGAGGTACACCTTCTTGGTCACATAGTCAACAAAGTGGGGATACATGCAAAACTCGCTGAAGATCCATTTCATTAGATACTGATCGACACCAAATATTCCATCGGGGATACAGTAATTTCTTGGTCCAGCTAGATACTATCGTGGACTTATCACAAGATTTTCGGGGATTTCTCAACTTAATCTCTTTAGCACAGCAGGGTGCTGTGTATTCATGGGAGATAAACAGGAGAACGTCTTTTCAGCTTTTGAAACCCAACACTAAAATGCACTGAGCATCGTCTTTACCCGAGGGTATGGGTGATCTAGGGGTATATCATGACGATTCGAAGCAGAGACCCAGTTACACGCCGATGCAACACGAGCAGGTGATGGCCTACATAGTGGAGTTACAAGACGAGTGGCATGAGTCACAACCTGTGGTGGAAGCCAGGGTCTTTGGATTTAAGCTGGAGGCATTACTTGGACGGTACCAAATGCACTACTTAGACCGATCACAAGGGCCTCCCGTGTACCTTTGTTTTGAGAGAGCTAATTATGCGATGGCATCGCTGGATGAAACCCTCGAGCGAATACGATTATGGAACCTAAACGCGTATGAGCTTGCAACTCACCATCGACTCTAGCCTACCCGATCAGATTCGCCCTGTTTACATCGAAGCACTGAAGGAAGAGAATTTTCAAGTTGAGTCCATGCGGGGCATGGAGGAGCAACTTTTGGCAAGTTGGACGATGTTCACTACCTCATGGGACGAATGTGGGTCTCGTTATATGGCAACTTTAGGGAACTCGTGTTGAGCAAGGCACACCAGCCTCGATATTCTGGTCGTCTGGGTTTTGATGAGAGATATTGGGATTTATAAATCTTGTACTGGTGATCGGGCATGAAGGCCCACCTAGCTATGCATGTGAATGATGTTAGACTTGTGGGAAAGTCAAGGTGGAGTATCAACAACCAGAAACACCCATACGGGAATGAGAACAGACTGCCATAGATTCTGTCACTAGTCTACTTACAACTCGAAACGAAAACAATATCACCTAGGTGATCGTTGATGGACTCACGTTACCAGCACGCTTTCTTGCAATCAAGAAAACTGACTAGTCTTCACAGTTGTGAATGTTCCTCTGTGAGAGGCGGCTTTTAGACACGAGGTGCCAACTCCTATTGTGACACTCTAGGTTTTCCCGAGCAAATATCTTGCAATTTCACTGTGTGTATATATGATATTAAATGAAAGTTGTGTTACCTTCTTGTTCTATGTGAGTTTGTATATGTAGTATATATATATATATATATATATTCCTAGTGAACCGAGAACATGAACCCGACTCGAGACCACTCGGTCTCGAGAGAACGACTGGACCGGTTGGGCCGTGCACCTCTAAAAAGCCCACCCGAACCCATTAGGGTGTACCGACCTTAGACCGAGTATAAAACCCATGCCCAAGCCCACCTTCTCTCATTTTGACATTCCCATCATTCACACACTCTCCTACATTCCTTCAAATCACTAAAACACTAAAGCTCCACCAACACTCTCCTCCTTCTTCTCGGGACAACCGTCGGCCAAGGAAAGGAGCTCTCGGATCTCGGTGAATCCCCACACACCTCCATGCTTTGGAACCGGTTAGTGTTTTAAATATGTGTTAGAAATTTATGTGTGCTTAATGAATAAGATGCATGGTTAGTTTAGAGGTCTTGTTGTATGATTCTTGTATGTTTTGTGAGTTTGCAATGTGATGATTAATGTGTGTGAGCAATTGTAGGATAATGTCTTGCTAAGGTGTTTTGAAGGATAAATTACTAATAGCCTAGGATGATCTTGTTATCCGATTCATGTTAGATATTTTAGGACAAATGTGTGTTTGATAGATGATGCAAGATTTGCTTGACCTTTGATCATAATATTTCATGCTTGAATGATCTCATGAAGAACATTATGAATATATACTAAAATATGGTATGAACATATGATGAACAATGTTGAATGTGAGATAAACATTTGAATATGTGATGTTTGATCTGATTTATTTAGGATTTAGACAAGAAAACATGTTTATGAAATCCTATTGGTTAGTACATAGTTTCATGAAAACACAATTCTATTGGATAGTACTATTAGACAAGTTCTAGAAGGTTTCGGTCATCAGGTGTGCGAGTCGAGACCCCCTGTCTCGACTCGAGACCAGCAAACTACAACTCGAGACCAGCAAACTACAACTCGAGACAGCGGAGATTGCGACTCGAGACCAACACGTGACAACTCGAGACTGTAGTGGTTACGACTCGAGACCATGTCCAAGCAACTCAAAACAGACTTGGGGACTCGAGACCATCAAGGTCTCGACTCGAGATCTTCTGATTGCGACTCGAGACTGGACTCGAGATCTCTGAGATTGCGACTCATACCAGCACTACTCGAGACCACCCCACTACAACCCGAGACCATTTGGTTGCGACTCGAGACCGAGAGGTCTCGACTCGAGATCACCTGGTCTTGACTGGACTTTTAGTTTTCGGGCCCAAGTGTTTTATCTGCACATGCTTGTTACGGTTTAGTGGGCTACGTGTTAACTGTTAACTGTTGCTGATCAAAGAATTTAGACGGGCCCAATGACTTATTGATAATTATATGTTGTGCATGCTATGTGTTAGATACGTGTAAAATATACGTGACTTCTTTGTACCCAAACCTGACCTACACTGGTAACCATGCTAGGACGTGGTGACCAACGTGTTTGACCAAGTAAACTAAACTGCCGAGCAACCCAAGGTGAGTTCACAACTATTAAAGCATGCGTTCCCGGTGGTTTTGGGAAACAGAAACTTAATCAACGCTATCCCCGCGTAAGGGATACAAACTTACTTTTCTTCCCTTGTTACTGGGAACAAACTTACTTACTTCCCTTGTTACTGGGAACTCTTGGTTAATTATTGTTTATACGGAATGCAACAAGCAACACTAAACGAAACTCTATCACTTAAGTCCCTACCATTTAATACCGATTAGTCGCCGGGGCCTGGCGAACGGGTTATTAGTTAATAGCGCTATTTAGGTGTAACCAGCCTCACACCGACCCTTGTTACTGGGAACGGGAGTGAACTAATGAACTCTGGCAAACCGTCAATGATGATAGAATATTGACAACGGGGCACTACGGAAACGTACGGTTAAGTAAGTATTCGGTATTGGAAAAACAGTTTAGTCGCTTACTTATGGGGTAGCTCCCCATCGCATGTATAAACGGATAAATTAACTGGTGAAACAAGTTTTTGGTAATTAAACTGGACAACTCGTGGACTCGCCAACATTTTTGTTGATACCTTACTGCATGCTTTGCAGGTACCCAGTGACTCAGGAGCTTGCAGCTTGGGAATGTGTAGTGGTCGTCTAACCCATGTGTTGGGTTCTAAATACTCTTGAACTATGAACTTTGTTTTGAAACTGTTTGGTTTATGCTTCCGATGTTTACTTAAACTGATATTCGAACTTAAACCTATCAAACTTTAAACTGTGATGTTTACTAACTATTGTGGTTGGCGAATATTTTCACTATAAACAAATGCTCAGTATAATTGGTGGTTGGATCCTGGTCAGTCACGCCTCCAAGCGGTGGTACTCCGCATGTGGATTTTGGGGGTGTGACAGATTGGTATCAGAGCCATTGGTTATAGTGAACTTGGTTTTAAAAAGAAGAGTCTTTTTGAGAAAAACCAGACTATAACCCGTGACTCGTGACGACACTACACTCCAAGGGCAAGACTCAACATGTTAGACCTCATAGCTCGGACTTGTGTTTACTTGCTTGTTTATCTTATGATGACTGCTCTACTATACATACTAGTGTGCCTAACTAGATAGATACACATCCCTCTTCTATCTCATTCTCGCTACGTTACGACATCACACTCATACTGTGTTTTCTGGTTATGAAGACAATGAGTGGACGCGGAAGAGGAAACGTTAACATGACTCAGGCTCAGTTCACCAACTTGCTCAACACGGTGGCTGCAGCTTTCGCAGCTCACCCTGGAGGTAAACTCGTTACTTTAGGATGTTTAGATCCTACCCCCGCATCGTCTTTTCACCTCTAAGCCTATTCGCTTCGCTTCTCACGACAGGTCAGCAAGCGCCTGCGCAGCCACGTGTTTGTACTTTCAAAACCTTCATGGATGGCAAGCCTCTCTCTTTCAACGGCACTGAGGGTGCCATAGGCCTTCTGCACTGGATCGAAAAGGCCGAAGCTGTCTTTACTGTCTGCGAGTGTCCCCCTGCTAACTGGGTTAAGTTCGTAACTGGTACGCTTGAAGGAAACGCGCTTTCATGGTGGAAAGCACAGATTCGGATGCTTGGTCTGGAAACTGCTAATGCTACTACGTGGGAAGATTTCAAGGACATGATCAAAGAGGAGTACTGTCACAGGGATGACATCCACAAACTCGAGAACGAGTACTATGAGCTCAAGCCCCAGTTTAACAAAGGAAGACTGAAAGCAACAAGGGTCCTCAGCAGCAGGGTGGCTATCGAGGAAACCACCCCAAGTGTAATAAATGTAATCGACACCACAGTGGGCCATGTGGCAAAGGTCAGTGTCAGCGATGCAACAAGATGGGGCATGAAGCCAAAGACTGTAGGAGTCAGTTCCCAGCTAGGCAGAATCAACAACAACCGCAACAGCAACAAGGAAACAATCGTGAATGCTACAAATGTGGGGCAATTGGGCACATGCGGAAGGATTGCCCTCAGTTGAACCAGAATCGCAACAACAATAATCAAGGCGCTGGGAACAACAACAACAACAACAACCAAGGATCTGGAAACAATGCAAGAGCATTCGTGATTGGGGCTGCTGAAGCAAGGAACGACCCCAACGTAGTGGCGGGTAAGTTCCTACTCAATGATCGTTATGTTTCCGTATTGTTTGATTCTGGAGCAGATGCTAGTTATATATCCCTACGCCTTAGTAAGAAACTTAAGTCCACTCTTACGCCATTAAGCTCTAAGCACATCGTTGAAATAGCTAATGGTAGAAACCTCGAGGCCTCACACGTTATTCGTAACTGCAAACTAGAATTGTCTGGTCAGACCTTCCGTATCGATCTCTTCCCCATCATTCTCGGAAGCTTCGACGTCATCATTGGTATGGATTGGTTATCCAAACATCGAGCTGAAATTCTCTGCCAAGAGAAAGCTATTCGTATTCCCAGTCCTCCTGGCAAACCCCTTATCGTTCAAGGCGACAAAAGCGGAGAAGTCACAGGCATCATTTCATTCTTAAAAGCCCAGAAGTGTTTACGCAAGGGGCACACCGCTATCTTAGCACTTGTTGTCAACACGCAGAAAAAGGAAAACAGGATTGAAGATTTTCCGGTTGTACGCGACTATCCTGAGGTATTTCCTGAAGAACTACCCGGGCTTCCGCCACACCGTCAGGTCGAATTTCAAATCGAGCTAACTCCCGGAGCAGCGCCTATAGCTCGTGCACCTTATCGTCTAGCTCCCGCAGAACTCAAGGAACTTTCTACTCAACTACAAGAACTTCTGGACAAAGGTTTTATCCGTCCTAGCTCATCACCCTGGGGAGCCCCAGTGCTCTTCGTCAAAAAGAAGGATGGCACATTCCGAATGTGCATTGATTACCGCGAACTGAACAAGGTTACCATCAAGAACCGTTATCCACTTCCCCGTATCGACGACTTGTTCGATCAGCTGCAAGGGTCGAGCTATTATTCCAAGATCGATCTGTGATCGGGTTATCACCAGCTGAGAGTCCGTAACGAGGACATCTCTAAGACTGCTTTCAGAACCCGCTATGGTCACTACGAATTCCTCGTTATGCCTTTCGGAATGACCAACGCACCGGCGATCTTCATGGATCTCATGAACCGAGTGTGCAAACCCTACCTTGACAAGTTCGTAATTGTGTTTATCGACGACATCTTAATCTACTCGAAGAGTCAAGAGGATCATGAACAACACCTGCGTCTTATTCTCGAACTCCTTCGCAATGAGCAACTATACGCCAAATTCTCAAAGTGTGACTTCTGGCTTAGGGAAGTCCATTTCCTTGGGCACATAGTCAATCAGGATGGGATTCATGTCGACCCCGCTAAGGTCGAATCCATTAAGAATTGGCCTATACCTAAGACTCCGACCGAAGTTCGCCAATTCTTGGGATTGGCAGGATACTATCGAAGATTTATCAAGGGATTTTCCAAGATCGCTCAACCACTTACGACCCTCACTCAGAAGGGTGTTGCTTACAAATGGAGTGAGGCTCAGGAATCTGACTTTCAGGAACTAAAGGAGAACCTCTGTAGTGCTCCTATTCTTTCCTTACCTGACGGAACCGACGACTTTGTTGTTTACTGCGACGCTTCTATTCAAGGACTTGGTTGCGTGTTGATGCAACGCGAGAAGGTTATCGCTTACGCTTCGCGACAACTCAAGATCCACGAAAGGAACTACACGACACACGACTTAGAATTTGGAGCTGTGGTTTTTGCGCTCAAGATTTGGAGACATTATTTATACGGCACCAAGTGCATGATTTACACTGATCACAAGAGTCTCCAACACATAATGGAACAAAAGGAGTTGAATATGCGGCAACGCCGATGGGTCGAACTCCTAAATGACTACGAGTGTGCAATTAGATATCATCCAGGCAAGGCTAATGTGGTGGCAGATGCCCTCAGTAGGAAGGAGACCAAACCTAAGCGTGTTCGTGCCTTACAACTCACCATCCACTCGAACCTCCCTAAGCAAATCCGTAACGCTCAGGCCGAAGCATTGAAAACCGAGAACGTCAGGGCTGAGTCCCTGCGAGGATCAAGGAAACAGCTAGAACAAAAAGAAGATGGTGCTTACTACGTAAACGGGCGTATATGGGTCCCACTTTATGGGGATTTGCGCGAGCTTGTAATGGATGAAGCCCATAAGTCCCGTTACTCAGTACATCCTAGTTCGGATAAGATGTACCACGACTTGAAGACTACATATTGGTGGCCTGGCATGAAAGCCCACATAGCAACCTATGTCAGAAAATTTTTGACTTGTGCAAGAGTCAAGGCTGAGTATCAGAAACCAGCGGGCCTACTCCAACAACCAGAAATCCCGCAATGGAAATGGGAGCAAATTTCCATGGATTTTGTCACTAGCCTGCCTAGGTCTCAATGCGGAAATGACACCATTTGGGTAATAGTGGACCGATTAACTAAGTCTGCACACTTTTTGGCTATTAAAGAAACAGACAAGTTCTCTACCTTAGCAGAGGTATACTTAAAGGAAGTGGTTTCGAAGCATGGGGTGCCAACCTCTATTATTTCCGATCGAGACACGCGTTTTACTTCTGAGTTGTGGCAAGCTATGCACAAATCTTTTGGCTCACGTTTAGACATGAGCACCGCTTATCATCCGCAAACGGATGGGCAATCTGAACGCACCATCCAAACCCTCGAAGACATGCTTAGGGCATGTGTGATCGATTTTGGCAAGAATTGGGAGAAGCACCTACCATTAGTGGAATTCTCCTACAACAACAGCTGCCACACCAGCATTCAAGAAGCACCCTTTGAGGCATTGTACGGTCGTAAATGCCGATCGCCTCTCTGCTGGGCGGAGGTTGGTGACAGCCAGATCACGGGCCCGGAACATGTAGTAGACACTACAGAAAAGATTGCCCAGATTAGGCAACGCATGGCGGCAGCCCGTGACCGTCAGAAGAGCTACGCTGATAAGGATAGGAAACCGCTAGAGTTCCAGGTTGGTGACCGGGCTCTGCTTAAAGTCTCACCCTGGAAGGGTGTGGTTCGTTTTGGAAAACGGGGCAAGCTAAATCCGAGATATGTCAGACCCTTTGAAATTACCGAAAAGATCGGTAACGTCGCTTACAGATTGAATCTGCCTGAAGAACTGAGTGCTGTGCACAACGTCTTCCACGTGTCTAATCTGAAGAAATGTCTGTCAGATGAAACACTCATCATTCCTTTCAAGGAACTCACTATTGACGAACGGCTACACTTTACTGAGGAACCGATTGAGATCACGGATCGTGAGATCAAAACCCTCAAACGTAGCCAGATACCTCTCGTGCGAGTTCGTTGGAACTCACGCCGTGGCCCAGAATTTACCTGGGAGTGGGAAGACCAGATGAAGCGCAAGTATCCCCAGTTGTTCCCAAATGAAACTCCCAGCACTAAAGCTACAACCGAATTTCGGGACGAAATTCCCAACTAACGGGGGGATGATGTGACACCCCGTTGAAACGTTCTCACTTACACTAGCTTGTCAGTGGCTGCCTTAACTTTCGGGACGAAAGTTCTTAAAACTTGGGGATAATGTGACACTCTAGGTTTTCCCGAGCAAATATCTTGCAATTTCACTGTGTGTATATATGATATTAAATGAAAGTTGTGTTACCTACTTGTTCTATGTGAGTGTGTATATGTAGTATATATATATATATATATATATACATATATATATATATTCCTAGTGAACCGAGACCATGAACCCGACTCGAGACCAATCGGTCTCGAGAGAACGACTGGACCGGTTGGGCCGTGCACCTCTAAAAAGCCCACCCGAACCCATTAGGGTGTACCGACCTTAGACCGAGTATAAAACCCATGCCCAAGCCCACCTTCTCTCATTTTGACATTCCCATCATTCACACACTCTCCTACATTCCTTCAAATCACTAAAACCCTAAAGCTCCACCAACACTCTCCTCCTTCTTCTCAGGACAACCGTCGGCCAAGGAAAGGAGCTCTCGGATCTCGGTGAATCCCCACACACCTCCACGCTTTGGAACCGGTTAGTGTTTTAAATATGTGTTAGAAATTTATGTGTGCTTAATGAATAAGATGCATGGTTAGTTTAGAGGTCTTGTTGTATGATTCTTGTATGTTTTGTGAGTTTGCAATGTGATGATTAATGTGTGTGAGCAATTGTAGGATAATGTCTTGCTAAGGTGTTTTGAAGGATAAATGACTAATAGCCTAGGATGATCTTGTTATCCGATTCATGTTAGATATTTTAGGACAAATGTGTGTTTGATAGATGATGCAAGATTTGCTTGACCTTTGATCATAATATTTCATGCTTGAATGATCTCATGAAGAACATTATGAATATGTACTAAAATATGGTATGAACATATGATGAACAATGTTGAATGTGAGATAAACATTTGAATATGTGATGTTTGATCTGATTTATTTAGGATTTAGACAAGAAAACATGTTTATGAAATCCTATTGGTTAGTACATAGTTTCATGAAAACACAATTCTATTGGATAGTACTATTAGACAAGTTCTAGAAGGTTTCGGTCATCAGGTGTGCGAGTCGAGACCCCCTGTCTCGACTCGAGACCAGCAAACTACAACTCGAGACCAGCAAACTACAACTCGAGACAGCGGAGATTGCGACTCGAGACCAACACGTGACAACTCGAGACTGTAGTGGTTACGACTCGAGACCATGTCCAAGCAACTCAAAACAGACTTGGGGACTCGAGACCATCAAGGTCTCGACTCGAGATCTTCTGATTGCGACTCGAGACTGGACTCGAGATCTCTGAGATTGCGACTCATACCAGCACTACTCGAGACCACCCCACTACAACCCGAGACCATTTGGTTGCGACTCGAGACCGAGAGGTCTCGACTCGAGATCACCTGGTCTTGACTGGACTTTTAGTTTTCGGGCCCAAGTGTTTTATCTGCACATGCTTGTTTCGGTTTAGTGGGCTACGTGTTAACTGTTAACTATTGCTGATCAAAGAATTTAGACGGGCCCAATGACTTATTGATAATTATATGTTGTGCATGCTATGTGTTAGATACGTGTAAAATATACGTGACTTCTTTGTACCCAAACCTGACCTACACTGGTAACCATGCTAGGACGTGGTGACCAACGTGTTTGACCAAGTAAACTAAACTGCCGAGCAACCCAAGGTGAGTTCACAACTATTAAAGCATGCGTTCCCGGTGGTTTTGGGAAACAGAAACTTAATCAACGCTATCCCCGCGTAAGGGATACAAACTTACTTTTCTTCCCTTGTTACTGGGAACAAACTTACTTACTTCCCTTGTTACTGGGAACTCTTGGTTAATTATTGTTTATACAGAATATAACAAGCAACACTAAACGAAACTCTATCACTTAAGTCCCTACCATTTAATAACGATTAGTCGCCGGGGCCTGGCGAACGGGTTATTAGTTAATAGCGCTATTTAGGTGTAACCAGCCTCACACCGACCCTTGTTACTGGGAACGGGAGTGAACTAATGAACTCTGGCAAACCGTCAATGATGATAGAACATTGACAACGGGGCACTACGGAAACGTACGGTTAAGTAAGTATTTGGTATTGGAAAAACAGTTTAGTCGCTTACTTATGGGGTAGCTCCCCATCGCATCTATAAACGGATAAATTAACTGGTGAAACAAGTTTTTGGTAATTAAAACTGGACAACTCGTGGACTCGCCAACATTTTTGTTGATACCCTACTGCATGCGTTGCAGGTACCCAGACTCAGGAGCTTGCAGCTTGGGAATGTGTAGTGGTCGTCTAACCCATGTGTTGGGTTCTAAATAATCTTGAACTATGAACTTTGTTTTGAAACTGTTTGGTTTATGCTTCCGCTGTTTACTTAAACTGATATTCAAACTTAAACCTATCAAACTTTAAACTATGATGTTTACTAACTATTGTGGTTGGCGAATATTTTCACTATAAACAAATGCTCAGTATAATTGGTGGCTGGATCCTGGTCAGTCACGCCTCCAAGCGGTGGTACTCCGCATGTGGATTTTGGGGGTGTGACACATATTACCCCTGATTTTGATTTATACCTTATTTATGATAGACAATACACAACACCCTTGGCTCACGTCTAGACATGAGCATTGCCTATCACCGTAGGATAAACGGTCCAAGTAAACGAACTATCCTGACACTCGAAGACATGCTGCAAGGATGTGTGTGATTCACTTAGTAAAAATTGGAAGGACACGTACCTTTGGCTGAGTTCTACCGTAGCCGTTACCATATCAGTATGCATACAACTCTGTATGAGGCATTGCATGAATGATAATGCCAACCTCCTTGTGGACTGGGGTGGATGTCAACCTAATCATGGGTCCAGGACTTGCACTCGACACTCTTGAGAAGATTATCTGGAATAGAAATCATGTGGCGATAATGCGTGATCATCAGGAAACCTGATAACTTAGGAAACACTGGGAGCTTGCTGCAGGTGAACGTGTCATATTGGAAATCTCACCCTGGGAGGGTGTGGTACGCTTGGGAAGCGTGGTAAGCTTAAGTTACGTTATGTTGAGTTATTCGGAATTCTGAAAAGAATCGGTCACGTGGCCTACACACTCGAGTTACCCGACGAATTGGGTAACGTACACAATACCATTTATGACTCAAACCTAAGGTAGTGTTTGCCCGATAGAACGCTTGTGATACCCTTAATAGAGTCCGAGGATAATGACAAATTGCAGTTGTCAAGAAACCCATTGAAATCATTGAACGGAAAGTTAAGGTTCGTAAACACAGTCGAATCCCAGTCGTGAGAGTTCGTTAGAACTCAAGACATAGACCAGAGTTCAAGTGACCAATCTAAATTTGATGCAATTGGCGAATTTCAGGATGAAATTCCCTTTCAAGTTGGGGATGATGTGGCACCCGAGGAAAAATCCACAGTCATCTTGATCTATCACTTCACTCTTCTGAGTTTGCTTATCAAATTTCGGGACGAAATTTCTTTCAAGTTGGGGATGATGTGACAAACCGTGATTTCCGAAATCCTTTCGCTGTACTGATCCTATGTCCTGCGACGTATGTTACTTGAATATTACATGTTTGATTGTTAGTAAATGATTGCGTGTTTACATGTCATGTATGTATGTTACTTGAATATTACATGTTTGATTATTAATAAATGATTGCATGTTTACATGTCATGTGTTTGAGATTATGGTATGTACGTATAATTCGCGTCGCACCAAAACACTTGGGCCGCACACCCTTGTTCCATGTTCTATCTTGGCCCGAAACCCCTTTTTGGATCCTGAATGCGCAACCCAAAAAAAAAAAGAACCACACAGCCCAAAGCCCAAGGTTTGGCCGGTTCTTGTGGATAATCACACACACACTTCATTCTATTATCATTTCAATCCTAAACCAATTCGGCCCACCCACTTGAGTTGATTGTACCTGGTCCAGTACCTTAGCAGACCCCAAACGAGAAATAAAACAAAAACACAATTCAAGTGGGTTCGGCCTACTATACATGCGCACATATCCTTAGTCCGATTTATGTTGGCTTCGGCCCATGTTCATATCTGGCCCGCAATACGTGAGCCAGCTTATTTATAAAGTTATGAGATAGGATTACGTATAACTTGAGAAGTTAACAGAACCCTACCCATCTCTCAAGATTATGAACGGCAGTAGCAGACCCCCCCCCCTCGAAGCATTAGTTCTTCCAGTATTCGGTTAGTATAATTGCTTTGTAATAAATCTGATATTGCTTGGCTATTCTTGTTTACGTCCAAAGTATGGCTGATGTGTATCATAATTGATGAGTTGTTGAAACCAACTAGTATGCTTAATGTTAAATGATGGTTATGATGTTTCTTGGATATGTGTTATTTATTGGTCAAGATATGATTGAGGATCTAGGGTTGTACGTGTTAGAATTCAATGAATATTCTAGGGTTTGTATGTGTTATTTATTACTCGATGACTTAAATGCTTAAATGTAGAGTTTTGTTGTGTAAGTTGTTATGAACCGGCTTGGGGACGCGAGGAGGGTAACTTGGGTTGGTTATTATGAAACGGGTATGGGTTATGTTATATCGAGCATGTTAGGTGATTATCGTATAGCTAAAAACCTTGAGTTATACGCATTTATGTTTTGCTTAAATGTTACATAATGCATCTTAGGGTTCTAGTGGGTTAAAAATAAAAGTGTGTTGTTGGGTAAATTGGGTTATGATTAGGTGGGCTGTATACATGATCCACGAGTACTTGAATTGGGCCGCATGTGTTTTATTCAGTAGAGGGCCGCACATATTCTGGTTTGTGCTGGGCCGCATAAACCAGAAATCAATCACTGATTTCAGGCCATGGGCCAAAAGCGGGTCACACATAGGTGAGGAAGCTGGGCCGCGTAATTAATGTGGGCTGAATCTGGCTGGGCCGATCTGGTTTAAGTACCCTATTAAGTAACTAGGAGAGGTTGGTGATGCATGATTCATAGGCGACTCAAACAATAGTGTAATTATAAAACATGATTAACCTTATGACATGCCAAACTAAGGTGTTAAGTGAAATTGTGAAGCTGGATTATAAACCAACACGTGTACTGAGTGACAAAAGTTATCATGGGAGTTTGTGCATCGTATGCAAGATGGTAACTAGGTGTTTGTGCGTATAAGAATCAAGTGCTAGCTATGTGCTGATTGTGAACTAAAAGGTGCCTAAATAACTGTCATGATTAGTATCATGTTACATGCTTTGCTGGTATGCTAATGGTGTAATGTGAGCATCGGGTGTGTAATCCAAATGTGTACGAAACTGATTATTGTTGGTAACCATGTTAGGATTTGTTGATCAACTGTGAATAACGTGACATAACATACCGAGCAGTCCAAGGTGAGTTCATTTCTCTTGCGCATGCGTCCCGGTGGTTGGGACAGTCATTGGGTATCCCTGAGAGGGATGGGTTTTGGGTATTTCAATTGGGTATTCCTGATAGGAATACGTCTTGTTGTAAATCTGTAATTTTGGATAATATACTCTTCCTATCACCTTTAAAGTCCCTCCTTGTTGTTTGTTACCTGAGAGAGGTAACAGGGTATTAGTTGGTAGCGCTACTTAGGTTTGGCACCCTCACCCCGTACCGGAGAGGACGGGTGTGAACTAATGACCTAGTCATGACCAATACTTTGATAGGAGGATTGGGGTAAAGGGCAAAATAAATCAGGAGCCGTCTTGTATCCGAGGTATGATCAACATTGAAATCAATGAATTGAACTAAACACTTGGTAACTAACGTTTTCGTAAAACTATGAACTCACCAGTGTTGTCTGATACACGTGTGTGCATGCTCGCAGGTTATAGATATGTGGAACGTGGGAACTTGCTGTCTGGGATGCTAGAGTGGTCATGGGTTGAAATACATGGAATCGCAAAACAAGTCTGATGGTTTTCATACATATGGTTTACGAAACATCTAACAAATGATTTATGCTTCCGCTGTATATGTTGAAATATGTTTAACGTTCTGTAATACTTTATGTTAATGAATGAAAGTTTTTATTTAAAATCTTGTTATGAGTTCAATGTGATTAGTGGCTAGATCCTGGTACGTCACACGCCTCGCGGGGGTTTCCGCATGGGGTATTTTGGGGGTGTGACATATAACCTCGGAAGGTTATTCCCTATACAACTATGGTCACTAAATGTGCTTGGTCGGATCCTAACGATCGACTAAACGGGTTGGGTTCGAAAGTCTAAGTGGTTGTCAAGACCGCTTGACTTACGACCCAAAACAAGCACTAGACTAAAAGTGACAAGTTAAACATGTTAAAACATGTTTAACTAAGTTAGAAAACAAGATTGATATCAAAACAAAGTGTTTTGATACCCAAAAAATAGCTTCGTCGCAAAATGCGCATAATTGGCATTTTGACCGAAACTTTGACTCGTCACTTCGACTAATCGACGTGGTAATCAGTAGGTATGGTCACAAGGGACTATAACCATCGTGATTACGCTCGCGTTGCAAAGTTCAAACGAACTTTGACTTGACCAAAATGTGGTCAAAGCAAAAAGTCAAACACTGTTTGACTTTCATGCTTAAAAATCATAACAAGCATGAAAGAAGCTTACAAAAGGTCCAAGCAAGGAAGATTTGAACTAAAACACTTAGGTATGAAGCCTTAGCTTCAACTTAGAGCAGATTTAGATCAAATGTGTGAGGAATGAGAATGAACAAGATGGGTATTTATAGGAGAACTTGAATTAACAAGATCTTTACAAGTGTTTTTGAGAAAATCAAGACATGATTCAAGCCATACACTTGTGGCACATGATTTTAAATACAACGGGAGCTCTAAAACAAGCAAATGGTATGCTCAAACCATGGTAAAATCGCCTGAAAACAGCTGCTGTGAACAGATTCAATGTTTCGGTCTGAAGGTCAGTCGCGCCCCGCGAAGACATGTGTCTCAGTCTTCGTGCCCCGCCAGACAAGTTTGACAGATTATCAGTTTTAGTCCCTGCAAGCTTGAAACTTTGATTTTGATGCATTTTCGACTCGTTTAAGCCCCGTTAACCCAATTTCAAGGCTCTATAATGAAGTTAAATCATTGGGAACATGAAATATGCTTGAAAACATCTCGGATGTCGGTTCGTTTGGTCGTACGGTTGCGTTATTCCGTTAATTACGACGAAAACTCGAACGGACGCGAAAACGATCCAAATTTCACGACGAATGGTATTTTTGCATTCCAATCACTAAAATAAAATATTTTAATGATTACAAAAATTTTTGGGTGTCCGGATATGTTCAGAACGTAAGATATGCGCGTAAATGCAAACTTATGCACTTTTTGATGCTCTTAGTCCTTATTGATCAATAAGTTTATTTTCGCATACCGAACCCCTCAAAGCCTATTTCTAAGCTATGTAAAGGATATTTAGGGTATGTTTAACTTATGATCAAGTTCTGGAATGTTCGTTATTGTACAAATCGGCATAGTTTCGCAGTTTGACACAAATAGTCCCTGCGATCGAATAAACTTGTTTTTGACACACCAACCCATCCAAAACTTATTTATAAGTTATGTAAAGGTTATTTAAGGTATGTTAAGCCTATGCCACTGTTTCAGAGTGTTTTTCGTGTTAAACTGATTACGTTTACGCATCAGTTTGCATATAACTTTCCAGAAAGCGATTTAAAGCTTGAAATCGAACTAGAATCAAATTGTAAAATTGTCAAACACAAATACACATATATTAACACCAAAACACATCGCTTCATTGATAATTGTTATTGTTTTACATCGTACATTGTTTACAGAGCACAGTTGTCACGGAATTTTTTTGGTTGGAGTAATTATTCGAGGCTTGGGATGACTGAGTGTTTTGTGTTGAAGGATTTGAGTCAAAGCTTGAAAACCTGGTAGAGAACCCGCTGCTAGATGAGCTGTTTGGTGTTGACCCAGATGAACTATCAGCACTGAATGATGTTTGTATTTTGGGGCTCTAAACATTCATTGGTAAACTACCACGGTAGTACTGGTTAACATCTTATTGGATGTTAGCACTTTGCATCTTAGTCAACTTCCTTTGTTCCAACTCATGCCTTTCTAGTTTCTTAATTAGCATGTTCAAACTCATTGTCTCATACTCGTGACTGTTCTTGATAATCATCACATAGGTTGACCAGTCACTTTCATTTGGAAGTGCGTCAGTGAGTTTATCAACCAATTCTTCTCTATCCTTCTCAATTCCGAACCTCCTTAACTCCATAATTAGGTGACAATACCGCTCGATCAGTTGTTTCAATGTCTCACCTTTCAAACAATTGAAAATTTCGAACTCCTTTTTAAGCAATGCCTTCTTTCTTTTTAACATTTCCCTACCACCCTCATACTTATTCTTCAATGCGATCCATATAGAATGAGCAGTACTAGAGTGTTGTAGCAACATGAATATATCATCTTTAATTGATTGTTGAAAATAGTTGACCATTTTTTTTTTGGGTAAAGGGTTATCCCGGTGAATTTTATAAATCAACCAAAACAAACCAAGTGTGGAGAAGACATAATCCATAGTTCTCTAGCATGGCATACCATACATAGAGTTTACAAGCAAAAGGAAAACGACAAAACAAAGTACACCAAGAAACCTAGCACACAGCATAACAACGAGATAACTATAATTAACCACAGTCGTCATCTTCCATCAGTAACCCTCGAGGCAAGCTCCATTCCTGAAGAATCCCGTGAATATGATTGGTCCTCTTGAATCGCATCGATTGAAGTTTCATCCGAACAGTAGCTAAAATCACATCAATAAGCTTGGATGCACTCCTTTTCCTTGTTGAGAACAGTCGTTGGTTCCTCTCCTGCCACAAAAAATACGCCGCAACACTAACCACAAGCTTCCCAATAATGTGTCGAGCAGACGTTGACTTAGGAAACCTTTCTAGGTGATCATAGATAATATTCCAAGAATTCTGAACCGTATCCATACCAGCTTTCTCTTTAATACCACTCCAAACCTGTGATGCATATTGGCACTCGAAAAACAGGTGCTCGTGGGAATCAGGGCCAGCCGTACACAACGAGCAACAAAGAAGATTGAAGTTAGCATTACCCGACACACACCAGGATCTAATAACATCCTGAGTTTTTAACTTTTTGTTTACCAGTAACCACATGAAGAACGAATGGCGAGGAATAGATTGAGAAAACCATACCATACCCGTCCATGGGACCTCATCACGCACCACCCGAATATCATCCCAAACCGCAGATGCACTAAAATCAACCTCTCTTCCAGCTCTGGTCTGCCAAAACAGCCTATCCGGAACCGCTGGATTCAAAACAATGTTTGACATGGTCTGAAGGTTCGGATATCGATCCGTCCAATCATTAGGCCATTCCCACATACCATTATCATTTATATCAACTACTTTTGACATGGTCTGAAGAGCTCAACGGACAAACATTATCCCATCTATCAAACCAAACTGACGTTGAAGCACCATTACCCACCTTGGTCCAGCAATGTTGTTGGATTACCGGCCTAATGTTTAGCAGCTTTCTCCAACTCCATGTTGCATTTTGCCTGAGCGGTAGGTCCCAAAAGCTTCTACCCCGAATGCGATAGGAATGTATCCATTTTACCCAAAGAGACTCCCGAAGTGTAAGAATACTCCAAACATGAGTGGTTATGAGAGCATTATTCATATCCAAGATACGACGAATCCCCAGACCACCTTCTCTATGCGGTTTACAAACCCTTTCCCAGTTAACTTTAGCTTTACCCTTTATATCGTTCCCATTAGCCCATAGAAATCTCTTCATTTTTTGTTCAAGCTCATGAATAATCCTCTTTGGTAAGATGAAAACCGAAGCCCAATAAATGTGCATGGACGAAAGAACTGACCGAACCAATTGAAGCCTTCCAGCAAACGACAAGCACTTACTCTTCCAATCAGTGATTCGATTTTCCATATTTTCAACCAATCTCCTACAATCACTATATAGAAGACGGGTCGAAATAAGAGGAACCCCCAAATACCTAACAGGCAAAATACCCTCCTCAAACGGAATGATACTCCTGATTCTTTCCTTGATAGCGTTTGACACATTCCCAAAGAAGACCGTACTCTTATTCATACTAGGAACAAGGCCCGACATGCTCTTAAAAGAATTTAACGCATCAAGAATAACTTTAGCTGAATTATGATCACCCCGAGCAAACAAAAATAGGTCATCCGCAAAACAAAGATTAATTATGCGTTGCTTATCACATTGATGATGAAATCTGAACTGGTTCGAAAGGGACACCTGTTTTTGTAGAATAAATGTAAGGACCTCCATGACCAATGTAAATAAATAAGGGGACATCGGGTCTCCTTGCCGTAACCCACGCTTTCCTTTGAAGTAGCCATGAAGATTGCCATTAATGGCCAAAGAAAAAGAAGTTGATGTAACACATGCCATAACCCATTTAACGAACTGCCAGTGAAAACCAAAACCCATCATAGTCTATTCCAGAAAACTCCAATCAACCGTGTCATATGCTTTTTGAATATCAACTTTGAAAGCACACCTTGGTGGTCCATAATTACGATGATAGTTGTGCATTAACTCCTGTGTTAACAAGATATTATCTGAAATACGCCTTCCAGGAACAAAGGCTGATTGATTAACACCAACGATGTCACATAACCCCTCTTTCATTCGGTTAGTAAGAATCTTACTAATGCACTTATACAAAGTGTTGCAGCACGAAATCGGTCTATAATCCGTAATAGAAGACGGGGTGGTAATCTTCGGGATTAACGAGATAACCGTATGATTTAATTGATTGAGCAGCTTACCATTACTAAAAAAATCCCGAATCGCCCCACACACATCATTTCCAATCACGTCCCACGACTTCTTAAAAAACACCGAAGTATAGCCATCCGGGCCCGGGGCCTTATTCCCTGCAATGGAGAACATAGCAACTTTTATTTCCTCATCCGTCACATGTCAGACCATATTACTAGCTTTCTGATGCGTTAAAACACTAGAGAACAAATCCGGCATCGGCTGCATCCCAATATTCCCCACGGTTCCAAAAAAATTAGCGTAATGGTCTACAAGAACTTGCGGAACCGATCCTCCTTCATGCAGGACTCCATTCGAATCTCTAATGAAAGAAATTCGACTTCGATGGTTTTTGGCTTTAATAACATTGTGGAAGAACTTTGAATTCGTATCACCTAACTCAAGCCACTCCACTTTAGATTTTTGCTTCAAGTATAACCCTTCATCATGAACTGCCTCCTTATATTCTCGCATTAAACGGCCATGCTGATCAATCAAACCCTCATTTAACGGGTCATTATCAATAGCAATCTGACAATCATCTAGAGCCTTCCTCGCAACCTTAACTTTCTCATGTAAGTTGCCTTGCTGAAAAAAGATTTTCCGAAGCGGGGATTTTAACATTCTAAGCTTTTTCACCACTTGAAACATACGAAAACCATTCTGATCCAAACTCCATACCCTTTTAACTTCTTCAATAAAACCCTCCTTATCCGCCACCAGATTCATGAATTTAAAAGGTTTCGGTTTATCTCTTGTAATATTAGGAAGCTTGGGGATACACGGAATGTGGTCAGAAATCCGATACGGATGAAAGTACGCCGCCACAGCCGGGAACACATCAGTCAAATGAATATTCCCCAATATCCTGTCTATTTTCTTATATATGGTCCTTCCATTTTGCTGTTTGTTCGTCCATGTGTAAGGCAACCCAGCACAATTAACATCAAACAACTCAACATCGTCAATACACTCTTTAAAGTCTCTAGTCCCAACCCCTACATTAGACGAGCCAGAAAGCATATCCTCTTGGAATAAAGAAGCATTAAAGTCTCCCATGACAACCCAAGGTTTGTCATGTACATACGAGTGATGAACACGCAGATTCTGCCACAAGTCTCTTCTATTTTTATAGTAATTGTCAGCATATACAAAGGAGCAAAAAAAGAGACTTTTGATCCAATTTAAAGACAATCTGGGTGTGGATTACCTGATCAGTTTGAGAAAGAACCATAACATCCACCACCGTAGCATCCCAACCCACCATAATTCTCGTACCCTTTATGCAACAGGCAGAGTTTGTAGCCCAGCTCCACGAATGACACACTTTCTTACAAACGCTAACAACATTAGATGAATCAACATGAGTTTCCATAATAGCGCAAACCTGAAGATGATTATCCAGAATAACCTGCCGAACCTCCTTTTGTTTTAGGGACCGGTTTAATCCCCTAATATTCCAAGAAGCTATACTACCCATGGACACCCCCTTGACTGGGTGTGCTTGCACCCTCAGAATTATTATCTTTGTTTTCCATGAACTTCGGACTATCAGCAAGCAAGTCGTCAACATACACATCATCCACAATTATTTCATCTCGTTTACCACTATTTCTTGCAGATTTTCGAGTATCATTTAATTCCTGTTGAACCTTCTTCCCAGCCTGTTTTGCAACAGCATCATTTTTCCGTACTTCCTCCTCGGTAGCCAAATCCTCCTGCTGAAGAGCTTGAAACGAGTTTAATACTACCACCCGAGACGAAGAAGCTTTATCCCCATCAAACTTGGTCTTAACAACTGGTCTATAAGTCAACTTTTGTTTCTGGTTCCTAACTTGGAAAGTCGACTGCCCCCCCCCCCCTTATTATTTTTTCCTTTTGCTTCCTGAAATTCATTATTCCTCATGTCTGAATCAGCATTCATATGGTTCGGTTTCTTCGGGCAAGTGTTATGATCATGTCCAAACACACAACATGTTGGACATCTTAATGGCTTCCAATCGTATTCAATCTTCACCTCAGTTTTCGAGTACCCATTAGCATTAGGGCTGTAAACGAACCGAACGTTCAGCGAACAGTTCGTGAACCGTTCGGCGGGAAGTTCGTTTATGTTCGTTCAATTAGCTTAACGAACGAACACGAACAAAAAATTTCATTCGGTTAGCTTAGCGGACGAACACGAACACATGTCTCGTTCGTTCGACTGCGTTCGTGAACGTTCGGTAATATGTTCATTTAATTATATTAAAAATAATAAATAATAAACCTTTTATCTAAACATATTGAGAACTTGAAACCCTATTTTTGTCTAAGTTGGCTAAAATTTGGACATTCCAAGACATTTTTGGGGATAATTATGGCTAAGTTAGTTAAACTATATTTATCGTTTGGTGGCGTGATAGACTTCTTGTGTTTTGATTTATCATTTAATGGTTGTATTTAACTACCTATATCCAATGTTTAAGGATAACAATGTTTTCATTTTTTTATTTTCAAGTTAAATGTTCATTTGCGTTCATTTTTATTTGTTTGCGTTCGTTTGTGTTCGAGACCAGTGTTCACGAACTATTCGTGAACAATTGAATTTCCTTAACGAACGAACACGAACATAAACTTATGTTCGGTAAGCGTTCGTGAACAGTTCACGAACATGTTAATTTCCTTAACGAACGAACACGAACATGGCTTTGTTCGTGTTCGTTCGGTTCGTTTACAGCCCTAATTAGCATCCATGGCTGGCACCGCAACCATCACACTTCATTTTAAATCCATTCTAGCATTAATTTCAATAAGAGCTCTAGCGAAACTACTTCTCCCCCAGGACTCGGAACACATTGATGCCGTATAGGAATCTACCATTTTTGGCACTCCTATTTTAGATGCAAGTAAACTCAATCCATCCTCCGTAAACGCTGGAATCGGTACATCATGCATTCTCACCCAAACCGGTATCTTCGTAATTTCCTCCTTCGTTAAAGTAACTGCTGGAGACCATTCTTTCAGAATTATTGGCACATTCCGTATCATCCAAGGCCCTTCTTCCATCAGAAGCTCCATTCCTTTCCTCGTTTTAAACTTAAAAAAGAAGAAACCTTTTGCATTCATCATCATCCGCACTAATTCATACTTTGCCCAGTTATGTTTCACGAAGTAGTCCACAACCGGATATGGTAGCCTCTTCCCTAAGAAGTAACCATAAAGTGTATTCTCAAATCTTTCATGAACTTCTTTAACAGAAGAGACTGGAATGACAACTTCCGCACCCTCCACATTATCCACAGATTCCATATGTCTGAAATTAATCTTTACGCCACTCTTTCCCTCCTGAATGACCTTAGCAAAGGTCATCGGCGGTGCATCCTTCTTACTCACATCAGTTTGGGTATCCAGATTCCCATCATCATGCACATCAGACTTACTAGGGTTTAGCTGAACCGGTTTCCTAAAATCAGCGAACGTAGGGAACTTCACTTGCTGATCACCCACAGGTTTCGATATCTTGGACAACCCATCCAAGATCGACGGACCAGATGTCGAGTACAACCCTCTCCTAGGCATCATAGGATTCCCATCAACATTCGTAACCCTTAATCCAATTCCTCGCGAAGATATTGTACCACCATCATCTTTGATCGTACCATAATCATCAAACTCCATACCACCGTCACTTCTTCCCTCCATGCAAGTAAAAACAACGTGAAAACAAGAACATCCCGCCAAATAAAATCCCAAGAAGAAACCCTAATCTAGCTCGACGAAGAAAAAAAGAAAAAAAAACCCTAGATTTAACTCAATCCTTTCGCTAACGAGTTCGAATCAGATATATTGATAAATCAATAATCCAATGATCAGACTATTATACGAAAATCATGAAGAAAACGAAGGTTGCGAGAAGATCCAAAGTCGCCATGCTAGAGAGAGAATTAGGGTTAGTTGACCATTTTCTTTTCTCGAATGAAAGCTTCTTTTTCTTGTTGGTTTAAATTCATGAGTGTGTCTTCTTAGTACAATGTTCGTTCACTGGTTCAGCATATTCATCGAGAATTGAAAACCAACATTCCATTGAGTTGGCTTGTACCCAATTGCAAAAACGTTCGCACCAACCATTGTAATCTTCCATACTTAATGGTTTTGGTGGCTTCACGTTTGTTTCGAGTTCGTTATCGAGGTTTAAACTTTGAGCCATCATCGTCGTTGATGAAGTAGCAAACACATTGTAAAATTCAGAATCCATCGTCGGAATCTTGAAATACGTGAAAAACACCTAAAAAGTCAAATACTTGGTCAAACAATCTTTCAAGAGAACGGGAATGACTGCCTTTCGTGCGAATGGTAGATGCCACTCGTGCGAAGGGTTAAGGCCTTTCGTGCGAAGCGTACTATTTCAAAAACAGATGAATTTAAGTCGTTTCGCGTGAATGGATAGTGCGTTTCGAGCGAAAGGATGTGCCTTTTGTGCGAATCGTCCCTTTGCTCGAAGATCAAGTTACGTTTTTTGACAATTTTCCCAAATTTTCAATGATTCTGTTTAAATTATGGTCTAGTTTTTTCAAGGGTTTGTTATTAGTTGATTTCGCACAACATATCCAAATTTTAGTCAATTTTGTCCATGAATTCGTCCTGAATTTTATCAAAAAGAAGAAAGTGTAGAAGAAAGATGTGAAAAAGTCTTCAATTCGATGCAATTATGCTAGATTCTTGTGTTGCTTGTCGCTGAAATCGACCTCCAAGCTCTGATACCACTTGTGAGGACCGCTTCGCTCCTTGAAATGCTCTGGTCAATCAGATAGTCACTTTGTAATGTGCAGGATCCATTTAAAGTGATGACACAAACAAGAATACTCAGATAAACACTTGTTTCTATTGATTAAATCAAGTTACACAGCCGTGAAACGATTTTGGCAGAGCTTCGCTTCAGATGCCAAATGTTACAAATGAACTAGACTGTAACACCCTGACCGCGTAAAACAACAAACCGTGGTGGAAACGTCAGGGAGTCACGTCACAGGATAAATTGTTTCTTTTTTTTTGGGTAAAGGTTTACCCCGGTTCACTTTCATATATCACAAAACCAAAAAAAAAAACACAAGTAGTAAGGAAAGTCCTCACTAGTTCACTATCCTGACATGCCAGGAAGTGTTAACAAGCAAAAAAAGCAAACCACTATAGAAAACAAACACAAACTCTAGACACTAACTAGAGACAACCAATGATCTACATGCTTGGCACATTCCATTTCACAACACATGGTAATTGAAGTTTCATTTTATTGAATTATATAAGTTACATTGTCTTAGATTAAACAGAAACAAGGTTCAAACATATTGTCTTTCATATTTTATGTCACTAAGGCCCGCGTCCAATCCTATGTTTTGCATCATGACCATTAAGCAATAGCACCTGAAACATATGTGAAAAGAAAGTCAGCATAAAAATGCCGACGAGTACATAGGTTTTGTGAGTGTGTCAGATTCATGGCCTGTATACATATTTCAATACCTCGTACGACTACTAGAGTCGATAACTGAAAACCTTGTATCGAAAAGTGTTTGATATTGCAATGTAATTTAACCAACTATAACATGTTGGTTAATAGTTTTTGAACACCTCGTTGCCATGAATCTTGACTAAAACATTTTCTTTTGTAAACCAGATAGTAAATCGTCTTGTTAGAAAACTTGTATGGTTTATATCATTTAGTAAACGTCGTTGCGTGACATCGTTTGAAAACATTCGTCCAAGTGATCTAAATAACACCACAGAATGTAAAATGATAAAAGCACTTATATATAGGAAGTACCAGCGGCGTATCCACCATGCTTTTATCACATTACACCCGTCTCGTTATCTAATCACTTACCATAAACCAATCGTCCAATTGTACGTGTTATCAATCGTCCGTGTTATCAATCGTCCATGTTATAAATCATCCGTGTTATAAAACCATTCGTCAATCGTCCTTGATTTAATTGTGAAAACTTTTGGTCGTTCTATTTGAATACATTCAAACCTGTGTGACTCAACTATACCACCAAAGGGCATCTTTAAATCGACTAACAAACCACCAAAGGGTTTGTTAAAAAAATAGATTATGTCGTTACCCCAAACTATCGACCAACACCATGGGGATACCCCGATAATGGGATTTGTCAGATCCTATGGTACCATAACATACTACTGGTCGGCTCGGCCAAAGCTAATGAATGGCATTCGTGTTATGAATTAACGCACCAACAAGTTCGTTCACATTATTGAAATCGTTGTGTTTAATATAAACCATAGTAATTGTTTTTGAAAACTTGAAATCGATTTAGCACATATGAATCACCCCAAAACAATTGAAAGCATAAAATAGGGGAACTATGTACTCACTTGAGATTGCAAAGTATCCTTGATCTAGTCAACTAACAAAGCTCGGGGAGTCAAGGAATCAAGTGGCACCTAGTATCGAATCACTATGTTAATAAATCGGGACCTAAATTGGGAGATCGGATAGAATGCGGTCTTGTAAACCAAATGGGTGTTGGAACTCATATGATATGGTTTAACAAAGCCTACATTCTGATTTGGAATGAAACCTAAGTGCTTTTGACCCGTTATGACCCGTTAAGGTAGTTTACTCTACTTTAACGTGTCATTTGCGCAAATGCGCGTTCAGATGGTCAAACTAGTCCTATGATAAGTCTTATATGCCTAAACATATTTAATAATGTTGCACAATTAGTTTAAGTGTCAAAATTTAGGTTACATATACTTAAATTGAATTTATGCGCAAAAAGGGCATTTTGGACATTTCCTAAAGGCATATAAACTACCTATCATACAACTAACCAAACGAAGTGACCATAAGGTATAATCCCTGGAGGTTATTCCCTATACAACTATGGTCACAATATATGTTTGGTTGGATCCTAATGATCGACCTAATGGGTTGGGTTCGAAAGTCTAAGCGGTTGTCAAGACCGCTTGACTTACGACCCCTAAATAAGCCCTAAACTAGAAGTGATGAGTTAAACATGTTAAAACATGTTTAACTAAGTTAGAAAACTGATTTGGTATCAAAACAAAGTGTTTTGATACCCGAAAATAGTTCCGTCGTAAAATGCACATAATCGTGCATTTTGACCGAAACTTTGACTCGTCACTTCGACTAGTCAACGTGGTAATCAGTAGGTATAGTCGCAAAGGACTATAACCATCGTGATTACGATCACGTTGCAAAGTTCAATTGAACTTTGTCTTTGCCAATTCATGGTCAAAGCCGAACGTCAAACACTGTTTGACTTTTAGCTTGAAATAAATAAAGTAGACTAGGAAGAACACTTACAAGTGTTCTAGGATGAAAAGATGACTAGAAAACTCAGTTAAGAAGCCTCCAACAAATGTGGTAGCCTCCAATTAGAGCTTAGAGAGAAGAAGAATGGAAATGAGCAAGTTTTTGTGGTTGTGAAGATGGATATTTATAGTAGTTCATGGATTTCTAAGATCATTACAAGTGTGTTATGTGTTCTTCAAGGATTGATCTCCACCATACAAGTGTTAGGATCTGATTAGTAACCTTGTTGAACACTAAACTTGGTCCCTAATGTCACACCCCGACCACGTATAACATGCAACCGCGGCGGAAACGTCGGGGAGTGTTGAGACAGAATTAATTGTTTCATAACCATGGCATTCAAAGTTGTATTTTATTTATAAACATAAGAGTTACATTGTCTTAAACAGGAAATAAAGAGTTCAGAACATAATTAAACTAAGTCTATCTTCATTTTATGTCTCTAAGGCACAGGTCCGCCCTAGTGTCACGATCATCATCCTACGGAAAAGCTCCTGAAAACACATGTGAAAATAGGTACGTCAGCATAAAAATGCCTATGAGATACATAGGTTTTGTGAAAATAGGATTCATGACTTATAAGTTTAGGAAAAATTGTTTAATAACAGTCAGTCATGAACTTGTAAGTTGTTTTGTTTTGTAAATCATTAAAAAGCAATGATATGTATAAATAAGAGAATAATGTAAGGTTAAATGAATAACCAAGTAAAAATGAGTTTGTATAAGATAAGTTGTTTTGTAAATCAATGTCTTGTGAAAATAAGTTGTTTATGTAAAGTGTAATATGTCAAATATTGAAATGATTTAAGTAACGCTACGACATGAAATATCATACAAACACTTATTTATAGGAAGTACCAGCGGCGTATCCACCATGCTTGTATCATATTACACACGCCTCGTTACTCGAATCATTTACCCAAACCAACCATCAATGTAAATTGTTCATGTATAAATGAATTGTCATGTGTTAATGTGTAAACCATATCGAAATGTCTATGTCCAATGTAAACCACTAAATGTGTATATCAATGTCAAAATGTTTGTGTTTAATGTAGATCATGTAACGTGTACCCCAAAAGTATCATGTATGGTAAGTGAAATATATCAACTAAACCATATGTGAAATGCACAAAAACAAGGTATTGAAGTAAAACATGGTTTAAATCAAAGTTATGTTTTGTGGAACAAATGCATGCTATACTGATACAAACATTTATGCGGTATTGTGAAAATGCATACATCCAAGCCTTGAGACTGTAGCGATAAACCCTTAAACAAATTAAAGGTTTATCTAAGTTATGTACATCGAATTCAGTCATTCCTTCCAATCCAAACAAACCCAGGATTTCAGGAACGGGAGTTGTCAATTCCTATGGTACCACTACCTACTAACGAACGACGTAGCTAATGTTAATGAATGTATTGTTCCATTGTAAATAACCCAAATGTCATAACAAAATGTAAGCATGTGATGAAAACAACTGTACTAAGTATGCACACAATGGACATACATAGCATGAAATGTAATGTAAAACAATGTACTAAGTATGCACACAATGGACATACATAGCATGAAATGTAATGTAAAACAATGTACTAAGTATGCACACAATGGACATACATAGCATGAAATGTAATGTAAAACAATGTACTAAGTACGCACACAATGGGCATACATAGCATGAAATGTAATGTAAAACAATGTACTAAGTACGCACACAATGGGCATACATAGCATGAAATGTAATGTAAAACAATGTACTAAGTACGCACATAATGGGCATACATAGCATGAAATGTAATGTAAAACAATGTACTAAGTATGCACACAATGGACATACATAGCATGAAATGTAATGTAAAACAATGTACTAAGTACGCACACAATGGGCATACATAGCATGAAATGTAATGTAAAACAATGTACTAAGTACGCACACAATGGGCATTCATAGCATGAACACAATGAAATCATGTACTATAAGTGTACTATTGAACATAATAAGCATATGATGTGAAAGCAGGAAAGCATGAAAGTAACAAGTAGGCACATGTGTTTCACCCCAAAACAGTTTGGAAAACAGTAAAAGAGGGGTCTATGTACTCACTTGAGATTGCTCAGAAGTCCTTGAGTGACAACCAAACAATGCTAGAGATCACGGATATCAAACGGCACCTTATATAGGTAACTATGTTAATAAACCGGACCTAAATCGGAGGATCGGATAGAATGAGGGTTCGTAAACCAAACGAGTATGGAGACTCGTGTAACATGGTTTAACAAAGCCCACATACTAAAACGAAACTTAACCTAAGTCTTTGTGACCCATTACGATCCGTTTAGGTAGCTTATGCTACTTTAACGCCTCGTTCGCGTAAAACGCGTTCGGAACGCCTAACTAGTCCTATGACAAGTAAAATATGCCTTAACATGTCTAATATGGTTGTCAAATCAGTTTAGATGTCAAAAGTTATGTTACATATGTTTAAAACGAATTTTGGCATCAAAGGGGTATTTTGGTAATTTACCTAAGGCATATAAACTACCTACAATACAACTACTTAAACAAAGCGACCATAACGTATAACCTCGGAGGGTTATTCCCTATATACTATGGTCACCTAATGTGTTTGGTCGGATCCTAATGATCGACCAAATGGGTCGGGTTCGAAGGTATAAGCGATTTATTAGATCGCTTACCCTTACGACCCTAGACAACGTGGTAATCATTAGGCATAGTCACAAGGGACTATAACCATCGTGATTACAATCACGTTGCGAAGTTCAAACGAACTTCGCATTGACCATAAACTGGTCAACGCAGAAAGTCAAACAAAGTTTGACTTTCGGACTCGAAAAGCAATAAAAGAACGAAAGAATACTTACGAAGGGTCCTCGAATGCTAATCTAGATCAAAATAGCTCAGGTATGAAACAAAGGTTTCAACTTAGAGCACATTAGATCAGATTCTAATGAGTTTGAAGCAAATGGGGGTGGGGTATTTATAGTATTTCCCGAACCGTTAAGATCGTTTCTTGAATAACGTGATTGAATCTCGTGCGTACACTTGTTGAAATGTTGTGGTGACTAAAAATGGCCCCTAATGAGCTGAAAGGGCAAGTGTGAGTGTGTGGTTGTGAGTTAATCAGCTGAAATCTGCTGACTAATCAGTCTTATCTGATCTGGTTAGGCAGTCGCGTAGCGCGACTGGTAAGGCCCTTAGGGCTCGCGCTACGCCACCACCCCCCTGTTTCAGAAATGTTTCAAAAAAGACAGTTTTAGTCCCTGTACGTGTTTAAGGCCTTTTTCGATGCGTTTGAGCCCCGTTAACCTCATTTCAAGGCTCTAAAATGAAGTTAAAGTATAGGGAACTCTAAACATGCTAAAAAATATCTCGGATGTCGGTTCGTTTGGCCGAACGATCGCGATGTTCGGTTAATTACGACGGAATGCGCATAAGCGCGAAAAACGATCCAAATGACGCGACGAATGGATTTTTCTCAAGCCAAACACTAAAATAAAATATTCTAGTGCTTACATAAATTTTTGGATGTCCGGATGTATTCAGAACGTAAGTTATGCGCGAAAGTGCAAACTTATGCACTTTTTGACACTTTTAGTCCCTGAATGACCCAAAAGTTTATTTTAGCACACCGAACCCCTCAAAGCCTATTTCTAAGCTATGTGAAGGATATTTATGGTATGTTTAACTTATGTTCATGTTCCGGAATGTCTGTTAAAGTTTAAATTGGCATACTTTCGCAGTTTGTCAAATTTAGTCCCTGTAGACGAATTAACTTGTTTTTGCCATACCAGAGCCTTCAAAACTTATTTCTAAGTTATGTAAAGGTTATTTAAGGTATGTTAAGTATATGTTGATGTTACGGAGTATTTGTCGCATTAAACTGGTTACGTTTACGCACCAGTTTGCGTATAACTCTCCAGAAAACGATATAGAGTTTGAAATTGAATAAAAGTCAAAACATAAAAATGTAAAACACAACCAAACAAACATTGGGATCAAATAACATTGTTTAATTGATAAAAGAACTGTTCACAATGATTACAAACACAGATGTTACAGTCTCCCCTACTTGTGGAAATTTCGTCCCGAAATTTATTTAGAGGAAACTCGTGGGAAAAGATGCGGATATTTCGCCTTCATTTGATCTTTGCGTTCCCAAGTAAACTCGGGTCCACGTTTAGCTTCCCAGCGAACTTTGACCAAAGGAATGCGCTTGCGTTTAAGCCATTTGACTTCACGTTCCATGATTTCCACTGGCTTCTCAACAAATTTCAGTGTTTTACCAACACGAATTTCGTCAAGTGGTATGTGGAGGTTCTCATCAGCTAAACACCTCTTGAGATTGGACACGTGAAAGGTTGGATGAACATTTCCAAGTTCAGGAGGTAACTCAAGTCTGTAGGCTACCTTACCGATTCTTTCGACGATCTTGAATGGTCCAACAAATCTAGGTGCAAGTTTTCCTTTCTTTCCAAATCTGATCACACCTTTCCAAGGTGAGACCTTAAGTAATACTGGATCACCGACTTGAAATTCCAAGGGCTTGCATTTTGGGTCCGCGTAACTCTTTTGACGGCTTCTAGCTGTCTGAAGGTTATTACGTACTTTCTTAATCTTGTCAGTTGTCTCTAAAATGAGGGCAGGTCCAGTAAGTTGAGCCTCGCCGATCTCATTCCAGCAGACTGGTGAACTACATTTTCGACCATGGAGATCCTCGAAAGGAGCCATTTTGATGCTGGTGTGATAACTGTTGTTGTAGGAGAATTCAATTAACGAAAGATGTGAATCCCAACTACCACCAAAATCGATCACACAAGCTCTAAGCATGTCCTCCAGAGTCTGGATTGTTCTTTCAGATTGACCATCCGTTTGCGGATGATAAGCTGTGCTCAGACTAAGTTGGGTCCCCATAGCAAATTGCATGGTTCTCCAAAAATGAGAAGTGAAACGAGCATCTCTGTCAGAAATGATGTTCAAAGGAACACCATGTCGAGCTACAATTTCATCCACATAGATTTTAGCAAGTTTGTCAGCAGAAAAATCTTCACGGATTGGCAAGAAATGCGCTGACTTAGTAAGACGATCAACAACTACCCAGATGGCATCATGACCTTTCTTTGTGCGTGGAAGTTTGGTAACAAGATCCATAGTAATGTTTTCCCATTTCCAAACTGGGATCTCTGGTTGCACCAATAAACCAGAAGGACGCTGATGTTCAGCCTTAACCTTAAGACAAGTAAGGCATTTTGATACGTATAAGGCAATGTCTTTCTTCATACCAGGCCACCAATAATGAATACGAAGATCCTTATACATCTTATCTGAGCCCGGATGAATAGAATAACGAGACTTATGGGCTTCATCCATAAGCAAGGTACGAAGATCATCCTGGCTTGGGACCCACAAACGGTCCATGAAGTAATACGATCCATTGTCCTTCAGTTCCAGATCAGGTGTTTTGTGATAGGGAAATTCCTTATCCATCAAACCTTGTGAAACACAAGTTTGTTGAGCCTGAGAAATGCTTGCTTGGATATCGGATCGAGCTTGAATTGTAACACCTGTGCCTCCACGGCCATCAAACAAATACCGAACCAATGAAATATTATATTTCATACTTGGGATTTGTAAAAATATGTGTATCATTTGCACATATCAATTTTTGTTCAATTCCAAACTCTAAATCGCTTTCTGGAAGGTTATACGCGCACCGATGCGTAAATATAACCAGTTTAATGCAACAAACACTCCGGAATAGTGACATAGGCTTAACATACATTAAATAAACTTTACATAACTTAGAAATAAGTTTTGGAAGGTTTGGTATGCCGAAATCAAGTTAAATCGCTTACAGGGACTAAATTTGACAAACTGCGAAAGTATGCCAATTTGAACTGTAATAGACATTCCGGAACATGACCATAAGTTAAACATACCATAAATATCCTTCATATAGCTTAGAAATAGGCTTTGAGGGGTTCGGTGTGCTAAAATAAACTTTTGGGTCATTCAGTGACTAAAAGTGTCAAAAAGTGCACAAGTTTGCATTTTCGCGCATATCTTACGTTCTGAATACATCCGGACATCCAAAAATTTATATAAGCACTAAAATATTTTATTTTCACTAAAATATTTTATTTTAGTGTTTGGCATAAGAAAAATCCATTCGTCACGCAATTTAGATCGTTTTTCGCGCTTATGCGCATTCCGTCGTAATTAACCGAACAACGCAATCGTACGGCCAAACGAACCAACATCCGACATATTTTTGAGCATGTTTCATGCCCACAATGTTTAGGCATCCTTGTGGAGCCTTGAAAATGATTTAACGAGCCTTAAACATGTCGGAAATGGCCTTAATACGCAACGGGGACTGAAAGGTGAGCATTTGAAAGTGTTTGCTGATCAGGGGACCCCTAGCGTGACACCTAGCCCCCCCTAGCGTCACGCTAGGCCCCTTCTGATCAGAAAAGGTCATTTAAACACAAGTTTAACATCCCCTAGCATCCCCCAAAGGTCAAGTGCCACATGTTAAACTCTTATGGTGGCCAAAATCAGAAACCACAACATTTCAACAAGTGTAGGGATGTGATCATTCCCTCTTCTCCAAGAAACGATCCTAACGGTGGACCGAAATCTATAAATACCCATCACATTTCACTTCATTTCCCACAAGAATCTGATCATTTGTGCTCTAAGTTGAAACATTTGTTTCATACCTGAGCTATTTTGATCTAGATTAGCATTCGGGGACCCTTCGTAAGTGTTCCTTCGTTATTTTATTGCTTTTCGAGTCCGAAAGTCGAACTTTGTTTGACTTTCTGCATTGACAAGTTTATGGTCGATGCGAAGTTCGTTTGAACTTCATAACGTGAGCGTGATCACGATGGTTATAGTCCCTAGTGACTATACCTACTGATTACCACGTTATCTAGGCTCAGTGACGAGCCGTAGTTTCGGTCAGAATACGTATTCTTGCGTATTTTGTAACCAAACTACTTGTGGGTATCAAAACCGTTTGTTTTGATACCAAACCTGTTTTCTAAACTTAGTTAAGCATGTTTTAACAAAACATGCTTAGCTCGTCACTTTTAGTTTAGTGCTTATATAGGGTCGTAAGGTAAGCGATCTAAACAATCGCTTATACTTTCGAACCCGACCCGTTTGGTCGATCATTAGGATCCGACCAAGCACTTTAGGTGACCATAGTACATAGGGAATAACCTTACGAGGTTATACCTTATGGTCGCTTCGTTTAAGTAGTTGTATGATAGGTAGTTTATATGCCTTAGGTAAATTACCAAAATACCCCTTTAATGCCAAAATTCATTTTAAACATATGTAACATAACTTTTGACATCTAAACTGATTTGACAACAATATTAGACATGTTAAGGCATATGTTACTTGTCATAGGACTAGTTAGGTGGTCCGAACGCGTTTTACGCGAACAACGCGTTAAAGTAGCATAAGCTACCTAAACGGGTCGTAATGGGTCGTAAGCACTTAGGTTAGGTTTCATTTAGTATGTAGGCTTTGTTAAACCATACTACGTGAGTTCCCATACTCATTTGGTTTACGAACCCTCATTCTATCCGATCCTCCGATATTAGGTCCGATTTATTAACATAGTTACCTATATTAGGTGCCGTTTGATATCCGCGATCTCTAGCATTGTTTGGTTGTTACTCAAGGACTACTGAGCAATCTCAAGTGAGTACAGAGACCCCTCTTTTACTGTTTTCCAAACTGTTTTGGGGTGAAACACATGTGCCTACTTGTTACTTTCATGTTTTCCTGTTTTCACATCATATACTTCCTTTGTTCATTAGTACATTATAGTACATGATTTCATTACATTTTATGCTATGTATGTCCATTGTGTGCATACTTAGTACATGGTTCTACATTACATTTCTGCTATGTATGTTAACTGATAGCATGCTAGCACATTGATTTACATGACTTTTCTGCTTTGTATACTTAGTACATTTCTTATTCATCATATGCTTACATTTTGGTATGACATTTGGTTCGTTTAAACTATACTATACATTCATTAACACCGATCATGCCGCTCGGTAGTAGGTAGTGGTACCATAGGACTTGATAAATCCCATTCCTGAAATCTCGGGTTTGTTTGGACGTAAGGAATGACCGAATCCGAATACATATTCTTTTGATAACCCATTTTTACATGGTTATCCGACTGTCGCAAGGCTTGGATGTATGAATTTTCACAATACCGCATAAATGTTTATATCAGTATAGCATGCATTTTCACAGAACATAACTTTGATTTAAACCAAGTTTTACTTCAATACTATGTTCTTGTGCATATGGTTTAGTTGATACATTTCACTAGCCATACATATTATTTTGGTTACATATTACATGATTTACATTGATCATGCATTTACTACACAGAACATAAGTTTGATTTAAACCAAGTTTTACTTCAATACTATGTTCTTGTGCATATGGTTTAGTTGATACATTTCACTAGCCATACATATTATTTTGGTTACATATTACATGATTTACACATTACATGGTTTACATTTGACACATAAACACTTTTGACATTGGTTATACATTACATGATTTACATATTGACATAAACATTTTAACATATTATTTCAATACATTTGGAAGTTGGTTTAAACATAGACATCTTACATTGTTGGTTTGGTTTGAGTAAGTGATTTAATTAATGAGGCGTGTGTAATACGATACAAGCATGGTGGATACGCCGCTGGTACTTCCTATATATAAATGATTGTATGGTATTACATATCGTTGCGTTATTTGAAATCATTTCAAATTAGACATATAACATTTTATACAAATAACATACTTTTCACAATACATTGTTTTACAAACAACTTAACTTATAGAAACTCATTTTACATGGTTATTCATTTAACCATGCATTATTCTCTTATTTATACGTATCATCTGAACTTATTGTTTTTCAAATGATTTACAAAGACAAAGCAAATTACAAGGTTCATAACTAAACATTTTCTTAAACAGAAGTCATGAATCTTATTTTCACAAAACCTATGTACTCGCCGGCATTTTTATGCTGACGTACCTATTTTCACATGTGTTTCAGGAAATGAAGCATAGGATTGATCAAGATACACTTAGGCGGACATGGGCCTTAGTGACAATAAAAGATGCAAGACTAGTTATTTATGTTATGTTTCTTTGATTGTCAAGACATTGTAACTCGTGTACTTAATAAAACAATATTTAAATTTCCATGTGTTATGAAACAATGATTCTGTTACAACACTCCCCGATGTTTCCGCCACGTTTTGTTGTTTTACGTGGTCGGGGTGTGACAGAAGAGTTGGTATCAGAGCTCATGGTTATAGGGAATTAGGTTATTAGTAATACTTTGACCTAGTCTACAACCTTCTTAGGACCTTAACGCGAGTTTACTTGCGTTTAGTCATATAACAATACTGTCACCTATCCTTAGGCGACAACCACAACAAGAACATAAAATTCAAAACCGCTTTGAAAACTAATCATCTGTTCTAGGATGATTGATTACTAGGTTTTGAACCCTCTATTGTAAGGTTTTGAACTCTCTATTATATGGTTTTGAACCCCTTTGAATTTTCAAAACCTCGTCAAGGTTTTGGGTTTTAAATAATGTGAACACGTGCAAACTGGAAGGGTGAATGCCTGTATTCTGGGTTTTCTGTCTAGGCAAGCACTTCGTATACATCTCATCAGACGCGAGACCAGTTGTGCTTACCTGGGAATTCTTGGGATGAGTGTTCACTTATAGGCGAGCATGTCTTCGCGATACATTATTTTTGACCCATTTACTTTGATTTGTCACCATCTCATTTGTTTGCCTTAGGTAACAAACAAATGATCACAATTTTCATTCGATACCATTCTGTATTGATTATCCAATAAACCTTTCACTTGTTTCTTCCTTTGTCTTTCATTTTCTTCTAGAATGTCTATTCCTCTCAGCACTGGTCAAATGTCCGAGCGAACAGCCAAATTTGCCCAGCAAATAGGCGAAGTGATTCAGAAGACTGTGGATTTAGGCATTGCCATGGCTCGTCTCAACAATGAAGCCTCTCGTCTCGACAATGAAGTCACTCAAGAGCCACTGAAGGAAGCAGAAGTCAAGCCTGCACCAAGATCAAGGAAGCGTAAGGCTTCAAGGAAGCCCGCAACAGTTATACCAAATCAAGAAGGACCTAGCCAGAAGGCAACACCACCTGCTAAGAAGCAATACAAGGGAACGGCACCATTATGCAACAAATGTAAGGGGCATCACCTAGCTCACTTACAGTGTCGTCGGTGTGTATCATGTGGACGAGTTGGTCACCTGGCAAGTACTTGTCGATGTAACCCAAACCAAGGTGGTCTAAATCAACCCCAAGTCAACCCTACTCAAGCTCGTTTTCCGCGTGGTACTTGCTACAACTGTGGCGAGACGAGCCATTACAGGAACAACTGCCCGAAGATTGTCAGTGCAAATCCAACCCGTGGATGAGCAATTGGCTGAACAAAGGATGTTGCTGTCTTATGCCTTTGTTTCTTTTGTTTTCGTGTATTGTGAAACCATATGTCTCGTTCATAAATAAATTGTTGTTCACAATTCGGATATGCAAGTGTAGTGACATGTGTGTATGACTTTTCCTATGATACCTACATCAAGAAACTATGTACCTTACAAACTACTCTTGTGATTTCTCTCTTTCAAATGATCGCTCATGATTCCCTCGAAAATTTTAAGTACTTGTTTCACTCTAGGAAACAAAGTACAGAAAATGAAGTGACATTATGAGTAATCATGCTTCTGCACATCTGTACTTTGAATCCTTGGTTAAATAACTAAGAGTATTTCCAAATCTCATACCCACTACGTTTTGATTTTTCAACATATACAGTACAAGTATTTCAAAAGCAATCTTCATGATCACAAAACATTTCATATAGTTTGAAAACAATTTTTTTTCTAAATGCATTGTCTATGTTATTTCAAAAACATTGGCCATGTTATCAAAACCAACCTTCCTAATTTCAAAATATTTCATATAGTCTGAAGGCAATATTAACACAGTACATTTTCTTATCAAGTGCATGATTTCGAAAAGCATCATTCATATTTTCAAAAAACCTTATACATAATTTCAAAATCTATCTCGCATGATTTTAAAACATTTTGTAAAAATATCTACCTAATACACCTACTTTATGATTTCAAAAGTATTATATATAAGGTTTCAAAAACATTGAACACATTTTTTTTAAGAACCCCATGCATAGTTTTCAAAAATATTTTTTCATACATTGACTTAACCATCAAATTCTGCGTCATATGTCGCCTTGACATATCAAGCATCTCAACTTCATAAGCATTTTACTTCATATTTTGACCTAAGCACATCAAGTGCAAGGTTTCAAAACATCTCCAACTTCTAAAATCCATATGGGATCTTTTTATCTTCACATTTAGACCCTTGTGGATGATTATCATTCAAATCAGAGTCCTTGATTGGATTCCTTATGTACCTAAATTCGAACATTTCAGTTCCCTATAATCGAAATCGGATTTTTCTTTTAAAAATCTTTCTATCTTTATAGTTAGATTCTTGATAATGTTTAAAGTACCAAATGAAATCCACGAGATGGATTCCTAGTGTGCTTTAAATACATGCACTCTGTTAGCAAAACTAATTAACACATTAAAGATCTAGATAAACAATCTTTGTGGTTATATGACTATGTGTTTATGCATCTTGTGTTTTCTCTTATGCATTTTGTGTTTTTGTATACTCTGGAATCCTCGTAGAATTTTTCATATCTTCATATGAGGGATTCGTAGTAGGATATTCAAAAAGGTACTACCTTAATTCCTTAATGGGCTTCTATAAAATAGTTAAGACCCTTGGATTATATAGTACCACTCCATGATTCATAAGAGGCCCTTTTAGTGGTCTAGTCAAAAAGATTGATTCAAAAATCTGGTTAAGAATGACATGTGATGATATAAGCTGAAAAGACTCCTTGGTTGTCTATTAAAATCATTTATTGATTTAATAAAAGGGACCCTATGGTGGTCTAGTCACACTCATCACAGGTTTGTTCATTTGGTTTTCCCCTACACATTATAAAATAGACTGTGTGAACTATGCAAGGAATTGTCTAATTATGGACGCGTACATAATTATGAGATTCAGTGCACGGTAACCACAGAGTAAGATTTATTATGTGTAAGAACCGATAGTGACAACAATAACAAAATGAGAACGATGTAATGGAGGTACGGTGGACGCACCAATGACGCTTCATATACTTGTATATAAGTATCCCTCTTACATTGCAAGCATGATGTTATTAAAGTTACTAGAAGTTCAGAACCCTAACCAATGTTGTTCGATCTTTTCAACTTCATGTTTTCAAACTCACACAAGTTTCCTCTAGATAAAATTTCAGGACGAAATTTCCTAAAGTAGGGGAGACTGTAACACCTGTGCCTCCACGGCCATCAAACAAATACCGAACCAATGAAATATTATATTTCATACTTGGGATTTGTAAAAATATGTGTATCATTTGCACATATCAATTTTTGTTCAATTCCAAACTCTAAATCGCTTTCTGGAAGGTTATACGCGCACCGATGCGTAAATATAACCAGTTTAGTGCAACAAACACTCCGGAATAGTGACATAGGCTTAACATACATTAAATAAACTTTACATAACTTAGAAATAAGTTTTGGAAGGTTTGGTATGCCGAAATCAAGTTAAATCGCTTACATGGACTAAATTTGACAAACTGCGAAAGTATGCCAATTTGAACTGTAACAGACATTCCGGAACATGACCATAAGTTAAACATACCATAAATATCCTTCATATAGCTTAGAAATAGGCTTTGAGGGGTTCGGTGTGCTAAAATAAACTTTTGGGTCATTCAGGGACTAAAAGTGTCAAAAAGTGCACAAGTTTGCATTTTCGCGCATATCTTACGTTCTGAATACATCCGGACATCCAAAAATTTATGTAAGCACTAAAATATTTTATTTTAGTGTTTGGCATAAGAAAAATCCATTCGTCACGCAATTTAGATCGTTTTTCGCGCTTATGCGCATTCCGTCGTAATTAACCGAACAACGCAATCGTACGGCCAAACGAACCAACATCCGACATATTTTTGAGCATGTTTCATGCCCACAATGTTTAGGCATCCTTGTGGAGCCTTGAAAATGATTTAACGAGCCTTAAACATGTCGGAAATGGCCATAATACGCAACGGGGACTGAAAGGTGAGCATTTGAAAGTGTTTGCTGATCAGGGGACCCCTAGCGTGACACCTAGCCCCCCCTAGCGTCACGCTAGGCCCCTTATGATCAGCAAAGGTCATTTAAACACAAGATTAACATCCCCTATCATCCCCTAAAGGTCAAGTGCCACATGTTAAACTCTTATGGTGGCCAAAATCAGTAACCACAACATTTCAACAAGTGTAGGGATGTGATCATTCCCTCTTCTCCAAGAAACGATCCTAACGGTGGACCAAAATCTATAAATACCCAACACATTTCACTTCATTTCCCACAAGAATCTGATCATTTGTGCTCTAAGTTGAAACCTTTGTTTCATACCTGAGCTATTTTGATCTAGATTAGCATTCGGGGACCCTTCGTAAGTGTTCCTTCGTTCTTTTATTGCTTTTCGAGTCCGAAAGTCAAACTTTGTTTGACTTTCTGCATTGACCAGTTTATGGTCGATGCGAAGTTCGTTTGAACTTCATAACGTGAGTGTGATCACGATGGTTATAGTCCCTAGTGACTATACCTACTGATTACCACGTTATCTAGGCTCAGTGACGAGCCGTAGTTTCGGTCAGAATACGTATTCTTGCGTATTTTGTAACCAAACTACTTGTGGGTATCAAAACCATTTGTTTTGATACCAAACCTGTTTTCTAAACTTAGTTAAGCATGTTTTAACATGCTTAGCTTGTCACTTTTAGTTTAGTGCTTATATAGGGTCGTAAGCGATCTAAACAATCGCTTATACTTTCGAACCCGACCCGTTTGGTCGATCATTAGGATCCGACCAAGCACTTTAGGTGACCATAGTACATAGGGAATAACCTTACGAGGTTATACCTTATGGTCGCTTCGTTTAAGTAGTTGTATGATAGGTAGTTTATATGCCTTAGGTAAATTACCAAAATACCCCTTTAATGCCAAAATTCATTTTAAACATATGTAACATAACTTTTGACATCTAAACTGATTTGACAACAATATTAGACATGTTAAGGCATATGTTACTTGTCATAGGACTAGTTAGGCGGTCCGAACGCGTTTTGCGCGAACAACGCGTTAAAGTAGCATAAGCTACCTAAACGGGTCGTAATGGGTCGTAAGCACTTAGGTTAGGTTTCATTTAGTATGTAGGCTTTGTTAAACCATACTACGTGAGTTCCCATACTCATTTGGTTTACGAACCCTCATTCTATCCGATCCTCCGATATTAGGTCCGGTTTATTAACATAGTTACCTATATTAGGTGCCGTTTGATATCCGCGATCTCTAGCATTGTTTGGTTGTTACTCAAGGACTACTGAGCAATCTCAAGTGAGTACATAGACCCCTCTTTTACTGTTTTCCAAACTGTTTTGGGGTGAAACACATGTGCCTACTTGTTACTTTCATGTTTTCCTGTTTTCACATCATATACTTCCTATGTTCATTAGTACATTATAGTACATGATTTCATTACATTTTATGCTATGTATGTCCATTGTGTGCATACTTAGTACATGGTTCTACATTACATTTCTGCTATGTATGTTAACTGATAGCATGCTAGCACATTGATTTACATGACTTTTCTGCTTTGTATACTTAGTACATTTCTTATTCATCATATGCTTACATTTTGGTATGACATTTGGTTCGTTTAAACTATACTATACATTCATTAACACCGATCATGCCGCTCGGTAGTAGGTAGTGGTACCATAGGACTTGACAAATCCCATTCCTGAAATCCCGGGTTTGTTTGGACGTAAGGAATGACCGAATCCGAATACATATTCTTTTGATAACCCATTTTTACATGGTTATCCGACTGTCGCAAGGCTTGGATGTATGAATTTTCACAATACCGCATAAATGTTTATATCAGTATAGCATGCATTTTCACAGAACATAACTTTGATTTAAACCAAGTTTTACTTCAATACTATGTTCTTGTGCATATGGTTTAGTTGATACATTTCACTAGCCATACATATTATTTTGGTTACATATTACATGATTTACATTGATCATGCATTTACTACACAGAACATAACTTTGATTTAAACCAAGTTTTACTTCAATACTATGTTCTTGTGCATATGGTTTAGTTGATACATTTCACTAGCCATACATATTATTTTGGTTACATATTACGTGATTTACACATTACATGGTTTACATTTGACACATAAACACTTTTGACATTGGTTATACATTACATGATTTACATATTGACATAAACATTTTAACATATTATTTCAATACATTTGGAAGTTGGTTTAAACATAGACATCTTACATTGTTGGTTTGGTTTGAGTAAGTGATTTAATTAACGAGGCGTGTGTAATACGATACAAGCATGGTGGATACGCCGCTGGTACTTCCTATATATAAATGATTGTATGGTATTACATATCATTGCGTTATTTGAAATCATTTCAAATTAGACATATAACATTTTATACAAATAACATACTTTTCAGAATACATTGTTTTACAAACAACTTAACTTATACAAACTCATTTTACATGGTTATTCATTTAACCATGCATTATTCTCTTATTTATACGTATCATCTGAACTTATTGTTTTTCAAATGATTTACAAAGACAAAGCAAATTACAAGGTTCATGACTAAACATTTTCTTAAACAGAAGTCATGAATCTTATTTTCACAAAACCTATGTACTCGCCGGCATTTTTATGCTGACGTACCTATTTTCACATGTGTTTCAGGAAATGAAGCATAGGATTGATCAAGATACACTTAGGCGGACATGGGCCTTAGTGACAATAAAAGATGCAAGACTAGTTATTTATGTTATGTTTCTTTGATTGTCAAGACATTGTAACTCGTGTACTTAATAAAACAATATTTAAATTTCCATGTGTTATGAAACAATGATTCTGTTACAACACTCCCCGATGTTTCCGCAACGTTTTGTTGTTTTACGTGGTCGGGGTATGACATGAATAACAGATTGAACACGTACACAATGCAGCTTAGTACGTTCCTTACGACTCAATGCATCGGCTACGACATTCGCCTTACCAGGATGGTAGCGAATTTCGCAGTCATAGTCGTTTAGTAGCTCAACCCAACGTCGTTGCCTCATGTTGAGTTCTTTCTGATTGAAGATATGTTGAAGACTTCTGTGGTCAGTGAAAACCACACATTTTGTACCGTACAAATAGTGTCTCCAGATCTTGAGAGCAAAAACAACTGCACCCAACTCAAGATCATGAGTGGTGTAGTTTTTCTCATGTATCTTCAACTGCCTCGATGCATAGGCTATGACTTTGTTCCTTTGCATCAGAACACAACCAAGGCCCAATTTCGATGCATCACAATACACGAAAAAATCATCATCACCCTCAGGCAATGATAGAACAGGTGCATCGCAAAGTTTCTGCTTCAAGTTTTGAAAAGCTTCCTCTTGTTTGAATCCCCAGTCAAAGGGTTTGTTCTTCTGAGTTAGAGCAGTTAGAGGAACTGCAAACTTTGAGAAGTTCTCAATGAAGCGGCGGTAATAACCCGCTAGACCAAGTAAAGAACGAACCTCAGTGGGAGTAGTAGGCGTATTCCAATCCTTAATCGCACTGATCTTGGAGGGATCTACATGAATACCTTGTTCGTTGATGATATGTCCTAAGAATTGAACTTCTTTAAGCCAGAATTCACACTTGGAGAATTTGGCGAAAAGTTGCTCTTTCTTTAGGAGTTCCAAAGTAAGACGAAGATGTTGCTCATGATCAGCTCGCGTCTTAGAATAAATCAAGATGTCGTCAATAAAAACAATGACGAACTGATCCAAATAAGGTTTGCAGACCCTATTCATTAAGTCCATGAAAACAGCAGGAGCATTAGTCAAACCGAATGGCATGACTGTGAACTCGTAATGCCCATAACGAGTGTGGAAAGCTGTCTTGGGAATATCTTCTTCGTGCACCCGAAGTTGATGATACCCCGAACGAAGATCAATCTTCGAAAAATAAGAAGCGCCCTGTAACTGATCAAAGAGATCATCTATGCGAGGTAGGGGATATCGATTCTTGATGGTAAGCTTGTTAAGCTCTCGATAATCGATACACATCCTAAAAGATCCATCCTTCTTCTTGACAAAAAGAACGGGAGCACCCCAAGGTGAAAAGCTAGGACAGATAAAACCTTTGTCAGAGAGTTCCTGAAGCTGCTTAGACAACTCTTGCATCTCAGACGGTGCAAGACAGTATGGGGCTCTGGCAATGGGATTCGCACCAGGTACGAGATTAATACGGAACTCGACTTGGCGTGCTGGAGGTAGACCAGGTAAGTCTTCAGGGAATACTTCAGAATAATCCCGAACGACCGGAATATCTGAAATAGACTTACCCTTGCCTTTATCTGCTGTAACATGTGCTAAGAAAGCCACATAGTTCTTCCGCAGATACTTCCGAGCTTTAAAACAAGACATGAGCTTGAGACCACTAGACGGTTTCTCACCTTGAACCTGTAGGATCTCGCTTGTCGGAAGTGGCACACGAACAATCTTCTCAGAACAAACTATCTCTGCGCGATGCTTGGATAGCCAATCCATACCCACAATGACGTCGAAGCTTCCAAGTTGCATAGGCGTGAGGTCGATTGGAAAAAGATGGTCGTTAAGGTTCAACTGGCAGTTGCGTAGAACAGAATCAAGAACAATGGGTTCACCACTAGCAACTTCTACTGTCAAGGGTTTTCCTAGTTTTGTTCTAGACACGCGAAGCATTGGCTTAAAAGACAATGACACAAAACTCTTATCGGCACCCGAATCAAAGAGAACAGATGCAGGCTGATTATTAATAAAGAACGTACCGTTCACCACATTATCGTCCGCCTGCGCCTCTTGGGCATTCATGTTGAAGACTCGCCCTCGAGCCTGAGCCTGATTCTGATTTGGATTCTGATTCTGGTTAGCTAGTCTTGGGCACCGGTTTCTGTGGCGGGTCAGATCCCCACAGTTATAACAAGCATCTGGTGGGTAGTGTGGTCGTGCAGCTTGACCCTGTTGCTGAGCAGGAGCCTGAGCAACTTGTTGAGCCGGGTTCTAAACTGCCCGATTCTGAGCAAACCGACAAACATCGGCAAGATGACCTGACTTCCCACAGTTAGTACAGAAACGGCACTGATGTTGCGGCTGATGGTGACTGTTGCATCTATTGCACAAAGGTGCATTCCCTGAATAGGTCTTCTTTGCTGGAGGCTGTGTGGGTTGGTTGGGAGCTGCCTGGTTAGCTTGGGCAGTGACAGCATAGTTTTGGGAAGCCTTACGCTTCCTTGCCCTTTTTGATGAACCAGAATCCTTTCCATTCTTGTTTTGACCTTTCTTGCTATCTTCCTTGTCAGACGACTGTTTCTTGCCCTTGTCACCCTTCCTGTGTAATTTATTCTTCCGAATCTGCGACTCAGTCAATGTCGCTGATAACTCGATCGCCTGACGGAGTGTGGCAGGGTTACTACCAGTAATGATGTCTTGCACTGAGTCAGGTAGGCCGTCGATGTACCTTTCGATAGCCTTGTCGAGTGGGGTAACCATAGTCGGGCAAAGCAGACTCAACTCCTCAAACCTATCAGTATATGCCATGTGCTCGCCACAATCTTGTTTCAAGTCATCAAACTCCTTCTCCAACGCTCGTTGTTCATGACGAGGACAAAACTCCCTCATCATAAGAGCTCTAAGTTCAGCCCATGTCTGTGCTAGAGCAACTTCTGCACCACGGTCTCTCATTACCCCATTCCACCATGTAAGAGCCCTCTTCTGAAACACACTCGAAGAAAACTCGACCTTGCGATTGTCAGGACACTGCACGTGGTGAAAAGTATTCTCAATGCTCTCGAACCATTGAAGAAGCCAAGTCGCTCCTTCAGAACCACTAAACTTGAGTGGTTTAGCCGAGTTAAAATCCTTGTATTTGCATGGAGCATTGTTGTTGTTGTTGGCTTGGTGCCATTGAGCAAAGAGATTTGGAAATTGAGCAGCCATCTGCTGCGCAATAATTTTTGCTAGTTCGACAGTCGCAATCAAATTGTCGCGTCGAGGAGGCATTCAAAAAGAGGAACATGAAAGGAAACGAGTGAGATGATTGGATGAAGAGAATGAGATGAAACAAAATCAACAAAAGCAAAGATGGTGGTCATTCGTCCGCATTACCAAGCAAACAAACGACACACAGTGACTAATCAAAGTAAATGGATCAAAAATAATGTATCACGAAGACATGCTCGCCTATAAGTGAACACTCATCCCAAGAATTCCCAGGTAAGCACAACTGGTCTCGCGTCTGATGAGATATATACGAAGTGCTTGCCTAGACAGAAAACCCAGAATACAGGCATTCACTCTTCCAGTTTGCACGTTTCACATTATTTAAAACCCAAAACGTTGACGAGATTTTGAAAATTTGAAGGCACAAGGCCAAAAATTTAGTCAAACTGGAAGGGTTCAAAACCTTACAAAAGAGGGTTCAAAACATTGTAATAAATCATCCGAAAACAGATGATTGTTTTTCAAAAATCGTTTCGGAAAAAAATTGGTTTTTGTTTTGATAATCACCTAAGGATAGGTGATGTGCATGTTTTAAGATCTAAACACAAGATAACTTGTGTTAGGGTCCTAGAAAAGTTATAGTCTAGGTCAAAGAATTACTAATAACCTAATTCCCTATAACCATTGGCTCTGATACCAACTCTTCTGTCACACCCTGACCGCGTATAACATGCAACCGCGGCGTAAACGTCGGGGAGTGTTGAGACAGAATTAATTGTTTCATAACCATGGCATTCAAAGTTGTATTTTATTTATAAACATAAGAGTTACATTGTCTTAAACAGGAAATAAAGAGTTCAGAACATAATTAAACTAAGTCTATCTTCATTTTATGTCTCTAAGGCACAGGTCCGCCCTAGTGTCACGATCATCATCCTACGGAAAAGCTCCTGAAAACACATGTGAAAATAGGTACGTCAGCATAAAAATGCCTGTGAGATACATAGGTTTTGTGAAAATAGGATTCATGACTTATAAGTTTAGGAAAAATTGTTTAATAACAGTCAGTCATGAACCTTGTAAGTTGTTTTGTTTTGTAAATCATTAAAAAGCAATGATATGTATAAATAAGAGAATAATGTAAGGTTAAATGAATAACCAAGTAAAAATGAGTTTGTATAAGATAAGTTGTTTTGTAAATCAATGTCTTGTGAAAATAAGTTGTTTATGTAAAATGTAATATGTCAAATATTGAAATGATTTAAGTAACGCTACGACATGAAATATCATACAAACACTTATTTATAGGAAGTACCAGCGGCGTATCCACCATGCTTGTATCATATTACACACGCCTCGTTACTCGAATCATTTACCCAAACCAACCATCAATGTAAATTGTTCATGTATAAATGAATTGTCATGTGTTAATGTGTAAACCATATCGAAATGTCTATGTCCAATGTAAACCACTAAATGTGTATATCAATGTCAAAATGTTTGTGTTTAATGTAGATCATGTAATGTGTACCCAAAAGTATCATGTATGGTAAGTGAAATATATCAACTAAACCATATGTGAAATGCACAAAAACAAGGTATTGAAGTAAAACATGGTTTAAATCAAAGTTATGTTTTGTGGAACAAATGCATGCTATACTGATACAAACATTTATGCGGTATTGTGAAAATGCATACATCCAAGCCTTGAGACTGTAGCGATAAACCCTTAAACAAATTAAAGGTTTATCTAAGTTATGTACATCGAATTCGGTCATTCCTTCCAATCCAAACAAACCGAGGATTTCAGGAACGGGAGTTGTCAATTCCTATGGTACCACTACCTACTAACGAACGGCGTAGCTAATGTTAATGAATGTATTGTTCCATTGTAAACAACCCAAATGTCATAACAAAATGTAAGCATGTGATGAAAACAACTGTACTAAGTATGTACACAATGGACATACATAGCATAAAATGTAATGTAAAATAATGTACTAAGTATGCACACAATGGACATACATAGCATGAAATGTAATGTAAAACAATGTACTAAGTACGCACACAAAGGGCATACATAGCATGAAATGTAATGTAAAACAATGTACTAAGTACGCACACAATGGGCATACATAGCATGAAATGTAATGTAAAACAATGTACTAAGTAAGCACACAATGGACATACATAGCATGAAATGTAATGTAAAACAATGTACTAAGTACGCACACAATGGGCATACATAGCATGAAATGTAATGTAAAACAATGTACTAAGTACGCACACAATGGGCATACATAGCATGAACATAATGAAATCATGTACTATAAGTGTACTATTGAACATAATAAGCATATGATGTGATAGCAGGAAAGCATGAAAGTAACAAGTAGGCACATGTGTTTCACCCCAAAACAGTTTGGAAAACAGTAAAAGAGGGGTCTATGTACTCACTTGAGATTGCTCAGAAGTCCTTGAGTGACAACCAAACAATGCTAGAGATCACGGATATCAAACGACACCTAATATAGTAACTATGTTAATAAACCGGACCTAAATCGGAGGATCGGATAGAATGAGGGTTCGTAAACCAAACGAGTATGGAGACTCGTGTAACATGGTTTAACAAAGCCCACATACTAAAACGAAACTTAACCTAAGTGTTTGTGACCCATTACGATCCGTTTAGGTAGCTTATGCTACTTTAACGCGTCGTTCGCGTAAAACGCGTTCGGAACGCCTAACTAGTCCTATGACAAGTAAAATATGCCTTAACATGTCTAATATGGTTGTCAAATCAGTTTAGATGTCAAAAGTTATGTTACACATGTTTAAAACGAATTTTGGCATCAAAGGGGTATTTTGGTAATTTACCTAAGGCATATAAACTACCTATCATACAACTACTTAAACGAAGCGACCATAAGGTATAACCTCGGAGGGTTATTCCCTATATACTATGGTCACCTAATGTGTTTGGTCGGATCCTAATGATTGACCAAATGGGTCGGGTTCGAAGGTATAAGCGATTTATTAGATCGCTTACCCTTACGACCCTAGACAACGTGGTAATCATTAGGCATAGTCACAAGGGACTATAACCATCGTGATTACAATCACGTTGCGAAGTTCAAATGAACTTCGCATTGACCATAAACTGGTCAACGTAGAAAGTCAAACAAAGTTTGACTTTCGGACTCGAAAATCAATAAAAGAACGAAAGAATACTTACGAAGGGTCCCCGAATGCTAATCTAGATCAAAATAGCTCAGGTATGAAACAAAGGTTTCAACTTAGAGCACATTAGATCAGATTCTAGTGAGTTTGAAGCAAATGGGGGTGGGGTATTTATAGTATTTCCCGAACCGTTAAGATCGTTTCTTGAATAACGTGATCGAATCTCGTGTGTACACTTGTTGAAATGTTGTGGTGACTAAAAATGGCCCCTAATGAGCTGAAAGGGCAAGTGTGAGTGTGTGGTTGTGAGTTAATCAGCTGAAATCTGCTGACTAATCAGTCTTATCTGATCTGGTTAGGCAGTCGCGTAGAGCGACTGATAAGGCCCTTAGGGCTCACGCTACGCCACCACCCCCTGTTTCAGAAATGTTTCAAAAAAGACAGTTTTAGTCCCTGCACGTGTTTAAGGCCTTTTTCGATGCGTTTGAGCCCCCTTAACCTCATTTCAAGGCTCTAAAATGAAGTTAAAGAATAGGGAACTGAAAACATGCTCAAAAATATCTCGGATGTCGGTTCGTTTGGTCGTACGATCGCGATGTTCGGTTAATTACGACGGAATGCGCATAAGCGCGAAAAACGATCCAAATGACGCGACGAATGGATTTTTCTCAAGCCAAACACTAAAATAAAATATTATAGTGCTTACATAAATTTTTGGATGTCCGGATGTATTCAGAACGTAAGTTATGCGCGAAAGTGCAAACTTATGCACTTTTTGACACTTTTAGTCCCTGAATGACCCAAAAGTTTATTTTAGCACACCGAACCTCTCAAAGCCTATTTCTAAGCTATGTGAAGGATATTTATGGTATGTTTAACTTATGGTCATGTTCCGGAATGTCTGTTACAGTTTAAATTGGCATACTTTCGCAGTTTGTCAAATTTAGTCCATGTAGACGAATTAACTTGTTTTTGCCATACCAGAGCCTTCAAAACTTATTTCTAAGTTATGTAAAGGTTATTTAAGGTATGTTAAGTATATGTTGATGTTCCGGAGTATTTGTCGCATTAAACTGGTTACGTTTACGCACCAGTTTGCGTATAACTCTCCAGAAAACGATATAGAGTTTGAAATTGAATAAAAGTCAAAACATAAAAATGTAAAACACAACCAAACAATCATTGGGATCAAATAACATTTTTTTATTGATAAAAGAACTGTTCACAATGATTACAAGCACAGATGTTACACCTAAACAAGAAAACAAGCAATAAAAACCATCAATTCAGCTGATTTTAATGGAAAACAGCTTCTGCCCAGCATCAGGAGTCGCGCCCCGCGATGTAGAACTCTTCAGGGGTCGCGCCCCGTGAGCCTGTGCAGATCAGATCTTTCAAATATGGGAAGAAATGGTCCCTGCAGCTCCAAAACTTGTTTTTCGACGCGTTTAACCCCCGTTAACCCAATTTCAAGGCTTTATAAGGATGTTAAAGCATAGGGGACTTGAAATATGCTAGAAAATATTGTGGATGTCGGTTCGTTCGGTCGTACGCCCGCGTTTTGCGCTTAATTACGACGGAAGTTCGAACGGACGCGAAAACGATCCAAATTACGCAACGAAGGACATTTTTGCATTCCCATCACTAAAATACAATATTTCAATGATTACAAAAAATTTTTGGATGTGCGGATATGGTCAGAACGCAAAAATATGCACGAAAATGCATACATTTGTAGTTTTAACGTTTTTAGTCCATGTGATCAAATAATCATATTTTCATATACCGAACCCCTCAAAACTTATTTCTAAGCTATGTAAAGGGTATTTAGGGTATGTTTAGCTTATGACCTTGTTCCGGAGTGTACGAGAATTAGCAGACTTTCGCAGTTTGTCGCAAATAGTCCTTGTGATTGAATAAACTTGTTTTTGTCATACCGAATCCTTCAAAACTTATTTCTAAGCTATGTAAAGGATATTTAGGGTATGTTTAGCTTATATCACTGTTCCGGAGTTTATGTCGCGTTAAACTGATTACGTTTACGTAACAATTTGCGTATAACTTTCCAGAACTTGTTTAAAAGCTCGAAATCGAACAAGAATTAAAACATGAAATTGTCAAACTGTAGGATCGTTTTCACGACCGAAACGAGTCGTTCATGTAACAACTGTGCTTGTAATCACTATGAACAGTTCCGTTATCAATAAAACAATGTTATTTGATCACAATGTTTGTTTTGTTATGTTTTACATTTTTCATGTTTTGACTTTTATCCAATTCCAAACTCTACATCACTTTCTGGAGAGTTATACGCAAACTAGTGCGTAAACGTACTCAGTTTAATGCGAGAAATACTCCGGAACATCAACATATACTCAACATACCTTAAATAACCTTTACATAACTTAGAAATAAGTTTTGAAGGCTTTGGTATGGCAAAAACAAGTTAATTCGCTTACAGGGACTAAATATGACAAACTGCGAAAGTATGTCAATTTGAACTGTAACGAACATTCCGGAACATAACCATAAGTTAAACACACCTTAAATATCCTTTACATAGCTTAGAAATAGGCTTTGAGGGGTTCGGTGTGCTAAAATAAACTTTTGGGTCATTCAGGGACTAAAAGTGTCAAAAAGTGCACAAGTTTGCATTTTCGCGCATAACTTACGTTCTGAATACATTCGGACATCCAAAAATTTATGTGAGCATGACTATATTAAATTTTAGTGTTCGCCTTAAGAAAAATCCATTCGTCGCGTCATTTAGATCGTTTTTCGCGCTTGTGCGCATTTCGTCGTAATTAAGCGAACATCGCGTTCGTACGGCCAAACGAACCATCATCCGACATATTTTTGAACATGTTTCATGTCCACAATGTTTAGGCAACATTTTAGGGCCTTAAAGTTGGCTTTACGGGCCTTAGAAGTGTCGGAAATGGCCTTAAACACGTGCAGGGACTGAAACTGTCATTTTTCAAACATATGTGCAGATCAGAAGGGCCATGCGGCCCGCATTGTCTTTGGCTGATCCTGAAGCGGGCCGCTTCCCACTATCAGACCAGATTAAATGTATTAAACAGCTGGTTGCAGCTGTTTTGCACTCCTAATCCCACTCCCACATGTCAAATCCCTATGGTGTGTACATTTTGAGGCACCATAACATCCCGACAAGTGTACGGCCTTGATCGTTTCCCCTTTTCCAAGAAACGATCCTAACGGTTACCCGAAAACTATATATACCCATCCACCCCCATTGCATTTCTCACTAGAATTCTGATTTTGAGAGCTCTAAGTTGAAACCATTGTTTCATACCTGAGTTCTTGAGTCGGGATTAGCATTCGGGGACCCTGGGTTAGTATTCTTTCGTTCTTTTCCTTATTTTTACTGCTTTTCGAGTCAGAAAGTCAAACTTTGTTTGACTTTCAGCGTTGACCAGTAATGGTCAATGCGAAGTTCGTTTGAACTTCGCAACGTGAGTGTAATCACGTTGGTCATAGTCCTTTGGGACTATGCCCACTGATTACCACGTTGTCTAGAGTCGTAGGGTAGGCGATCTAATAAATCGCCTATACCTTCGAACTCGACCCATTTGGTCGATCATTAGGATCCGACCAAATACATTAGGTGACCATAGTAGGTAGGGAATAACCTTCCGAGGTTATACCCTATGGTCACATCGTTTAAGTAGTTGTATGATAGGTAGTTTATATGCCTTAGGTAAATTACCAGAATACCCTTTTCATGTCTAATTGGTAATTAAGCATATGTAACCTAAATTTTTGTCACATAACTGATTATATAACATGTTTAGGCATATAACACTTGTCATAGGACTAGTTAGACGGTTCAAACGCGTTTCACGCGCACAATGCGTTAAAGTAGCATAAGCTACCTAAACGGATCGTAATGGGTCGATAAGACTTAGGTTAAGTTTCATTTAGCATGTAGGCTTTGTTAAACCATATCACATGAGTTCCTACACTCATTTGGTTTACAAACCCTAATGCTACCCAGTCTTCCGATATAGGTCCGGTTTATTAACATAGTTACCTATATTAGGTGCCGTTTGATTCCGTGATCTATAGCATTACTCGGTGGTTATCTTTAGACAACTGAGCAATCTCAAGTGAGTACATAGACCCCTCTTTTACTGTTTTTTCCAAACTGTTTTGGGGTGGAACACATGTGCCTACTTGTTACTTTCAAGCTTTCCTGTTTTCACATCATATACTGCTATGTTCGTTAGTACATTATAGTACATGATTTCATTACATTTTATGCTATTTATGTCCATTGCGTGCATACTTAGTACATTGTTTTTCATCACATGCTTACATTTTGGTATGACATTTGGTTTGTTTACATGGGACAATACATTCATTAACACCGATCATGCCGTTCGTTAGTAGGTAGTGGTACCATAGGAATTGACAACTCCCGTTCCGGACGTCCCAGGGAAAGGGGATGAAAGGAATGACCGAATTCGTTGTTATTAAGACAGATAGACCTTTAATTTGTTTAAAGGGTTTATCACCACAGTCGCCAGGCTTGGATGTATGCATTTTCACAATACCGCATAAATGTTCATATTAAATAGTTGCATGCATTCACACAAAACATAGCTTTGATTTAAACCAAGTTTTACTTCAATACTTTGTTTTTGTGCATATGGTTTAGTTTGAGACATTTCACTTGCCATACATGACATTTTGACATAGACATTTGACATGGATATTTGACATATACATTTGACAAGGATATTTGACATAGACATTTGACATGGATATTTGACATAGACATTTGACATGATTTACATCTTGACATAAACACTTTGACATATTACCCAATACATTTGACAATTGATTTAAACATAGACTTCTTACATTGGTTGGTTTGGTTTGATTAAGTGATTAAGTTAGCGATGCGTGTGTAATATGATACAAGCATGGTGGATACGCCGCTGGTACTTCCTATATATAAGTGTTTGTATGATATTACATGGCGTAACGTTACTTGAATCATTTCAGTTTGAGACATAGAACATTTTATACAAATAACATGCTTTTCACAAGACATTGATTTACAAACAACTTATCATATACAAACACATTTTTACATGGTTATTTATTTAACCTGACATTTACTTATACATATCATCTGATCTTATTGTTTTCAAATGATTTACAAGACAAAGCAAATAACAAGGTTCATGACTAAACATTTTCTCAAACATAAGTCATGAATCTTATTTTCACAAAACCTATGTATCTCACAGGCATTTTTATGCTGACGTACCTATTTTCACATGTGTTTTCAGGTGCTTTTCCATAGGATGATTGATCATGATACTAGGGCGGACCTGTGCCTTAGAGACTTTAAAAGATGATAGACTATGTTTAATTATGTTCTGAACTCTTAATTTACTATTTCTAGACAATGTAACACCCTTGTTTAATAAATAAAATACACTTTGTGTGCCATGGTTATGAAACAATTAATTCTGTCGCGATTCACTCCCCGGCGTTTCCGCCGCGGTCCGTTGTTATACGCGGTCGGGGTGTGACAGAAGAGTTGGTATCAGAGCCAATGGTTATAGGGAATTAGGTTATTAGTAATGCTTTGACCTAGACTATAACTTTTCTAGGAACCTAACACAAGCTATCTTGTGTTTAGATCTTAAAACATGTACATCACCTATCCTTAGGTGATTAACAAAACAAGGAACCAAAATTTTTTTTTCCGAAACGATTTTTGAAAAACAATCATCTGTTTTTGAATAAATTTTTACAAGGTTTTGAACCCTCAATTGTAAGGTTTTGAACCCTCTGTTATATGGTTTTGAACCCTTTTTCAGTATTGGTTTTTGGCCTTGTGCCTTCAAATTTTCAAAATCCCGTCAAACGTTTTGGGTTTTAAATAATGTGAACATGTGCAAACTGGAAGGGTGAATGCCTGTATTCTGGGTTTTCTGTCTAGGCAAGCACTTCGTATACATCTCAACCAGACGCGAGACCAGTTGTGCTTACCTGGGAATTCTTGGAGTGAGTGTTCACTTATAGGCGAGCATGTCTTCATTATACATTATTTTTGACCCATTTACTTTGATAAGTCACTGTGTGTTGTTTGTTTGCTCTGTGATACGGACGAATGACCACCATCTTTGCTCTTGTTGATTTTGTTTCATCTCATTCTTTTCATCCAATCATCTCACTCGTTTTCTTTCATGTTTTCCTCTTTTAGAATGCCTCCTCGTCGCGATCCTCGAACTTTTACTATTGAAGAGATCGCAGCCCTGGTTTCTCAGCAAGTGGCTGCTGTACTACCCGGTGTTGTAACTCAAGTCCACGATATATTTAACAACAACGGAAATAACAACAATAACGCACACTGTAATTTCAAGAATTTCAATTCTGCAAAGCCGCTTAAGTTTTCTGGGTCGCAAGGAGCAACTGCGCTCCTACGGTGGTTTGAAAGTATTGAGAGCACATTCTTACATGTGCAGTGTCAGAATGCGCGTAGGGTTGAATTTGCTTCAAGCGTGTTTGAGAATCGAGCGCTTACCTGGTGGAATGGTATTAAGCGCGATAGGGGTGCCGAAGTGGCGTTGGCACAGACATGGGAAGAGCTTCGGGCTCTCATGATGAAGGAGTTTTGTCCCCGTCATGAAATTCGAGTTTTGGAACGAGAGTTTGATGACTTAAAGCAAGATGGGGCTGAACACCGTGCATACACGGATCGTTTTGAAGAACTCAGTCTATTGTGTCCCACCATGGTTACCCCTCCGGATAAAGCGATCGAGAGGTATATTGATGGGCTACCCGATTCTATTCTGGAGATTTTGACTGGTGTTAATCCTACTACCCTTCGCCAAGCTATCGAGTTGTCTGCTACCCTCACTGAGACTCTAGTCAGGAAGGGTAAACTCACCCGCAAGGGTGATAAAAAGAAGGAGACTAATTCTGAGAAAAACAAGAATAAGGGTAAGGGTAAGGAAGGTGAAGCATCAAAGAAATCAAGGAAGCGAAAGGGTGCCCAAAATTTTGCTGTCACTGCCCAAGCTAACCAGGCAGCTCCCAACCAACCCGCACAGCCTCCAGCAAAGAGACCCTATACAGGGATTGCACCTTTGTGCAATAGATGCAACAGTCACCACCAGCCGCAACTTCCTTGCCGTTTCTGTACTAACTGTGGGAAATCAGGCCATCTCGCCAATGTTTGTCGATCTGCTCAGAATCGCGCAGTTCAAAACCCGGCTCAACAAGTTGCACAGCCTCCTGCTCCGCAACAGGGTCAAGCTGCACGACCACAATACCCACCAGGTGCTTGTTACAATTGTGGGGATCTGACCCACTATAGGAATCGGTGCCCAAGACTGGCGAACCAGAACCAGAACCAGAACCAGAATCAGGCTCCGGCCCGAGGCCGAGTCTTTAACATGAATGCCCAAGAGGCGCAGGCGGATGAGAATGTGGTGAACGGTACGTTCCTTATTAATAATCAGCCTGCATCTGTTCTTTTCGATTCTGGTGCCGATAAGAGTTTCGTGTCTTTGTCTTTTGAGCCAATGCTTCGAGTGTCTAGAACGAAACTAGGCAAATCTTTGACAGTAGAAGTTGCTAGTGGTGAACCCATTATTCTTAATTCTGTTCTTCGCAACTGCCAGTTGAATCTTAACGACCATCTTTTTCCTATTGACCTCGCGCCTATGCAACTTGGAAGCTTCGACGTTATTGTGGGAATGGATTGGTTATCCAAGCATCACGCAGAGATAGTTTGTTCTAAGAAGATTGTTCGTGTGCCGCTTTCGACAGGCGAGATTCTGCAGGTTCAAGGTGAGAAGCCTACCGTTGGTCTCAAACTCATGTCTTGTTTTAAAGCTCGGAAATATCTGCGGAAGAACTATGTGGCTTTCTTAGCACATGTTACAGAAGACAAAGGCAAAGGTAAGTCTATTTCAGATATTCCTGTCGTTCGGGAGTATTCTGAAGTTTTCCCTGAAGATTTACCAGGTCTACCTCCAGCACGCCAAGTCGAGTTCCGTATTGATCTCGTACCTGGTGCCAACCCCATTGCCAGAGCTCCATATCGTCTTGCACCATCTGAGATGCAAGAGTTGTCTAAACAGCTCCAGGAGCTCTCTGACAAAGGTTTTATACGTCCTAGTTTTTCACCTTGGGGTGCTCCCGTTCTTTTTGTCAAGAAGAAGGATGGATCCTTTAGGATGTGTATCGATTATCGTGAGCTTAACAAGCTTACCATCAAGAATCGATATCCCCTACCTCGCATCGATGATCTCTTTGATCAGTTACAAGGCGCTTCTTATTTTTCGAAGATTGATCTGCGATCTGGATATCATCAACTTCGGGTGCAAGAAGAAGACATTCCGAAGACAGCATTCCGTACTCGGTATGGGCATTATGAATTCACAGTCATGCCATTCGGTTTGACTAATGCTCCGGCTGTTTTCATGGACTTAATGAATAGGGTCTGCAAACCTTATTTAGATCAATTCGTCATTGTTTTTATTGATGACATCTTGATTTACTCTAAGACGCGAGCTGATCACGAGCAACATCTTCGTCTTACTCTGGAACTCCTAAAGAAAGAGCAACTTTTTGCCAAATTCTCCAAGTGTGAATTCTGGCTTAAAGAGGTTCAATTCTTAGGACATATTATCAACGAACGAGGTGTTCATGTAGATCCCTCCAAGATCAGTGCGATTAAGGATTGGGATACACCTACTACTCCTACTGAAGTTCGTTCTTTTCTTGGTCTAGCGGGTTATTACCGCCGCTTCATAGAAAACTTCTCGAAGATTGCAGTTCCTCTAACTGCTCTAACTCAGAAGAAAATGCCCTTTTATTGGGGAAACAAACAAGAGGAAGCTTTTCAACACTTGAAGCAGAAGCTTTGCGATGCGCCTGTTCTATCATTGCCTGAGGGTGATGATGATTTTGTTGTGTATTGTGATGCATCGAAATTGGGTCTTGGCTGTGTTCTTATGCAAAGGAACAAAGTCATAGCTTATGCATCGAGGCAGTTGAAGATACATGAGAAAAACTACACCACTCATGATCTTGAGTTGGGTGCAGTTGTCTTTGCTCTCAAGATCTGGAGACACTATTTGTACGGTACAAAATGTGTGGTTTTCACAGACCACAAAAGTCTTCAGCATATCTTCAACCAGAAAGAACTCAACATGAGACAGCGACGTTGGGTTGAGCTTTTAAACGACTACGACTGTGAAATTCGCTACCATCCTGGTAAGGCGAATGTCGTAGCTGATGCATTGAGTCGTAAGGAACGTACTAAGCTTCATTGTGTACGTGATCAATCTGTTATTCAAGCTCGATCTGATATTCAAGCACGCATTTCTCTAGCTCAACAATCTTGTGTTTCACAAGGATTGATGGATAAGGAATTTCCCTATCACATAACACCTGCTCTTGAACTGAAGGACAATGGATCATATTACTTCATGGACCGTTTGTGGGTCCCAAGCCAGGATGATCTTCGTACCTTGCTTATGGATGAAGCCCATAAGTCTCGTTATTCTATTCATCCGGGCTCAGATAAAATGTATAAGGATCTTCGTATTCACTATTGGTGGCCTGGTATGAAGAAAGACATTGCCTTATACGTATCCAAATGCCTTACTTGTCTTAAGGTTAAGGCTGAACATCAGCGTCCATCTGGTTTATTGGAACAACCAGAGATCCCAGTTTGGAAATGGGAAAACATTACTATGGATCTCGTTACCAAACTTCCACGCACAAAGAAAGGTCATGATGCCATCTGGGTAGTCGTTGATCGTCTTACAAAGTCAGCACATTTCTTGCCAATCCGTGAGGATTTTCCTGCTGACAGACTTGCACAAATCTATGTGGATGAAATTGTAGCTCGACATGGTGTTCCGTTGAATATCATTTCTGACAGAGATGCTCGTTTCACTTCTCATTTTTGGAGAACCATGCAATCTGCTATGGGGACCCAACTTAATCTGAGCACAGCTTATCATCCGCAAACGGATGGTCAATCTGAGAGAACAATCCAGACTCTGGAGGATATGCTTAGAACTTGTGTGATCGATTTTGGTGGTAGCTGGGATTCACATCTTAAATTGATTGAATTCTCCTACAACAACAGTTATCACACTAGCATCAAAATGGCTCCTTTCGAGGCTCTCTATGGTCGAAAATGTCGTTCACCAGTCTGCTGGAATGAGATTGGCGAGGCTCAACTTACTGGACCTGCCCTCATTTTAGAGACAACTGACAAGGTCAAGAAAGTTCGTGATAACCTTCAGGCAGCTAGAAGCCGTCAGAAGATTTACGCGGATCCAAAACGCAAAGCCTTGGAATTTTAAGTCGGTGATCGAGTATTACTTAAGGTCTCACCTTGGAAAGGTGTGATCAGATTTGGAAAGAAAGGAAAACTTGCACCTAGATACATTGGACCATTCAAGATCGTCGAAAGAATCGGAAAGGTAGCCTATAGACTTGAGTTACCTCCTGAACTTGGAAATGTTCATCCAACTTTTCACATATCAAATCTCAAGAAATGTACAGCTGAGGAGAACTACTCCATACCGCTTGACGAAATTCGTGTTGGCAAAACACTGAAATTTGTTGAGAAACCAGTGGAAATCATGGAACGAGAAGTCAAGTGGCTAAAACGCAAGCGCATTCCTTTGGTCAAAGTTCGCTGGGAAGCTAAACGTGGACCTGAGTTTACTTGGGAACGCGAAGATCAAATGAAGGCGAAATATCCACATCTTTTTCCACGAGTTTCCTCTAAATAAATTTCGGGACGAAATTTCCACAAGTAGGGGAGACTGTAACAACTGTGCTTGTAATCACTATGAACAGTTCCGTTATCAATAAAACAATGTTATTTGATCACAATGTTTGTTTTGTTATGTTTTACATTTTTCATGTTTTGACTTTTATCCAATTCCAAACTCTACATCACTTTCTGGAGAGTTATACGCAAACTAGTGCGTAAACGTACTCAGTTTAATGCGAGAAATACTCCGGAACATCAACATATACTCAACATACCTTAAATAACCTTTACATAACTTAGAAATAAGTTTTGAAGGCTTTGGTATGGCAAAAACAAGTTAATTCGCTTACAGGGACTAAATATGACAAACTGCGAAAGTATGTCAATTTGAACTGTAACGAACATTCCGGAACATAACCATAAGTTAAACACACCTTAAATATCCTTTACATAGCTTAGAAATAGGCTTTGAGGGGTTCGGTGTGCTAAAATAAACTTTTGGGTCATTCAGGGACTAAAAGTGTCAAAAAGTGCACAAGTTTGCATTTTCGCGCATAACTTACGTTCTGAATACATTCGGACATCCAAAAATTTATGTGAGCATGACTATATTAAATTTTAGTGTTCGCCTTAAGAAAAATCCATTCGTCGCGTCATTTAGATCGTTTTTCGCGCTTGTGCGCATTTCGTCGTAATTAAGCGAACATCGCGTTCGTACGGCCAAACGAACCATCATCCGACATATTTTTGAACATGTTTCATGTCCACAATGTTTAGGCAACATTTTAGGGCCTTAAAGTTGGCTTTACGGGCCTTAGAAGTGTCGGAAATGGCCTTAAACACGTGCAGGGACTGAAACTGTCATTTTTCAAACATATGTGCAGATCAGAAGGGCCATGCGGCCCGCATTGTCTTTGGCTGATCCTGAAGCGGGCCGCTTCCCACTATCAGACCAGATTAAATGTATTAAACAGCTGGTTGCAGCTGTTTTGCACTCCTAATCCCACTCCCACATGTCAAATCCCTATGGTGTGTACATTTTGAGGCACCATAACATCCCGACAAGTGTACGGCCTTGATCGTTTCCCCTTTTCCAAGAAACGATCCTAACGGTTACCCGAAAACTATATATACCCATCCACCCCCATTGCATTTCTCACTAGAATTCTGATTTTGAGAGCTCTAAGTTGAAACCATTGTTTCATACCTGAGTTCTTGAGTCGGGATTAGCATTCGGGGACCCTGGGTTAGTATTCTTTCGTTCTTTTCCTTATTTTTACTGCTTTTCGAGTCAGAAAGTCAAACTTTGTTTGACTTTCAGCGTTGACCAGTAATGGTCAATGCGAAGTTCGTTTGAACTTCGCAACGTGAGTGTAATCACGTTGGTCATAGTCCTTTGGGACTATGCCCACTGATTACCACGTTGTCTAGAGTCGTAGGGTAGGCGATCTAATAAATCGCCTATACCTTCGAACTCGACCCATTTGGTCGATCATTAGGATCCGACCAAATACATTAGGTGACCATAGTAGGTAGGGAATAACCTTCCGAGGTTATACCCTATGGTCACATCGTTTAAGTAGTTGTATGATAGGTAGTTTATATGCCTTAGGTAAATTACCAGAATACCCTTTTCATGTCTAATTGGTAATTAAGCATATGTAACCTAAATTTTTGTCACATAACTGATTATATAACATGTTTAGGCATATAACACTTGTCATAGGACTAGTTAGACGGTCCAAACGCGTTTCACGCGCACAATGCGTTAAAGTAGCATAAGCTACCTAAACGGATCGTAATGGGTCGATAAGACTTAGGTTAAGTTTCATTTAGCATGTAGGCTTTGTTAAACCATATCACATGAGTTCCTACACTCATTTGGTTTACAAACCCTAATGCTACCCAGTCTTCCGATATAGGTCCGGTTTATTAACATAGTTACCTATATTAGGTGCCGTTTGATTCCGTGATCTATAGCATTACTCGGTGGTTATCTTTAGACAACTGAGCAATCTCAAGTGAGTACATAGACCCCTCTTTTACTGTTTTTTCCAAACTGTTTTGGGGTGGAACACATGTGCCTACTTGTTACTTTCAAGCTTTCCTGTTTTCACATCATATACTGCTATGTTCGTTAGTACATTATAGTACATGATTTCATTACATTTTATGCTATTTATGTCCATTGCGTGCATACTTAGTACATTGTTTTTCATCACATGCTTACATTTTGGTATGACATTTGGTTTGTTTACATGGGACAATACATTCATTAACACCGATCATGCCGTTCGTTAGTAGGTAGTGGTACCATAGGAATTGACAACTCCCGTTCCGGACGTCCCAGGGAAAGGGGATGAAAGGAATGACCGAATTCGTTGTTATTAAGACAGATAGACCTTTAATTTGTTTAAAGGGTTTATCACCACAGTCGCCAGGCTTGGATGTATGCATTTTCACAATACCGCATAAATGTTCATATTAAATAGTTGCATGCATTCACACAAAACATAGCTTTGATTTAAACCAAGTTTTACTTCAATACTTTGTTTTTGTGCATATGGTTTAGTTTGAGACATTTCACTTGCCATACATGACATTTTGACATAGACATTTGACATGGATATTTGACATATACATTTGACAAGGATATTTGACATAGACATTTGACATGGATATTTGACATAGACATTTGACATGATTTACATCTTGACATAAACACTTTGACATATTACCCAATACATTTGACAATTGATTTAAACATAGACTTCTTACATTGGTTGGTTTGGTTTGATTAAGTGATTAAGTTAGCGATGCGTGTGTAATATGATACAAGCATGGTGGATACGCCGCTGGTACTTCCTATATATAAGTGTTTGTATGATATTACATGGCGTAACGTTACTTGAATCATTTCAGTTTGAGACATAGAACATTTTATACAAATAACATGCTTTTCACAAGACATTGATTTACAAACAACTTATCATATACAAACACATTTTTACATGGTTATTTATTTAACCTGACATTTACTTATACATATCATCTGATCTTATTGTTTTCAAATGATTTACAAGACAAAGCAAATAACAAGGTTCATGACTAAACATTTTCTCAAACATAAGTCATGAATCTTATTTTCACAAAACCTATGTATCTCACAGGCATTTTTATGCTGACGTACCTATTTTCACATGTGTTTTCAGGTGCTTTTCCATAGGATGATTGATCATGATACTAGGGCGGACCTGTGCCTTAGAGACTTTAAAAGATGATAGACTATGTTTAATTATGTTCTGAACTCTTAATTTACTATTTCTAGACAATGTAACACCCTTGTTTAATAAATAAAATACACTTTGTGTGCCATGGTTATGAAACAATTAATTCTGTCGCGATTCACTCCCCGGCGTTTCCGCCGCGGTCCGTTGTTATACGCGGTCGGGGTGTGACAGTTCAGAAGAGTTTTTTTCAATACGAGTGGCGGAAACAAACGTATAGAAGTCGTTTCAGCTGAATTACACAGAAAATCACTTTAAACTGTCTCTGTATTGATATCAAGTCGATTTACACTGCTGGAGGCACTTCGGCAGAGCTTCGCTATCGGAATTGAATGTTACAAACGAAATCATCAAGGCACCTATTTATAGACAAGCTATTTCGCACGAAACTGTTCAAGCGAAATGAACTTGCTATTTCGTACGAAATAGCCATTGCTATTTCGTGCGAAATGAGCACTTCTCATTTCGTGCGAAATTAATCTTATCCCACATCTTTCACATTTTCTCGTACTACGTGCCCTGATCTATCTAATCAAATACAAGACTTGATACAAGACGAAGTCGACAAACATATGCACCAACAGACTCCCCCTTGGATGTTGACGAAGTCTTCGGTGTCGAGTCTTCGGTTTTCAAACCTTCAGTCTTTATCAGTCTTCTCACTATCTCCAAAGATTCTCCATTGAAAGCGACCTCAATCAATCTCTTTCTCTCTTTCTCTTTCTTCCAGAATCGCAACATGGCTCTATACACTTCTTGAACAGGTCTCTTGATGTCACACCCCGACCACGTAAAACAACAAAACGTGGCGGAAACATCGAGGCGTGTTGTAACAGAATTAATGTTTCATAACCATGGATATCAAAAAGTGTTTCGTTTTATTAAACATTGAATAATTACATCGTCTGGAAATCTAAATACACAATTTAAACATAGTCTATCATTGTTATTGAGTCACTAAGACCTTGTCCAGTCCTATGCATACATCTTATCAATCGATATCATTCAACAGTTACCTGAAACATATGTGAAAACGAGGTCAGCAAAGAAATGCTGGCGAGTACATAGGTTTTATGAAAATAAGATTCATGACTTCTGTTTTGAGAAAATGTTTAGTCATGAACCTTGTAATTTGCTTTGTCTTTGTAAATCATTTGAAAATTTATAAGTTCAGGTGATATGTATAATAAGAGAAATAATGCATGATTAAATGAATAACCATGTAAAATGAGTTTGTATAAGATAAGTTGTTTGTAAATAAATGTCTTGTGAAAAGTATGTTACTTGTATAAAATGATCTATGTCTCGAGCTGAAATGATTCAAATAACGCTACAATATGTAATACCATACAAACACTTATATATAGGAAGTACCAGCGGCGTATCCACCATGTTTGTATCATATTACACACGCATCGTTACTTAATCACTTAATCAAACCAAACCACCAAAGTAATGTTCATGCCCAATATAAATCGTGTAATATGTAACCACAACCAAATCGTATATCACTTTGAAGCCAATCGTTTACCCAATCGTTACCCAATCGTTAAAACATCGTGTGAAAACCAATCGTAAATCGTTTAATTCGTTTTAGGTCGTGAAACTACTTAAATGGTCGTCTCGCTAATAACATTCAAACCTTCTTGACTCGCATTAATAAACCCTTACCAAAGGATAGATTAACAATTCGCATTAATAAACCCTTACCAAAGGATAGATTAACATCTCGCATTAATAAACCCTTACCAAAGAGTAAATTAACAATTACAGATTCAGTCGCTACCCACAACACCCACACATAACTACGGGTGTAGTAAACAACGGGATTTGTCAGATCCTATGGTACCATAACCTAATACTGGTCGGCTTGATCATTTCTAATGAATGTCATTTGTTATGTAACTACAACCAACAAGTTTGTTCACTTTATTGAAATCGTTATTAGTTTTGTATAAATCGTCTTAATTGTTTTTGAAACCATCGTTATAACATCGAAAACATTTAGCACATATGAGTCACCCCAAAACAATTGAAAGCAGTAAAATAGGGGAATAATGTACTCGCCTGAGAATGCTTGGAGGTCTTGAACAACACCCAAACAAAGCTTGAGGGAGCACGGAATCAATCGGCAATCTAAAACTATTTAAATAAACCGGACTTATATCGGGAGATCGGATAGGATGAGGCTTGGTAAACCAAACGAGTTTTGGAACTCATATGATATGGTTTAACAAGGCCTACATACTACAATGAAACCAAACCTAAGTGCTATCGACCCATTACGACCCGTTTAGGTAGCTTATGCTACTTTAACGCGTCGTTCGCGTGAAACGCGTTCGGACCGCCTAACTAGTCCTATGACAAGTGTTATATGCCTAAACATGTTACATAATCAGTTATGTGACAAAGGTTTAGGTTACATATGCTTAATTACCAATTATACATGAAAAGGGTATTCTGGTAATTTACCTAAGGCATATAAACTACCTATCATACAACTACTTAAACGATGTGACCATAGGGTATAACCTCGGAAGGTTATTCCCTACCTACCATGGTCACCTAATGTATTTGGTCGGATCCTAATGATCGACCAAATGGGTCGAGTTCGAAGGTATAGGCGATTTATCAGATCGCCTACCCTACGACTCTAGACAACGTGGTAATCAGTGGGCATAGTCCCAATGGACTATGACCAACGTGATTACACTCACGTTGCGAAGTTCAACGAACTTCGCATTGACCATTACTGGTCAACGCTGAAAGTCAAACAAAGTTTGACTTTCTGACTCGAAAAGCAGTAAAATAAGGAAAAGAACGAAAGAATACTTACCCAGGGTCCCCGAATGCTAATCCCGACTCAAGAACTCAGGTATGAAACAATGGTTTCAACTTAGAGCTCTCAAAATCAGAATTCTTGTAAGAAATAGCAATGGGGGGTATGGGGTATTTATAGTATTCGGGTAACCGTTAGGATCGTTTCTTGGAAAAGGGGAAAAGATCTAGTCCGTACACTTGTTGAAAGGTTATGGAAGCTAAATTCCATCCTTATCTAGTGACTAAGCAAGTTAGAACATGTGGTGGTGGATCAAACATGTGCAACTTGTGATTAAATACACTTAATCTGGTCAGAAGGTGGGAAGCGGCCCGCTTTAGGATCAGCCAAACACAATGCGGGCCGCCTGAGGCTTCTGATCTGCATATATGTTTCAGAAATGACAGTTTCAGCCCCTGCACGTGTTTAAGGCCATTCCCGACACTTCTAAGGCCCGTAAAGCCAACTTTAAGGCCCTAAAATGTTGCCTAAACATTGTGGACATGAAACATGTTCAAAAATATGCCGGGTGATGGTTCGTTTGGTCGTACGAACGCGATGTTCGCTTAATTACGACGGAATGCGCATAAGCGCGAAAAACGATCCAAATGACGCAACGAATGGATTTTTCTTAAGGCGAACACTAAAATATAATATAGTCATGCTTATATAAATTTTTGAATGTCCGGATGTATTCAGAACGTAAGTTATGCGCGAAAATGCAAACTTGTGCACTTTTTGACACTTTTAGTCCCTGAATGACACAAAAGTTTATTTTAGCACACCGAACCCCTCAAAACTTATTTCTAAGTTATGTAAGGGCTATTTAAGGTATGCTAAGCCTATGTCACTATTCCGGAGTGTTTGTTGCATTAAACTGGTTATATTTACGCATCGGTGCGCGTATAACCTTCCAGAAAGTGATTTAGAGTTTGAAATTGAACAAGAATTGATATGTGCAAATGATACACATATTTTTACAAATCCCAAGTATGAAATATAATATTTCATTGGTTCAGTATTTGTTTGATGGCCGTGAAGGCACAGGTGTTACACTTGATTCCTTAAGTTCATCAGTATCATCAGCTTGTGTGAACCTCAGAATTTGAAACTAGTTCTTACGTCTTCAGACCCCCCCTTTCGATAAACTAGGATCACAGTCTGGAATTTACTTTCTTTAGATCAGAAGTCTGGGTTTTTGTAACCACAGGATCCTCATAAATCAGAACCTAGCTCTAGCCAATCTTCATTCCTACACATTCTCTACCTCACAATAAATTTCACAAATTTAATCAATTTGACAAACTTTAGAAATCACATTGTAGGTATCATTCAATAATGATTTAATCACTGATGGCCACTTGTAAAAATAACATCTTTAAAAACACTCTCCCAAACCTGTTCATCATGTTTAGCACTTGGAATTTTGAAAATCAGCTCTTCAACATCAGTTGTCGAAAATCTTTTTGTATTTTTCAGAAATTTATGTTAAAAACAACTTGTAGGAAAAGTATTGAAATACAATAAAGAAATATTTACAAACAATATTTTTGTGAGTCTGTGTAAGAGGATCATATCAGTTTATGAGACAAATCACCAACACCGTTAAGCTTATGACATTTTAAGTTCTAAACGATTCACTTAGATTGTCAGTATACTGATCCACTTAAATTTTCATACAAAGTTTAACTGTTTCGAGATACGGAATTAATGTTTTAAGCACTTAAACTTATTTGCGTGTCCCACCTCAGAATATACTCCCATATCCAGATCCCAATATTCAGTCTTACAGGTGAGTATACCTAGATGATATCTGTAAAGGGTTAAATGTGAGGGCCATGAGAGCTCAGGCTATTGCTTTCGCAAAATCAGAGAGATGATGGCTTCGACTTTAGGTGTGTTCCCTTTAGAGAATCTTTTCTTCAACAGCACATGATTAGAATTTTGCAATGTTTTATCATTTTTTATGCTGAGGGAGGTGCTATATTTCAAGCAAGTGAAAAGTATTATACGGGGACTAGGCCATTGCTTTCGCAAAATCAGAAGTCCCGGGATAATACCCCAGATATCACTAAGCATAAAGACCTAGTATCTCAGAAAGAGGGGTCTTTCAAACAAGATTTCGGGGGTTACCCATATATCCGAGAGATGTTCCCCACGAGATAAGTAAGTTTGAAACTTTAGGTTTATATCTCGAAGACAATCTACTAAGCGTGCGAAAACCTACTGGCATATCATCAGTGAGACCGTTTATCACATTATAACTTTCCAATTCTTTAGCATGCTGTGATAATCCACTGATGTACTATCATTTCCTCTTTTCTCAGCAAAACTCATTTTTTATTTTTATCATGTTTTTAGCATTTTCAAATTTTCTAATGTTTTTGGATTTTCTGAAATTTTCTTACTCCCCCTAAAATTCAAAACCATTTAAAGAAAAATTTGAAAACAAACTGTACAAAATAAAGTGACAACTGTTGTGAATTGCTTCAATTCGCTATCCACTTGTCATAAACAATCAGAACTCCCCCTTACAACAAACTATTTTCCCATTATGATTTCAAAACACTTAAGTTTGTTTTAATCAAAATGGTTTTTATGAAAATAAGTTGTTGATTTTTCAAACCACTTGTAGATTAGGGGATTCATTCATCACTTTGTTTTCTCAATCACATGAATGAAAGTTAAATCAAGTTCAACTTAATGACCTTGATCAACCACTTGTCAGTGAAAACCACTTCTTTCAACCACTTGTAGGTTCGCTTACCAATCATACCATTTGTAAAATATGACAATTTTTAAGAACTACCACTTGTAGGTCGAAATATCTCTTTTGAGAATTTCTCAAGAAATATGCCGATTCATGCTCCACGATTACCAACTTGGGAGCTCCGGCAAGTCCAGATTTTTTCAGTCATGATAAGTTCTATCCCAGTTACTAACCCGGGATGAACCATCTTCATTTGGTTTCTTTGTTTTCTTTTCATAAAATTCCTTAACCCCCTTGACCTTCCCATCAATCATTTTTCCAAAAATATTTTGAACGGTGGGGTTAAAGGCCTTTTCAACATCAAAATCTTTCTTTTCAGAAAAGAATTGATTTGAAATTTCAACTTTTCTGATTTTTGATTTTAAATTTTCAGCCCGCAATGGTGGAAAATTTGTATCATTAAATGGCGGCACTGATTTCTCTTCTTTTATAACAACTTGTGGCTCCTTTGATTTTGTGGAATCAGATTCATCGCCAGAACTAGCATCAGAATTCTTAACAACCCACTTTTGGTTGTCAAGTTTTACTTTCCTTTTGTAAAAATTTTTGAACACTCACCAACCTCAAACTTTCAATTTTTGAAAACAATAAATTGTTTGGTTGGTGGCTCATTTTCAACCATCTTTCCTTTCAATTTATCAGAAACTCCCTGTTTTGTTTGAATTGCCTTTGGACAATTCCTGGCAATATGACCAACTGTTTTGCATTGAAAACAGGTTCTCGTCTCCGCCTTCTGAATAATTTTCTTCTTCATTTCCTCTTGCTTCTTAGCAAGGAATTCTTTGTTTGATTGATTCCTGAACAACTGCTCTTTTTCTTCTTCGGATGATGTTCCTGAAACAAAAACAGTTTTTGGTTTATAAGTTTTCTCATTTTTATAATTTTTTGGTGGAATAAAACCAAGACCTTTCTTTTTGAAATTACCGTTATGGTTTGGTTTCTTTCGATAACCTGAACTAGAACTGTAACCCTTTTTCTTGTTTAAACGTTGTTAAACTCTTGAGGTGTAAGGATTAGGTTTTTCAGAAAGATTTTCATCTTTTATTTCAGAAATATTAATTTCTATTAGTTTGAAAACCTTTTTTTTATCATTTCTGGTTTAACACCTCTTATTGGAAATTCTTCATCAGAATATAATCTGTCTGAATCATTCAAAGTATATGCTACTTTCATTGGTTCATCATTCAAATTAGATTTTGATAACAGAAATTCTTTATTGTAAACCCGTTTGTCCTTTTTGACTGTTGAATTTGACGTGTCGGACTTTGACTCTGATTTTGACTCCGACTCTGACTCTGACTTTGACTCCTCGGTTTCATCTTTATCCAACACCTGATCAACCACTTTCTTTATTAACTCGGACTCATGATCAGTGTCGGACGATGTGAAAGTGACATCAATACTTTCTGGCAAATTATCTGAAGACTCAGATTCCCACTGTAAATTGGTTGCCTTTTTTACTCTTTCTGAATTTGGATTTCGTGGGGAATATCCATTTTCAAGCGGGGGTGGATACTTGTTATATCCAACACATGGTTTCTTACCAGAATTCTTCTTTTCAGTTTCTTCTTTTGTTTCGGATTTCTTCACTTCAGATGTTTTTGCTTCAAACGTCTTCATGCCTTCAACTGTGGGATAAATCCTGTCAATAACATAAGAAGCACATGAGTAACTTGTCAATAATCTTTCAACCCTTTCAGTCTCTATTCTCTGGGTTTCCAACTTTTGTTCAAGTTCTACACATTTATCAAGGTAATGATTGATGCCTGACTGCTTCGTCATGAACGCTCCTTGAAGTGTCTTCATGGCTGTAGCTTGTTCACTTCTTGACTCGTTGTATTGATTCATTGCTTTGTTTAAGACATCATATGATTCTTTTAGCCTGTTCATGTTATGAATCAATTCACTGTTTTGCTTCTTCATAGTCTCACAGTTTTCACAATTCTCAGACACTTTTTCTGCAACAGCTTCCTTTTTAACCTCAAACACTGGAATTTCTTTATCCTGCTTCTTTATCACACGAACCTCTTCTACAACTTTCTCATCTTTCTTTTCTAAATGCTTTCTTATTTTTTCTGCCCAGTAATCATCAGTAGTATATTTTTCACCATTATCTTTAACAATTTGAGCAACAAAAACTTTATGATCTGGAGTTCTGTTTGGATCATAGTCATCCCAACTAAAATCTTTCCAACTGAAACCCTCTGGAAGCCTTTCATCATCTTGATTTATCAGACATGCCTTACTATAAGTTGAAATGTATTTATCCCAACTGAATCCTTTTGATGAACTTTCATCATCTTGATTAACAAGACACGCTTTCTTTAAACCTTCGATCACATTCCTAGCATGTGCAGTTTGTTGCTGTTCTAGTTGATACGGCTATTGAGCAACTTGATGATAAATTGCTTTTTGATAATAATCATTGTTTCCAAAAGGATTTTGAGCTCCACTTGCTTCGTGGTTTGTGCATTCTCTCTTGAAATGTCCTTTTTCCCTGCAACGAAAACAAGTAACTTTAGATTTATCAAATCCTAAAGTAGAAACATTTGCATCACGAAAATCATCTCTTCCTGTAATTTGTTTAAACTTTTCAGCTCTTCTCAACACACTTGCCAAACACCATTTTATATCCATCAATTCCATCTCCTCAGCATCAACCTGATCGTAATCCTCTTTGGTCAACATCGGATTTCCGATCCTTCCTGCAACCAAACTTCCATACGACTCTAGCACAGTCACCAACAGAGACATATGACTTTTTGCAACTTCTTCCGAGTAGTTTTGATCATTTTCAAGATTTAAAACAATGTTACATTGAAGAACTTTGCCACTCTTTGTTGCAGAAAATTGTGGATCAAATGATGGATATGACGAAAATCCCATTTTGCTACTTGATCCTTGAGATGAACTTTCAGAAGAACTTTTTGCATTGAAAGCAGTTTCAACTTTTGGTGAAATGTTGGTTTGATCACTAACACCACATTTGTAATACAAACCAATGTCTTGTTCTCCATCATAGTTCTTCATCCTCGCTATCTTTCGTTGTTCCATCTCTTGAGCTTCAAGCTGTTTAATAAAATCACTCAGCGTTAGATCGTTAAAATCCGGTTTATTTTTCAACATCATAAGATACGTGCCCCAAACATCATGTGGCAAAGCATAAGCCAATTTTTCAATCAATTCATCTTTATCTTTTTGGATGTTTAATCTTTTCATATTCGTCAATAAATTGCAATATCTTTCAATAATCTGCTTGGTGTTTTCAGTTCTCAACCCTCGGAATAAATCAAATTCTTTCTTCATAAGCGCCTTTTTGTTCTTGATCATTTCATCACTTCCAAGAAACTTTGATTCCAATTCTACCCATATCGAATGTGCACTTCCGTTGTGTTGAAGTACAATCAAGATGTCTTCTTTAATAGCTTGCTGCAAAAGACTAACCATCATTTTTTCATCTTTGTATTTCTTTTTCTCTTCAGCACCCAGATTTCTAATTTCAATTTTTACCCCATTGTCCCCAACCGGTCTACTATATTGAAACTCAATATGTTCCCATGCATCTAAGTGATATGCCTGAACCCAGTTTTCAAAACGTTCTGACCATCCACTGTATTCCTCGATACTCATGAGCTTAGGCGGTTTTTGCGTTGTCCCTGTTTCATTTTCTAGCATTGTACTCTGAGTAATAGTCATCAGACTAGCAAAGGCATTATAGAACTCGTTTTCTTTTTTTTTGGGGTAAAGGGTTACCCCGGTGAATTTTATAGATAAACCAATAAACCAAAGATGTGTCAAAGCAACACATCAACTAGACTTGACAGACCAAGCCTAGGACACCACGACATCAAAACCAAGCAACAACATCCAGACAAAACGTCAAAACAACAAATTAAACAACCACGACCGAATCAAAAACAAACACAAGGCCGGCCTAAACAAAAAGCAGTAAACATCTAGCCCGGATCAGGATCACCATCCTTAGTATCACTAATCTTCCATGTTTCAAATATCCTCTTCCTAGCAGCCTCCAATCGAAACTTGAAGCCCATAAGTCTTAGACGAACTGAACTTTTAATCTTCTCAGCCACTTGAACCGCAGTTAAATGATTAGAAGTAAAAAAGCCGACTGTTCCTCTCTTGCCATATGTAATACGAGGTCGCCGCAACCACCAATTTACACACAATATCATCTACTGTCTTCGAGTTAGAATGGTGTTCAACCCAACCCATTAAGGACTGCCATGTGTTATCTACGCTATCCATGTTCACCATACCCTTCACATCTACCCATACTTGATCCGCAAACACGCATTGAAAGTATAGATGGTCTCGACTGTCACGATCATAATGGCACAAAGGGCAACACATGAGGTTTAGATTTGTTGCACTTCCTGCTTCCCAAACTGCCAACCTATCCTGCGTCTTCAATTTATCCCTGAACACCAACCACATATGGAGAGAGTGGCGCGGGACACATTGAGAGAACCAAACCATATTAGCCCAGGTCGCATTATTATCCCTATTTCGAACCATATCCCAAACTTGAGAGGACTTAAAATCGCCAAAATTCCCATCCACAGCTTTCCAAGCTAGTCGATCTGGAGCATTATCAATCAGATGGGGTATTTGAAGATTTATTAGAACCGGAAATAAGTCTAGCCACGCTTGAGGCCACCTCTACTGCCCATTCAAATCAATGACATCCGCGACCGATGATTTCAAATTAAAACCTGCATTAGCTATAGATCGAGGAGAAATAAAGGAAGAAAGAGGACTCATATGGCACCAGTTATCACTCCAAACATTTGTTTGCAGCCCACTTTTTAGTAAATACCATATGTGAGGCCGCACAATGCTCCGAATAGACAATATTTTCCGCCATCCCCAACTCATGCTCCCTCGACAAGGAACCTCCCAAAAATTTCTCCCTTTTAACTTATATTCATGAATCCATCTCACCCAAATGGACTCACGTTTAGTTAAAATGCTCCAAACATGCGTAGCCATAAGCGAGTTATTAACATCCGATATACTTCGAATACCCAAACCACCTTCTTGTTTAGGCAAGCACACATCTTTCCAAGCAACTTTCGCGCGGATTTTGCCCTCCGATCCTGCATTCCACAAGAATCTACGGATTCTTTTTTCAATCTCATTGATAACCCGAGTAGGAATAATGAAAACAGAAGCCCAATAGATATTCATAGAAGACAAAAATGAATTTATAAGTTGCAACCGACCAGCAAAAGATAGCGACTTTGTCATCCAGTTATTAATCTTCTTTTCCATTTGATCAATAAGAACCTTGCAATCTTTAAAAAGAAGCCTAGAAGAAATGAGCGGGACCCCCAGATAGCGAACCGGAATAACACCCTCTTGAAAAGGCATAATATCCAGAATTTCCTGTCTAATCGAGTGAGGAACATTGCAGAAGAAAACTGTACTTTTCGCTGGGCTAGGAGCCAAACCAGAAATGTTAGTAAACGTCTGAAGCGCCTCCTTGACCCTTTTAACCGAGACAACATCTCCATGAACAAAAATAAATAAGTCATCAGCAAACGAAACATTAATTATTTTTTGTTTGGCACAATGAGCATGATATCTAAACGGAGAGGAAGCAGCCTGTTGAAGCAAACGAGAAAGAATCTCCATGATTAACGTGAATAAATAGGGAGACATGGGATCACCCTGACGTAACCCTCGTTTGCCTCTAAAATAGCCATGAAGATTTCCATTGATGCTCAACGAATAAGAAACTGTCGACACACATGTCATAATCCACCCAACCATTTTATGATGAAACCCAAATCGAATCAAAATATTTTTTAAGAAAGACCAATTAACCGTATCATATGCTTTCTGTATATCAATTTTGAAAGCACATCTACCCGGTCCCCTGTTAAGATGGTAATTATGCATTAATTCTTGTGTGAGAAGAATATTATCAGAAATTTTCCGCCCCGGCACAAACGCTAATTGGTTGATACTAACAAGATTTCCCAAACTTCCTTTTAGGCGATCCGTGATAATTTTACTTATGCATTTATAAATCACATTGCAACAAGATATCGGCCTGTAATCAAGAACTGAATCCGGTACTTCTTTTTTCGGGATCAATGCAAGAATAGTATGGTTAACCTGAGTTAGAAGCTTACCATTCTCAAAAAATTGTAACACTGCATCCGTAACTTCATTACCAACAATCTCCCATGCATGCTTAAAAAACGCCGATGTGTACCCATCAGGACCTGGGGCTTTATCCTCTCTAATACTGAACATAGCAGTTTTAACTTCCTCTCGAGAGACCTGAGAAACCATTTGATCCGCAACCTCCCTACTTAAAACATTAATGAAGAGGCCGTCCAAGTTAACCTCATTAACCGAAAACTCCATCCCCAAAAAATTGGTATAATGCGAAACCAGCACATCAGCAACTTGATTACCTTCATGTCGAGTTCCCATGCTATCCGTGATACTATGAATTTTAGTTCGAGCATTTCGAGCCTTAACTGAATTATGAAAAAACCTGGTATTCGAGTCTCCCGCGCAAAGCCACTCAACCTTAGATTTCTGTTTTAGATAACATTCTTCATCATAAGCCACAGATTGAAATTCTTGTAGACATTGCGTCTCCAGCTGCCTTAACCGAACATCCATAGGGTTCTGATCCACTTGAATCTGAATTTCATCCAATGTTTTCCTCAAATCGATAACCCTCTTATGTAAATTACCCTGATTGAAAAGAATCTTTCTCAACCTAGGTTTCAAGTTCCTCATTTTCTTTACAACAGAAAGCATAGTGATACCATCCATTGTTTTCATCCACTCCTGTTTCACAGACTCCTGAAATTCTGGTTTTGACACAATAAAATTCGGGAATTTAAAAGGCCTTGGCCTATTCCCATTGGAGCCCATCATTCTAAGAATACACGGAGTGTGGTCTGACACCCGAAATGGGTGAAACATAGCGAATGCATCAGGAAATTAATAAATGAACGAAACATTACCCATAATTCTATCAATCTTTTTGAGAAGACCCACTCCACTCTTTGGCTTTTGACTCCAAGTGTATTGCAGCCCATGAGCATTAATATCGAACAATTCAGCTTGATGGATACAATCATGAAACTGACGCATACCAATAGACTTGCTGGAAGACCCAAATAAAGAATCCTCAAAGTTGAGAGCTGTGTTAAAATCCCCCATAACTACCCACGGCTTACCATGACAAAACACTTTATGCTTGCATAAATCATCCCAGAGCATTCTACGGTCTTGATACTTATTTTCAGCATACACAAACGAACAAAAAAGACTCTTTTTGCTATCTTTTATAATTACCTGAGTGTGGATAAGTTGATCAGATTGATAAAGAACCATAACATCAAACATATCAGGATTCCATCCCAAGATAATTCTCGTGCCTCGAGTGCATAAATCACCATTAGACGTCCAACACCACTTACGGAACACATACTTGCAAATTTTAGCCAGCTTAGTAACATCCACATGCGATTCAAGGATTGCACACATATCTAATTTATTATCAGCAACAATAGAACGAACCTCACTTTGTTTCAGGGGCCGGTTCAAGCCCCTAACATTCCAGGTCATGATGCTACCCATTTAAACCATTTAAACCGGGAGTGCTTGCCCCCTCAGAATTAATAGGCTGATCATTCTTCATAAATTGTGCCATCTCCGTCGGTGTAACCTCTTTCATCTCACTATCACTCTGTGATTGTCTTGCATTCTTGTTATTCGTCCCATCCTTCTTTTCAGCAATGTTTTCGTCTCCATACCCATTTTCATTCGCTAATGCATCAAACGAATTACCTGTTTTGATTTGAATAGACCCCGAGTTGGTACCAGTCTTCGTTCCAGAAGTACTCGCAGCGAATCTGTTAGTTTTCGGCTTATAAACAAGTTTCGGTTTCTTTTGCCCAACTCCAAACTTAGCAACCTTTCTCTTATCCGTGATAAAGCCTTCCACATCCACCATTACTTGCTTCGGTTTGGGATTAACAGTTTTTGGACAGTTCTGATCATTATGACCAAAGATGCAACATTCAGCACACCGGTGCGGCTTCCATTCATACTCAACCTTCACACTTTCCATAATGAATCCCTCATCATCCAATTTCGGAATGGCTACAACTATTTGATCCTTAAGAACCTCATCCGCACTAACCTCAATCAAAGCTCTAGCAAAACTGCTCCTACCCCAACTATTGGCACACATATCCGCTGTATAGCTATCCAATCTCTTTGGGACTCCAATCTTCGACGCCAACAAACTAAGGCCATCATCCGTATAGATAGAGATCGGAACATTATGAAGCTTAACCCACATAGGAACCGACTTTATGCCTTCCTTTTTCAGACTAACTGATGGCGACCAGATATTAAGAAATAAAGGAACTTTGCGAATTAACCAAGGCCCTCCCTCAGGAACTTTATGCATTCCTTCCTTAGACTCAAATTTGAAGAAAAAGAAACCTTCGGCATTCATCATAATCTTGGCAAATCCAAACTTCGACCACACATTTTTAACATAATACTCAACCACCGGGAACGGTAATCTATTCCCCAGAAAGTATCCAAATAAAACATTGTCAAACCTGTCTTGGACCTTCTTAACTACCTCCCTTGGAATTACTATATCAGCTTCTTGGTGAGACTCCATAGATTCCAATTTTCTGAAGTTAACTTCACGTTTAGTACTAGGATTCATCATCACCTTCTGCGCATAAGATACCTGTTCCTCCTGGTGCTTATTCGCATAAACATTTTCCACAGGAATTGTTATTTTTTCCAACTCGTCAATTACATTCATCATTCGAGGTTCATGCTGATTACTTGACACAATTCCACGTCTAGGAGCTAACGGGTTACCATCAATATTCAGATTTCGATTAGGAGCTAACGGTTTACCATCAATGTTCAAAGACTTAGCATCAAGACTATTAATAAACGAATCAAGATTAGGACGCCCCTCCTGAGGGTTCGACGGCATAGCATTGGTCTTAGATATAAAAATATCTCCATGCAGCTTTTCGGTGAACGAGTGAAACCCTAAATCCTCCAAACCTGTATCCTTATTTCTCTCCATGCACGACAACAACGTAAATCTCAATCACATGCGGCACCAATAAACCCTAATCCGAAAAACCCTAGTGTTAATCTTCAACCCTTAACCGATTAATCCAATGTTTTCGATCTAGCTAAATTAATCTCAGTTAACCGCAATAAAAAACAATCAGATTAATAAATCAGAATATCAAATTAAACACTAAGGAGGCGATTGAAAAGAAGAAAACAAAAAAACCCTAAATTCAAAATTGGTCACAATTGCTAACTAGTTCGTTATAGAGATTTGACAGAATCAAAACTCCAATCACAGACTGTTATACAATAGATCACAAAGAAGAATCAAGGATTTCGTGAAGAAGCAAGATCACCTTATAGAACTCGTTTTCCATGATTCGGTTTTCAAAATCTCACAAACACAGCTTTTCAAACGAAATGAATTTCCAAACGGAATAAGCTTTCACATGAAATAATCTTTTTCCAAACGAAATGAAGTTCACACGGAATGAACTTTTCACACGAAATAGATGATTTCGTATGGAATGAAGATCTGGTGAACTGTTTTCAAGCAAAATGGTTGTTTCGTGCGAAATCAAATGCTGATTTCATATGAAATGATGAACAGATGAACTGCTTCACACGAAATAGTGGTTTCGTGCGAAATGAAGTCTGATTTCGTGCGAAATCAAAGCAATGTTCAAACAAAATGATATCAGCTTTCGTGCGAAATGAAAGTTTTGGACAATTTTTGTAAAAATTGAACCAGTTTTAAGCCTAATTAAGATCTGATTCTTTCTAGGGTTTGTTAAAACACTGTTTCGCACAATATATTTCAAAATCAGGTCATTTTATCCGTGAAAACTTGTTAATTTTGAAAAAGAAGGTGTAGAAATCAGATTTTGCAGCTGAAATGGTAAGAACTCTTCCTCCTGAGCTCTGATACCACTTGTAGGATCGTTTTAACGACCGAAACGAGTCGTTTAGAAGAGTTTTTTTCAATACGAGTGGCGGAAACAAACGTATCGAAGTCGTTTCAGCTGAATTACATAGAAAATCACTTTAAATTGTCTCTGTATTGATATCAAGTCGATTTACACTGCTGGAGACACTTCAGCAGAGCTTCGCTACTGGAATTGAATGTTACAAACAAAATCATCAAGGCACCTATTTATAGACAAGCTATTTCGCACGAAACTGTTCAAGCGAAATGAGCACTTCTCATTTCGTGCGAAATTAATCTTATCCCACATCTTTCACATTTTCTCGTACTACGTGCCCTGATCTATCTAATCAAATACAAGACTCGATACAAGACGAAGTCGACAGACATATGCACCAACACAAACATAAATAAACAAATCTTGGGATCAAAACATAATGTTTCATTGATATTGAAGTTGTTTTACATCGTACTGTTGTTTACAAGAGCACAAATGTCATAGTTTAGCTTATATATATAATATATATATATGTATGTATAAGTTGGTGTAAGTATCAAGGGAGGTGATGGCCTAAGAGGTCTTCCTCTTCTCTCTCTTGACACTTGTTAACATTGGAAGATTCAAAGAATGATTAAGATTTGCAATATCTTCCATAATCTCCTCAAATCCAAGACAACTAAATCAAAATAATCTTCACTCTCTCTCTCTAAAGCTCGGCCAAACACCCTCTTTCTTTCACCAATTTTGAATTTTCAAACTTGTTCTTGGAGAATAAAGACCATTTCAAGTTGGTTTTAAGCTCATTTGAAGATTCGAAGGTGATTACAAGGTGTTTCAAGCAAGAATCAAGCTCCATATCATCACATTTTGCTAAAAACCCATCAAAATCTTGAAGGTATAAAATTTACTTTGAAATCCTTTTCTTGATTCTTGATGATATTGATGATGATGGAAGTTTCTCAAGGTTCTTGGATGATTCACAAACTTGAAAATAAAAACAAATGAGATTTTTAACAAAACAAAATGGAAGAGTATATATATGTATGTGTGGCTGTATGTATGTATGTAGATGTATATGAGGTTGAATTTTGATTGATTCTTGATTGACATGATTCTTGATAAGTGAATGCATGTATGATAAAAAATGTGACATAAAAAGGTTCTTGTGATTTGTGTGACAACTGTCAAATTTGCATGTGTCCGTACAATTATTAAACAGTAATTAGCGCTTAATGACTGTGTTGAATTACAATTAATGACTTGAATTGCTTTCCGAATATTGCCATATACATACATGTGCACCATATATCGCAAATGACATATCATGACTGCATGTAAACTTTGTTGATTCAAATGATGCACGAAACATCGGCAGCACAGTTAACAGACAAATCAGAAGAATGCTGACGGAGTTCAGTAAATAGACAAGCATAGTATTGAGACACAGAATGAGCCAGAAACCAAGTATTACACTAGTATAGTGTGTAGGAAAGTAAGGATCATAAAACTGCCTTCCTAGTGATAGTTTAAGTGCCGGAAGTGCCTAAAACTCACATAAACTGCAGAATTCTACAGAATTCAGCAAAATTCAGCATCTAAACAACTTAATATCATGCAGAAATAAGGTTAAATGGTCCTGAATGCTTTCCTAAGTGTCGGGAATCAAAACTGTCACAAAAGGTAAAATAAAGCACACTAAACTGCATAGTTTAGCACCTTAACGAACCGGTAACCAACCGAACAACCGGACACTACCCGAAAAACCAAAATTTCACTAGAAGCATTGTTTTAACATTACGAAGCTAGTTATGGTCCCCGAACATCATAACACGCTATATAACATCATGACGACATATAACCTAACTAAACATTAGAATCAAACCAAAACAGCTTAACTAACAATTACATTCCAACTCTATTACCCCCCCCCCCATACCTACGACTAGTAGGTGGTCCCCACTTCTTGATTTCGTTTGCATATTAAATTAGATCTTGTTGGTTCTTTTAGAGGCACATTATACATTAGACAACATAAGTGTTGGTGGAAATTTCCTATAAACCACAAGATTAAGCCAAGCTCATTCCATCATCTTCAACACCAAAAATACCCCTTCTTCTCCTCCATAACCTACGACTCACACACCCCACCATACTACCTTCATTTTCGTTCAACATTCAAGCATTCCAAGGTGATTCTAAGGTGTAAGAAGCATAGTAAAGAAGCTTGGAGCTTGCGGAAGTTGAAGGACCTTCACCATTTGCTTTTATCCACTTCATTTCTTCCATTGATCATCCCTAGCCTTGAGCTAGTAGTAAGATCTTCTACACTCCATTTTACAACTTGTTTAAGTGGTTAAAAGATGATACATGTTGATAATCACGATGAACACTAAGAATCAAGAACATGAAACATGAACATAAGCTTAAAAATCTCAAGAAATCATGTTGTTTAGTGTTGTTGTGCTACATGATGATTGATTTTTTATGTTAATGATGTAGATCATCATATGATCTTGCTAGATAATGATTAAAAACATAATCTAGCAAGATGAGATGATGAACATGTTAAAGATCCATAGATCATCCTCATGAAAGTCATGAACTTGAAAGAATAAATTGTTTTCTTGTTAAGTGATGATCAAAATACGTATAAAGTCTTGTAAATCTAAGATTTCAAGAATGATTTTTCAAGAAACCAAGTTAAAAATACAAAGTTTACTTAACCTTGGTTCTTAAATAAATAAACCACATTTTTGGTGGTTAATAAAGTGTAGGAACACATATGTAACAAGAAAAATCCAGGAATAAACATTTTTAGAAAATGTAATTACAAGTTGTAAAGAACTAATTCTTTCAAAAATGATGTTTTTAAAGAAACAACCACACTTTAAAGGGTGACAAAGCTTACTAAACACACAAGTAAGTTACTAAACATTTTTGTAAATTTTCAAGTTCATGAGTTAGTAGTTTAGGCTTGATTTTGGTAAATTGGTAAGTATAGGTTGATTTGTTGGTGATTGTATTGATTTGTAAAAGAAAATGATATGCCTTGAAGGCATGGACATTTTTAGGGGAAACTATGGCAAAAATTTTCTAAAAATTAAACACTTAGAAAAATATTTCTAAACGAATATTTACAAGTATATTTTTAATCATGAATTATTACATAAGGTTTGCCATAATTTTTGTTACAAAAATTACAAATATTGGAGGTTGGTTTTTATGCATAGTTCAAAGCCTGGCTTTTAGTTGTGTCTTTTGTTAAGTCCAGATTGGAACTTAAAACTTGGGTTGTTATATACTCGAAATTGAAGTCTTGGTTTGGGGTTAAACAATGACGATTGTAATGTTATGAAACTTAAATTATGGATGACATCATGGTTTTATCATATAGATGTTTGTTATGGTTGAATGCAATGATTTTAAGCAAGTCACACCAAATCACGCTTCCGCAAAAGTCAGGGTCTGACAGCTTGGTATCAGAGCTTCGATTGTACCGAACTAGGATTCTTTCTCGAGTCTAGACTACAATCTGTAAGGCTCTCTCATGAAAACATTTTTACGGCATCTTTTTCATTGCATACACACAACGCCCTGATCCATGGAACAAACGTTTTACGAAAGGAAAGACAAGAAACATGAATGCAAATTTACAATGGTGGTTTAGTCTGCATGAGGTAGACTAGGAAAGATAGAGAAACTTTTATGAAGGATAATGTGAATACATGGTTACATGATAAATTGCCTTTTTCGCATATACTGAGTGTTAGTGGTTACTATATGTACGTATTTTAGGATTACGACGTTACAGACACACATGCCATCCTCAGGGAGTGGGTTGTCGGATGCCCGCAACCTGATGGCAGTCGCATCAGACGACGAGGGTATGCCCGCGCCAGAGGTATATACGTCAGACACTGAGAGTGATCCTAACATGCTGTCCGAGGACGAGGACGACTTCCTGCTGCTCGCGCTACCAGACTTTGGCGATGATTTACGTATTGCTAATGGTTTCCCTGACGAGGATCCTTTTGTCAATTCTGTTCCAGTCCATGGTCACCTCATCATTGGACATCCCAATGGTGAGCACATCGTGGCTCCGATCCTCGAACTTGTTCATCTTGTGGCCATCCCTCCCGAGGATCGGCCTTTCGACGATTTGTTTGATGATGACGTTGATTTGTTTGTTGATGGTCCTCCTGTCGATGCCCAGGGTGATGGAGAGACAGATGAGGATGATGTAGCTGTCCCACCTCCTGTTGTTCCTGCCATTGAGTTATCCTCTGATTCTAGTTTGCACTTCGTTTCAAACTCCTTTGATTCTGTGATATCTTCAGCTTTACAGACGACCGGGTTGCAGCTTTTTGCTAATGATTCAGACAACGACACCGCTATGTTTGCCGCACTATCACCTGCTCGAGATCCCACACCTCCACATGATTCAGAGCCTGCTCCTGAGCTAGCTCATGTCCCTTTTGATCAGCCTGATGATGCACCTGCTGATCCCGAGCCGATTCTGGATCCTGACCATGTTCCGTTTGAATTACCAGATATTGCACTCCCTATTCCCGACCCAGTACCTACACCTGTTGATCTTCCTTTTGCCGAGCCATTTATTCCTCCAATCACACCCGCTGATGTAGCTCCTCTCCCTCCTGTAGAGTCTGATGTCCATCACACTGATTTGCCGAATGTTTTCCTCTAGGACATCCCTGCACCCCGTCCAGGGGAAGGTACTTCAGATCAGCACCCGCGTGACGATCCTTTTTGCTTCAGCAGCATTTCCTCCGACCTCACAGGCTGCACCATTTGCTCCTTTCACTTCATCACCACTCGATGAGCTATTTCGATGGTCCCCACCGTATTCCATGTCGACCTCAGACCCCTACCATCCCTCGTATTTTGTTGGCTATACGCAGGATGAGTTACTTTATTCACTTCAGCTTCGATTTGAAGCTATGAGTCGCAGAGTCTTGGAGCTTGAGCCGATACCGCGTCCCTTACCGTGTCCTTGTCAGCCTACTTTTGTTCCCCCACGTTCATCACCGTCTCCTTTTACGCGTCCACCTGCTCCTCTTACACCTTCCCCAGGTTTTGATGCTCGATTCTTTACTATCGAGCAGCAGATCAGTTACTTGCTTCAACGTGTCTATGAGCATGAGGAGGAGCTTGCGCATGTGCGTAGCTTGCTTTCCTTCCCTCCACCTCCTCCTCCACCATCAGCATAGTTGGGTTTTGGTTTATGCAGATTGCATTACTTTTGGTGAGAGCACCACTATTGAGCCGAGATTGCGAAGCCTTTTGGAGACCATCTTTTGATTGTGTGATTCTGGTATATCGACAGACTTATTAGGCAAGGGTAGTGAGACCCTATGTCCCTTTTGATGTGATACACTTTGTAAACAATGCGACTGTGGTAGGTAATTAATGAAATCTCAACTGTCATGTTCTCACTCAACACGTTGTTGATTTACATATTTGTGCTATAATTGTGATGTTATATGATTGCTTGCTATAATGATTGCTTATATACATATATAAATACACCTCCTAGGTCTTATTCGTTAAGTAGATGCTTATGTGCTTGTGTCCTTAATAAGACATGACCTACCTGATCTTCTTCTTAGAAGATGTCGCCTCGAAGTAACACCGATACCAACAACTCTCTGCCGATGACAGAGGCGGAATTACAAGAGCGCATCTCACAGGCCATCACACAGCACGAGGCCCTTCGCTCCGAACACAGCGGAGGTACCTCAGGAAATAACCCACCCAACGGTAATGTTTAGTCACTAAAGACACATTACAAAACGTTTGGACATTTCCAAGTGTGCTTTGCTAATGCCTTATGTGAATGATGTTGCTTATGTAGCAGGCTGCACCTACAAGCAGTTCTTGGGCTGCAAGCCCCTGGATTTCGATGACACTGGGGGTGCCGTAGCTTTTGTGCGTTGGGTTGAGAAGACACATTCTGTTTTGCGATTGAGCAAATGTACTCCAGAGCAACAAGTCACGTACATATCTGGACTGTTTCTAGATAGGGCTCTGTAATGGTGGAACCTTCAGGTTCAGACGCTGGGTGAGACTGCTGCGTATGCTTTGACATGGAACAAACTGAAAGAGCTGATGTGTAAGAAGTATTGTTCGAGGGCGGAAATCCAGAAGTTGGAAACTGAATTCTGGAACTTGAAGATGGAAGGTTCAAAGATAGCTGAGTATGGGCAGAGATTTCATGATTTATCACGAGTTGTTCCTTATTTGGTCGAGCCAGAGTTTAAGAGGATCGAACGCTTCATCTGGGGATTGGCACCTCAGATTCTAAGCATGGTGACAACATCTAAACCTCCAATAATTACTGATGCTATTGACTTAAGTGTGGCGCTCACTGAAGAAGCAGTTAGACTGGGAAAATTTTCAATCTCTGAAGAAAACAAGGAGATTCATGTGAAGCCATCTGGAGATAACAAGTGAAAGTTCGCAAATTTCAAGAAGGGTACTCGGGCAAATAACAACAACAATGCCAAAAAGGGAAAAGAGTACATGGGCAAACTACATAAGTGCGACAATTGTCGACGTCATCATACCGGGCAATGTAGATATGGAAAATGTGATAACTGTGGCAAAGCGGGGCATGACAAGGAGACGTGTTGGCATGGTACGTGACGTGGAAATCGAGGTCAAGATGGTAGCAGAAATCGCGGAGGAAACAACGACAACAACAACTATCAAGACGGAAAAGGTGACGGTCAAGGGCGTGGCCAAGGTTGTTTTAACTGTGTAGACAAAAGGCATTTCAGGAAATATTGCCCTAAAAACAATCAGGCACGTGGATGAAAGCTCAACAGCGGAGCTAGGTAAGCATGCCAGGATCCAAACATGGTTAACGGTACGTCCCATATTAGTCAACGTTATGCATCTGTGCTGCTTGACACTGTTGCCAATTTTAACTTCGTATCTCTAGAGTTTAAGAATATACTTGGTATAGTAGCAAGTAGGTTAGATATCCCGCATTCGATAGAACCAGCTAATGGGAAGCTAGTAGAAGCTAGAGGAGTGATTAGAGGCTGTGTTATATAGCTTGGAGAGCGTGAGTTTACGATAGATCTTCTGCCAGCTGAACTGGGAAGCTTCGACGTCATAGTCGGGATGGATTGGTTGTCGAGAAATCGTGCGGAGATTGTTTGCCATGAGAAGATTATCCGCATTCCAATGGCAAGTGAAGAGACGATCGTGGTTCATGGAGAGAAGCAGGATACTCTTCTACGGATTATCAGTCATTAGAAGGTACGAATTTTTTTGTGTAAAGGATGTGTTGCCTTTTTGGCTCATGTCGTGGACAAAGATGTGACAACCGGTAGTTTACGCCCTTAATTACATGATTAACAGGTGATTAAAGCGATAATAAATAGTGATTAAGACGTAGATTAACTTAATCAGGCCGTTGGAGTGCCTAGGAATGTATAACCAGCTTTACAGTGCGCGAACGATGATCTGTGGGAAAGTCTGCGAAACGTTGAACGACAACGAACTGAAGCCATACGAAATACTGACCACGCCGACAAATACGGATTTTCTACGAATATTTTATATTTATGAATTTAATTTTGTGACTTTATTGCGCTTATGTACATCGCAGAACGCTAACACAAACGAGAAACGCGACTGCAGGAAACGCACCGGTAACGAAACGGAAGCATCGGTGGCGCGTAATTAAATTTTACGATATATTTTGTTTCGTAATTAAATGTTAATAATCGTAGTTGAAATTGAATCGAAAAACGGATCAGAAACGACAAACGAGGCATTTACGTGATTTTAACGAAACCGATAAACATACGCGATTAATAACTATTACCGACACTATTTTACGTATTTTGACCCTGAAATAAAGAATTTCGACGTTTTACGACGCGCGGGAACGAAAACGGGCCTACAATAACGAGATCGGGCCACTCAAAACGAGGGGACTGGGCTTGTTGGCCTTGGGCCCAAGCCCAAAGCCCACTACATAAACCCTTAGTAGATAAGGGGGGTCTACCCCTTATTCCTTTCATTTGATCACAAACAAACACACAAACTTTAAGTCTGTCTCTCTCCCCTCCTACTCCTTTGTTTTTGTGTGCAGAACAATACCAACACACCCACAAAAGAAACTTCATCCAAAACACTCACACACACACATATAAGACACAGGTTATGACTTTCATCTTCATCACTACATTTCAAACAAACCCAAATTGATCTCCTGTCAACACAGTCGCTCCACTCGATCACTCCCACATCTCCGGCGACCGGAGTAACTCCGGTGCCGGGATTCCCGACGACACCCACCAGCCAAACACCCCCCCCCTTTGTCTCTACGATAATCGCCGACCACCACAGTGGGTGGCGGCGTGTGAAATGTTGAGCGGCGGCTAGTCGGCGAAGAGAGAGAGAGAGACCGAGAGGAGAGAGAGACTGAGGAGGTAGTGAGGACGTCAGAACACCGCGTACGGCGGCGACAGAGTCCGGCGGCGACGGAGTCAGGCAGCGGTGACAGCGGTGGTCGGAGACTCGGACCGTCGGTATGTGTCTTGGTCCGGCGGTCCTTGTCTCGGTTCGACGGTCCTTGTCTCGGTCCGACGAGTATCCCGGTAATCACCTCCCATTCTTTTTATTTCTTGCAAAAATGAAGGTGATGATGATGATTTTGTTTATGCTGATGATGGCCACTGTTGTTTTTTTTTTTTGGTAAAGGGTTAGCCCGGTAAATTTTATATCAACCACCAAACAAAACAAGTGAGAAGCAAAAGCACTTCTCAGTTCTCTCGGGTGACATGCCAACTGAGAGCCAACACGCGACAACAAAACAAGACGCCTACAAATACACCAGTCAAACCAACATATTCAACAAACAGACAACCAAGTACTAGCCATTATCATCATCTGCTAACAGTAGCCCCCGAGGAAGCGACCAATCACGTAAGACTCGTTCCGTTTGCAACGAACTCTTGAATTTCATCGTTTGGAGCTTTAGCCGAACGGTTGAGAGAATCACATCCACCAGCTGCGTCTTGTTTCTTCGTTTAGTCTTGAATAATCTTCGGTTCCTTTCATCCCATACAAAGTATGCCGCCACACTCACCACATTCTTCGAGTTTGCTATTCCCAACAGGATCAAATATAGCATGCCACTGGTTTGTAATTGCACCCATATCAGCTCTTTCCTTCACTTCATTCCAAACCTCCGATGCATAGCCGCATTCAAAAAACAAATGTTCATGAGAGTCCGTGCCTGATGTACACAAAGAACAACACATAAGGTTAAAATTAGCATTCCCTGATGAGTTCCATGCTCGCATAATGTCTTGAGTCTTCAGTTTTCTGTTCACTATGAGCCACATAATGAAAGAATGTCTTGGGATCGCTTGCGAAAACCAGACCACCTCCGCCCATTGCACCTCGTTCTGAGCTGTTCGGACGTCATCCCAAACCGATGCTGAACTAAACTCCACTTGTCTACCCTCTCTAGTCTTCCAAACCAGTTTATCTCGACGATTAGCATTCAACACGATTTGCCGCAAGGTCGTTAAGGCAGGAAACCGCTCAACCCATAGAGTAAGCCATCGCCATTCACCATGTAAATAAATCTCCGCTAACTTTGTCTCCATATTAAAACCCGCATTACCAATCATTCTAGGTGTCACAATAGTGCCAATTGGGCAAACCTCACCCCATTTATCGAACCAAACCAACGTGTTAGATCCATCACCTATCTCGGTCCAAATATGGTTTCGTAACATTGGTCGCAAACTCAGCATCTTTCTCCAACTCCATGTTATATTACCCTTTACTAGAATTTCCCAAAATGATCTATTCTGAAGGCGATATGAGTGAATCCATTTTACCCAAAGCGACTCACGGTGGGTTAGCACACTCCAAACATGAACAGACATCAACGCACTATTCATATCTCCCACTCGATGGCCACTGTCGTTGATAGTGATGATGATTGGTTCAAGTTGTTTCAGTCACGGGCTCGGGTCAAGATGCAAGTTCAGTCAACGAGAGTTAGTTTTGATTTGGGTTAACTCGGTTTGACTCGGTCAAACCGAGTCAACTCAGTGTTCGGGTTTAACTCAGTCAACGGGTCAGACGGTTCGGGTCAGACGGTTCGAGTCAGCTTATGGAGCGGGTCGACTCAGCCGGTCAACTCAGTTGACCCAGTCAACTCGGTCAACACGTTCGGCGTTTCGACATGATGATTTGGTAAAGATTAACGGCACGATTGTTTTGTTATTTTTATATAGTTTTATAATATACGTGAGAAACGAGCTCGAACCAATCGATAAAAGCATACTTTACATCTTTACACATTTGATGAAATCTTATATATTTATTATATTGATTGAATCTAGATTGATTTTGAAAATAACGACAACTTGGGTTGTCGGGGGCGTCTAAAAACATAGGAAACTCTGCCCGTTTTTCGAGAAAATCCGTTAAACAAAACGCGTTTTTATTATAAAACAAAAACCAATCGGAATCAAACGACTTTTTATAAACAAAATACGAACGCTTATTACTTCAACGACATTTCATAAAAGCGTCAATAACACGAACTATTTTATAAAAATAAATATAATAGCGATTATATTTTTTTAAACACCTAAAGGTTGATGATTCTATTATAAAAATAAGAATAGTTTATATAATTATTTTAGACTCAACGACTATTATGAGAATAAACTGTGACACCCGGCTTTTCAGGCCGTACCGTACAATTGTAGCACATGTTGTAAATAGGTAATAGGGCCATATTTGACTGATTATGGTGTTTATATGTGAAATTTAATGAGTTGGTGAATTTAAACTTTGATAAAAATAATGTTGGCAACGGTAAGATAAACGCTTATCGCGTAACGGTTAAAATGCGAAACGAACATCGGTGACCACCCGACCAGTGTTAAAATCCTAAAAATAGTTTGTTATGATTAGAATAATTATTTTAATCAAATCCGTGTGGAAAAATAATTTAAAACGCTAGAAAACTCTATTTTTCAAGTTTAAGCGCGTACCGCGCGATGCAGCGCATGTACCGACAAAATACTGTCAACACAGCCTGTCAAAACAACTGATAATCATTTTAGTAATAATTTGATAAGTTTATTGTTATAAAATAATAAAAATAAATAAAAATTCTTAAATACCGATTTTTGCGATTTTAAGCGCGCACCGCGCAGCACAGCGCGCATACTGCCAAATACCGACAACGTCGCCAGTCCAGGCAAACAAAATATGGTTCAATAATATTTTGGTGAGTTTATTTTTATAGAGTGTTAAAAACAATTTAAAACGCACTAAAACGAGATTAAAACACTAGATAAAATACCTGGTATCCAGTATAATACCAGTTTTTGGCCAAAATTTAGATATATATGTATATGTATACACATAATATCGTGTATATATGTGTGTTGGCAGCCCCATATAACATTCTCTCTCCTCTTTCATCCATGCATTGGCCATGAAAGGAGGTGCTTGATGATTATGCATAAAATGTCCTCTCAAATATTGATAAATCCAAGACTTACTTCAAAATTCAATCAACTCTCATTCTCTTTCATCAAAACTCGTCCGAACACTCCCCTTCACACTACCATTTTCGAAATTTCAACCTTTCTTGTAAGAACCAAGCTCATTTCAAGAAGTTTCTAAGATCCAAGAAGGTTTCCAAGGTGATTCCAAGAAGAAACAAGCTCCATAACATCATAAATCATGTCAAAACCCATTCGAAACTTGAAGGTATAAAAATTATTTTCTTAAAAATGTTCTTGATTCTTGGTGAAGAAGATGATAGTAAAAAGTTTCTCTTGTTCTTGAGTTTACTCACAAACTTAAAAATATTAAACAAGAAAATGGTTTTAATCAAATAAAAAGTGGTGACATGTATGGATATATGTATATGGCCGAAAGTATATGTGTGTGAATAGTGGTTGTATTTTAATCTTTGTTTGCAATGATACTTATGAGATGTTTGCTTGAATGAACAAGACTATGTGCAAATGTGATAGAGATATAAAGGAATGGTTTAATCATGATTTTTGATTTGAAGTAATGTTAATACATGTTTAAGCATATGGCATAAAATTGTTAGGTATGTTTGTAAGTTTTTAAGTTGTTGCATGTTCTTGAATGATGATTAAAATGCAAGTGTTTGATGAATTGTGTATGATATGATGAATGTTCATTCAAATCAGTAAGTAAACATGAAAAATAAAGCTATATGAAATGTTTTGGAGTTACAAAAATTGTGTCATAACTTGGTAGCTTTGCATGTTGTACTATAGGCTTGAAAAGTAGTAAATCGGGTGATGTTTGCGTGATTTTGTGCTATTTATGAGACCTGCATATATATGAATAAAATTATTGTTTTAATCAGTAAATAACATGTATTGTGTTAAAATATCATGTCGTTTCGAGTTGGGATGATTATAGTAACGTTTAACGCAAAACTCTGCGTTAAAACGGTCAAAAATCGGCTTTTCGAGTGATTTTTATAAAAATGAATTAGATCAGTAAGTAAACTGATAGTTCTAGTTTAAAAATAAGTATTTTAACTAATTTTAAGTTTACTTGGTGTTTGGTTAGTCATACGTGACTTCCGACGCCCGAAACCGTTACCGAATCGCTAAAATACGCATTTTTCAATAAACACTAGTATGGGTAAATTTTGAGTGAACCTTATGTGATAAAATGTATTATGTGGTTTAAACATGAGAATGTGAAAATATGTTAAGTTTTAATATGAATTTAAAGATTTGGATTATGCATGTATATTTGTACGTTTTGTGCGGTAGAAACCGTAAAAATCGCGTTAAATGTGTAACTTGTTTGTCGAGCATGAAATTTGATACTTATGAAATGTTTATGTATATTTGCTTCAAAAATGACAAAATAGATAAGTTAACAAGATTTCACATGTTTCGGTGTTAAATTATGTGAACGTTTATGTATATATTACGACGCGCAAACCATAGATATATTGCGTATAAACGGGAGAGTTAACGGATTTACACAATAATGGTCACCAATAAAATCGTTCAAGTCTCAAAATCATAAAAATATATATATATGGACTCATATATATATATATTAATGTGCCAACATAATCCAAAAATAACAACTTTTCAAGAAAATCTCAAAGTTATGTGATAATTCTAAGAAATGGGGAAACTTAGGATTTTTGTGATTAAGTGTATATTGATTTAGAATCGTTCCCATATTAGGACATATATAATCAATTTCTGGGATTGCGGTATTAAAATACGCACCCAAAGGTGAGTGTCACTAAACCCCTCTTTTTACTGTTTTATATATATTTTGGGGTTGGAACACGTCGTTAAAAGGGTTTAATAATGTTTTTGAAATAAAACATACCTTTTGATATAAATTATATATTTTCATTGAAAATATATGGATTTTTGGGAAATTACATATATATTTCGGGATGAAATGGTTTTGTAGAATAAATATGTTTCGGGTGGAAACGGGATTATGCACGGTGTTTTGGGGGAAAAACGACCGTGTAGTTGGTACGAATATTGCTTGGTCTCAAGAGAGTAAGTATCAGCATAGGCTTACATTTCGTCGGGGATTTCAGGGGATTCGTACAACATCATGTATTAAATTGTCATATTAGTAGGATATATATATTGTACGTGAGGCAGACATCATATTGTTCTCAAAGAGAGAACCCTGCGCCCATGATGTCGTTTAATCATTTAAGTATTGCACGCGATGAATTGTTGGTAGATCTATCGGGTTGACAACCCCATCGTGACAACCCCCGTGTCAAGTCAAACGACGAATTTAAATTCTATTTATTGTCTAGCTTTGATTATCCCTGCATGGTTAATATATAGTTCGTATCGTCTAGCTAACATACGAGTCTGAAAATTGACGCTATAATAATATACAAAACCTGGGCAATATATATTACAGTTGTCGGATCGATGAACCGGCGGAAGGCCCATGGATTTTAACAAGGAAGTAAAATGGACTTTCTAAAACTACATGGATGTTTTCAAATAAACACCTAATCAGAAAGTTTTCCTTGAAATAAAATTTGTTTTGTTTTTTTTTTGGGTAAAGGGTTAACCCGGTGATTTTATAAAATTTGTTAGTAAACGAATAAGTGAACTCACCTTCCTTTGTGTTGACACTTGATTTTAACGTGTTCTACAGGTACTTGAGCTCGGCTTCGGGAATTATGGTGTATCTTGTGGTTGTTGATGCATATTTTGTCACCTAAATATGTTGGACTAATTTTAAAACTTTCTGGGACAAATGTAATAAGATCCATAAGGATCAAAGACAATTTAATTATCTCATGGTTGTGTCACGTATGGGACGTCATGCTTAAAAACTTATGTTTTAATTAAGTTAATATGTCCAACATTATAATGCATCAAACATCAAGATAGAAATGGGCAACAGCTTCCGTCACCACTACGTTTTATTTTCCGCTGCGACGTTTTTGGGGTGTAACAGAAGTTGGTATCAGAGCCAGTGGTTGTTAGCGAACTAGATGTTTTCGGAGGAAAACACTAGACTTCAACCGAAGAATTTTGAGATGTAAAGTCCAAAATTCTCGAAGCCAAGATTTTTAAATAGATAGGAAATTTTATCATGTATGAAAACCCTTATGTGTTTATGTGTATACGTGATTTTCTGTTTATTTAGGCCTTATGTGTTACTATTCACGTTGATCACACTTACTTTGTACGGTTATGATATGTCACGTCTTGGCCTATAGAGCCATTAGTAGTTCCGCTCACTGATATTGTCGAGCCTACACTTGAGATTCTTTCGCCCGTTGTTACAGAATCGTTTATTCTATTATTCGAGTCACGAGTTTTGCTACACCTCTTTTAGTCTACACTCGTCGTAGGAAGAGGACTCGACCCATTAGAGAGATCGCATCGACTTCTAGAGTTGAGACAGCGTCCACTTTGAAAAAGCGGAAGGAGATTTGGGTTAATCGCTCTCACTGTGATCGTCAGTTCGCCACGTTACGCGGAGGCATGGAGACGATGAAGGACTCAGAGGGACAGATGGACTATTATGATGAGTAGAGCATGTTAGGAAGATGTTGGACTTCCAGGGATTGAAGCATTAGTTGTTGTTTGTTTCTGTTGTTTGTTTCGTATGTCTCATTTGATGAACCCTATTTATGGCTTGCATGCCAAATTCTCAGATATTTAGGAGGAAATTTTATATAGACTTGTTGCGGGTGTTGATGTAGACACACCGAATTTATTTATTTATTTTTTTTTTTTGGTAAAGGGTTACCCCGGTGATTTTATAACATTCAAATAAAAACCAAGTAGGAAGGCTAACAAAACCCTCCTAGTTCTTTTAGCGACATACTGCTAAAGAGTAAACAAGAAAACAACCAAACAAAACAACCACTCTAGCACAAAAACAAAAACTAGAAACATAGGTCTTCAATCTTCAAGGAGATCTTCCTTGTCCAGCTTCCACTCCTCCAGGAAACGCTTAACATTGTATGTTTGCTTGTACTTGAAGGATATTAATTTTGCTCTCACAGTGTTAATAACAATCTCAACAATCTGCTCTGGAGGCCTCAACCTGTTACTAAAAAATCTAGAGTTCCTTTTGGTCCAAATGGTATATGCCGCCGCCGCCGAATTTTGATTAGTCTTAATACTAAAAACAAGCTTTTTAAATTTCTGGTATAAATATCGAGTGGGTTCCTTTTGGTTTAAGAATTGTTCTCATTAATAAGTGGATATTATACATGCGCATTGTATGGTCCACTAGCATTTAATGATTGAACTGTTTTGGATATCGTCTTATGTTGATATTATGTTGTAATAATAGAAACGACGAAATGCCGCCAAAAGCGAGACAGGGTTCTGGACTACCTATTACCTTAGAAGAGTTGGCACAACTCATAGCCCAACACGTTAATACTGCCATGGAACAGCGCGATGCTAACCAAAACAATGGCCAGGAACGTGGATGTGATGCTTGTGGGCATGGTTTGGTGGGACTTAGATCGGAAACCCTTCAGGTGATATAATGATCAGAAAGTTTTAGTAGTTCCTGTGTTATGATATAATCGGAGCGTGAATCTGATTTTTCATTAACCTTGTGAACAGTACATAGATGTACACGCAAAACTATCCAGGGTTGTAACCCAAGATCATTTATTGGTGCTTTATGCAATGACGAGGCAACGGTATGTGTGATGTCGGGCCATCTCAGCGGATCGACCATCCAAATAATTCTGCATTCCGAGCCTAGATCTGGGGATTCGCGAAAGCGAAAGTCAGAGAGTTCGAGAAAGGCGTATGTAGCCAGTTCTAGCCGTTCTAGAAAGGATAAATGCCAGGGATGGCAGGAGTGGTCTTGAGAGGAAGACTCACGAGGATGAGTGGAGAAAGTGCGCCAGATGTGGTCGGACTAGACATATGATTCGCAAGTGCTATGATAAGAGTACATCGGAGGGAGGTACACTCGAGGGATGTTACGAGTTTGGTAAGTTGATGGAAACTAGTGAAGTCGTTTGCAGTTATAGTATTTAGTTAGGTGATCATAATTCTAGTGTTGGTTTATCGCCAATGGAGCTGGGAAACTTTGACGTAGATGCGAGGATGGATTGATATCCAAGAACGAAGCAGGGATTATTGCTCGGGGAAGCAAGCTAGGATACCTCGTTCTGATGATGGAAAGGTGGTAGTTGTTCGCGAAGACCGACCGAGTCGAGTGTCGAGTTTCGAGTGTTGAGTGTTGATGGTTGAGAGTTGTCAGTTTTATAAGGATGCTCAGGTGGTTGCAAAAGGGGCTATCCTGCGTTCTTAGATAATGTGGTGGATACGAAAGCTGAATGTAGGAATACCGGAGAGATTACTATTGTTCGCAATTATCCAGAAGTTTTCCTAAAAAGACTTACCTGGATTTCCCCCTGCGAGACAGATCGAATTTCGGGTCGATCTAGCACCCGGTGTTGCACCCGTTTGCAAAATCTCCTGATAGATTAAGCACCGTTTGGGAATGATAGAAATGTCGAGTCAGTTTCAAGAGCTACTGGACAAGGGTTTCATTCGATCAAGCTTTTCGCTTTGAGGCACATTTGTTTTGTTGAGAGAAAGAAGGATGGATCCTTCAGGATGTGAGAGGATTTCAGAGAGCTGAACAAGTTGACCATCAAAGAATCGGTACCCTTTACCAAGGATTGACGATTTGTTCGATCAAGCTACTGGGATCCAGCTGCTACACGAAGATCGATCTACGATTGGGATACTATCAATTGAAGGTTGCTGACGAAGATATGCTGAGGACTGCTTTTCAAACGTGATATGGCCATTACGAGTTATTAGTCATGCCTTCTTGACTAAATTAATGCGCCATTTATAATTATGAATCTCATGAACAGGGTATGGAAACCTTAATCAGATGAATTCGTGATAATATTCGTCGACAACATACTTGCTTATGTGCAAACCAAGGAGAATCATGAGTAACGTTTGAAGTTAACTATGGAGATGATGAATGATGAGGAGCGCCAAAGACCCCGTCGGGAGTATGATGATTCTTCTGACTAGCTAGGTGCTACCGGAGATTTATTAAGAATTTCCCTAAATTAGTGCAGCCTTCGTCACTAATAACCCTAAAAGGAAAATGGAAATTGATTGGACAGCAAGATAGTGGGAAGCTTTTCGGACCCTTGAGAGAAAAGTTGGAAGCGTGTATGATGGACTCTGAAGGAAGTTTAGATACTCACATGCCCTTGGCAGAGTTATCTTACAATAATAATTAACACGCTAGTATTCAGGTTGCTCCATTTGAAGCCTTGCATGGATAGAAGTGTTGATCACCACTTTGTCGAGCTAACATGACAAAGGACAATTAACCAGACCTTAGTTTATCTAGGAAACCAGTGACAGGATTTGCCTGGATCGAGGGAAGGTTAAAGTCGCCAATTAATCAACAGAAGGATTACATGGACAATTGAAGGAACTATTGGAATTCCAGATTGAAGATTTGGTTCTGATGGAGGAGTTATCTTGCAGAGATGTTGTTAGGTTTGGCAGAGAAATGAAAATCTGAGCCACATTGACTTAGTCCTTTCGAGAGCCCATCTTGAGTTGGACCAGTCGCTTATAGGCTCAAGCTACCATCAGGATGGAAAGCGTTGAGATATGAGATTAGGAATTGAGAGTGTATTTAATATAGGTCTATGAAGATTCTTTGTAAGAATCAAAGTTTCTCGCAGAAACTATAAGACTATATTCATTAAACCTGTTTTTGCTGTTTTCACCCAGTATGAAAACAAAACCTATAGAGTAAAAATTTCGGGGATGAAATTTCCTAAACAGGGGGTGACTGTGACACCCGGCTTTTCAGGCCGTACCGTACAATTGTAGCACATGTTGTAAATAGGTAATAGGGCCATATTTGACTGATTATGATGTTTATATGTGAAATTTAATGAGTTGGTGAATTTAAACTTTGATAAAAATTATGTTGGCAACGGTAAGATAAACGCTTATCGCGTAACGGTTAAAATGCGAAACGAACATCGGTGACCACCCGACAAGTGTTAAAATCCTAAAAATAGTTTTTTATGATTAGAATAATTATTTTAATCAAATCCGTGTGGAAAAATAATTTAAAACGCTAGGAAACTCTATTTTTCAAGTTTAAGCGCGTACCACGCGATGCAGCGCGTGTACCGACAAAATACTGTCAACACAGCCTGTCAAAACAACTGATAATCATTTTAGTAATAATTTGATAAGTTTATTGTTATAGAATAATAAAAATAAATAAAAACGCTTAAATTCCAATTTTTGCGATTTTAAGCTCGCACCGCGCAGCACAGCGCGCATACTGCCAAATACCGACAACGTCGCCAGTCCAGGCAAACAAAATATGGTTCAATAATATTTTGGTGAGTTTATTTTTATAGAGTGTTAAAAATAATTTAAAACGCACTAAAACGGGATTAAAACGCTAGATAAAATACCCGGTATCCAGTATAATACCAGTTTTTGGCCAAAATTTAGATATATATGTATATGTATACACATAATATCGTGTATATATGTGTGTTGGCAGCCCCATATAACATTCTCTCTCCTCTTTCATCCATGCATTGGCCATGAAAGGAGGTGCTTGATGATTATGCATAACATGTCCTCTCAAATATTGATAAATCCAAGACTTACTTCAAAATTCAATCAACTCTTATTATCTTTCATCAAAACTTGGCCGAACACTCCCCTTCACACTACCATTTTCGAAATTTCAACCTTTCTTGTAAGAACCAAGCTCATTTCAAGAAGTTTCTAAGTTGTTTTGAAGATCCAAGAAGGTTTCCAAGGTGATTCCAAGAAGAAACAAGCTCCATAACATCATAAATCATGTCAAAACCCATTTGAAACTTGAAGGTATAAAAATTATTTTCTTAAAAATGTTCTTGATTCTTGGTGAAGAAGATGATAGTAAAAAGTTTCTCTTCTTCTTGAGTTTACTCACAAACTTAAAAATATTAAACAAGAAAATGGTTTTAATCAAATAAAAAGTGGTGACATGTATGGATATATGTATATGGCCGAAAGTATATGTGTGTGAATAGTGGTTGTATTTTAATCGTTGTTTGCAATGATACTTATGAGATGTTTGCTTGAATGAACAAGACTATGTGCAAATGTGATAGAGATATAAAGGAATGGTTTAATCATGATTTTTGATTTGAAGTAATGTTAATACATGTTTAAGCATATGGCCGAAAATTGTTAGGTATGTTTGTAAGTTTTTAAGTTGTTGCATGTTCTTGAATGATGATTAAAATGCAAGTGTTTGATGAATTGTGTATGATATGATGAATGTTCATTCAAATCAGAAAGTAAACATGAAAAATAAAGCTATATGATATGTTTTGAAGTTACAAAAATTGTGTCATAACTTGGTAGCTTTGCATGTTGTACTATAGGCTTGAAAAGTAGTAAATCGGGTTATGTTTGCATGATTTTGTGCTATTTATGAGACCTGCATATATATGAATAAAATTATTGTTTTAATCAGTAAATAACATGTATTGTGTTAAAATATCAAGTCGTTTCGAGTTGGGATGATTATAGTAACGTTTAACGCAAAACTTTTTGTTAAAACGGTCAAAAACCGGCTTTTCGAGTGATTTTTATAAAACTGAATTATATCAGTAAGTAAACTGATATTTCTAGTTTAAAAATAAGTATTTTACCTATTTTTAAGTTTACTTGGTGTTTGGTTAGTCATACGTGACTTCCGATGCCCGAAACCGTTACCGAATCGCTGAAATACGCATTTTTCAATGAACACTAGTATGGGTAAATTTTGAGTGAACCTTATGTTTTTTTTTTTTTTTTTGGGTAAAGGGTTACCCCGGTGATTCTATTATAAAAACAACCGCAAATAAGTACAAGTAGTGAGGAAGAGTTCCACACTAGTTCATATATAGGACATGCCCCATATATGTAAAGCCAACCAACAAAGTACCTATGAAAACACATACCCTAGTCTACTAAACATCAAAATGACTATCTAGTAGACAAACAAAATCAACAAAAACAAAACATCATCCTCCATCATCAAAAATAAAATTGCCGAGAACCGGCAGCCCCTTCACTCGACCCCGAGACAATCTATCCATTGTAAAACTTTGAGGAAGATGTGCTTGCTCCTACTCTTGCAGACGAGGAGGTCATATCTCCTTTTGTTTCATTGTATACTTCTGTGACTTCCTCATCATCCGAGTCTTGCTGATCATTATGAGCCCCATTAGTAGACTGACCCATATGAAGACCCCTATCCCGTAAAACTTCGAAAGAATTCTTAGAAAAGACATTCGATTAGTGAGCCGATGGATTGGTCTTGGGCCCAATCGGCCTATACTCAAACTTCTGTTTCTGCTTGCTTACAGGAAAACCTGCTTTCCTAGCCACTTTCTTACGAACCACATCCATAAACCCATCCTTGTCTATTACCGGCTGTTTCCCTTGCTGCCTATTAGTCCCTTCATATTGTTTCTGAATGTTAACCGGCTCCTTAGGAACCCTCCTAGGCTGCCTCGGGCATGTATCATCAGAATGCCCAAACACTTTGCAATGAGCACACCTATAAGGACTCCATTCATACTCCACATAAATTTTCTGTTTGACAAAACCTTCACCTTCAAGGTCAGGAACCGCTATAACTATCTCCTCCTTAAAATCATTATCGGCTGAGATTTCTAATAATGCTCTAGCATAACTACTCCTTCCCCAAGTATCCATACACATGGACGAGGTGTACGAGTCCAACATTTTCGGATCACCAATAGCCGTAGCTATCATACTCAAACCATCCTCTGTATACGCAGCAATCGGAACATCATGGATTTTGACCCACAATTGCAATTTCTTGACCTCCTTTTCCAGTTTTGAGGTGGGCGACCAAACATTAAGAAATATAGGCTGACCTCGAATAATCCATGGTCCTTCTTTCAGCACATTCGTCATCCCGTCTTTATCAGCAAACTTGAAAAAGAAGAATCCATTAGCATTCATCATGGATTTTTGCAATCCATGCTTCTTCCAATTTGTACGCACAAAATAATCCACCACCGGGTACGCAACTCGGTCCCCTAGGAAGTAACCATAAAGAGTATTTGCTAACTTTTCTTGAACTACTTTAACAGAGTCGCGAGGCAGCACCACATCACAACCCTCATGCGCATCAGTGCTTGCAAGAAACCTGAAGTTTACCTTAACCGACTTGGCTGCACAAACTGAGTCTGCATAAGACATTGGCTTAGAGCTGTTGTTCAGATCACTTCGGTTCCCCTGCGACCCTGCATAAACTTCCAAATTATCCGAAAAACTAAGATCAGCCCGCACATTCTCAACCGGAACTGGGTCAGACACCTTGAACAGTGTATCAATCTGAACCGGTGAAGAAACCCTTGTGAGTTGTTCGATGATGTTGACGCCACGTTTTGGCTGTACAGTGTTCCCATCAACATCGAGAATTCGATCAGCTATTTCTTTAAACGACAGTGGCGGCTTGCCACCAGGATACATGCGTTCATCCATTGAACCCTAATCTGATCAAACAGAAAGGGTATGACGGCTGAAAAACAAAGGAACCCTGATAAAACCCTAGCAGCCGTCAAATAGAAAAACGTTCAATACCCAAAACCAGATTTAACAATCGGAACCCTAAACTTCAACAACCAAAAGCAATCAATTAACGAATTCAGAAAACAAACTGGAACCCCAAAACAAATCGGAAATCAATAGCTTAGTCGTACGAACAAAATAGACAGAAATCCTATACTCGCGAAACCCTAGACTGATTTCAATCGATTAGAAACTAAGGAATGTAAAGGAACTCCCTAGATGCTAAGCAAGATCGATCAGAACCAGGATTGAATTAACGAGAGGATTAATTTCACAGAAACGCCCAAATCGCCCTATTCGCCCAGAGCCCCATTTGATCATCAAGCTAACTTGAACCTTATGTTATAAAATGTATTATGTGGTTTAAACATGAGAATGTGAAAATATGTTAAGTTTTAACATGAATTTAAAGATTTGGATTATGCATGTATATTTGTACGTTTTGTGCGGTAGAAACGGTAAAAATCGCGTTAAATGTGTAACTTGTTTGTCGAGCATGAAATTTGATACTTATGAAATGTTTTATGTATATTTGCTTCAAAAATGACAAAATAGATAAGTTAAGAAGATTTCGCATGTTTTGGTGTTAAATTATGTGAACGTTTATGTATATATTACGACGCGCAAACCATAGATATATTGCGTATAAATGGGAGAGTTAACGGATTTACACAATAATGGTCACCAATAAAATCGTTCAAGTCGCAAAATCATAAATATATATATATATATATATATATATATATATAATATATATATATATATATATATATATATGGACTCATATATATATTAATGTGCCAACATAATCCAAAAATAACAACTTTTCTAGAAAATCTCAAAGTTATGTGATAATTCTAAGAAATGGAGAAACTTAGGATTTTTGTGATTAAGTGTATATTGATTTAGAATTGTTCCCATATTAGGACGTATATAATCAATTTCTGGGATTGCGGTATTAAAATACGCACCTAAAGGTGAGTGTCACTAAACCCCTCTTTTTACTGTTTTATATATATTTTGGGGGTGGAACACGTCGTTAAAAGGGTTTAATAATGTTTTTGAAATAAAACATACCTTTTGATATAAATTATATATTTTCATTGAAAATATATGGATTTTTGGGAAATTGCATATATATTTCAGGATGAAATGGTTTTGTAGAATAAATATGTTTCGGGTAGAAACGGGATTATGCACAGTGTTTTGGGGGGAAAAACGACAGTGTAGTTGGTACGAATATTGCTTGGTCTCAAGAGAGTAAGTATCAGCATAGGCTTACATTTCGTCGGGGATTTCAGGGGATTCGTACAACATCGTGTATTAAATTGTCATATTAGTAGGATATATATATATTGTACGTGAGGCAGACATCATATTGTTCTCAAAGAGAGAACCATGCGCCCATGATGTCGTTTAATCATTTAAGTATTGCACGTGATGAATTGTTGGTAGATCTATCGGGTTGACAACCTCGTCTTGACCGGTCGCCCCGTGTTAAGTCAAACGACGAATTTAAATTATGTTTATTGTCTAGCGGTTATCCCTGCTTGGTTAATATATAGTTCGTATCGTATAGCTAACATACGAGTCGTAAAATTGACGCTATAATTTAATATACAAAACCTGGGCAATATATATTACAGTTTTCGGATCGATAAACCGGCGGAAGGCCCATGGATTTTAATAAGGAAGTAAAATGGACTTTCTAAAACTACATGGATGTTTTCAAATAAACACCTAATCAGAAAGTTTTCCTTGAAATAAAATTTGTTAGTAAACGAATAAGTGAACTCACCTTCCTTTGTGTTGACACATGATTTTAACGTGTTCTACAGGTACTTGAGCTCGGCTTCGGGAATTATGGCGTATCTTGTGGTTGTTGATGCATATTTTGTCACCTAAATATGTTGGACTAATTTTAAAACTTTCTGGGACAAATGTAATAAGATCCATAAGGATCAAAGACATTTTAATTATGTCATGGTTGTGTCACGTATGGGACGTCATGCTTAAAAACGTATGTTTTAATTAAGTTAATATGTCCAACACTATAATGCATCAAACATCAAGATAGAAATGGGCACCAGCTTCCGTCACCACTACGTTTTATTTTCCGCTGCGACATTTTTGGGGTGTGACATAAACGCAAGTGTATATTACTCCCGCCGACATCTTATAACTTACGAAAACAATGATGACGCAAACTATTATACAAAATAAACATGGTTATTACACTTATTTCAAACATTAAACTCAAATCCTTTTATAAATAAATGTAGTATATATATTTATTTCAAAATTTCAAACAACACGAATTCGTTTTACAAAAATAAATATAGTTTATATATTTATTTCAATTATCGAGCAACATGAATTCTGTCACACCCCGACCACGTAGAACATACAAAATGTGGCGGAAATGTCGGGGAGTGTTGTAACAGAATTAATTGTTTCAAATCCATGGCAATTGAAGTTTCGTTTTATTGATTAAAAGTATTACAATGTCTTAACAAACAAGGAAATACAACATAATTAACTAGTCTTGCATCTTTTATTGTCACTAAAGCCCAAGTCTGCCTATGTGTATCTTGATCATCTTATGCAACAGCTCCTGAAAAACACATGTGAAAATAGGTACGTCAGCATAAAAATGCCTGTGAGATACATAGGTTTTGTGAAAATAGGTTTCATGACTTATGTTTGAGAAAATGTTTAGTCATGAACCTTGTAGTTTGCTTTGTTTTGAAAATCATTTGAAAAACGATAATATCAGATGATATGTATAAATAAGAGAATAATGTATTGTTAAATGAATAATCATTGTAAAATGAGTTTGTATAAGATAAGTTGTTTGTAAATCAATGTCTTGTGAAAAGTATGTTATTTGTATAAAATGTTATATGTCTCAATACTGAAATGATTCAAATAACGCTACGATATGTAATACCATACAAACACTTATATATAGGAAGTACCAGCGGCGTATCCACCATGCTTGTATCATATTACACACGCATCGTTACTTAATCACTTAATCAAACCAAACCAACAAAGTAATGTTTAACAATTGTAGAAATGTTTATGTATGGTCAAATACGGTTCACACGGTTCACAGATACAAACGGTTCACAGATACAAACGGTTCACAGATACAAACGGTTCACATATACAAACGGTTCACATAGTCAAATGATTACAACGGTTCAAAATGCAGTATAATGTGTTCACATGCTGGTTGAGCATATGCAACAGAAATGTAATGTAAAACAATGTACTAAGCATGCACACAATGGACATACATAACATAAGTGTAATGTAAAACAATGTACTAAGTATGAACTAAATGGACATACATAGCATAAAATGTAATATAAAACGATGTACTAAGTACGCACACAATGGGCATACATAGCATGAACACAATGAAAATCATGTACTATAATGTACTAATGAACGTAGGAAGTATATGATGTGAAAACAGGAAAGCATGAAAGTAACAAGTAGGCACGTGTGTTTCACCCCAAAACAGTTTGGAAAACAGTAAAAGAGGGGTCTATGTACTCACTTGAGATTGCTCAGAAGTCCTAAGATAACCACCAAGCAATGCTAGAGATCACGGAATATCAAACGGCACCTAATATAGGTAACTACATTATTAAACCGGACCTAAATCGGAAGATCGGATAGAATGAGGGTTCGTAAACCAAATGAGTATGGGAACTCATGTAGTATGGTTTAACAAAGCCTACATACTAAATGAAACTTAACCTAAGTGTTTACGACCCATTACGACCCGTTTAGGTAGCTTATGCTACGTTAACGCGTCGTTCGCGTAAAACGCGTTCGGACCGCCTAACTAGTCCTATGACAAGTAAAATATGCCTTAACATGTCTAATATGGTTGTCAAATCAGTTTAGATGTCAAAAGTTATGTTACATATGCTTAAAATGAATTTTGGCATCAAAAGGGCATTTTGGTAATTTACCTAAGGCATATATACTACCTATCATACAACTACTTAAACGAAGCGACCATAAGGTATAACCTCGGAAGGTTATTCCCTATATACTATGGTCACCTAATGTGCTTGGTCGGATCCTAATGATCGACCAAACGGGTCGGGTTCGAAAGTATAAGCGATTGTTTAGATCGCTTACCTGACGACCCTATATAAGCACTAAACTAAAAGTGACGAGCTAAGCATGTTAAAACATGCTTAACTAAGTTTAGAAAAGAGGTTTGGTATAGAATGTTGATCACATTGTGTGTAAGTTGGTAATAGCAAAAAAAAATGGGTTCTCTGGGCGATTTTGGAGACATAGGCGTTCTTGTCAAACCCTAGCTTTTTCTTGCCAATCCTGGTCACGATTGATATTCATTTGTAATCGGATTGAGTTTAGTAGTTAGGGTTTTGTACTCGGCGGTGATCTGTAGCTGATTCATTCGCATTTGTTCTTCTGATTTTCTCTGATTTTCGGCTACACTTCTGATTCAGCGGCGCTGTTCTTAGGCGTTATTAAGGGTTCCGATCTTTCTGTTTTCGATTTGATTTCTGATTGTAAACAGGTCATCTGTGGAGTGGTTGCTTGCAATAGACTAGGGTTTCGGTAACCTGCTTACTTTGGCGCTGGTTAAGGTTAGTCGGCTGTCCGTTTCTCGTTAGGGTTCCAGCAACATTCGTTTGTTTCGCTGATTGTTCTTTTTGTTCTTGTCACAACGTTAACTATTAATCACTTTTGTGGTTATGGCTGGCCAAGATACTGAAAAATCTAATGTGTTTGTGACAAAGATTAAGAACATTGATGGGAAACCTTTTGAGCCTAGACAAACTTCACTTATGCCGGCTAGGGTTGCTGAATTGCCGAATAAGAAAGTTTGTTTTATGATGCCGCTAAATGATTCTGAGCATGTTATTGGCACTTCTGATTCTCCTGATCAGATTTATGCGAAGGTGTGTGACAAAAGAAAGGTAGCATTTGTGCTACCGTTGAAGGATGTTAGTCCTCCTCGAGTTCAAGTTCTAGATCAGATACAAGATGATAATGTTTATGTCCAATCTTATGCGGATGTGGTCCTAAATGAACAGTTCGAGAAGGGGGATATTAAGCGTGGTAGTGAGTTTATCCAGAAACAAAATGATGATAAATTTGCTAGGAAGCCCAATGTTGCGGCTGAACATGTTCCTAAAGTCAAGTTTCATTCTCTAAACTCAGAGGTCTCAATGGATGGAGTGGATGTAGTGCTTCCGATTGATTCTGTTCGCCAGGTTGAAAACAGGTTAGCCAACACTCTTTATGGTTATTTTCTGGGGGATAGAATTGCGTATCCAGTAGTTGAACACTTTGTGAGAACAAATTGGAAGAAACATGGTCTTCAGAAAACTATGATGAATTCGAATGGGTTCTTTTTCTTCAAGTTTGAAGACAGAAAGGGTATGGATGTCGTTCTTGAAGGGGGTCCCTGGATGATCCGTAACAAACCTATGTTTCTCAACATTTGGTCCCCTACAAACACTCTTAAAAAAGAAGAAGTTAAAAAGGTTGCAGTTTGGGTTAAATTGCATGATGTCCCCCTAGTGGCATATTCTGATGATGGTTTAAGCATGCTGGCTTCAAAAATTGGGAATCCTGTGCAGCTTGATTCGTATACTATTGATATGTGTAATGAGGCTTGGGGAAGGAGCAGCTATGCTAGGGCTCTCATTGAAATATCGGCTGATCAGGATTTGAAAGAGACTCTTACCATGGCTATTCCTGAATTGGATGGGAGTAAATATGTTACTGAGACTATTAGGGTGGAGTATGAATGGGAACCCCCGAGATGTGCCCATTGCTGTGTTTTTGGGCATGTTTATGAGGAGTGTCCTAAGGGCATTCGATTGACAGTGAAACCTCCTACAAACAATCAGAAAGTAGATGAGGATGGTTATACGGAAGTCAAGACAAAGAAGAGTGTAAAGAAGAGTGGTTTTCAAGTTAACAATCAAAAGCCCAAGTTTGAATATAGACCTGTGGATAAGAAGAAAAAGGCAGTGACTAGCTCGTCCAAGGTTCAAACACACAATTCTTTTAGTGCTCTTGGGTTTGTTGGGGGGACGGGGGTTCTTTCCAAGGGAGATCTAAAGGGGATCGTGAGCTAAATGCGGAGTCTGACGATGATGAGGTAGAGAATGTATATGATGAAACGAAGGAGTTTATGACATCGGGTACACATCTTATGTCTTCCAGTACAGGGGCAAGCACCTCTCACATAAAGGTGGCCAATGGATAGCTGGTTTCTGGCTCATGCTAAGGCGCTGCTGGTTGGTAGCAATTTCATTTTTGATGATGGTGGTTGACGTCGTTTGTTTGTTTTTCGTTTGTCTACTAGTTAGTCATTATCATGATTGTAATAGGCTAGATTGAGGTGGTAACTTGTTTTGTTTGGTTTTTTGTTTACATATACGGGGCATGTCCTGTATATGAACTAGTGGGGAACTCATCCTCACTACTTGTTCTTTTTTGGCGGTTGTCTATAATAGAATCACCGGGGTAACCCTTTACCCAAAAAAGAAAACAGGTTTGGTATCACAACAAACAGTTGTGATACCTAAGAGTAGTTTGGTTACAAAATACGCAAGAATACGTATTCTGACCGAAACTACGGCTCGTCACTGAGCCTAGATAACGTGGTAATCAGTAGGTATAGTCACTAGGGACTATAACCATCGTGATCACGCTCACGTTATGAAGTTCAACGAACTTCGCATCGACCATAAACTGGTCAATGCAGAAAGTCAAACAAAGTTTGACTTTCGGACTCGAAAAGCAATAAAAGAACGAAGGAACACTTACAAAGGGTCCCCGAATGCTAATCTAGATCAAAATAGCTCAGGTATGAAACAAAGGTTTCAACTTAGAGCACAAATGATCAGATTCTTGTGAGAAATGAAGTGAAATGTGATGGGTATTTATAGATTTCGGTCCACCGTTAGGATCGTTTCTTGGAGAAGAGGGAATGATCACACCCCTACACTTGTTGGAATGTTGTGGTTACTGAATTTGGCCACCATAAGAGTTTAACATGTGGCACTTGACCTTTGGGAAGTGTTTAGGGGCAGATAACAGCAGCCAAAAACGATTTGCTGCATCTGGACACTGCTTGCGCACCATAACAAATAACCCTTACGGTGCGCAAGGGCCAAGTTTGGCAGATTTACCATTTTGGTCCCTGCAGCCCAGAAACTTGTATTTTGATGCATATTTGACACTTTTAAGCCCCGTTAACATCATTTCAAAGCTATAAAATGATGTTAAAGTATAGGGAACTCAAAACATGCTCAAAAATATTTTGGATGTCGGTTCGTTTGGCCGTACGGTTGCGTTGTTCGGTTAATTACGACGGAATGCGTATAAGCACGAAAAACGATCCAAATGGCGTGACGAATGGATTTTTCTTATGCCAAACACTAAAATAAAATATTTTAGTGCTTACATAAATTTTTGGATGTCCGGATGTATTCAGAACGTGAGTTATGCGCGAAAGTGCAAACTTGTGCACTTTTTGACGCTTTTAGTCCTTGAATGACCCAAAAGTTTATTTTAGCATACCGAAACCCTCAAAGCCTATTTCTAAGCTATGTAAAGGATATTTATGGTATGTTTAACTTATGGTCATGTTCCGGAATGTCTATTACAGTTCAAATTGGCATACTTTCGCAGTTTGTCAACTTTAGTCCCTGTAAGCGATTTAACTTGATTTCACCATACCAAACCTTCCAAAACTTATTTCTAAGTTATGTAAAGGTTATTTAAGGTATGTTAAGCCTATTTCACTATTCCGAAGTGTTTGTTGCATTAAACTGGTTATATTTACGCATTAGTGCGCGTATAACCTTCCAGAAAGCGATTTAGAGCTTGAAATCGAACAAGAGTTGATATGTGCCAAAGATACACATATTTATACAAGTCCAAAGTATGAAATACAATATTTCATTGGTTTGGCATTTGTTTGATGGTTGAAGTGACACAGGTGTCACAGTCTCCCCTACTTTAGGAAATTTCGTCCCGAAATTTATTCGTAGGAGTCTATTTGTGACTTTATGTCAAATAATCACCAGAGATATGTAAGGCATAATCCTGTCATTTCCTTAACGGACATTCTTCAGAACGTTCTAATGAACAGACGGAGTCATTTTCCTCAATGAGTATTCTTCAGAAGCGGAAATGAAGGAATAATCAAACGGGGATTCATTTTCTCAACGGGAAATCTTCAGAAACTTAAAATGAACTTACGGAGTCATTTTCAACGGTGCTTCATCAGAAATGGAAATGAAAAGGAGAAACAAACGGATATTCATTTCCTCAACGGACAATCTTCAGAAACTTAAAATGAACTTACGGAGTCATTTTCAACGGTGCTTCATCAGAAATGGAAATGAAAAGGAGAAACAAACGGATATTCATTTCCTCAACGGACAATCTTCTGAAACTTAAAATGAACTTACGGAGTCATTTTCAACGGTGCTTCATCAGAAATGGAAATGAAAAGGAGAAACAAACGGATATTCATTTCCTCAACGGACAAATCTTCAGAAACGAAAATGAACAAACGGAGTCATTTTCAACGGGTGCTTCCTCGGAAATGGAAATGAAAAGGATAGACAAACGGATATTCATTTCCTCAACGGACAATCTTCAGAAACGAAAATGAACAAACGGAGTCATTTTCAACGGGTGCTTCCTCGGAAATGGAAATGAAAAGGATAGACAAACGGATATTCATTTCCTCAACGGACAATCTTCAGAAACGAAAATGAACAAACGGAGTCATTTTCAACGGGTGCTTCCTCAGAAATGGAAATGAATAAAGTTAACTTCTAGGCACATGACAAGGCTCACTGTGGTTTCTGTGCACTAAATTCCATAATTATGTATGCATCCATAATTACGTAATTCCTTGCACAGTCCACACAGTTTGTCTTGTAATGTTCATAAGCACATAATCACATAGTTGTTTAACTTGGTTATAAATTTGTTATTAATTTGTTATCGATTGAGAACGGATATGGAAACCAGTCAATTGACTTCAATGTCCTCTGGGATTTATCTGAAAAGATAGGAAGATCTCCCAAAAATTCGATTTTGTTTTCAAAGAAATGTAATATTCGAATTAAGGAACACAACAATTTTAGGATTTACGGAAATACCCTTAGGTACCCTATTAAGGATTTATAGTGGTACTTTGGGTATTCGTCCAGTGTTGTAACTTGCGCCTTGTACTTCGTTTTCCTTAGAAGAAACGGGTACTTAGGAATTTCGTGGAAAATGCAAGAGATCATAAAGTGGAAGAAAGTCTGGGGGTAGTCTGTCCTTCAAGGAATACGGTTCCTTGATTGTCGGTATTGTAAGAGATAAGTTGTTTATACATACAACCACATAAATACATTGCAATGTAAATAAAAGATTTATTTATAAACAATGATAATAACTGTTTCATGGACCATGACAACAAAAGAAAATAATACATAAGACGTAATTATTTCTAAACGATGTTGTCGGTCAGATGCTCATCCCTGTGCTGGATTTGCATTAGCAATCTTTGGGCAATTTCTTTGGAAATGACCCATCTCGCCACAGTTGAAGCAAGAACCTGGTAGAAAACGACCTTGAGCGGTATTGTTGCCAGCTTGGTTTGGTGCAGCTGCAGCTGGGCAGACTCTTGCTGTATGGCCTATAAGCCCACAAGTTTGGCATTTGCGGCACTTTACATTGGCATGATGATGGAGGCTACATTGGTTGCACAAGGGTGCAGTTCCATTGTATGGCTTCCTAGCAGGGGGTTGAGCTGGTTGGTTGGGGACGGCTTGATCATTGTGAGTAACCATGGCGAAGTTCTGAGAAGCCTTTCGCTTCTTTGACTTCTTAGGGGATCCAGTCTGTTCATCCATGGTCTTTGATTCCTCGATTGGGTTCGATTCCTCGACCGGTTTCTTGTCACCTTTTCGGAAAAGTTTACCTTTCCTGATCTTTGATTCAGTCAAGGTTGCAGATAGCTCAATGGCCTGTCTAACTGTAGTAGGGTTGCTTCCAGTCACAATGTCTTGTATTGAGTCAGGGAGACCATCAATGTACTTTTCGATTGCCTTATCCAAAGGCGTGACCATGTTTGGGCATAACAGACTTAACTCCTCATAACGGTCCGTGTAGGCTCGATGCTCACCGCTGTCTTGCTCAAGATTGTCGAATTCCCTTTCCAAGGCCCTGATCTCATGACGAGGACATAATTCCTTCATCATAAGGGCCCTAAGTTCAGCCCATGTCTGTGCTAGAGCAACTTCTGCACCACGATCTCTCATAACCCCGTTCCACCACGTAAGGGCTCTCTTCTGGAACACGCTCGAAGCAAACTCGACCTTGCGATTGTCAAGACACTGCACGTGGCGGAAAGTATTCTCAATGCTCTCGAACCATTGAAGAAGCCCAGTCGCTCCCTCAGAACCACTAAACTTGAGTGGTTTCGCCGAGTTAAAACTCTTGAAATTGCATGGACCATTGTTGTTGTTGTTGGCTTGATTCCATTGAGCAAAGAGGTTTGGGAATTGAGCAGCCATTTGCTGCGCAATGATTTCTGCCAATTCGGCAGTCGCTATCTGGCTTTCACGTCGAGCAGGCATTCTAAAAGAGGAAACATGAAAGGAAACGAGTGAGAGAATTAGACGAAAAGAATGAGATTAAACAAATCTGATGAAAGCAAGGATAGTGGTCATTTGTTTGTTACTACAAAGCAACAAACGACCCCGGTGATTAATCAAAGTAAATAGGTCAAAAATAATGTATCGCGAAGACATGCTCGCCTATAAGTGAACACTCATCCCAAGAATTCCCAGGTAAGCACAACTGGTCTCGCGTCTGATGAGATGTATACGAAGTGCTTGCCTAGCCAGAAAACCCAGAATACAGGCATTCACCCTTCCAGTTTGCACGTGTTCACATTATTTAAAACCCAAAACCTTGACGAGATTTTGAAAATTCAAAGGGGTTCAAAACCATATAACAGAGGGTTCAAAACCTTACAATAGAGGGTTCAAAACCTTGTAATCAATCATCCTAGAACAGATGATTAGTTTTCAAAGCGGTTTTGAAATTTATGTTCTTGTTGTGGTAGTCGCCTAAGGATAGGTGACGGTATTGTTTTATGACTAAACGCCAGTAAACTCGCGTTAGGGTCCTAGAAAGGTTATAGACTAGGTCAAAGCATTACTAATAACCTAATTCCCTATAACCATTGGCTCTGATACCATCTTTTCTGTCACACCCCGACCACGTAGAACATACAAAACGTGGCGGAAATGTCGGGGAGTGTTGTAACAGAATTAATTGTTTCAAATCCATGGCAATTGAAGTTTCGTTTTATTGATTAAAAGTATTACAATGTCTTAACAAACAAGGAAATACAACATAATTAACTAGTCTTGCATCTTTTATTGTCACTAAAGCCCAAGTCTGCCTATGTGTATCTTGATCATCTTATGCAACAGCTCCTGAAAAACACATGTGAAAATAGGTACGTCAGCATAAAAATGCCTGTGAGATACATAGGTTTTGTGAAAATAGGTTTCATGACTTATGTTTGAGAAAATGTTTACTCATGAACCTTGTAGTTTGCTTTGTTTTGAAAATCATTTGAAAAACGATAATATCAGATGATATGTATAAATAAGAGAATAATGTATTGTTAAATGAATAATCATTGTAAAATGAGTTTGTATAAGATAAGTTGTTTGTAAATCAATGTCTTGTGAAAAGTATGTTATTTGTATAAAATGTTATATGTCTCAATACTGAAATGATTCAAATAACGCTACGATATGTAATACCATACAAACACTTATATATAGGAAGTACCAGCGGCGTATCCACCATGCTTGTATCATATTACACACGCATCGTTACTTAATCAAACCAAACCACCAAAGTAATGTTTAACAATTGTAGAAATGTTTATGTATGGTCAAATACGGTTCACACGGTTCACAGATACAAACGGTTCACAGATACAAACGGTTCACAGATACAAACGGTTCACAGATACAAACGGTTCACAGATACAAACGGTTCACTGATACAAACGGTTCACAGATACAAACGGTTCACATAGTCAAATGATTACAACGGTTCAAAATGCAGTATAATGTGTTCACATGCTGGATGAGCATATGCAACAGAAATGTAATGTAAAACAATGTACTAAGCATGCACACAATGGACATACATAGCATAAGTGTAATGTAAAACAATGTACTAAGTATGAACTAAATGGACATACATAGCATAAAATGTAATATAAAACGATGTACTAAGTACGCACACAATGGGCATACATAGCATGAACACAATGAAAATCATGTACACTAATGAACGTAGGAAGTATATGATGTGAAAACAGGAAAGCATGAAAGTAACAAGTAGGCACATGTGTTTCACCCCAAAACAGTTTGGAAAACAGAGGGGTCTATGTACTCACTTGAGATTGCTCAGAAGTCCTAAGATAACCACCAAGCAATGCTAGAGATCACGGAATATCAAACGGCACCTAATATAGGTAACTACATTAATAAACCGGACCTAAATCGGAAGATCGGATAGAATGAGGGTTCGTAAACCAAATGAGTATGGGAACTCATGTAGTATGGTTTAACAAAGCCAACATACTAAATGAAACTTAACCTAAGTGTTAACGACCCATTACGACCCGTTTAGGTAGCTTATGCTACGTTAACGCGTCGTTCGCGTAAAACGCGTTCGGACCGCATAACTAGTCCTATGACAAGTAAAATATGCCTTAACATGTCTAATATGGTTGTCAAATCAGTTTAGATGTCAAAAGTTATGTTACATATGCTTAAAATGAATTTTGGCGTCAAAAGGGCATTTTGGTAATTTACCTAAGGCATATATACTACCTATCATACAACTACTTAAACGAAGCGACCATAAGGTATAACCTCGGAAGGTTATTCCCTATATACTATGGTCACCTAATGTGCTTGGTCGGATCCTAATGATCGACCAAACGGGTCGGGTTCGAAAGTATAAGCGATTGTTTAGATCGCTTACCTGACGACCCTATATAAGCACTAAACTAAAAGTGACGAGCTAAGCACGTTAAAACATGCTTAACTAAGTTTAGAAAACAGGTTTGGTATCACAACAAACGGTTGTGATACCTAAGAGTAGTTTGGTTACAAAATACGCAAGAATACGTATTCTGACCGAAACTACGGCTCGTCACTGAGCCTAGATAACGTGGTAATCAGTAGGTATAGTCACTAGGGACTATAACCATCGTGATCACGCTCACGTTATGAAGTTCAACGAACTTCGCATCGACCATAAACTGGTCAATGCAGAAAGTCAAACAAAGTTTGACTTTCGGACTCGAAAAGCAATAAAAGAACGAAGGAACACTTACGAAGGGTCCCCGAATGCTAATCTAGATCAAAATAGCTCAGGTATGAAACAAAGGTTTCAACTTAGAGCACAAATGATCAGATTCTTGTGAGAAATGAAGTGAAATGTGATGGGTATTTATAGATTTCGGTCCACCGTTAGGATCGTTTCTTGGAGAAGAGGGAATGATCACACCCCTACACTTGTTGGAATGTTGTGGTTACTGAATTTGGCCACCATAAGAGTTTAACATGTGGCACTTGACCTTTGGGAAGTGTTTAGGGGCAGATAACAGCAGCCAAAAACGATTTGCTGCATCTGGACACTGCTTGCGCACCGTAACAAATAACCCTTACGGTGCGCAAGGGCCAAGTTTGGCAGATTTACCATTTTGGTCCCTGCAGCCCAGAAACTTGTATTTTGATGCATATTTGACACTTTTAAGCCCCGTTAACCTCATTTCAAAGCTATAAAATGATGTTAAAGTATAGGGAACTCAAAACATGCTCAAAAATATTTTGGATGTCGGTTCGTTTGGCCGTACGGTTGCGTTGTTTGGTTAATTACGACGGAATGCGTATAAGCACGAAAAACGATCCAAATGGCGTGACGAATGGATTTTTCTTATGCCAAACACTAAAATAAAATATTTTAGTGCTTACATAAATTTTTGGATGTCCGGATGTATTCAGAACGTGAGTTATGCGCGAAAGTGCAAACTTGTGCACTTTTTGACGCTTTTAGTCCCTGAATGACCCAAAAGTTTATTTTAGCATACCGAACCCCTCAAAGCCTATTTCTAAGCTATGTAAAGGATATTTATGGTATGTTTAACTTATGGTCATGTTCCGGAATGTCTATTACAGTTCAAATTGGCATACTTTCGCAGTTTGTCAACTTTAGTCCCTGTAAGCGATTTAACTTGATTTCACCATACCAAACCTTCCAAAACTTATTTCTAAGTTATGTAAAGGTTATTTAAGGTATGTTAAGCCTATTTCACTATTCCGGAGTGTTTGTTGCATTAAACTGGTTATATTTACGCATTAGTGCGCGTATAACCTTCCAGAAAGCGATTTAGAGCTTGAAATCGAACAAGAGTTGATATGTGCCAAAGATACACATATTTATACAAGTCCAAAGTATGAAATACAATATTTCATTGGTTTGGCATTTGTTTGATGGTTGAAGTGACACAGGTGTCACAAATTCGTTTTATAAAAATAAATATGATTTATATATTTATTTTCAATATCATACAAAACAAATCCTTTTATAAATAAATGTAGCTATACATTTATTTTCGACACAAACAAGTCGAATCCTCTTATAAAATAAATATAGTCATATATTTATAACAACTCGACGATTCTTTTATAAAATAAATATAACTTTATATTTATTTCGAACGCCTAAAAGGCATTCTATATATCAATGTACGAGTCGTAAAATGTTATTTTCATATGAATACTCGTCACATACACACACGACTTCACGAGATGGCTAACCCGATCACAACAAAGTATTTATGTATTTCTTATATAAATATTTATTTTAAAATCTCTCGAGAACTAAGTCTTTCCAAGACTTATCAACTGATACCGACAATTGGCAAAGCTTAACAAGTATACCTTAATTATTTTTAACATCTTACCGTCTAATCGTTCGAATAGCGATTCGGTAGAGCTCGGTGACACGTAGTTTAGTTACCGTGTTTATTTAGAAACTTATAAGATATTCCGTGTTAGGAATATTGTAGAATGCTCGCTAGCGAGTCTCGTCTTGGAAACGACATCACGAAGTCGTAATTAGCTAGCTTTGCACAAGGCAATTCAGGTGAGTTCATAACCCACCTTTTTACAGTTTTACATTTTTATAAAGGTTTTCGGGGTGGAAAGACATGCACGTTTTGTCGAAACATACAAAGTTTTCAATGAACAAAGATTGCATATATTTAGAGAAGCACGTTTTGCAAGAACATACGAGGTTTTTGAAGGAACAAAAACTATATATTTCTAAACCATGCTACAACACGTTTTAACTAACACAAATGATTTGTGATTTTCATTGAACTCAAATGGTTTACGAATGATTTATTCTAAATATGCCGGTTTTACAAAACAAATGCATATTATCGAAGTGTGAATGATTTTCATGAGTAAGGACGGGATCGTCCTAGTTACAATAACGGGACTGGGTTGGTCTGCGTACGAAAAACGAGGCAACCCAGTGAGTTCATGTCCCCCTTTTCTTTTAACTGTTTTGTTTTATAACTTCGGGGGTGAAGAACATGTTACAAAATGATTACAAACAATTACAATTGGTATGGTTAGCTATGGAAAGTACAATAGATCATGTGAATGGGTAGGCGCACTCCTAAGACCATTAATCCTCGTGTTAGGACCGAGGGGCATGAGTGATAGATCTATTAGGGTGTAGCGAGCCCACACCCATGAGGACCGGGGATTGACCCATGAGGTGACTATGTCTTACAGCCGGAGGCCCGGTACAAAATCTGCTAGGTTTGAGCCTTCCTACGCCGTTGCACGCATGTTAATGGCCTTGCAAACCATTAATTGATCTGTTTCCTTGTTTTGCTTTCATACCGGGGTTTACAAACATACATACATACTTACAATGATTACAAATGTTTTCAAGTTTATTTGGACCTCACAATGTTTATATATCAGGCCAAGAAAAATGATTTTTCTGTATTTACACGACAACTTTAAAACCGGTTATCAAAAAGATTTGTTTTAAATCTTTTCAAAACAAATTATGAACTCGCTCAACTTTATGTTGATTTTTCGCATGTTTCTTTCTCAGGTTACCTTCTCAAAATTATGGCACGGTTGGAATGGGAGAACCACTGGAGATTCGAGTACTTAGTGGGCGTTCAATTTCTAGAAGTCTTAGCTTATTTGCTTCCGCTGTGCAATGAAGATACGGGTCCAGTCACACCATGCTCTGATATTTCGGGGTGTGACAGATTGGTATCATAGCTATAGGTTATAGCGAATAATGTTTCTGTAGAGATACCTAGGCTCTAACCTCACTTTCCTCTGGGGACTTAGATTATTAAGACTATGAATACGTACAGAACGCCTAGTACTCGAATATGGTCTCCAACCGTTGTCGAAAACAAACAGTCAAAATTTTGTTTTCAAAACATACGCTAAAGTTGTGTTTTATACACGGTATGCAAAACAATTACACACAGAACACAAAACTTTGAGAATTTACAAGACATGCATTTAGGACCTTCGGAAACATATGTTGAAATTCATTCAAGGTCATCACGTAGGAACGACGATTATTAACTCGGGCACACACTATTATCCATATTATCTATGATATTTTAAGTTCCGGAGCAGGCAGCCTACGCATAACGAAACGCTAGTGCATGAGAATACATGGAACTCAAATTTTACGTCAACGGATGTCGGAGTACATCACATTCTACGCGGAAACGCTAGTGCACAGGCATACGTGAAACTTAAGCTATACATCAACGGAGGTTGAAGTACGTCACACCCATGAGACTTTCGAGGTGAAGTCACCGAGAAGACTTCAACGATGATGCTAATCCTATCAGCACGAAAACTATCGATCAGGAAGCGGCGGTTTGGCACGCGGTCCTGCAACGACACGAGTCACGCTAAGGAGAAGACGCATGTCTTCGTATCCCCCCTTTCCCATTAACGACGAATATGCTATGTTCGACATTCCATGGTAATGTCACCTAACAACCGGTCATCACACGAAACCCTAGGTAAAGTCCTTAAATTTCTTTCATTGAAATTTCAAATTTTGCATCTAGCGAGTAGATTTTCACATCTCTACTCCTCTTAATGATCATTGTATCACGATCATTTCTTTCATTATAGCGAATACTCATTTGCTTCATTTCTTAAAAATTCATATGTTACGCATGCATCGTTTGTTACGCATGTTGTTTTGTTTCAAATAAGCGTTTCATCAAAGTTCAAATATTATTTCGTTAAAACTAATTATTGATTTGTGATTCGAATGACCTGCATTATCGTAATTGTTGGCTCCTTTGTTATCAAGTCAACACACCTTCTTGGAACTTCTTTTCTTTGCAAGTTACATACATGGTTTCTCGTGTCACCATGTCGAAATTTTCTTGTCGATACGTGTATTTATTGTTGGATTTCACCGAAACCAAGTTCAATTGTTTGAACTTGTCCATTCCACATGTTCAATTCAAAACACCATACAATGTATTGGAAACATCATACTCAAATCCATTTTAACAAGTGTTTCATTTGTTCCGGGTCGTAGTAGACTTGTTTGGTCTACGAATCCATTAAGTCGTTTGTTGATTTCGACACCTTGTGGTGGTGTTTTCACTAAATTGAAGCTTGCGCTAATCTCGTTTACACATCTCATGCACGGATTTAATTATTTATTTATTAATTGCTTTAAATCCGCCCTGATTTATCATATCATAGCAGTCTTAACGCAATCATGTGATAAGACAATGGTACACAAAATTCATTTCATATTCCGGTGTACCTCCTAACGGTTCTTTCATTATCGATCGAATGTTTTGCGATATTCATTGCTTCTTCAATTTCGATCGAAAACATTGTTTCATTGATGTTTGATTTCAATCGAAAAATCCTATGCTGTTATTAGAAACAAATTTTCATATTTACTTCATTGCGCTTTCATTTGACTTCAAAAACAGTGAACTTGTTTGATCACCGCTATTATTGAATTATTTAAATCACTACGACACCTTGTGGTGTCGGTATAAACTTGTAGCTTGGGCTAATCATGATCGAGCGTTTCATTCAAAACACCGGTGATACTTGTTCGATCACCGCTATATTTGAATTGTTTCATTCACTACGACACCTTGTGGCGTCGGTACAGCTTGCAGCTTGTGCTGATCACGATCGAGTGTATTATGCAAACTATTACATTTGAGTTTGTCGATTCTAAATTCATCTAGTGGATGTTATTGCTTCTAGAACTCATTTACATATTGTAAACGTTCGTTTGGAAATTCTATTGCTTGAAATTCCTGTCCTTTGTTGGACCCCTGTTAACTTAGTCACACTGATGACTGTATCAGTACGTTTTGTTTCCTTAGACATCAATTTCTGAAACACATTTCTTTTAAACCGTCGGGTTCTTATTTTAATGAGGAATTTCCTTGAATTCACATGATTCGAATAAGTCTTGACTCGATTCCGTGGTCATCCCCTTTGATACTATTCGTATTTATCTACACATAACGTAACTCTAAGGAGTTAACGTAGTCTAAATTTCGAGGACGAAATTTTATTAACAGGGGGAGAATGTGACAACCGGTAGTTTACACCCTTAATTACGTGATTAACAGGTGATTAAAGCGATAATAAATAGTGATTAAGACGTAGATTAACTTAATCAGGCCATTGGAGTGCCTAGGAACGTCTAACTAGCTTTACAGTGCGCGAAAGATGATCTACGGGAAAGTCTACGAAACGTTGAACGACAACGAACTGAAGCCGTACGAAATACTGACCACGCCGACAAATACGGATTTTCTATGAATATTTTATATTTATGAATTTAATGTTGTGAGTTTATTGCGCTTCCGTACATCACAGAACGCTAACACGAACAAGAAACGCGCCTGCAGGAAACGCACCGGTAACGAAACGGAAGCATCGGTGTTGCGTATTATTTTTCTTTAAAACTTAAATTTTATGATATATTTTGTTTTGTAACTAAATGTTAATAATCGTAGTTGAAATCGAATCGAAAAACGGACCAGAAACGACAAACGAGGCATTTACGTGATTTTAACGAAACCGACAAACGTACGCAATTAATAACTATTACCGACACTATTTTACGTATTTTGACCCTGATATAACAAATTTCGACGTTTTACGACGCGCGGGAACGAAAATGGGCCTACAATAACGAGATCGGGCCACTCAAAACACGGGGACTGGGCTTGTGGGCCTTGGGCCCAAGCCCAAAGCCCACTACATAAACCCTTAGTATATAAGGGGATCTACCCCTTATTCCTTTCATTTGATCACAAACAAACACACAGACTTTAAGTCTGTCTCTCTCCCCTCCTACTCCTTTGTTTTTGTCTGCAGAACAATACCAACACACCCACAAAAGAAACTTCATCCAAAACACTCACACTCACATATATAAGACACATGTTATGACTTTCATCTTCATCACTACATTTCAAACAAACCCAAATCAATCTCCTGTCAACACAGTCACTCCATTCCCTCACTCCCACATCTCTGGCTACCGGAGTAACTCCGGCCGCCTCCGGCGCCTGGATTCCCTACGACACCCACCAGCCAAACACCCCCCCTTTGTCTCTACGATAATCGCCGGCCACCACAATGGGTGGCGGCCCGTGAAATGTTGAATGGCGGCTAGTCAGCGAAGAGAGAGAGACTAAGGAGGTAGTGACGACGTCAGAACATCACGTACGGCGGCGACGGAGTGAGGCAGCGGTGATAGCGGTGGTCGGAGACTCGGACCGGTGGTATGTGTCTCGAACCGATGGTTCGTGTCTCGGTCCGGCGGTCCTTGTCTCGGTCCGACGAGTATCCCGGTAATCACCTCCCATTCTTTTTATTTCTTGCAAAACTGAAGGTGATGATGATGATTTTGTTTATGTTGATAATGGCCACTGTTGTTGATAGTGATAATGATTGGTTCAAATTGTTTCAGTCACGGGCTCGGGTCAAGATGCAAGTTCAGTAAACGAGAGTTAGTTTTGATTTGGGTTAACTCGGTTTGACTCGGTCAAACCGAGTCAACTCAGTGTTCGGGTTTAACTCAGTCAACGGGTCAGACGGTTCGGGTCAGCTTATGAAGCGGGTCGGGTCGACTCGGTCAAACTGAGTCAACTCAGCGAGTCGACTCAGCCGATCAACTCAGTTGACCCGGTCAACTCGGTCACCTTGGGTTGTTATATACTCGAAATTGAAGTCTTGGTTTGTGGTTAAACAACGACGATTGTAATGTTATGAAACTTAAATTATGGATGACATCATGGTTTTATCATATAGATGTTTGTTACGGTTGAATGCAATGATATTAAGCAAGTCACACCAAATCACGCTTCCGCAAAAGTCAGGGTGTGACAGTTTGGTATCAGACCTTCGATTGTAGCGAACTAGGATTCCTTCTCGAGTCTAGACTACAATCTTTACGGCTCTCTCACGAAAACATTTTTACAACATCTTTTTCATTGCATACACACGACGCCCTGATCCATGGAACAAACGTTTTACGAAAGGAAAGACAAGAAACATGAATGCAAATTTACAATGGTGGTTTAGTCTGCATGAGGTAGACTAGGAAAGATAGAGAAAGTTTTATGAAGGATAATGTGAATACATGGTTACATGATAAATTGCCTTTGTTTCCATATACTGAGTGTTAGTGGTTACTATATGTACGTATGTTAGGATTACGACATTACAGACACACATGCCATCCTCGGGGAGTGGGTTGTTGGATGCCCGCGACCTGATGGCAGTCGCATCAGATGACGAGGTTATGCCCGCGCCAGAGGTATATACGTCAGACACTGAGAGTGATCCTGACATGCTGTCCGAGGACGAGGACGACTTCCAGCCGCTCGTGCTACCAGACTTTGGCGATGATTTACCTATTGCTGATGGTTTCCCTGACGTGGATCCTTTTGTCATTCCTGTTCCAGTCCATGGTCACCTCATCATTGGACATCCCGATGGTGAGCACATCGTGGCTCCGATCCTCGAACCTATTCCTCTTGTGGCCATCCCTCCCGAGGATCGGGCTTTCGACGATTTGTTTGATGATGACGTTGATTTGTTTGTTGATGGTCCTCCTGTCGACGCCCAGGGTGACGGAGAGACAGATGAGGATGATGTAGCTGTCCCACCTCCTGCTGTTCCTGCCATTGAGTTATCCTCTGATTCTAGTTTGCACTCCGTTTCAAACTCCTTTGAGTCTGTGATATCTTCAGCTTTACAGACGACCGGATTGCAGCTTTTTGCTAATGACTCAGACAACGACACCGCTATGTCTGCCGCACTATCACCTGCTCAAGATCCCACACCTCCACACGATTCAGAGCCTGCTCCTGAGCTAGCTCCTGTCTCTTTTGATCAGCCTAATGATGCACCTGCTGATCCCGAGCCGATTCCGGATCCTGACCATGTTTCGTTTGAATTACCAGATATTGCACTCCCTATTCCCGACCCAGTACCTGCACATGTTGATCTTCCTTTTGCCGAGCAATTTATTCCTCCAATCGCACCCACTGATGTAGCTCTTCTCCCTCCTGTAGAGTCCGATGTCCATCGCACTAATTTGCAGAATGTTTTCCTCCAGGACATCCCTGCACCCCGTCGAGGGGAAGGTAATTCAGATCAACACCCGCGTGACGATCCTTTTTGCTTCAGCAGCATTTCCTCTGACCTCATAGGCTGCACCATTTGCTCCTTTCACTTTTTCACCACTCGATGAGCTATTCCGATGGTCCCCACCGTATTCCATGTCGACCTCAGACCCCAACCATCCCTTGCATTTTGTTGGCTATACACAGGATGAGTTACTTTATTCGCTTCAGGATGAGCCGATACCGCGTCCCTTACCGTGTCCTTGTCAGCCTACTTTTGTTCCCCCATGTTCATCACCGTCTCCTTTTGCGCATCCACCTGCTCCTCTTACACCTTCCCAAGGTTTTGATGCTCGATTCTTTACTATCGAGCAGCAGATCAGTTACTTGCTTCAACGTGTCTATGAGCTTGAGGAGGAGCTTGTGCATGTGCGCAGCTTGCTTTCCTTCCCTCCACCTCCTCCCCCACCATCAGCATAGTTGGGTTTTGGTTTATGCAGATTGCATTACTTTTGGTGAGAGCACCACTATTGAGCCGAGATTGCGAAGCCTTTTGGAGACCACCTTTTGATTGTGTGATTCTGGTATATCGACAGACTTATTAGGCAAGGGTAGTGATACCCTATGTCCCTTTTGATATGATACACTTTGTAAACAATGCGACTGTGGTCGGTAATTAATGAAATCTCAACCGTCATGTTCTCACTAAACACGTTGTTGATTTACATATTTGTGCTATAATTGTGATGTTATATGATTGCTTGCGATAACGATTGCTTATATACATATGTAAATACACCTCCTAGGTCTTATTCGTTAAGTAGATGCTTATGTGCTTGCGTCCTTAATAAGACCTGACCTACACGATCTTCTTCTTAGAAGATGTCGCCTCGAAGAAACACCGATACCAACAACTCTCTGCCGACGACAGAGGTGGAATTACAAGAGCACATCTCACAGGCCATCGCATAGCACGAGGCGCTTCGCTCCGAACACAGCGGAGGTACCTCAGGAAATAACCCACCCAACGGTAATGTTTAGTCACTTAAGACACATTACAAAACGTTTGGATATTTCCAAGTGTGCTTTGCTAATGTGAATGATGTTGCTTATGTAGCAGGCTGCACCTACAAGCAGTTCTTTGGCTGCAAGCCCCTGGATTTCGACGACACTGCGGGTGCCGTAGCTTTTGTGCGTTGGGTTGAGAAGACGGATTCTGTTTTGCGATTGAGAAAATGTACTCCAGAGCAACAAGTCACGTACATATCTGGACTGTTTCTAGATGGGGCTCTGTCATGGTTGAACCTTCAGCTTCAGACGTTGGGTGAGACTGCTGCGTATGCTTTGACATGGAACGAACTGAAAGAGCTGATGTGTAAGAAGTATTGTTCGAGGGCGGAAATCCAGAAGTTGGAAACTGAATTCTGGAACTTGAAGATGGAAGGTTCAAAGATAGCTGAGTATGTGTAGAGATTTCATGATTTATCGCGAGTTGTTCCTTATTTGGTGGAGCCAGAGTTTAAGAGGATCGAACGCTTCATCTGGGGATTGGTACCTTAGATTCTAAGCATGGTGACAGCATCTAAACCTCCAACAATTACTGATGCTATTGACTTAAGTGTGGCGCTCACTAAAGAAGCAGTTAGACTAGGAAAATTTTCAGTCTCTGAAGAAAAGAAGGAGATTCATGTGGAGCTATCTGGAGATAACAAGAGAAAGTTCGCAAATTTCAAGAAGGGTACTCGGGCAAATAACAACAACAATGCCAAAAAGGGAAATGAGTACATGGGCAAACTACCTAAGTGCGACAATTGTCGACGTCATCATACCGGGCAATGTAGATATGGAAAATGTGACAACTGTAGCAAAGTGGAGCATGACAAGGAGACGTGTTGGCATGGTACGGGACGTGGAAATTGAGGTCAAGATGGTAGCAGAAATCGAGGAGGAAACAACGACAGCAACAACTATCAAGACGGAAAAGGTGACGGTCAAGGGCATGGCCAAGGTTGTTTTAACTGTGGAGACAAAAGGCATTTCAGGAAATATTGCCCTAAAAACAATCAGGCATGTGGATGAAAGCTCAACAGCGGAGCTAGGTAAGCACGCTAGGATCCAAACGTGCCATATTAGTCAATGTTATGCATCTGTGCTGCTTGACACTGTTGCCAATTTTAACTTCGTATCTCTAGAGTTTAAGAATATACTTGGTTTAGTAGCAAGTCGGTTAGATATCCCGCATTCGATAGAACCAGCAAATGGGAAGCTAGTAGAAGCCAGAGGAGTGATTAGAGGCTGTGTTATATAGCTTGGAGAGCGTGAGTTTACGATAGATCTTCTGCCAGCTGAACTGGGAAGCTTCAACGTCATAGTCAGGATGGATTGGTTGTCGAGAAATCGTGCGGAGATTGTTTGCCATGAGAAGATTATCCGCATTCCAATGGCAAGTGAAGAGACGATCGTGGTTCATGGAGAGAAGCAGGATACGCTTCTACGGATTATCAGTCATTAGAAGGCACGAAAGTTTTTGCGTAAAGGATGTGTTGCCTTCTTGGCTCATGTGGTGGACAAGGAGGCCGAAGAACCAAAACTCGAAGATATCCCTGTGGTAAGGAAATATCCTGAAGTCTTCCCCGAAGACTTGCCAGGATTACCTCCTCAACGACAAGTCAAGTTCCGCATTGACTTGGTTCCAGGCACCGCGCCTGTGGCTAAGACACCTTATCGACTTGCGCCTTCAGAGATGCAAGAGTTGTCAACACAGCTTCATAAGACCAAGCTTCTTGCCTTGGGGAGCTCCAGTTCTGTTCTTCAAGAAGAAAGGCGGTGGTTTTCGAATGAGTGTCGACTACCGAGAGTTAAATCAGTTAACCATCAAGAATCGGTATCACTTGCCAAGGATTGATGATCTATTCGACCAACTGCAAGGATCCAACTACTATTCCAAGGTCGATTTTCGATCAGGTTATAGCCAGCTGCGGATTTTAGGAAGAAAGTATACCGAAGAACACCGAGACAGAAATTCGTTTTAGACGTACACTAATTTTGTGTTTTCTGCATGGTGCACAAAACTGTTACACACAGAATACAACACTTTGAGAGTTTATGAAAACGCATTTAGGACCTTCCGGAACTTATGTCAAAACTCATTAAAGGTTATCACTTAGGAACCACGTCCATTAACTCGAGCAAACGCCATTATTTTGTCATATGTACTATTTTAGTTAACCGAACAGGTGAAGTACTCGAATTTCTTTTGTTGAAATTTCCACTTATGCTTCTAGCAAGTAGATTTTTACATCTCTGCTCCCCTTAATGGTAGTTGCATCACGACAATTTTCTTCATTAGAGCGAACATTCATTTGCTTCGGTACTTGATCATTTCATATGACACACATGCAATCATTTGTTACGCATGTGGCTTCCCTTCTAATGATCGTTTTCATCAAAGTTACAAATATTATTTCGCTATATCCGATTATTGCCTTGTGACTCGGATATTTTGCATTATTGTAAGTATCGACTCCTTGATATTGAGTCAACAAAACCTACTTGAAATTTCTTTTCCTTCGAGTTACATACATGGTTTATCTTTATAACCATGCCAAAATTCCATTGTCGATACATACGTTTTTTGTCAGATTGCGCTGAAACCAAGTTCAATTGCTTGAACTTGTCCATTTCGCATATTCAATTCAAGACACTATATGATGTATTGAGAGCATCATATTCAAATTCATTTTGGAAAATGTTCCTTTTGCTCCGAGTCATAGTAAATTTGGTTAGTCTACGTCTCCATTAAATCGTTCGATGGTTTCGACACCTTGTGGTGATGATTTCACTAAAATTGAAGCTTGCGCTAATCTTGTTTACGCATCTCATACACGGGTTTAATTGTTTATTCATTGGCTTGCTCTAAATTCGTTTTGTTTTATCATGATTAAAGCAGTCTTAACGCAATTGTGTGTTAAGACAATGGTACATAAAATCATTTTATATTCCAGTGTACCTCCTAACGGTTCTTTCTTTATCGATCGAATGCCTTGCGGTATTTATTGCTTTTTCATCTTTGATTGGAAACAGTAGTTCTTTGGTGTTCTATATTCAATTGAAAAATCCTACGATGTCGTTTGAATCAAATTTTCAGGTTTGCTTCATTACACTTTCATTTGACTTCAAACACGGTGAACTTGTTCGGTCACCGCTATTATTGAATTATGTCATTACGACACCTTGTGGTGTCGGTATAAACTTGTAGCTTGTGCTAATCATGGTCAACCATTTCGCACGAAACTACACATACTTTTGTTTGACTTGTCATTTAAACATTCTTAACGCAACTACGAAATAAGACAAGATATACCAGATTCGGTTGTATTTCATTTTGGTGTATTCTCGTAATTCAATAATGTCAACACGCTATTTTATCCATGTATTTGTTCGAAAGTTGACAGATCATTTTCATGTCACTATTACGTTTGAGCTTGCTGATTTTGAGTGCCTCTAGCGGATGCTATTGTTTCTAGAACTCATTTGCATATTGTGAACGATCATTCAGAGTTCTATTGGTCGAAACCCCTCTTATGTTGAACCCCTGATAACTAAGACACAATAGTTAATACATCTGTACATTGACAACAAATTCTGAATCGCATACCTTTTAACCATTGGGTTCTTATTGTTGTAATATGTCCCTGGATTCACCTGATTCGAATAAGTCTTATTTCGGTTTCGTGGTTAATCACTTTGGTATTATTCATATTCATGCACGTATAACGTAACCCTAAGGAGTTGATGTAGTTTAAATTTCGAGGACGGAATTTTCTTAACAGGGGAAGAATGTGACAACTGTCAAATTTGCATGTGTCCGTACAATTATTAAACAGTAATTAGTGCTTAATCACTGTGCTGAATTACAATTAATGACTTGAATTGCTTTCCGAATATTGCCATATACATACATGTGCACCATATATCGCAAATGACATATCATGACTGCATGCAAACTTTGTTGATTCGAATGATGCACGAAACACCGGCAGCACAGTTAACAGACAAATCAGAAGAATGCTGACGGAGTTCAGTAAATAGACAGACATAGTATTGAGACACAGAATGAGCCAGAAACCAAGTATTACACTAGTATAGTGTGTAGGAAAGTAAGGATCATAAAACTGCCTTCCTAGTGATAGTTTAAGTGCCGGAAAGTGCCTAAAACTCACATAAACTGCAGAATTCTGCAGAATTCAGCAAAATTCAGCATCTAAACAACTTAATATCATGCAGAAATAAGGTTAAATGGTCCTGAATGCTTTCCTAAGTGTCGGGAATCAAAACTGTCACAAAAGGTAACATAAAGCACACTAAACTGCATAGTTTAGCACCTTAACGAACCGGTAACCAACCGAACAACCGGACACTACCCGAAACACCAAATTTTCACTAGAAGCATTGTTTTAACATTACCAAGCTAGTTATGGTCCCCGAACATCATAACACGCTATATAACATCATGACAACATATAACCTAACTAAACATTAGAATCTAACCAAAACAACTTAACTAACAATTACATTCCAACTCTATTACCCCCCCCCCCATACCTACGACCACTAGGTGGTCCCCACTTTTTGATTTCATTTGCATATTAAATTAGATCTTGTTGGTTCTTTTAGAGGCACATTATACATTAGACAACATAAGTGTTGGAGGAAATTTCCTATAAACCACAAGATTAAGCCAAGCTCATTCCATCATCTTCAACACCAAAAATACCCCTTCTTCTCCTCCATAACCTACGGCTCACACACCCCACCATACTACCTTCATTTTCGTTCAACATTCAAACATTCCAAGGTGATTCTAAGGTGTAAGAAGCATAGTAAAGAAGCTTGGAGCTTGCGAAAGTTGAAGGACCTTCACCATTTGCTTTTATCCACTTCATTTCATCCATTGATCATCCCTAGCCTTGAGCTAGTAGTAAGATCTTCTACACTCCATTTTACATCTTGTTTAAGTGGTTAAAAGATGATACATGTTGATAATCATGATGAACACTAAGAATCAAGAACATGAAACATGAACATAAGCTTAAAAATCTCAAGAAATCATGTTGTTTAGTGTTGTTGTGCTACTTGATGATTGATTGTTTATGTTTATGTTAATGATGTAGATCATCATATGATCTTGCTAGACAATGATTAAGAGGATGAACATGTTAAAGATCCATAGATCATCCTCATGAAAGTCATGAACTTGAAAGAATAAATTGTTTTCTTGTTAAGTGATGATCAAAATAAGTATAAAGTCTTGTAAATCTAAGATTTCAAGAATGATTTTTCAAGAAACCAAGTTAAAAATACAAAGTTTACTTAACCTTCGTTCTTAAATAAATAAACCACATTTTTGGTGGTTAATAAAGTGTAGGAACACATATGTAACAAGAAAAATCCAAGAAGAAACATTTTTAGAAAATGTAATTACAAGTTGTAAAGAACTAATTCTTTCAAAAATGATGTTTTTAAAGAAACAACCATACTTAAAGGGTGACAAAGCTTACTAAACACACTAGTAAGTTACTACACATTTTTGTAAATTTTCAAGTTCATGAGTTAGTAGTTTAGGCTTGATTTTGGCAAATTGGTAAGTATAGGTTGATTTGTTGATGATTGTATTGATTTGTAAAAGAAAATGATATGCCTTGAAGGCATGGACATTTTTAGGGGAAACTATGGCAAAATTTTTCTAAAAATTAAACACTTAGAAAAATATTTCTAAACGAATATTTACAAGTATATTTTTAATCATGAATTTTCACATAAGGTTTGCCATAATTTTTGTTACAAAATTACAAAAATTGGAGGTTGGTTTTTATAAATAAAAGTGACTAAATATGTATTTAGGAAAATATATATTTAGATTTCACCATGTGTATGATTTCTTGTATATTATGTGTATTAGTTATATTATTTTAGGACTTGAAATAATATAACTCATCAATACCGAAAGTTACAATCTAAAATATTACCACAATTCCAAGAGAATGAACATATAAATTGTACCCAAAATATTGGACAAACCGAACAAAGGAATATAACTCACAAAATATTCCAGAAAATTATTTACAAGTATATTTTGGTATTTTAGAAACCAAGAGAATCAAAATGGGATTTTCATAATTACTACAAAATATATCATATTTTTGACAAGAAAGAAATGTATTATTTTTGGGCAAGTAAAAATATATTTTTTTTCTTGGAATTATTAGAAGATATATTATTTTTGTGAAGAAAATATATATTTTCTCAAGCAAACATGAAATACATTATTTTTGGGAGAAAATATGTTTTCTTAAATAAACTTTGAATATAATATTTTTGGAAGAAAATGGATTTATATATTTTCTAAGTTAGACTTGAAAATATATTAGTTTTGAGACTTGTATGAGGTTTATAAATACTTTTGCTAAGGGAAAAAATATGAATAATTTTTCTAGGTAATATTTCTCAAAATATATATTTCGGAAATATATATTGATGTATTTTTATTAAAGATATTATTCCGGACAAAGTTGATACAAAAATTAAGTATAAGGATACTTAATAAACACAATAAAAATACGTATTCTCGTACGTATAAATACACACCGGAATACGCCACCGATACTTGGCAAAAATACGCAAGGTTAAGAATACGAGTATGGATACGCCCATCCTTGGGGAAGATATACATGTACAAATATGTTATGTGACAAGTTAAAATATATTATTTTAATTAATATTCCAAAATTTAATAAATATAATTTAAGTTAAAATATTTATTATTTTAACAAATAACTATATACTTGGAATAACATTGATGACACAAAGAAACCTAACTCCAAAATACTAAATAAGACCAAGGTCAAGGCATGACCCACCCGTCTAATGAACCGTAGTACGCATGTAGGTAGTCGTGCGTTCTAGAGGAAGCTTTGAGTTACATTGGATACGAAGAACGCAAAACTGTGAGTTCATGTCCCCCTTTTCTTTTAACTGTTTTCAGTTTTACAACTTCGGAGTTGAAATACATGTTACAAATGTTTCGATGATTACAAATGGTATGGTTAGCTAAGGAATGAACTGCTAGATCATGTGAATGGGTAGGCAATTAACTTAAGACCATTAATCCTTGTATAAGGACCGAGGGGCATGAGTGATAGATCTATTGGGTGTTGCGAGCCCCACCCATGGGTCCGCGAGTTGGCCGCATGTGGTGACTATGTTATTCCGCCGGATGGCCCGGTACGAAATCCGCATAAAGGGTTGAGTGCTTCCTATATCATGTCACACATATTAACGTATTAGCTACACATTAATTGATTTGTTTCCTTGTTGCTTTCATACCAGTTTACAAGTACATACATGCATTCTTACAAATGTTTTCAAGGATGTTCGTGCACACATACTAAACACATGAACTCGCTCAACTTTTGTTGATGTTTTCAAACTACATGTATTTCAGGAAACTGATTATGGATCTGGCAGGCGTTCAAGATGTCAAGTTCTGTCTTCGAATAAAAGATGTTATCCAGTGTCGAAGGGTTGGGATTGTGCATCTTATCTTGGATAAGATGCATAGTTCAAAGCCTGGCTTTTATTAGTGTCTTTTATTAAGTCCAGATTGGAACTTAAAACTTGGGTTGTTATATACTCGAAATTGAAGTCTTGGTTTGTGGTTAAACAATGACGATTGTAATGTTATGAAACTTAAATTATGGATGACATCATGGTTTTATCATATAGATGTTTGTTATGGTTGAATGCAATGATATTAAGCAAGTCACACCAAATCACGCTTCCGCAAAAGTCAGGGTGTGACAATTTGAGTTAGTTATGTGAAAAAGGAAATTTTTGGAATTACATATGTATGTATGCATGTGTCATGTATGTATATATGTATATATACTCATGTGGGTTTTGTTAGTTAGTTAATAAATGAGAGAATGTTGCATGCAAATGATGTAAACATGATAAAGATATGATGAGAATGTCTTTGAATACATGAACATGAAATATGTTCTTGGATGCATTTAAGTTCATGTAGGAGGATGATGATGATGATGATGATGATGACGATGATGATATGATATGGGTGCATTAGATGCTTGTACATAAGCATGCATGATGATTAAAGGTCATGAAATGATGAAAATGTTAAGTTATGACAAAAATGTTTTTTGATCAGATTATAAACATTAAAAATAATGTTATTTGATGTGATAAAATGGCATGAAACTTTGTCATAAGGTTTACTAGCTTTACATGTACATGGGGCTTAGAAAGTTGTAAAATAGGTGAAATGATGTGTTTTGTGTGTCTTATGTAAGACCTGCACTATCATGAGTATAACCATCATTTTAATCAGTAAATAACATGGATTATGTTAAAATATCAAGTCATTACGATTTGGGATGGTTATGGTAACGTTTAATGCAAAACTATGCGGTAAAACGGTTAAAAATCGGCTTTTCGGAGGATTTTTACAAAACTGTTTTAGATCAGTAAGTAAACTGATATTTTTTATATAAATGTAAGTATTTTAACTTATATTAAGTTTACTTGGTGTTTAGTTAGTCATACGTGACTTTTGACGCCCGAAAAATGTTACCGAATCACTAAAATACACGTTTTTCAATGTACACTAGAATGGGTTGTTCATGGGTGATACTTATGTGTTACATGATAGCGGGAATTTAGACTATGCATGTACACTTGTGTGTTTAAAGCGGTGATATCGGTAAAGTCGCGTTAAATGGGTAACTTATTTGTCGAGCATGAAAATTGATACATGGGTTAACTTGATAAGTTATTTCATGTATAAATGCTTTAAAAATGATAAAGTGTTTAAGGGGACGAGATTACGCATATTACGATATTAAATATATGTTTACGTTTACTAGTCGTTTACCCGCGCGATGCGGCAGGAAACATATCTCTTAGGTTGGTTAGTTTAGGGCTATGTACGGGGATGCAGTTTCCGATTTTACTGATTCGACGATGATGGCAGTGTAGCATAACGTGAGGGTCGGTTGCGGCCTTCTTCAGTGGCGGAGAATCAGCGGTGTGCGGCGATTGGTGGTTTCGTGATGGCGTTTTGGCGGTTATTGTGTGACGGCCGGGTACCGGCTTCATGAGAAAACAAAGAAAATTGTGTGATTCTAGTTATGTTATGAGGGGTTTTAAAGATGTGGGTAAATCAACGGTTTTGAATGATGAATCGTATCATTAGTTACAATGAAGCCTTCGGCAGTGGCGAAGCTTGACGTTTTCGACACGGGGGTAACTATGTAAATAACATTTAAAAAAAGAAAACACTGACATCTGCGCGATGCGGCGAAGGCAACATATTACAACGCCACACTCTAAAGCTTGTAAATTTTAGAGGTTTGTTGGGTGATTAAGAACATCCAACAATGTACTTACAATGTACTTATTCGGTTCACGCTTCTATCTTTGTAGATGCCATTAAAAAGTTCATCACCAAACCCGAGTTTCTTGACAAAAAACCCAAATAACCCGAAACCCGATTAAAAAACCCAAAGAACACCTCTCAGTCCCAACCCGCCCATATTTCCACCTCGAGGAAACTAAAACAGATGAAGCTTGCTTGAAAGAACTTGTCCCATAGCATTTCAAACGGTATTGGGCCAGGAGTCAAGCGAAATCCCAAACGAAATCCACAACCATTCTAGACAATTTAAATATAGTATAGATTAAGTGTTATCAATGCAATATTATTTAAAAGTAAATCCCAAACGAAATCCATAACCATTCTAGACAATTAAAGCATGTTAACCGTTCTTAACATATTATTAGTTAAAAAATAAACAACCCTATATGTCATATTTCACCATCCCAGAGTTCCTCAAGGGTCTTGTAGGATCCATGAGTCTCATCCACAAAAGAAGTACCTCTCAGCAGCCTAGCCTGCAAAAAATGATACAAAATTCAGCACTTTGTGTACACAACTGGATTCGCGGTGTCAACTTCAACCCGTTTATGTGTGAAAACACGTCGATCCGGGCTTTACCTTGATGGTAGCAAATCAAACATCTAAATTTTTATAAACTCAACTAAAATATTGCGCAATAATCAAGTATTTATAACTTTCTAAAAGGTTTTAATTCAAAAAAAAAGTTTGATCATTATTGTGATAATAGTTTTATAATTATATTTAATTATGGTAATTAAACATATAACAATATGCTAGTTTGATAATTATACATGCTAATTATTTTTTAAGCTTATTAACATATAAGCCCATTTCAAAACATATTGAAACTTGCCCTGTTAATAATACATTATACAAGACAAACAAAATGTTTGTTGTTCAACCCGAGCCTGCCCGTTTTGACTTGTTATCCAACTTGGTTGACCCGCCCATTCTGCCACATATATGATAAAAGAAAGCAAGCAAGCATACCTGCTCAATCTCAGAAGAGAGTTTAGTGAACAAGTCATCAGGAATTGTCCAATCAAAGACATCAAAATTTTCTTTGATTCGAGATTGGCTTGTACTCTTGGGAAGTATGCTATGACCCATTTGTAACCGGAGCGCAACCTGAGCAGGCGTTTTTCCCAGTTTTTATAACACCCTTGCTATTATTTAACGATTTTCGTATAATTTAAGTCCATAATCATGTAATTACGGTTACAATTACAATGAAAAATACGGGTTTATTAAAACTTTTACAATTTAAAGTAATACAACATAATGTGATTTAATTCATCGTTTTAGAATAACGACGAAACAACTTGCGGAAGCTTCATTTTTCGTGTGTTCGGTCCTTTGACATCGCTTGATCTCCATCCGGGTACACTTGATATCACCTATGATCAAAACCAACTTAAAAGTTAGTTTTGATAGCTTATAAACATGTATAAACAAGTTTCATAAACAAGCAAATAAAATAAAAATAAAATTTCGGAATTTTGCCTCTCGCGCCACGCGAGAGGCTCCTTCTTTTCCTTCGCGTCCTGCGACAGCACCTGCGTGTCGCGCCCGGTGCCCGGTTCTCCTTCGCGTGTCGCGGGGGAGATCGTTTTCCAGCAGGTCCGCATCTAGGACCTGCATTTCTTCCAGCTATGTTTATTTATCAAAAATCAAACTTTCAAAGGCCATAACTTTTGATCTAGAAGTCCGTTTTACGTGATTCTTTTTCCTATGCGTTCGAAATTTAATTCTCCATCTTATGGAGTTAAAACCTGATATTCAACTACTTCAAAAATTTAGATTTCAAGCTCTCGGCTTGAAATTCCTTTTTAACACTTTTGACCCGTTTCATGATTCATTAAACCACATTTGTTTAAATCATTACAAATTTTTGAGGTATTCATTATCTCAAAACCATCAACTCGTGAGTTCAAGACTTTCATACATTATGCAACTAAAGGTTGAGTTAAGCGCAAAACTTCATTTTGACCCGTTGGAGGGATTTACCATTAACTTTAAATTTCACTCATCATTTTACTACATTAAGGTATCTACCTATTCTTCGTAATCTTAATGCGAATTCCTAAACAACCCATATGGGTCGTTTGCCCAATTCACCCATTAAGGGCTTTTTGGTTAATTTTAGTCCTTCATTTTACGACGAAGGACTTTCGCTAATATTTGACCAAAAATATCACTTTTAACAATAATTCTAAATATGCGTACCTGGCTCGAGTCATAGGATTGACCCAATTAAATATCTTTCACTATTAATTTCTAATTAATACCAACGCGAACCGTATGATATTTCCTGTAATCACAAAACTCAACAAGCGGTCATCAATTAATATTGTCAAATGATCTTGCCAATGTCATTTGACCCGTTTAGTCCGAACGACTATTTTCCATTATGAGATGATATCTAGTTACCATCTCGCCCTTTTACCCATTCCGGTTTACACCATAATGTAATGTTTCAAAATTTCTTATTAGTTCATCGTCACATGACTAATTTACCAATTTACCCTTTTTGCCATTGTTTATGATTTCTCACCATTGCACTAGTTCCGACTCATATTATTTGCGTTGGAACATTATAACTCTATTACTAACTTTTCCTTATTCATTTTCAATACACACAACTGATGTATACAAAAAAGGGTGTAAGCTTTTACTTACCTCGCATCCAAATTACGCTTTCCTTTTCGTACTTGCTCCGTTTGACCCGCTTCATTCCCAAGCCTCCATCTAGCTTGTCAAGAGTCAAACTATCATCATAATTCACAAGGTGGTTAGATTAGTTATTATAACCACGACTATTCCACCTTACGTATTTTCTATGTCAAAACTACTATTCGACTCCGTCCATGGTTAGTTTAACTTTTCAAAAGTTAACTACCCTTAATTATATGATATGTGCATACAAGCTAAATCGACTTCATAATTAAAATTTGTATTACTCCACATCACACGTAATTGGTCGAACTAGGAAATTACGCATTTGATTCATAATTTCAACATATGAACATTGTGGGCATAATTTATAACATCAACAATCAAGTTTCGTATCACTGAAAATAGGCTGTTTTTGGTGACCTGTTTAACATGTTTACAAGTCTTCAAAAATTTTGATTTTTTTATGTGGCGTACCTCTCGGAGGGTTAGGCCTTGTGTTAAAATTTTAAGATCTAACTCTTTACTAAAAATTCGTAAAAATTCATTTGCTAATTTGCAATCAGATTCGTCACTTCTGACTGCAGCTTACAGAAAAAATTCATTAAAAATTCCTCGTTTATCCGATTGACGAAATTACAATTGGCAATTCTTTTAATCACTTAAAAATTTCTACAGTAAGAATTTGAGAACATAACTCAATTCATAAATTGAGTTATGACATTCGTAATGGGCTGCAAATTCTGCCAGAAAACGCAGCTTGAACCTTTGATACGGAAAAATTGATAAAACGCTCAATTTTCGTCGAAAAAATGCAATTCCAGTGGGGTTTTAAAGATATTTCCTGGAATTACATTTTAGACTCAAGAAAAACATGTTTTTGTCACGTTTTGTCTATGTTACAACCAATACAAGTCGGCTGTAAATTCTGATCAGGAGCTATTTGAATTCAGCTTTCAATTAAAGCATGTTCTTGACATCATAACACTATTTTCTTTGCAATCAAAACCCTAAAAACATCTCATACATGAATTTAGCATCAACAAAATCTGAAGTTACTTGAACTAAGCATGATTTCAATATATACTTGTCTAGGGTTTGCTCCTAGACATAATATTGTTCCTATTCCATCAATACAACATCCAAGCAACACAAATTTCGAATCTCACGTGTTTATCAAAATCTCAAGATGTAACTAGAAGATGAAATTTGACATACCTTGTGATCCCTTCGTGGAGGTGATCACTAATCTGATCTTAGATTTCGATTTGGAGTAGATTTGGCTTCTTAATTTGATCAATTTTGCAAGTTAGGGTTAAGTTGGAGGAACCCTTGTTTGTTCGCCCCTGTGTTTTCTACGACCAGAACACACACTTTTGTGTGTGTTTTGGTGTTTTGTGTTTAATAAATTAACCCTTTTCTCTTTTACCCCTTTTAGTCCCTCTTGTTTGGTTAGTCATTAATTAGGTCACAACCTAATTATTTTTTTAACAACATTCTCACTTATTAACTAGGTTTGGCATTCCTAGTTATCTTAGTGGGTTGGGGAAAGTTTATGACTAGGTCTGCTTTAAGTCCCGTTAACTCGGACCTTTTGTCCATTTTATTTCTTGAAAGTTCTTATTCGCTTTTTAATTAATATTAAGATTATTTATTTAAATCATAATATTTACCGGGTTACTTTTACCACTAACGGTATTTTACCCGTTCTTTTAGTATTAACAAGGTTTGATTACCAAGCCTGTTTTCTGGGTGTTACAAGTCTACCCCCCTTAAAGAGGTTTCGTCCCCGAAACCTTTCTCTCGTACTTTACTAGTTTAGATCATCCGAACCTTAGCTTCGGTGATCACTTGAGCATTGCTCGCACATAATAATCCCACCAAAAAGTATGGTAATGTTTTTTTTAAGGCGTATGGGCCTGTCACGTGTATGGCCTCGTAGGCCATAACTTTCAGCTTGTGTTTCTTATTCTGGTTACCTATTTGACCGAGTTGTCATCTGATTACTCGGTTGTATTTATTATTCAACATGTTTAGGTCTAGCTAATTTTATATTGACAAGCACTTTACATAGGGCGTAACAGTATTTCGACTTTGCATGGTTTTTACCGGCTAGACTAATTTGTCACCGTCACTTTATACCCCGTCACTCGGGTATATCATATTGCCATCCCGGCCTTTTTGCATGTTTCTGGTTTCATATCTCGTAATTCACGTTACAACGTGGTTACGTTCTATGTCACTTTCAGTGATCGTAATCACATCACATCTTGTTTAAGTTTATGTCGACTTTTCATCATCGAGAATCTTTCTTTCGAACGTATTATTTTACTCCTATCAGTTAAAACCTATATCCTTTTACATTAACCATTTCCGAGTTCGTCCCATAATATTCATATTTGTTAAAACGTTGTTTCTTACTAAAACTGAATTTTAGTTTAACGTTTTTCTCTTTAGCTTATGTCAATTACTCACATCAAAGAAATTGACAACCAATAATTTATTTCCTTCCGTTGTCATTTCGGTAATGGCCTCGCCCTTTTTGTGAAATAACACAAATTAGAATTCGTGAATTCTTTTGCCATTTCAGCTTGTTTAGATGTTTTAGTGAATCTTTCATGATCTCTTTGCTTTTAACCCATTTAATTAACTTAGCAAAACCCATCGCTTTTATACTAACCTTATCTCCCGTTATTATTTTATGTGGGATATTACAACCAGTTTCCTCGTTTTATTCTATTGACCCGTTTGACTTATTCATGTGAAATTTCATCATTTATGGATGTCAACTTCATTCTTTGTTTTGACCCGTTCAACTTTAAAATAGTTGAACATAATTTATCAAAATTTCTATTTACATCATCTTGTCGTCTTTTAGTCATGACTCAAAACCCGAGTCTTTTAATTTTCCATCCGAGTTCCCGTTTCTCGGTCTACGCATGTGTTTAATCCTTACCCATCAACCGGGTGTTTTATCGAAGTCGTCGTTATTGCAACCCTTTCGGTATACTTTAAGACTTCGCTTCATTTTTATATTCCGACTTTATCCTCAAGTTTGACGTTTTTTTAAACGGCACGTTAAGATATATATTTGCATTCTCCGGGTTCGAGTGTAAGCACACCCTCTCCCAGTGCATATCTTAATCATTTTACATATTTGGATTCTTCGGGTTCGAGTGTAAGTACACCCCCTCCCATTGCATATCTTAATCATTTTACATTAATCTTTGTCCCTTCACTCGAGCTCATTATCCTAATGTAATACGCTTCCGTCGCTCGGCTGTGCGTTTACATTATTATCAAATATTTTGCTCATTTGATTTATTTGGGTACTTTTTAATTTGTCCCACTCACCCCGTCCTTACTACATCAGATGTAAGTATGTCCATCATAAAAAGTTCATGGTACCACGTGCTCACCACTTACTTGGCCAGAGTAAGCGATCAACACCTGGTATACATGACCTTTTTATAATTTTCACATTACACCCCATGTAAGTAATGCCTCTATTTGTTTCTCTTGGAAACAATATCACCGGGGTAACCCTTTACCCAAAAAAAAAAATATCCCGGATAGGTTTTCTATTCGGGTTTTTCCAAGTTTTCAATCTACATATGCAACTTTCTATCTCTACGTATTTGTTGCATATTACTATATGTGTAATTAAATTTAAACTGTGCACCTGGTAATGCTTGCCCTGACAGGCTTCTCTTGCCATTAGCCTTGTTCGCAATCGCTACACGATTTAGGTCCTTGGTGAGCATGTTCTACTTGTTGTACTTTGGACTATTCCTCCGTCAAGTCCGCAATTTGTTAGACTCCCGCTATCTTCAGATGCGAGTATCCTTCAACTAAGCATTTACAAAAGTTAGTAATTTCAACATTAATAAATGCACGTATTGTAATACAAGGGCTTTTACTGCACGTGATTTCGTTAACTATACTAATCGTTTTCATTGGTGTAACGTGTATTACACGATACCCTATGTGTTGTTCACAACACTTTAATCATACTAGACCATTAACATACTTGTACTTACCGGATCTGCGATCAAGCCTCGAACCGAACACACTTTATTCTTTAACCATGATCTCTGATTACCAACTTATAACACCCTTGCTATTATTTAACGATTTTCGTATAATTTAAGTCCATAATCATGTAATTATGGTTACAATTACAATGAAAAATACGGGTTTATTAAAACTTTTACAATTTAAAGTAATACAACATAATGTGATTTAATTCATCGTTTTAGAATAACGACGAAACAACTTGCGGAAGCTTCATTTTTCGTGTGTTCGGTCCTTTGCCATCGCTTAATCTCCATCCGGGTACACTTGATATCACCTATGATCAAAACCAACTTAAAAGTTAGTTTTGATAGCTTATAAACATGTATAAACAAGTTTCATAAACAAGCAAATAAAATAAAAATAAAATTTCGGAATTTTGCCTCTCGCGCCACGCGAGAGGCTCCTTCTTTTCCTTCGCGTCCTGCGACAGCACCTGCGTGTCGCGCCCGGTGCCCGGTTCTCCTTCGCGTGTCGCGGGGGAGATCGTTTTCCAGCAGGTCCGCATCTAGGACCTGCATTTCTTCCAGCTATGTTTATTTATCAAAAATCAAACTTTCAAAGGCCATAACTTTTGATCTAGAAGTCCGTTTTACGTGATTCTTTTTCCTACGCGTTCGAAATTTAATTCTCCATCTTATGGAGTTAAAACCTGACATTCAACTACTTCAAAAATTCAGATTTCAAGCTCTCGGCTTGAAATTCCTTTTTAACACTTTTGACCCGTTTCATGATTCATTAAACCACATTTGTTTAAATCATTACAAATTTTTGAGGTATTCGTTATCTCAAAACCATCAACTCGTGAGTTCAAGACTTTCATACATTATGCAACTAAAGGTTGAGTTAAGCGCAAAATTTCATTTTGACCCTTTGGAGGGATTTACCATTAACTTTAAATTTCACTCATCATTTTACTACATTAAGGTATCTACCTATTCTTCGTAATCTTAATGCGAATTCCTAAACAACCCATATGGGTCGTTTGCCCAATTCACCCATTAAGGGCTTTTTGGTTAATTTTAGTCCTTCATTTTACGACGAAGGACTTTCGCTAATATTTGACCAAAAATATCGCTTTTAACAATAATTCTAAATATGCGTACCTGGCTCGAGTCATAGGATTGACCCGTTTAAATATTTTTCACTATTAATTTCTAATTAATACCAACGCGAACCGTATGATATTTCCAGTAATCACAAAACTCAACAAGCGGTCATCAATTAATATTGTCAAATGATCTTGCCAATGTCATTTGACCCGTTTAGTCCGAACGACCATTTTCCATTATGAGATAATATCTAGTTACCATCTCGCCCTTTTACCCATTCTGGTTTACACCATAACGTAATGTTTCAAAATTTCTTATTAGTTCATCGTCACATGACTAATTTACCAATTTACCCTTTTTGCCATTGTTTATTATTTCTCACCATTGCACTAGTTCCGACTCATATTATTTGCGTCGGAACATTATAACTCTATTACTAACTTTTCCTTATTCATTTTCAATACACACAACTGATGTATACTAAAAAGGGTGTAAGCTTTTACTTACCTCGCATCCAAATTACGCTTTCCTTTTCGTACTTGCTCCGTTTGACCCGCGTCATTCCCAAGCCTCCATCTAGCTTGTCAAGAGTCAAACTATCATCATAATTCACAAGGTGGTTAGATTAGTCATTATAACCACGACTATTCCACCTTACGTATTTTCTATGTCAAAACTACTATTCGACTCCGTCCATGGTTAGTTTAACTTTTCAAAAGTTAACTACCCTTAATTATATGATATGTGCATATAAGCTAAATCGACTTCATAATTAAAATTTGTATTACTGCACATCACACGTAATTGGTCAAACTAGGAAATTACGCATTTGATTCATAATTTAAACATATTAACATTGTGGGCATAATTTATAACATCAACAATCAAGTTTCGTATCACTGAAAATAGGCTGTTTTTGTTGACCTGTTTACAAGTCTTCAAAAATTATGATTTTTTTATGTGGCTTACCTCTCGGAGGGTTAGGCCTTGTGTTAAAATTTCAAGATCTAACTCTTTACCAAAAATTTATAAAAATTCATTTACTAAGCTGCAATCAGATTCGTCACTTCTGATTGCAGCTTACGGAAAAATTCATTAAAAATTCCTCGTTTATCCGATTGGCGAAATTCCAATTGGCGATTCTTTTAATCACTTAAAAATTTCTACAGTAAGAATTTGAGATCATAACTCAATTCCTAAATTGAGTTATTGAGTTATGACATTCGTAATGGGCTGCAAATTCTGCCAGAAAATGTAGTTTTGATACGGAAAAATTCATAAAACGCTCAATTTTCGTCGAAAAAATGCGATTCCAGTGGGGTTTTAAAGATATTTCCTGGAATTACATTTTAGACTCAAGAAACACATGTTTTTGTCTCGTTTTGTCTATGTTACAGCCAATACAAGTCGGCTGTAAATTCTGATCAGGAGCTATTTGAATTCAGCTTTCAATTAAAGCATGTTCTTGACATCATAACACTATTTTCTTTGCAATCAAAACCCTAAAAGCATCTCATACATGAATTTAGCATCAACAAAATCTGAATTTACTTGAACTAAGCATGATTTCAATATATACTTGTCTAGGGTTTGCTCCTAGACAAAATATTGTTCCTATTCCATCAATACAACATCCATGCAACACAAATTTCGAATCTCACATGTTTATCAAAATCTCAAGATGTAACTAGAAGATGAAATTTGACATACCTTGTGATCCCTTCGCTGAGGTGATCACTAATCTGATCTTAGATTTCGATTTGGGGTAGATTTGGCTTCTCAATTTGATCAATTTTGCAAGTTAGGGTTAACTTGGAGGATCCCTTGTTCGCCCCTGTGTTTTCTACGACCAGAACACACACTTTTGTGTGTGTTTTGGTGTTTTGTGTTTAATAAATTAACCCTTTTTCTCTTTTACCCCTTTTAGTCCCACTTGTTTGGTTAGTTATTAATTAGGTCACAACCTAATTATTTTTTTTTAACAACATTCTCACTTATTAACTAGGTTTGGCATTCCTAGTTATCTTAGTGGGTTGGGGAAAGTTTACGACTAGGTCTGCTTTAAGTCCCGTTAACTGAGACCTTTTGTCCATTTTATTTCTTGAAAGTTCTTATTTGCTTTTTAATTAATATTATGATTATTTATTTAAATCATAATATTTACCGGGTTACTTTTACCACTAACGGTATTTTACCCGTTCTTTTAGTATTAACAAGGTTTGATTACCAAACCCGTTTTCGGGGTGTTACAGTTTTTCAGCCACTGAAGCTAGAACCGGGCTTTTTAGTACATAGCTTTTGATGAACGACGTCCCCGGAGAACCAAGTGGTGAATATCCCTACAAAAATATGGAAATAATATCCTTTGATTACTTGTTAATGTTACAAATCATGTAAGTAATCCTCGTTTAAATTAGTCACGTATGAAAGTTGCATGTGGTCAATAATATCGAATAACAAAAGTGGACTTTTAAACCCTTAGGTAGCGTTCATTTCACGGAATGTAATTGAAATGTTGATTCCATTTATTATTTTGTTGGTTTCAAATATGTGCTTCATAGCATTTACTGCATATTAACTGGTGAGGTGGCAGTTTGAACCCAATATATGTTTTATATTTCTTAAATTTAACAGGTCAAATGGTTTAATAAAAAACGAAAATGGATCAAAAGGGTCGAACAGATTGAAAGCCATACAAATTGTACCCAAATTCTTAAAGACCTCGTGAGATGCTTTCATTAACAGAAAATTCAGATTATGTAGTAATAAGATTTTAGTTAAGTCATACTTTGCACATTTATAACTTTAAAAATCGAAGAAATTAATAAGAAAGAGTGATTATAGGTTGGCCCAACCCTTTTGACCCATTACTCAAACCGCCTATTCGACCACCACTATCAAAAAAGCAAAAGAAGATAATTCCTAGCATGCTTACGACTTACCGGTTTGGCTGATGCTTGCATCTTGTTTTTCACATGAGTTTAGGGACCCAATCATCTGTATAAGGGGCATATTTGATAGTTTTTTTAAGGACACCAACACAAAAAAAGGAAAATTTGTTTAAAGAAAGTCTAGAGATTGAGGAAAGGTGAACTGGCACACGTGATTTGTCACACGTCACTATCGGCTGTACTGCTTGTTCCCTGCACGACTGTGCATCGTGGGGCTCATTTGGGGCAGAGCCTGGCGGACATTGATCGGCTGTACGTCCCTTTCCTCCCATACTTCCTTACATGCACCCATAACGTATCGCCCCGGCCTGTCATCGACCTGAAATGTCTCGAACTGACCCGGGCCGTTACAGACCTGAAACTCTTGACCCAGCCTGGCCCGTTAGCTAACCGAAAGGTGTCGACCCTACCCAGCCCGTTAATGATCCGAAACGCCTAAATATCCAAAAATGACTATTTGATCCCAAAATATTTCATATAATAAGAAGTAAATAATGATAGAAAAAACATTACAAAATTCCTTTTAAGAGATGGCTGATTAAATGCTATTAAAAATATTGTAATCACCTGTAATGTATCTGGATACTCATCTAATACAGCAGCTAGTGCGTCAGCAGCAGCCATTCGAACATTATAATTAACATTTGACAGAGACCTGAAGAGTCCAGAATAATCGGTCCCAAATTTGTGGTCGTAATGTTCCCACACATCCTCTGCCACCTCAGCCACTGACTGGAATATCCAATAAGCATTACATGCAACAATGGTCAATAGGTCTTTATATAGTAAAGTAGAACCATGATTAATAGACAAAAATAATGTTTTAATTTGATTAAAATGTATGTATTTTTATGATAGCAATCTTGATCCATCAAACCTGTGTTTTAAGCCAACTATTTTACTCAACTAACCCGTTTGAGGAAAAACATAAACCGAATGGATCCTTTTATTCATAAACGGGTCAAAATTTCCTGTTTTAGCTCATATGATAACAGAAAGCTGAGTTCATCATCCAGCCAGTTCACAAAAGCCGCCATATCTTCGATTTCCGGATAAATCGCATTGTTGACCTCTCGTATTAACGAATTCATGAATTCCCCTTGAGTCTCAACATCCTCCTTTATCTAAAAATTACATAAAATATCAATATTCAGACATCTTCTATTTTGATCGTTTAAAATTTTCATTATGTACATCCTGGTTTGGACTGATTCGATTGACTTTCGAATTGTTTCGGTGTCATTTGAGATTTTCGGTCAGTTTGGTCTATTTCAGTGTGTTTTTTGATGTGTTCGAACATGTGTTGATGAATTTTAGTTAGTTTCGGGTCATGTTTTGATAACTTCGAAAAAAATTATCATTACAGACAGTTTGTTTTATCATCGTTTTAAATTTCAAAACATCATCTCGTGTTAGATCTGAGTTACAAGTGTTTGGATCTGAGTTTGATGTGTTCAAACAGTAAAAAATATAATAAAAAAGGTTTTCTAGCTGTGTTCAAAAATCTATCCGAAACAAACCGAAAATGAACCGATTACACCGAAACTTCGATTTCGATCATCAGTACGGCTGCAAACGCAGCAGCAAACGGCTCTGTTTTTACACCCGTTTGCTGCTGCGTTTGCAGCCGTAAAGGCTGCCATTAAACGGCTGCATACGTGGCAGGAAACAGGTGCAAAAATGCAGTCGTTTAGCGGCGCGTTTACGGCTACAAACAGGTGTAAAAATGCAGCCGTTTAACGGCAATACACAATAAAAATTGAAAAGGGATAAGATGTCACTGACCCGACAACGTAGCTGATGTAACACACTCTGATTTTCAAACTTTTGAGGTCGATTAACTGAGTTTGGCTTTACACAGCGGACGTAATGAGGCTCTTTTGAGCTGAGGGTATCCATAAGAGCTTGCAGTTGTTGCTATAACAATGAAGAAACAAAAAAAAACAAAAATGTTACAAAACTATGTCTAAAAAACTTCGTATCCTCAATAAATAACCATACCTTAAATCTAGATGCCACTGAAGAGAATTTGTATGACGATCTAGAAGATTCTTCAGCCAATGCTGGGAAAAGACCACCAATAAAACTACACTTTGACGAAGACATTAGATTACAGTAATCAACAACAACATAATCACGGTTTTTATCCAAGAACGAATCTGTTTGATAACTGACCTGCATTTGAAGAAATACGATTGAATATTATGAAGACGTGTATTGTGTTAGTAAACTAAACACTATGATATATGACTTACCTTGCCAGCATAGTGAGAAATGGTGAAATCTGTCTCAGAGAATTATGCCTTCCTTAACCTTGAGTGGGCCCACAAATTCTGGAAAAGCTTGTTCGGAAATGTTTCATGTGTTGACTTGGGAAACATGCTGCAAGAACACGTAAATCAAGATAGGAATGTTTTTCAGCTAAGATGTGCACTAATACAAATCCTGTAAAAATCAATACGTACCAAGCTTCATCCAGTGGAGCAATTACTCCTATAGGCTTCTTCAATGTCAAAAAACAATATAAACCAGTAAGTATCGTCATAAAACTAATTCGTTTTGACCTGTTACCCAACCAGTTCATTTTGCCACCTTAGATCACTTACATTCCACACCTGCAGTGAGTCCTTTACTCCTTTATCACCAACTTAAAATTGTGTACCATATTTAGTATCAGATTCATATTATGTATCTTAAATATCGCAGATCTACGTATATATATATATATATTCATTCTTCATACATTATAAAAACCCAAAAAACCTTCACTTTATCACTCCATTCACATTATCAGTTCACAAAACATTATCAAAAACATAAAAAACCAACACATATCTGAAAGTATTACACAGATCTAACATAGATACATCCCAAATCAGTAGAAAACATGTTTAAAAAAACTTGTAACACATAAAATTTAACAGCGTATAAACATAAACTACAGAAAAACCAAAAAAAAAATGGTAGATCAGGTTAAAAAGAACGGTACCAATCTGGCCACCAAACGGTAGATCTGTGTCATCGTCATCATCTTCCACCTGCAACCACCATCGTTGATGAACCCAACGCAGATCTGTGTCATCTTCATCATCTTCCACCCACAACCAAACAGTAGATCTGAAATATTACACAGATCCGATTCAAATAACAAAAAAAAGATATGGTAAAAAGAAAGGTACCGAGCGGTCAAACCAGTCGATCTGGTGTCGGATCTAGAGAGATTCATCACTGAGGAAGCGTAGATCTTGAAGCGACTGGTAAAGAAACCCTAGAATCGCCTGGAGAAAGAGAGGAAATGGTGGTGATGATAATGAGGAAGTTGATCTGGTGTCCGATGTAGAGAGATTCATCACAGAGAAACCCTGGATCTCGGAGCGACTGGTTTCTCACTGAAACCCTAGAATCTCCAGGGGAGAGAGAGAAGATGAGGAGAGGAGTGGCGATGGTTTTGTCTAGGAAAACCTAATTTTGATGACCCGTGTTGTTTTAATGGCTACACCGCGTGTTAAAGAATTTTTCAACACATTTATGCATAAATGGTTGTATAATGTGCTTAAAATGGTTGTACAATGGCAAATGACCATTCTTGCCCTTCCTATATGCTTATTAAAGTGGTATAGATGTATATATATTACGGCGCGCAAATCGTAGATATATTACTTATAAACGGGAGTGAAAATGGATTTACATAATGAGGGTCACCAATAAAATCATTCAATTCGCAAAATATTAAATTATATATATATGAACATATATATATATATATATTAATATGCTAACATAATAAAAAATAATGACTTTTCGAGAAAATCTCAAAGTTATGTGAAAATTCTAAGATTTGGAGAAACTTAGGAATTTTGTGAAATATTGATTGATAAATGGTTCCTACGTATATTAGGACGTGTAGAATAAATTTGTGGGATTACGCTATTATAATACGCACCCAAAGGTGAGTGTCACTAAACCCCCTCTTTTTACTGTTTTGTATATGTTTTGGGGAAAGAACACGCCTTAAAAGGATTAAAGATGTTTTTGAATAAAACATACCTTTTGACTATATTAAATGTATATTTTCATGAAAAATATATGGTTTTGATGAATAAATATGTTTCGGGGAGAAACGGAGATTATTACGGTGTTTGAGAGAAAACGACCTTGTAGATTTAAAAATGCTTAAATAGTTGTAACAAATTTGCTTGATCTCAAGAGAGTAAGTATCGGTATGGGCTTACGTTTCAGTGGGGACTTCGGGAAATTTGTACAACACAATATATTAAATTTATCAGTATTAGTAGGATATATATTGTTCATGAGGCAGGCATTATAGATGGCCCGTTATGGGCGCATGCGCAAATATTTCCGTTTAATCATTTAAGTATTGTACGCGTGGAATTGTTGATAGATCTATCGGGTTGACCACCCCGTCGTGACGGGTAACTACGTGTCAAGTCAAGCGACGAATTGATATTCTGTTATTGTCTAGCTTTGATTATACCTTCATTGTTAATATATAGCTCGTAATGTCTTGCAAACTTACGAATCTGAAAATATGATGCTATCAATTTAATATGTAAACTTGGGAAGATGCTTTTGGTCAAAGGTTTTTGGGAAACGCATGCGACAGCTGACCCTTGGATTTTTATTAAGGAAAACAAATTGACTTCCGTAACTTATATGGATGTTTTGATAATAAACACATAATTAGAAAGTTTTCCTTGGATCAAATTGTTTATAATTTGGATATGTGAACTCACCCTCGTTTGTGTTGACACTTGATTTTAACGTGTTCTTCAGGCACTTGAGTATGGCTTCAGGAAATTATGGCGTATCTTGTTGTCACACCCCGACCACGTAGAACATACAAAACGTGGCGGAAATGTCGGGGAGTGTTGTAACAGAATTAATTGTTTCAAATCCATGGCAATTGAAGTTTCGTTTTATTGATTAAAAGTGTTACAATGTCTTAATAAACAAATAAATACAACATAATTAACTAGTCTTGTATCTTTTATTGTCACTAAAGCCCAAGTCTGCCTATGTATATCTTGATCATCTTATGCAACAGCTCCTGAAAAAACACATGTGAAAATAGGTACGTCAGCATAAAAATGCCTGTGAGATACATAGGTTTTGTGAAAATAGGTTTCATGACTTATGTTTGAGAAAATGTTTAGTCATGAACCTTGTAATTTGCTTTGTCTTGTAAATCATTTGAAAAACGATAAGATCAGATGATATGTATAAATAAATGAATAATGTATGGTTAAATGAATAACCATGAAAAACGAGTTTGTATAAGATAAGTTCTTTGTAAATCAATGTCTTGTGAAAAGTATGTTATTTGTATAAAATGTTCTATGTCTCAAACTGAAATGATTCAAATAACGCTACGATATGTAATACCATACAAACACTTATATATAGGAAGTACCAGCGGCGTATCCACCATGCTTGTATCATATTACACACGCATCGTTACTTAATCACTTAATCAAACCAGACTACCAAAGTAAAATGTTCATGTCTAATGTAAATCATGTAATATGTATCCAAAATGTAATCATGTGATGAATAACAAATGTACTAAGTACGCGACAATAGACATACGTAGCATGTGACCTGTACTAAGTATGCAACAATAGACATACGTAGCATGTGACCTGTACTACGTATACAACAATAGACATACGTAGCATGTGACCTGTACTACGTATACAACAATAGACATACGTAGCATGTGACCTGTACTAAGTATGCAACAATAGACATACGTAGCATGTGACCTGTACTAAGTATGCAACAATAGACATACGTAGCATGAAATGTAATGTAAAACGATGTACTAAGTAATGCACACAATGGGCACACCTAGCATAAGATGTAATAAAATCATGTACTATAATGTACTAACGAACATAGCATGTATATGATGTGAAAACAGGAAAGCGGGAAAGTAACAAGTAGGCACATGTGTTCCACCCCAAAACAGTTTGGAAAACAGTAAAAGAGGGGTCTATGTACTCACTTGAGATTGCTCAGAAGTCCTAGGATAACCACCAAGCAATGCTAGAGATCACGGAAATCAAACGGCACCTAATATAGGTAACTATGTTAATAAACCGGACCTAAATCGGAAGATCGGGTAGCATGAGGGTTCGTAAACCAAACGAGTGTAGAGACTCGTGTCATTTGGTTTAACAAAGCCTACATACTAATTGAAACCTTAATCTAAGTGCTTTCGACCCATTACGACCCGTTTAGGTAGCTTATGCTACTTTAACGCGTCGTTCGCGTGAAACGCGTTCGGACCGCCTAACTAGTCCTATGACAAGTGTTATATGCCTAAACATGTTACATAATCAGTTATGTGACAAAAGTTTAGGTTACATATGCTTAATTACCAATTATACATGAAAAGGGTATTCTGGTAATTTACCTAAGGCATATAAACTACTTATCATACAACTACTTAAACGATGTGACCATAAGGTATAACCTCGGAAGGTTATTCCCTATATACTATGGTCACCTAATGTATTTGGTCGGATCCTAATGATCGACCAAATGGGTCGGGTTCGAGGTATAAGCGATTTATTAGATCGCTTACCCTACGACCCTAGACAACGTGGTAATCAGTAGGCATAGTCCCAAGGGACTATAACCAACGTGATTACACTCACGTTGCGAAGTTCAAACGAACTTCGCATTGACCATAACTGGTCAACGCAGAAAGTCAAACAAAGTTTGACTTTCAGACTCGAAAGACTCGAAAAGCAATAAAAGAACGAAAGAATACTTACGAAGGGTCCCCGAATGCTAATCTCGATCCAAGAACTCAGGTATGAAACAATGGTTTCAACTTAGAGCTCTCAAATCCAGATTCTTGTGAGAAATGAGGTTGGGGTGGATGGGTATTTATAGGAATACCCGAACCGTTAGGATCGTTTCATGGAAACCGTGCTCGAATCCAAGGCGTACACTTGTTGGAAACTTATGGTGGCTAAATATGAGTTCTTATCATCTGACTAGACAATTGAGAATGTGTGGGTGAGAATCAAACAGCTGCAACCTGCTGTTAAAAACACTGCATCTGGTCTGAACTTGGCTAGCGCACCGTTACTTAATAAGTGTAGCGGTGCGCTAGGCTTAAGTTTGGCAGATTTACACTTTTGGTCCCTGTTATGCATTCAGCCCATTTTCGACACGTTTAAGGCCCGTTAACCCCATTTCAAAGCTCTAAAATGAAGTTAAAGTATAGGAAACTTAAAATGTGCTCAAAAATATCTCGGATGTCGGTTCGTTTAGCCGTACGGTTGCGATGTTCGGTTAATTACGACGGAATGCGCATAAGCACGAAAAACGATCCAAATGACGCGACGAATGGATTTTTCTTATGCCGAACACTAAAATAAAATATTTTAGTGCTTACATAAATTTTTGGAAGTCCGGATGTATCCAGAACGTAAGTTATGCGTAAAAATGCAAACTTGTGCACTTTTTGACACTTTTAGTCCTTGAATGACCCAAAAGTTTATTTTAGCACACCGAACACCTCAAAGCCTATTGCTAAGCTATGTAAAGGATATTTGTGGTATGTTTAACTTATGGTCATGTTCCGGAATGTCTGTTACAGTTCAAATTGGCATACTTTCGCAGTTTGTCAACTTTAGTCCCTGTAAGCGATTAAACTTTGATTTCACCACACCAAACCTTCCAAAACTTATATCTAAGTTATGTAAAGGTTATTTAAGGTATGTTAAGCCTATTTCACTATTCCGGAGTGTTCGTTGCATTAAACTGGTTATATTTACGCATCAGTGCGCGTATAACCTCCAAAAAGCGATTTAGAGCTTGAAATCGAACAAGAATTGATATGTGTAAACGATACACATATTTTTACAAATCCCAAGTATGAAATACAATATTTCATTGGTTTGGCATTTGATTGATGGTTGGAGTGACACAGGTGTCACAGTCTCCCCTACTTTAGGAAATTTCATCCCGAAATTAATTCGTAGGAGTCTATCTGTGGCTTTGTGTTAAATAACCATCAAAGATAAGCAAGGCATAATCCTGTTATTTCTCTTTAACGGACATTTTTCAAAAATGAAAAATGAACGGAGTTATTTTCAACAGGCCTTCTTTAGAAATGAAAATGAACGAAATTTGTCATTTCCCACCACTTCTTCAGAATCGAAAATGAACAAAATGAGTCATTTTCCACCACTTCTTCAGAACCGAAAATGAACGAAACGAGCCATTTTCCACCACTTCTTCAGAACCGAAAATGAACGAAACGAGTCATGTTCCACCATTTCTTCAGAACCGAAAATGAACGAAACGAGTCATCTTCCACCATTTCTTCAGAACCGAAAATGAACGAAAGGAGTCATCTTCCACCATTTCTTCAGAACCGAAAATGAACGAAAGGAGTCATCTTCCACCATTTCTTCAGAACCGAAAATGAACGAAAGGAGTCATTTTCCACCATTTCTTCAGAACCGAAAATGAACGAAAGGAGTCATTTTCCACCATTTCTTCAGATAGAAACAAAAATGAACGGAACGAACTCTAGACACATGACAAAACTCGCTGTGGTTTCCGTGCACTGAATTCCATAATTATGTATGCATCCATAATTACGCAATTCCTTGCATAGTCTGCACAATTTGTTTGTAATGTGAAGGGGGAGGAAAATCAAACCTGTGATGAGTGTGACTAGACTACCATAGGGTCCTTTTAATTAGATCGACAAATGATCCTTTTAATTAGGCCACCAAGGAGTCTTTTCAGCTATATCATCACATGATATTCCTAACCAGATTTTTGGATCAATCTGTTTACCTAGACCACTCAAGGGTCTAATTATGGAATAGTACAATATAATCCAAGGGTCTTTACTATTAAGTAAAAGCCCATTGAGGATTTAATATAGTACCTTTGGATATCGTACTATGAATTCCTTATACGAAGATATGGAAGAATTCTACGAGTGTTTGGATAACAAAAACTTGGATTACACAAAAACATAAAAGGAAACACATAAGCACATAATCACATACTTGTTTAACTTGTTTATTAATTTGTTATCTTTGGACGCGGATACTTAAAGTACACCAGGAATCCAATTCGTGGATTTCATTTGGCACTTTAATCATATCAAGAATCTATCTATGAAGATAGGATAATCTTAAAAGGAATTCGGCTTTATCCTTATTGAATTGTGATGTACGTATTGAATCATACAAAGAATTCAATTAAGGACTCCGATGAATGATACCCATCCACAAGGATCTAATTATGAGGATAGAAAGATCCTACATGGATTTTTTTTTGGAGTTTGTGTAACGAGAGTGTTCCGACACCTTGCACTAGGCGTGCTTACGTCGATACACAAGGTAGAAAGTTCATGAGGTTGAGGCGCCAGATATGCCAAGCGACATATGAAGCAGAGTTTGAAGGTTGAGCAGCAGCAGGATTTGTAACAGCTTTGCTTTGGATTACAAAGCGGCACATGTTAACCAACTGTCTCCATCGTCCACCGTGGGTACATTTGAAACAAGGTATTTGATTTGAATAATGATGATGGCATTGATTGCACCAAGGAGCAGTTCCCTTATACAGCTTCATCCCTGAGGCGAGTCATGGTGATAGCTAAGTCAACGGTCCTCTGGAGTACGACGCCTATTCGCTGGGTAATTGCAGCACCTGGTTCGGACATTGTTGTTGCGATGAAGAAGCATCTTGAAGATAACGAAAGGCATAGGAGGAAACAAGTGAAAGATAGTCAAAAGAGAATAACAACACATGAAGATTGTGACCATTTGTTTGTTACCAAAGGCAAACAAATGAGATGGTGACTAATCAAAGTAAATGGGTCAATATAATGTATCGCGAAGACATGCTCGCCTATAAGTGAACACTCATCCCAAGAATTCCCAGGTAAGCACAACTGGTCTCGCGTCTGATGAGATGTATACGAAGTGCTTGCCTAGACAGAAAACCCAGAATACAGGCATTCACCCTTCCAGTTTGCACGTGTTCACATTATTAGAAACCCAAAACCTTGACGAGAGTTTTGAAAACTCAAAGGGGTTCAAAACCATGTAACAGAGGGTTCAAAACCTTGTAATCAATCATCCTAGAACAGATGATTAGTTTTCAAAGCGGTTTTGAAATTTATGTTCTTGTTGTGGTCGTCGCCTAAGGATAGGTGACGGTATTGTTTTATGACTAAACGCAAGTAAACTCGCGTTAGGGTCCTAAGAAGGTTATAGACTAGGTCAAAGCATTACTAATAACCTAATTCCCTATAACCATTGGCTCTGATACCATCTTTTCTGTCACACCCCGACCACGTAGAACATACAAAACGTGGCGGAAATGTCGGGGAGTGTTGTAACAGAATTAATTGTTTCAAATCCATGGCAATTGAAGTTTCGTTTTATTGATTAAAAGTGTTACAATGTCTTAATAAACAAATAAATACAACATAATTAACTAGTCTTGTATCTTTTATTGTCACTAAAGCCCAAGTCTGCCTATGTATATCTTGATCATCTTATGCAACAGCTCCTGAAAAAACACATGTGAAAATAGGTACGTCAGCATAAAAATGCCTGTGAGATACATAGGTTTTGTGAAAATAGGTTTCATGACTTATGTTTGAGAAAATGTTTAGTCATGAACCTTGTAATTTGCTTTGTCTTGTAAATCATTTGAAAAACGATAAGATCAGATGATATGTATAAATAAATGAATAATGTATGGTTAAATGAATAACCATGAAAAACGAGTTTGTATAAGATAAGTTCTTTGTAAATCAATGTCTTGTGAAAAGTATGTTATTTGTATAAAATGTTCTATGTCTCAAACTGAAATGATTCAAATAACGCTACGATATGTAATACCATACAAACACTTATATATAGGAAGTACCAGCGGCGTATCCACCATGCTTGTATCATATTACACACGCATCGTTACTTAATCACTTAATCAAACCAGACTACCAAAGTAAAATGTTCATGTCTAATGTAAATCATGTAATATGTATCCAAAATGTAATCATGTGATGAATAACAAATGTACTAAGTACGCGACAATAGACATACGTAGCATGTGACCTGTACTAAGTATGCAACAATAGACATACGTAGCATGTGACCTGTACTACGTATACAACAATAGACATACGTAGCATGTGACCTGTACTACGTATACAACAATAGACATACGTAGCATGTGACCTGTACTAAGTATGCAACAATAGACATACGTAGCATGTGACCTGTACTAAGTATGCAACAATAGACATACGTAGCATGAAATGTAATGTAAAACGATGTACTAAGTAATGCACACAATGGGCACACCTAGCATAAGATGTAATAAAATCATGTACTATAATGTACTAACGAACATAGCATGTATATGATGTGAAAACAGGAAAGCGGGAAAGTAACAAGTAGGCACATGTGTTCCACCCCAAAACAGTTTGGAAAACAGTAAAAGAGGGGTCTATGTACTCACTTGAGATTGCTCAGAAGTCCTAGGATAACCACCAAGCAATGCTAGAGATCACGGAAATCAAACGGCACCTAATATAGGTAACTATGTTAATAAACCGGACCTAAATCGGAAGATCGGGTAGCATGAGGGTTCGTAAACCAAACGAGTGTAGAGACTCGTGTCATTTGGTTTAACAAAGCCTACATACTAATTGAAACCTTAATCTAAGTGCTTTCGACCCATTACGACCCGTTTAGGTAGCTTATGCTACTTTAACGCGTCGTTCGCGTGAAACGCGTTCGGACCGCCTAACTAGTCCTATGACAAGTGTTATATGCCTAAACATGTTACATAATCAGTTATGTGACAAAAGTTTAGGTTACATATGCTTAATTACCAATTATACATGAAAAGGGTATTCTGGTAATTTACCTAAGGCATATAAACTACTTATCATACAACTACTTAAACGATGTGACCATAAGGTATAACCTCGGAAGGTTATTCCCTATATACTATGGTCACCTAATGTATTTGGTCGAATCCTAATGATCGACCAAATGGGTCGGGTTCGAGGTATAAGCGATTTATTAGATCGCTTACCCTACGACCCTAGACAACGTGGTAATCAGTAGGCATAGTCCCAAGGGACTATAACCAACGTGATTACACTCACGTTGCGAAGTTCAAACGAACTTCGCATTGACCATAACTGGTCAACGCAGAAAGTCAAACAAAGTTTGACTTTCAGACTCGAAAGACTCGAAAAGCAATAAAAGAACGAAAGAATACTTACGAAGGGTCCCCGAATGCTAATCTCGATCCAAGAACTCAGGTATGAAACAATGGTTTCAACTTAGAGCTCTCAAATCCAGATTCTTGTGAGAAATGAGGTTGGGGTGGATGGGTATTTATAGGAATACCCGAACCGTTAGGATCGTTTCATGGAAACCGTGCTCGAATCCAAGGCGTACACTTGTTGGAAACTTATGGTGGCTAAATATGAGTTCTTATCATCTGACTAGACAATTGAGAATGTGTGGGTGAGAATCAAACAGCTGCAACCTGCTGTTAAAAACACTGCATCTGGTCTGAACTTGGCTAGCGCACCGTTACTTAATAAGTGTACCGGTGCGCTAGGCTTAAGTTTGGCAGATTTACACTTTTGGTCCCTGTTATGCATTCAGCCCATTTTCGACACGTTTAAGGCCCGTTAACCCCATTTCAAAGCTCTAAAATGAAGTTAAAGTATAGGAAACTTAAAATGTGCTCAAAAATATCTCGGATGTCGGTTCGTTTAGCCGTACGGTTGCGATGTTCGGTTAATTACGACGGAATGCGCATAAGCACGAAAAACGATCCAAAGCCTATTTCTAAGCTATGTAAAGGATACCGAACACCTCAAAGCCTATTTCTAAGCTATGTAAAGGATATTTGTGGTATGTTTAACTTATGGTCATGTTCCGGAATGTCTGTTACAGTTCAAATTGGCATACTTTCGCAGTTTGTCAACTTTAGTCCCTGTAAGCGATTAAACTTTGATTTCACCACACCAAACCTTCCAAAACTTATATCTAAGTTATGTAAAGGTTATTTAAGGTATGTTAAGCCTATTTCACTATTCCGGAGTGTTCGTTGCATTAAACTGGTTATATTTACGCATCAGTGCGCGTATAACCTTCCAGAAAGCGATTTAGAGCTTGAAATCGAACAAGAATTGATATGTGTAAACGATACACATATTTTTACAAATCCCAAGTATGAAATACAATATTTCATTGGTTTGGCATTTGATTGATGGTTGGAGTGACACAGGTGTGACAACTCGAGTTTTCGACTTTCACTTTCGCATTAAATGCACGTTGACTTTGACTGTTTAGTTGTTTGACTCGTCTGATTTGTAACGATACACTTCGTGTGATAATAAAAGTGTTGTGGTTGCTTGATTTTGTGTTGATATTATAGCATGAGACTTAGTATATTAGAAATCATATAAACTGATTAACACATGAAACTGCTCGACGAAACACAAGTGAGATTCGCCAAGTTCATCTCGACGAAACAGGTATGTTTCGCCAACAACCTTCTCGACGAAACAAGTCTGTTTCGCCGGCCCAGTAATTCGCGAAGCCCAGCTTGGGCCCAGTACGTAAACTCGCATATTATTACGTGAACCAACCTCTTGTTTCACACTCTTGAGCAATCTAAAACCCTAGAGGACTCTCTACTGTGTGACGGCAAACTAGAACCCACCGGAAACCCTTGTGCGATCAAACCATCATCTCGGTTAGTAAATCTAGGTGTCTTGATTGATCTTTCATCTGTATACGTGTTTATGTGTCATGTGATTCTGCTATGATGATGTATATTTGTAACCGATACATGTTGAATATTAGGGTTCATGTCAGGATGTTGAATAAGGTTGACATTGTAATATAATCCATTGATTCAATTGATAAATATATATACGAATTTCTTGTGAAACCGAATTAGAATCTGGTAAACTGTTAAGATCAGATTTATGCATGATATACGGGGTTGTTGATGATCAGAGTCTAGGTACGCGATAGTACACGGATAGAGTTCGGTGATATGAGTATTATGTACGTCGGTTTGATATACGTAAATTAGGGTTTCTGCTAGATGTGTAGTACTGTGATGATTATGTATATTGTGAATGATGAATTCTGTGCTGTATGATGATTACATGATATTACGAAACGGCAGAACATGATGATTAGGGTTTACATACGTAACTGACTGGATGACGAACTGCTACTCTCGGCGAAACAGAATATGACGAAACTGAGTGTGTTTCGCCGAGGTGATCACGACGAAACACAATATGTGTTTCGCCAAGGACTGTTGACGAAATAGAAGTTTGTTTCGCCAACTATTGTGTTTCGCCAACATGTGTGTTTCGCCAATATGTGAGCTTAGCACAGTAACTTACTTCAATTCTGTTAGAAGTTAACCGGATTAGTTAACTGCTGTTAAGTGTAACCATATTGTATATGATTGTGAATACGTGCTACGTGCTATTTGCTTATCGACTGTGTACTTGAACTTGAACACAAACTAACTATGTATACATACATACATTAGGACGTGATTGATTTACTTTGAGCACTTACTTAGCATACCGAGCAAACCAAGGTGAGTTCACACTCTTACCAAGGCATGGGATTCCCCGGTGGGTTGGGAATGGGATTGAATGATTACTTGTACTTACATCACCACTAGACTACTTACCACGGTCCTCGGATTGGGAAGGATGCCTGTGCCAAACTCTACGTAAAGCCTACGTACCGTCCTCGGATTGGGAAGGACACCAGCACTAAACCTACGTAAAACCTACGTACTACCGTCCTCGGATTGGGAAGGACGCCAGCGCTAAACCTACGTACTCGCTACGTACTATCCTCGGTTGGGAAGGGCACTTACGTAAAACCTACGTAAAATTATACTTACTACTATCCTCGGATTGGGAAGGATACTTATGGTTACGAATAGTCTAGTGGATATACATCATGGGAAGCCCCCACCAATAGAACGTACTATCGGCCCAGTAGAGCCACATGTTACATACGAACTTACTATTACGCATTTACTTTCTGTGAACTCGCTCAACTAGTTGTTGATCCTCTGTTACATGCCTTGCAGGTCGTTAGATATATGGAGCTTGCACAGGGAGGAGCTGGTCGTTGTGGGCTTGGATCGTGATTGTTTCGTTAAACACTTTATGACATTCCATACTTTATTTTGTTGGGTTTTATTCATACGCTTCCGCTAAACAGTGATAACCTACGTATATTTTGAACACCTTTCATATTGGTGGTTGAATGGCATTTACTTTTATATACTAATTACATGTTCAATATGATTGGTGGCTTGATCCTGGTCAGTCACGCCTCCAAGCGGTGATACTCCGCGTGTGGATTTTGGGGGTGTGACAACAGGTGTCACACTTGTGGTTGTTGATGCATGTTTTGTTTAATAAATGTTTAGGACAACTTTTAAAACTTTTGGGACCTATGTAATATGATCTATAAGGATCAAGACAACTTAACTATGATATGGTTGTGATGTGATTTTTAAACTTTAAGTTTTAAAAACATGTTTTAATTAAGATGAATTTCCAACATTAACAATGCATCGTTCAGCAAGATATTTATGGACACCAACTTCCGTCACCACTACGTTTTATATTTTCGCTGCGACGTTTTGGGGTGTGACAATAGTCAGCTACTTTCGACCCGCTACAATAATACTTACCTTAGTACTTCCATTTATTACACAAACTTACATGATTCCCCGCATTCATATCATAACTCTCTATATTTACTAAGAAGTGAATCGGAAGTCACTTACCTTAAGAGTCCCTACTCGCATTTGCTTCTTTGCCTCCTCTTGACCTATTTTGCCTTCCATGCTTATGTGATACCTATTCTTTCATGCCATCATGTCCATGACATTGTTAGTATGCATTTTCACCCATATCAACATTCATTCCAAATTCTTGGTTACATTAACTTTTCTTAGTCAATCATTCACTAGAATGCATAAGACACGAATCAACAATCACATTGTTCCACATCTATGAAATTCAATTCCTCATCATACATAACACATCATTTATCCAACGCATATCACACAATTATCCCTAAACCTTACAATTGCACTCATAAGTCAAACCATGCCATTTACATGTTCGTTGACTTTTCAAAAAGTCAATGGTCAAGTATACAAACTTCCAACTTAAGAGCATATGTCCAAATTGATGTAGTAGCCTATACTATTGGCACCATACATAATTGTACCCATGTTGAACGACACATACAACCATGAAGTCACCTAGTTGTATACACATAGTCAATTCCTTCCATACTAAAAATCTCATAATTCTACAACTAATTATGACCATGATTTACTAATCCCAATTATCATCTCTACATTGTTCCTTCCTAAAATTTTCACATTCTTCACAATCAACGTCAACTTGTTACGTAACCTCAACTAACAATCAAACAAACACATGGTGTACATCATACCGTTCAAGCACGTAACAGAAGCTACTAATACATAATTCTTACCAAATTATACAATCAATTATATTACCACCTAAAGCAAATTCCACATGTTAGTTTACTACTGATCATGTCATTATCACATTCTTTATATGTTCATCCATTCATAGCATGAAATTTCACATTTAACCTATACTAGGCATTTCGTTGAACATTTGTTGTGCGTACTACTATCTAAACACAATGTACAAGTATTTCATGCTTTAATTCCTACTTCTTGCATTCATTTGATCAACACAACTATAATCAAATAAATTTCATACTATACTTCCAACTAACTAACATATATGCATCACACACTACATAATTCATCAAATTTGCACAAGGATTAGACATGGGTGACATACCCAAGTCGCCATCTTCGTCATCCCAAATGGGTTTCACTTCAAAACATGAAATTACTCAAAATTATACACAAAAAAAGTTCTATTTGATGATCCTAATACATAATCATCCTTAATTTCATACTTTATTAAGGATTTATCATGAATCCACTTCATACAAAATCGCCAAATCATATATTACAACTTACCATATGTTTATCAAAGTTAGATGATGAAGAATCTTGATTCATTCAAGTGTTTTGGCTTCACATCCTTGTTCAATTTCATTGCTTTGTGGGGTTGTGGGGAAGAACCCCTTTTTCTTCCTCATGTGTGTGTCGACATACACACTACACACACCTTATAAATCTGAGTTTTTATAAAGCTTACCCCACTAGCCACTTTTAGTCCCTATAATTGGGTTTTTGGTTATTTGCAACCAATACTTCCATTTCCAACCATCCTAACCTCTATGTTAATATCTAGGTTACATTGCTTAGTTGTTTGTCTCGTGACATAAATAAGAAAGACATACTATTAAATTCAAGTCTGGCTTTTGGGGCGTTACAAAAGGTGGGCATGGAAGATTCATCCCTTTTTTTAAATCTCATTCTTTTTATATTTTATAAAAGTTTGGTGTGAGTTTGTGAGTTTTTAAATTAATTTACTAAAGAAATAATATTACCCACTAATTATTATAAAATTTAGCAAATAATATTTATATGAGATGCTAGACGATGTATCACGTCTTAAGATTTATAAAAGTTTAAGACACGTGAAGTTTCCGAGCGACGTAAGACAAAAACCTCTAACTATTGTTTTCATATGTTTTAATATTATTTTCACTTATGATATATTATTTGATGCTATACCAATCATGTTGACCAAATCATGGACTTTTTAAATATAACTGGTTCATCACCAACGCTCGTTTCGGTAATTTAACACTAAGTGATAATTAGAAGTATTTGCATAATCATCTTGTTAGCACGTTAAATAATAAATATGCAATGTATTAATGAGTTGATTCGCTAAGTACGAAAATGATTGACGATTAAAAACTTAAAATTTCACGGTTGTTACAAGGATGGGTTTCCCAAACAGGCTATGGAGCAATCATCCACTACTGCAAGCCATCAGGACCGTAGAGTTCAAGAAAATCGAAACCATGGAAATCAGACACATGCTTAGAAGCCCGTAGGGTTGTAGAAACATGCTTCAGATGTGTCCAAACTAGACATGTCACACTCCAACCGATGGCGGAAACATCAGAGTGAGACAAAGAGAGATTGCTCATTACACATAACGCTATTTGTGATAATAGAATTAAAAATAAATTGATTTCATTCATAACAAAAAAGTTACAATACTTGGAACTTGAAATACAATATGTTTAATACAAGAAAACGATACAACAAACAAATACAAAAGTTATACAACGTATTAAAACCTAAAACGTCTATATGTGTATCTAGGCATCATCACTACTTTAGTTTCAAGTATCATCATCCTCAACCTGTAACATGTTTAAAATAAAGTTCAATGCAAAAGCAAAGGCGAGTATACAGGTTTTCGTACATAGCATAAAAAGATAAGTTGTTTAAACAATTCCACATGGCAAGCTTTTGATACAAGATAAACAATAAAATCGGCATGTGTTCGACTAATCAACCCAATGATGAAATGCAATAAGCTCATGACATAACCTCAAGAATACGGGTGGTGCGTTAATACTATAGCGCTATATATGTCAAGGATAGGCTCGTACAAAGTTAATGATAAGTCTAACACAAAATGTATAACCCCAAGTTTAATATATCAAGTAATCAAGTATGCAAGCATGTATAAGGAATGTTTGTGCATTTACGAATAAAGTTTAAGTGTAAGTTTCATAGATAAACATGTTACGCCCCAAAAAGTGGTAAACAAAAAGAGGGGGTTCAAGTATACTCACAAAATTGCATGTGCTTTTCAATTATCCAAGTGTTGACGAGTAATGAGATTAGGAGATCGAATGTAAACGGATTGGAGTTCATGGTATGCTTAAGGTCGGAAATTTGAAATTAAATTATAACAAAGTAAATATACAAGAAAGTAATCACTTAGACTTAGCACTCGTTCTTGACACTATGAAAACCCATTGGGTTTGAATGATTTCATGGGTGTATCACCCATTAAAATCGTAACGAGAAAACTAAATACTTAGGTGATATAACATACTAACTTGACAAATAACCATTTGGTTATCATCAAGTGTTAAGTTTCTTACATGTATTATATATCTTATATAGTTTATATTATAAGTTATTAGTCCAAGATTATCACGAGGATGTCATAGAAGTTATGTAGGAGGTAGGAAGATAAATCTTCCATTTAGGAACCTCTTTAGTTGTCACCAATACACAAATTGTCATAAGACAACAAGGATGGTCATGAAAATACATTAGGAAATTGAACTACATACAATAAGGAATGAATAACTACAAGCTAACTAAGAAAACATCAAGTGATGTGTGGATTTTCAAGTAGGATAGCCCTAGCTATCCAAATAATCACACAACTTCAAGCTCTAAGCTTGTTCACCACTTGTGGGTAAAAACCCTAACCAAAACAGAATGTTTATGAGGATTAAACCTCTGGATTTACATGTCACAACCTTGTTTTTAAGCCCAACTAACCATAGATTTGATTATGAGCATAAGGACATAGGAATGTGTATGAGAAACCTCAAGTTAAGTGAGTTAATCAAGTGTTTAATCAAAACAGAAAATTTGGAGCCTTATATGGTGATGTTCCAGCCTTGGTTTTCCATGGAAAACCTGTGGAAAACATACCTAAGGTTGTTCCAAGTGTTTAGAAAGAAGAATCATTGAAAAAGATGAAGAAATGAGGAAGTTATGCTTGTTTTTGTAACTTGTATCGAATCTGACTTTGCTCCTGAATTCAGCTGCGTTTTGAGTGTTTGAGAGTGAGTTTAGAGTGTTTGGAAAGTGAAAAATGCTTGGAGAAGTGTTGGGTTATATAGGGAAGAGTTGGGTAGGTTGTAGTTGGCCATAAATGCAAGAAACACATGAGAAAACACAAAACAAAGGACCCAATCTGTAGCTGAATTGAGGCTGTTTGCGGATCCGGGGCTCACACCGGCCGCGAGCCACTTGTGTGGCCGGGTCGCGGGCCGCGAGCCGGGGTGGGGGGCTGGGTTCAAGTTTCGTTGTTGTCAAAACAAGTCCCTTATGTTTATAATTGTAAGTTTTATGTGACATCTGTGTATTTTAATCCTTGTACTGTTCCAAACAACTTTGTATTTAATGAAATATGGTGTTTTAATTTCAATATTTGTTTAATTATTTGTGACATTACACGTTTTCAATCCTTGTTCATTCCGAACTCTCAAACCTGTTTTGGAAGTGAAATCATAAACCGTTACGTAAACATAATCAGTTTAACGCGACGTACACTCCAGAACAGTGACATAAGCCAAACATACCCTTTACATAACTTAGAAATAAGTTTCGAAGGATTCGGTATGGCAAAAACATGTTTATTCGAACTTTAGAACTATTTACGACAAACTGCGTAACGAACGTTGGTGACCGCCCGGATAATATTTAAATCCTAAAAATATTCTGTTATGATTAAAATTTTATTTTTAATCATTTTCGTGTTGAAAAATAAATTAAAATGCTTAAAAACGTTATTTTTCAAAGTTTAAGCGCGTACCGCGTGTTACTGCGTAACACAGTGCTTCTACTGTAAAACGCAGATAACGCAGCCAGTCTTGGCAACTGAAATTTATTTCAGTAATATTTTGGCAAGTTTATTTTTATAGAATAATAAAAATAATTTAGAACGCCATAAACCGGGATTTAAACGCCAGATAAAATATCTGGTATCCAGTTAAACACCTGTTTTTAACCTACATATATCATTTATGTGTATTTTGTGTATATATATATGTATATGTCGTGTATATATGAGAGGGATGCAACTTCTCTCTTTAGTTTGCCACTTTTTGGCTTTATGACACATACAATCTTTCTTAAATCTTCCATATCTTATTTATATCTTCCAAATCCTTATAAATCTTTCAAGAGATCACAAAACAAATCTACACTCCATCTTCCTCACTCTCTCTCTCTCTCCCATAACCGTAACCCCCCACCACCATCACCATTATCATCTTTCAACCTTGTTCTTCAAGATCAAACTCCATTTCAAGCAAATTTCAAGTTGGTGTGAAGATCCAAAGGAGTTTCCAAGGTGCTTTCAAGTGATTTCAAGCTCCATATCATCAAAATCTCATCCAAAAATTCACTTGAATCTTGAAGGTATAAAGTTTATGTTTAAATCGTACACTTGATTCTTGGTTGTTTGGTCATGATTGAATATTCAAAGGTGGAGGTCAAGATTGAATATGATTGGGAGCCTCTAAGGTGCTCCTCTTGCTGTGTGTTTGGTCATGATGACAGCTCGTGCCCAAAGAACCCTCAGGTAACTTCTAGTGGGGATGCTGAAAAGAATAATGATGAGTTTCAGGTTGTAGAGGTCAAGAAGAAGAAAGTGAACAACCAAGGCATCCATATGAAAAATCAGAAGCCTAAGTTAGTTTACAGGCCAGTTGTCAACCCTAAACCAAAATCGTCCTCAAAGAGTCCGATGCAGAATCAGGTTTCAACGTCTAACCCATTTGACATTCTGAAGGATGATACTGGTAATCAGGGAGGTACCACTGTGGGTCCAGTGGAGAAGAAACCGTCGAGTGACAGGCATGAATTGGATGAGGAGGAGGTTGAAGAAGTCTACAATGAAACTAGTGAATTTATGACATCGGGTACTCATCCTTTTTCTTCAAAAGCAGGGGCAAGCACCTCTTCTACCAAGTTCTCTAATGGATAGGCTGTCTGCTTTTCGTCTGAAGGGGCTGCTGTTTTGTGGCTACTTTATATTTGATGATGGTGGTTGAGGATTATGTTTTGTGGTTTGCAATGTTTTGTCTACTAGATGTCTTGTCATGATGTATAGTAGACTAGGTTATGGGGTGTTATAGGTCTTTGGTTTTTGTTTTGATTTACATATATGGGGCATGTCCTGTATATGAACTAGTGTGGAACACATCCTCACTACTTGTTCTTAATTGCGGTTGCATTTTAATAGAATCACCGGGGTAACCCTTTACCCAAAAAAATTGATTCTTGGTTGTTCTTGATGATTGGAAGTTTCTCTTGAATCTTGGAATTTTTCACAAACTTGAAATCTAAAAAGAAACGGGTCTTGATACAAAATAACACTGGTGGTATATATGTGTGTACATATAACCTTACATATATACATATGTGTATGAGATTTGAGTTTGATTTTTTGATAAATACTTGTTTAGGATGTTTGCTTGCATGAACAAGATCATGTGCAAATAGGTTAGAGATATAAAGGAGTGATTGAATCATGAGTTATAATTTGAAATAATGTTAGTATTTTGACATGTAAATGGCCAAAAATTTATTAGACATATTTAAGAATTTTTAAGTTGTTGCTTGTTCTTGAATGATAGTTAAAATGCAAGTGTTTGATGATTTGTGTATGATATGATGAATGTTCAATTAAATCAGCAAGTAAACATGAATAAATTACATGTTTGATGCATTTAAATTCATATGAAATGATGGGGATGATATGTTAGTGTGCTTTAGACATTGTACATAAGAATACATGTTGATTTAAAGCTCAAGAAATGATAAAAAAATGATTGTATGACAAAAATGTTTTAGAACAGATTTTAAACACTAAAAATAACATTATTTGGTATATTATAATGGCATGAAACTTTGTCATAGGTTTGATAGCTTTGCATGTTGTACATATAGCTTAGAAAGTGGTAAAATATGTGAAATTTGCATGATTTATGTGCCTTATGTGAGACCTGCACTATCATGAGTATATCCACTATTTTATTCAGTAAATAACACGGGTTATGTTAAAATATCAAGTCGTTACGAATTGGGATGGTTAGGGTAACGTTTGATGCAAAACTATGCGGTAAAACGGTTAAAAATCGGCTTTTCGGAGGATTTTTATAAAACTGTTTTAGATCAGTAAGTAAACTTATATTTTTGATATAAAAATAAGTATTTTAACTTATATTAAGTTTACTTGGTGTTTGGTTGGTCATACGTGACTTCCGACGCCCAAAAACGTTACCGAATCGCTAAAATACGTGTTTTTCAACATACACTAGAATGGGTTGTTCATGGGTAAATTTTATGTATTACAATGTGTTATGTGTTTTATAATATGTGTATGATGACATGTTAATACTTGACAAGATTATGTGTATTACGCTATCATTTGTATGTTACATTTGAGTATATATATTACGACGCGCAAATCGTAGATATATTGCTTATAACATGATGAGGGTCATCAATAAAATCGTTCAAGTCGCAAAGTTTTTAAAATATATATGAACTCATATATATATAAATACACCAATATAATAAAAAATAATAACTTTTCGAGAAAATCTCGAAGTTATGTGAAAATTCTAAGTATCGGAGAAACTTATGTATATTTGTGAGTTTTTTTATTATTAAATCGTTCTTATTTAATTTAGGACGAATAAACAATTTGAGGGATTGTGTTAAAATATAAAAATGCACCCAAAGGTGAGTACATAGTTCCCCTATTTTACGTTTTCAAATATTTTGGGGTGAAGCATATGTGCATAACTTTACTTTTCGTTTTCATGACATTATACATGTTTTATTACATATTACATATAATACATTATTTCAAAGACATTTTTTTATGGTATATTGACTTAGTATACCTAACATTTGGTTTCAAAGACATTTTTATGGTATATTGACTTAGTATACCTAACATTTGGTTTCAAAGACATTTTATTGGCATATTGACTTAGTATGCCTATTACATGGTTTTACAAAGACATTTTCATGACATGCTTACATTGAAAACGACATTTGGTATGTTTAACAGAGTAGTACATTCATTAACATTGATCACGCCGCTCGGTAGTATGTAATAGCGCTATAGGACTTGACAAATCCCGTTCCCGCTTTCTAGGTATTTCGGAAGGGGAATGACAGAATCCGAATACATTTTTTTTATAAACCTTGATCCTGATAAGGATTTATCCGACAGTCTCAAGGCTTGAGTGTATGCGATAGACAAACCACATAAATGTTCATTTCGATAAAAGCAATGGTTTTCAAAACATGACTTTTGATTTTAACTCTTGGTTATTTCAAAGACCTTGTTTTGTACATGACATTTTGATTACATAAGACATTTGTTTATACATGACATTATGCATTTGGCTTGAGTAAATACTATTTATTCGCCATACAAGACATGGTTTATATTGGACATTTGACATTTGATATTGGACATGACATATTTTATACATATTATTTTCATTTGGTTATTTACTTAACCATACATCATTCTTTTATATCATTTGATTTTCATATGATTTTATAAAAGAAGACATTTTTATAAGGTTTATGACTACTTTTCGTTAAATATTTCTTTTAACATTCAAAGTCATGAACCTTCAACACTAAACCTATGTTACTCACAGGCATTTTTATGCTGACGTATTTACTTTCACATATGTTTCAGGAGCGAATGTTTGATGTGAGCAAGCTTCACTTAGGGTGACTTGGGCCTTAGCAAATTTAAAATCAAGAAAGTTATCATCTTTTATGTTATGTGTTTTGTTTGAACTAAGACAATGTAATAATTTAAGCTTGTAAAACTTAACTTTAGATATCATGTGTCTTGAAACAATAATTTTGCCACAGCACTCCCCGACGTTTCCGCCGCGGTTTGTTGTTTTACGCGGTCGGGGTGTGACAGAAGAGTTGGTATCAGAGCTCATGGTTATAGGGAATTAGGTTATTAGTAAAATTTTGACCTAGACTATAACCTTTCTAGGACCCTATGTGAGTGACTCGTTCAGAAGAGTTTGGATCCGAATCAAAGGCGGAATTCAGAGATACGGAGTTGTTTACAGCTTGATTCACTTATAATGTCTCTTGTATTGATATAATAGTCTTACAACACCTGGAGACAATTCGGCAGAGCTTCGCTACCGATTTCCAAAAGTTACAAATGACAAACCAAGCTCCCCTATATATAGTTCATTTCATACGAAATGAATTTCTTCATTTCGTGCGAAATGACCTTTGGCCATTTCGTACGAAATACCTATTACACACACAAACCTAATTTCTAGTCTAACGAGCACTGGTTTATGCTATCTAATTACAAGACTCGATACAAGACAAAGTCAATAGACATATGCACTAACAGACTCCCCCTTAGATGTTGACGAAGTCTTAAGTGTCGAGTCTTTAACATGACACATCTTCAGTCTTGATCAGTCTTTTTGCTCTTTCCAAATTGTCTAACACTGTAACCATCCATCAATCTTTATCTTCTTCTCTCTATCAAAATCTCTTTCTTCAGGCTCCCCCTTTTGTTAAGCTTCCGTGCTTTTGGTATCGACACCTTGCTTTTCGGTTACAAGCTCCCCTTGCATTGAGCTTGTCTTCAGACTCCCCCTTAGACTCAGCTGTCGGGATCGTAATCTGGAATCACATCTGCAACACTTAAACATTTATAAGTAACAGTGTTTTGAACATCTAAAATAAAAAACCCTGGCTTTCTTAACAGAATTTAACAGTCTAAGAATCCAACTCCCTCACAAAATCATACAAGTCCAAATTAATGACCTTGGAGATATCACAAACTGTTTTTGATTTTTGATTTTAAAACGTCAAGTTTTAAATTAATGAACTTGTTTATTTTCAGAAACACAATCAGCATACTTAGATTTTGAAACTCAGCTTCTCAGACATCGGTTGTTGAAAATAAAATAGAAATCAAAATCTTTTTGTATTTTTCTGAAACATAAAGCAGTAAAGAAATATTTACAGACAATATTTTTGTTTGAGTTTGCGACAGAGGATCATATCAGTTTATGACAAGCCACAAGTACCGTTGAGCTTAGTTACACATTAAGAATTAAACAGTTCACTAAGATTGTCGATATACTGATCCACTTAAATTCTCACACGAATTTCAACTGATTCAGGATACGAATTAGGTGTATTAAAAAACTTAAACTCATTCATGTGTCCCACCTCTTGAATATACTCCCGTATCCAGATCCCAATATTCAGTCTTACAGGTGAGTATACCTAGATGATATCTGTAAAGGGTTAAATGCGAGGGCCATGAGAGCTCAGGCTATTGCTTCCGCAAAATCAGAGAGATGATGGCTTCGACTTTAGGTGTGTTCCCTTTAGAGAATCTTTTCTTCAACAGCACATGATTAGCATTTTGCAATGTTTCATCATTTTTATGCTGAGGGGGGTTGCTATTATTTCAAGCAAGCGAAAAATATTATACGGGGACTAGGCCATTGCTTCCGCAAAATCAGAAGTCCCGGGATAATACCCCAGAAATCACTAAGCATAAAGACCTAGTATCTCAGAAAAAGGGGTCCTTCAAACGAGATTTTAGGGGTTACCTATATATCCAAGTAATATTCCCCACGAAACAAGCAAGTTTGAATTTAAGTTTATATCCCGAAAAAGTTTACTAATTGTGTAAAAACCTATCGGCATATCATCAGTGAGACCGTTTAATGCTATCTAATCATTACATTTCTTTAGCATACAGTAACTGTCTTCTGATGTACTATCATTTCCTCTTTTTACACAAAAACTCTTTTTCATTTTCTCATGTTTTTGGCTTTTTCAAATTTTCTAATGTTTTTGGATTTTCTGAAAATATTCTTACTCCCCCTAAAATGCAAAATCATTTAAAGAAAATTTGATAACCGATGTAGATAGCTTTGTCTCGCCATCCATTTTCTGCTTCTCATGCACTGATTTGCAGAAAATATAATGTACCCCCATGATTTACAACACATTAATATATTACAGTTTGAAAACCGTTTTTCAATCTTGTTCCGCCGTGAGGGTTTCGGCATATTCAAGTAACATATTTTTGAATTTTTGGATTTTTGACAAAATTTAAAAACAAACATATTTTTGTCTTTTCAAATTTTTGGCAAACTAAAAACATATTTTTGGTTTTAAATTTTTCAATTTTTTTTAAGGTTTTTGAAATATTGTTTATTTATATACAGAAAACAAACAAACTCCTTGTTTCAACCAACACAGGGTTCAGCAGCCTCCTCTTCCCCTTGTGCCAGGCTGCTCCGATTTCCATTCTTACAATCTTCAATTTTCTTGAGCACCTGCACATTTACAATCACTCAATTATTTGAACAATTTAGCCCGGGTCTATTTGACCTTAGGCATTTCAACACAATATGCTTCATTCAACTTCAGAAAATCTTTGACATTTTGTACAAAGACTTTTTCAATTTTAATTTCATCTTTTACCAAAACTATTTGTTTCTTAGCACTCCAAGTTTGACCTTTAGGAGTACCTCGTTTGTAAAAATGTGACTCTTTTTGAACATTTTGATTTTGAACAACATTTGGTTTCAAAAACTCGTTTGATTTTGTTGCATCGATAGTTGTTTTCCAACTCTGTGTTGTTTTTAATCTGGATGTGTGAGAATTCAAGGTCTGTCTTGAATCGAACCTATTTGGGTTTGATTTCCAAGTTTGGTTCCAAACAAACCTGTTTGTGTTGTACCTCCAAGTTTGTTTTGAATCAAATCTGGTTGACCTTTGTTTCACATTCTCAGATTTCTGTTTTTGAACATTATCAGGCTCCTTTTTCAACTCAACATCAACAGGTTTTAGATTTGGACATTTGCGAGCAAGATGTCCTGTTTGATCACATTTGAAACATGTTCTCTTTGAGACATCTTTGACCTGTGGTTGTTGCATTTTCTTTTGAGCATAGAACTCTTCATTAGACTGTCGTCTAAATTGGAGTTCTTTCTCTTCTTCAGAACTTGTTCCATGAACAAAATTCGTCTTTGTCTGATAATTTGACATTTCATTTCTTTTCCAACTTTGTTTCCTTTTATAACCCAACCCAGCCTTCATGTTTTTCTTCTTGAAACCAGGTTTGTTGTAAAAAGTTTTGTGACCTTTTCCAGCAAACTTTGGAATTTCAGATTTTTCAATCTCAACCATTTTGAAAACTTTATCAATCTTTTTTGAAATCACATTCTGAATCGGGAATACAACATCTAAGAATAATTTGTCCGATCCAATCATGGTATAAACCAATCCTTTTGAATCATCATCCAAATTTTTCTCAGATTTTGAGTTTTTCAGATATCCATCATGAAAATTACCTTCATTTTCATCTTGTGATTCAGATTTACCTGTTTCTACCGACTCTTCTTTCAACACACTTTCAACGACCTTACCTACCACCTCTGAATCACTAGAATCATCAGATTTGGAATAGGTTACGTCAATGTTATTTGGCAATTGATCTACCATGTTGAAAGCTTTTTCGACCTTTTCATCATCGTAAAATGCAAACTTTTCCGGTGGTGGAACTTGATGAAACTCTGAGCCAATTCCTTTCTTGTTTTGCTCAGAATCTTTACCATCCGGTTTTATGTTGAAAATTCTTTCAAGCACATATGATGACGCGTGATAACTTTTTAACTTGTTATTATCCTGTTCTAAATCAGCAATCTGACGCTTAAGTTTAGCAACATCCTCAATGTAAGAATTTACAACTTGTTGCTTTATTTCATACTGTCGCTTAAACATATCAGTTGTTTCAGAACAGTATCTTAATCTCAATTGAACAAGTTTCATTTGACTTTTTACATCTTCATATGACGTTTAGTAATGTGATAAGCCAATTTTATCGAATCATATTCTTTTTTCATTTCTTGAAAATCATTTTCTTTTTGAGAACATTCTTCTGTCATTTTCAAAACATTTTCTTTCAAAACTTCATTTTCTTTTTCTAATTTTTTACATTTTTCCGAAAGTTTTTCATCATTTCCTTTCAAAACTTTTTCGTTTTCTAACATTTCTTTGTATTTATTTTTAAAAACTTCTTCGATTTTGGTGAATTCAAGATCTCTTGTTCTGAATTTGTCATCTTTTCAGTACAAGCACTGCATGGTTCCATGCATTTCTTGCACTGTTCAACATTTTCATTTAAGTTTTCAGAATAAGAATTTACCTCAGTGATTGGCACCTCGGTGTTTACTTCTGTCTGCTTCTGCTCAGCTTCTTCAACCTTCTGTTCTTCAGTAACAGCTTCTATTTCAACACCTTTTTCTTCTTTCTTCCTTTCCTCAGAAGTCTTCACATCTTCTTCTTCTTTTTTAAAAGCATCAACTTTGATTTCCTCAGCGACTTTCTTCAAATTATCAACCAAATTCTCAATATTCTTCTTCATTCTTTCTTCATCCCTCTTCCTCAAACTTGAAATCATGGCATCTCTGATGATTCTATTCAGCCTCTTCACATATGTTTTATCTTTTTCAACATTTGTATAGTATTCGACAGATCGAGGAATTACTAAAAGAACATCATCAAAAATTATGTCCTTCTTGGGAACAACAGGTTCACCCTCTCTGTTGACATAGCACTCTCGCTTCTTGTCCCATCTTTTATTGCTTACAGCACTTTCATATTCTTCTTGCATGTCATCAATTCTGTTTCCAGCAATGTTTCTTTCTCTGTATGTTTTCTCATTCAGAATCTCTTCTCTGGTTTTCTTTTGATTTCAGCAACAAAAACATAATGTTTGCTTTTTGAAGTTGTTCTGCCATGAGCTGTTTCAACACGATCTTCTTCTGGAAGAATTTCACTCCAATCATACCCTTCATCATGATGAATTACAGCACATGCTCTTGACTTCTCCTTGGGATTGTTTTCGATCATTTTTGGCTCTTCTTTGCTTCGATGGTAAATTGCCTTTCGGTAATAATCATCATTGAAAGGATGTTCATTTCCATTAACTGCAGAATTGTTGCATTCTCTCTTGAAATGACCTTTTTGCTTACATTTGAAGCAGATCACTTTAGACTTATCAAATCCAAGTTTTGTTGATGGTCCACCAATTGTCTGTTTCCCAGTAATCTCTATATATCTCTGGGCTCTGCGGATGCAACTTGCCAAACACCAGCGAATATCTATGAGTTCCATTTCTTCTGGATCAATCTGGTCGTAGTCTTCTTTGGTCAATTCAGAATTTCCAATTTTGCCAGCAACTAGACCTTCATATGATTCCAGAACAGATGCAAGGAAACTCATTTGCTGTTTTGCTGCATTAATGCTCATTGCCGGAGAATTCTTCAATTTAAGAGCAATGTTACATAAAACTTCTTCAGATTCTTCAGTGTTTGCTTTTGAAGAAGATGAATGGTATCCTGGATTGTAACTTGATGAGCTTTTCTGTGGTTCTTTTGTCCTCTCACCACTGAATGCTGTCTTTGGTGAATCACCAACTTTCACCGAAGGTATGTTACCTTTGTAATAAAGACCCACATTTTGTTGATGTGAAGAACTGCTCATCTTGTTTTGCTTCTGCAACTCCAGTTCATGACTTTCAATTTTTTCTATCAAGACATCAAGAGAAATTGTATCATATAACACATCATTTTTCAATATGAACACAAACGTTTGCCACTGATCAGCTCGTGGTAACGCTTCTATGATTTTATCGATTATTTCTTCTCAAGTTTTAACAATTCCAAAACGATCAAGTTCAATTTTTAAATGACCAAATCTCTCTATCATTTGTCGAACTGATTCACCTTTCATGCTATCAAACAAATCAAATTATTTCTTTAATAAAGCAATTTTATTTTTCTTGATTTGTTTACCCCCCTCAGCTTTAACCCGTAAAGCTTCCCAAACAGATTTTGATGACCCATCATGTTGTAATAAAGCAAACATGTCATTTCTAATTGATGATTGGATTAAAACAATCATTCTCTGTTCAGCTGCAAAATCTGATTTGTCTTCTTTGGATAAGCTTTTGAGTGGGGTTTCTTCTCCTTTATCATTGACTAGCCTACTATAACCAAACTCCAAACAGAACCAGCTCTCATGAGCATAAGCTTTTACCCAGTTGATAAAACGTTCTTTCCACCAAGTGTAATCTTCAATACTTTCAAGAGTTGGTGGTTTTGAATGTGTGTCGTAGAAGTTATCATGTTTAATGTTTTCATTGATCGCTTTTGTTATTGTTTTTGGTGTAACAACTGAAGTTTCAGAAGACTCGGACGTAAACGCCTTGTAAAACGTGTTGTAAAATTCTTCAGCCATAATGTGAACTTCTTGAATTGCCTGAAGACAAACAAACAATCAAACAAAATCAGTTTAAAACACTTGACAATTAACTGAACTGAACTGGTACACAGTTGGTGCGAAATGATTTTGATGCAAAGTGACTTTCAAACGAAATGACTATTTCGTGCGAAATGGTCACACGAAATGACACTCTTCAAGCGAAATAGTCCTCTTGTACGAAATGAAGGTCTATTTCGTACGAAATGAAATCCAAAAGGTTGATTCCGTGCGAAATGAGGTTCAGATGTCGATTTCGTGCGAAATGAAGTTCCAGAAAATTGATTTCGTGCGAAATGACAATCAGACTGTTGATTCCGTGCGAAATAGGATGTTGATTCCGTACGGAAAGATGATGACGTCACACTATCAGCCAAGTTTTTGTCCAATTGATCCTGTTATAGGTCCAATTAAGATCTGATTCTTTCAAGGCTTTGTTAAAACTGTATTTCGCGTGTAATGTATGAAAATTATTCCATTTTAACCATAAAAACTTGTTAATTTTGAAAAAGAAAGTGTAGAAGTCAGAAATCTGATGAAATCAAGCTGAATTCTGTAAGAACTCTTCCTCCTGAGCTCTGATACCACTTGTAGGATCGTTGTGCGACCTGAGTGAGTCATTCAGAAGAGTTTGGATCCGAATCAAAGGCGGAATTCAGAGATACGGACTTGTTTACAGCTTGATTCACTTATAATGTCTCTTGTATTGATATAATAGTCTTACAGCAGCTGAAGACAATCTGGCAGAGCTTCGCTGCCGATTTCCAAAAGTTACAAATTACAAACCAAGCTCCCCTATATATAGGCTTGGGTATTTCGTACGAAATGACTTTAGTTCATTTCGTACGAAATGAATTTCTTCATTTCGTGCGAAACGACCTTTGGCCATTTCGTACGAAATAGCTATTACACACACAAACCTAATTTCTAGTCTAACGAGCACTGGTTTATCCTATCTAATTACAAGACTCGATACAAGACGAAGTCAATAGTCATATGCACTAACACCCTAACACAAGTTACCTTGTGTTTAGATCTTAAAACAATACTATCACCTATCCTTAGGTGATTACCAAAACAAGTACACAAATCTCAATTCCATTTGAAAATCAATCATCTATCCTTAGATGATTTGTTTTTAGGCTTTATGCATTTAAAGTTTTCAAATCTCGTCAAAGTTTCGGTCTTAATAATGTGAACACGTGCAATCCGGAAGGGTAGTTTTCTGTCTGAGGCTAGAGTGTTCGTACAAATCCACATAATCGGACCAGTCACTCTTACCTGGGAACTATTGGGGTGAGTGTCCACTTATAGGCTAAAGTATGTCTTCATTATGCATTATGTAGACCTATTTACTTTGATTAGTCACTATGTTGTTTGTTTGTTTGTTTTAAGTAACGAACAAATGACCACCTTCCCTTGTGTTGTCGATGTTTTCAATACTCCTTTTGATTGTCTTATGTCAATCTCACACATTTCCTTGTGTTCCTTTTCTTTTAGATGCCTCCTCGACGTGATCAAACTCAAGACGCCGCAATGGCAGCCTTGATCACTCAGCAAATCGCTGCTGTACTCCCGAACCTAGTAACTCAGTTAAACCAAGCAAACAACAACAACAACGCACCTGTTCCATGCAACTTTAAGACTTTCAATTCGGCTAAACCGCTTCAGTTTTCTGGGTCAGAAGGAGCAACTGGGCTCCTACAGTGGTTCGAGAGTCTCGAGAGTCTCGAGAGTCTCGAGAGTACGTTTCGTCACGTTCAATGCCCGAATGAGCGAAAGGTTGAGTTCGCGTCAAGTGTATTTCAGAAGAGGGAGCTTAAATGGTGGAATGGTGTGATGAGAGACAGAGGTGCCGACGTGGCAATGGCTCAAAGTTGGGAAGAGCTTCGTGCTCTTATGATGAAGGAGTTTTGTCCTCGTCATGAACTGCGGGCACTAGAAAATGAATTCCATGATCTCAAGCAAGATAGTGGAGAGCACCATGCCTAGACGGACCGATACGAAGAACTGAGCCTGCTGTGTCCCACCATGGTCATGTCTTTGGACAAGGCGATTGAGAAGTACATAGATGGTCTTCCTGATCCCGTTCAGGATATTGTCACCGGCAGCAACCCTACCACGGTGAGACAAGCCATTGAGCTAGCTGCAACCTTGACTGAGTCTCAAGTCAAGAAGGGTAAACTCCACCGCAAGGGTGACAAGAAACCATCTGACAAGACAGAGAAGAAGAAGGGAAAGAAAGCTGAAACCTCGAAGAAGTCAAAGAAGTGCAAGGCTTCCCAAAACTTTGCGGTTACTGCACAACCCAACCAGAACACTCAGAACCAGCCAACACAACCACCCGCTAAGAAACAGTATGTTGGTACTGCACCTCTTTGTAACAAGTGCAATTGTCATCATCAACCACATCTTCAGTGTCGTCTTTGCAACAACTGTAGAAGATTTGGCCATTTGGCTAACACATGTCGCTCTCCTCCTGCTCCGAATCAAGTGGTTCAAAACCCTGCCCAACAGCCAACAAATCCTGCACGACCTCCTTTTCAGCCTGGGTCTTGCTACAATTGTGGAGATTTGACTCACTACAGGAACAAGTGCCCGAAGTTAGCTAATGCGAACCCGGCTCGTGGACGAGTATACAACATCAATGCCAATGAAGCGCGTGCCGACAATGAGGTGGTCAACGGTACGTTCTATGTTAACAACCAACTTGCTTCTTTTCTTTTTTATTCGGGTGCCGACAAGAGTTTTGTATCCCTAGCTTTTGAACCTTTGCTTGCAAAGCCTAGAACAAAACTAGGAAAACACTTGACATTAGAGTTAGCCAGTGGTGAATCCTTTGTACTCGATTCCGTCATTCAAAATTGCCAGTTGAACCTCAACGATCATCTTTTTCCCATTGATCTCACGCCAATGCAACTTGGGAGTTTCGACGTTATAGTAGGGATGGATTGGTTGACCAAATACCATGCAGAAGTGGTTTGTTTTGACAAGATTGTTCGTGTACCTCTTTCGTCTGGTGAAGTCTTAGAAGTTCGTGGAGAAAAACCCGCTAGTAGCCTCAAACTAATGTCTAGCACCCAAGCTCATAGATATCTACGAAAGAATTATGTGGCTTTCTTGGCACGTGTCGTAGAGGAGAAAGACGAGGGTAAAACTGTACAAGACATCCCTGTGGTTCGGGATTATCCTAAGGTTTTTCCTAAAGACTTACCTGGTTTACCCCCAGCGCGTCAAATCGAGTTTCGTATTGACCTTGTACCTGGTGCTAACCCGATTGCCAAATCTCCATACCGTCTTGCACCGTCTGAGATGCAAGAGTTATCGAAGCAGCTGCTGGGGTTATCAGACAAATGATTTATTCGTCCGAGCTTTTCCCCTTGGGGCGCACCTGTCCTATTTGTGAAGAAGAAGGATGTATCATTCCGAATGTGTATCGATTACCGTGAGCATAACAAACTCACCATCAAAAATCGATATCCCCTACCTCGTATTGATGATCTCTTTGATCAGCTTCAGGGTGCTACCTGCTTTTCGAAGATTGATCTACGTTCTGGGTATCATCAGCTTCGTGTACTCGAAGAAGATATTCCCAAGACAGCTTTCCGCACACGATACGGTCACTATGAGTTTACCGTTATGCCTTTCGGTTTAACGAATGCTCCTGCCGTCTTCATGGATTTAATGAATAGGGTTTGTAAGCCTTATTTAGATAAGTTCATCATCGTCTTCATTGATGACATCCTGATTTATTCCAAGACACGAGCTGACCACAAAAGTCTCCAACACATCTTCAACCAGAAAGAACTAAACATGAGGCAACGACATTGGGTAGAACTTCTAAACGACTACGACTGCGAGTTTCGCTACCATCCTGGTAAGGCGAATGTCGTAGCCGATGCATTAAGTCGAAAAGAAAGAGTCAAGCTTCATTGTATTCGAGTTCGATCTGATATTCAAACCCGCATATCTCAGGCTCAACATGCTTGTGTTACACAAGGCTTGATGGGTAAAGAATTACCGTGTCACGTTAAACCTGAGCTTTAATTGAGAGACTTTGGGATATTCTATTTCATGGGCCGTTTGTGGGTCCCAAGTATAGACAATCTCCGCACCTTATTGATGGATGAAGCTCATAAGTCTCGTTATTCAATTCATCCTGGTGCAGACAAAATGTATAAGGATCTTCGAACCCAATATTAGTGGCCGGGAATGAAGAAAGACATTGGCTTATACGTATCAAAATGCCTTACTTGTCTGAAGGTTAAGGCAGAACATCAGCATCCCTCTGGATTGTTGGAACAACCAGAGATACCAGTTTGGAAATGGGAAAACATTGCCATGGATCTCATTACCAAACTTCCGTGCTCTAATAGAGGTCATGATGGAATTTGGGTAATAGTTTATCGTTTGACAAAATCTGCTCACTTCTTGCCAATCCGTGAGGATCTCTCTGCTGACAAGCTTGCCAAGATCTATGTGGATGAAATTGTATCCCGACATGGTGTTCCTTTGAACATCATATCAGACCGAGATGCTCGATTCTCATCTCACTTTTGGAGAACCATGCAATCTGCTATGGGAACCCAACTCAATTTGAGCACAGCTTATCATCCTCAAACGGATGGACAATCTGAAAGAACAATCCAGACATTGGAGGACATGCTTAGAGCTTGTGTGATCGATTTTGGTGGTAGTTGGGATTCGCATCTTCCATTGATCGAATTCTCCTACAATAATAGTTATCACTCCAGCATCAACATGGCTCCTTTCGAAGCTTTATACTGTCGAAAATGTCGTTCGCCGGTCTGCTGGAATGAGATTGGTGAAACTCAGCTCACTGGACCTGAACTCATTCTAGAGACTACAGACAAAGTCAAGAAAATTCGCGACAACCTCTTAACAGCTAGAAGCCGTCAAAAGAGTTACGCGGATAGACGATGCAAGCCTTTGGAATTCCAAGTTGGTGATCTCGTCCTACTCAAGGTATCTCCTTGGAAAGGTGTAATCAGATTTGGGAAGAAAGGAAAACTTGCACCACGATATGTTGGACCATTCAAGATCGTTGAAAGAATAGGAAAAGTAGCCTACAGACTTGAGCTGCCTCCTGAACTTGGAAATGTTCATCCAACTTTCCACGTGTCCAATCTGAAAAAGTGTTTGGCTAATGAAAACCTCCACATCCCCCTTGATGAAATTCGTGTCGACAACACGATGCACTTCGTCGAGAAACCTGTGGAAATATTGGACCAACTAGTCAAGAAGCTCAAGCGCAAGCGCATACGGATAGTCAAAGTTCGCTGGGAATCCAAACGTGGCCCAAAGTTTACTTGGGAACGAGAGGATCAAATGAAGGCGAAATATCCACACCTTTTCCCACAAGTTTCCTCTAATAAAATTTCGGGACGAAATTTCCAAAAGTAGGGGAGACTGTGACATCTGTGTATTTTAATCCTTGTACTATTCCAAACAACTTTGTATTTAATGAAATATGGTGTTTTAATTTCAATATTTGTTTAATTATTTGTGACATTAAACGTTTTCAATCCTTGTTCATTCCGAACTCTCAAACCTGTTCTGGAAGTGAAATCATAAACCGTTACGTAAACATAATCAGTTTAACGCGACGTACACTCCGGAACTGTGACATAAGCCAAACATACCCTAAATACCCTTTACATAACTTAGAAATAAGTTTCGAAGGATTCGGTATGGCAAAAACATGTTTATTCAAACTTTAGAACTATTTACGACAAACTGCGTAACGAACATTGGTGACCGCCAAGCAGGCCCTTGAGACGTTTACTAATATTTCTGGTTTGGCTCCTAGTCCAGCGAAAAGTACTGTTTTTTTCTGCAATGTTCCTCAATCTATTAGACAGGAAATTCTGGATATCATGCCGTTTCAGGAGGGTGAGTTGCCCGTTCGATACTTGGGGGTTCCGCTCATTTCTTCCAGACTTATTTTTAAAGATTGCAAGGTCCTTATTGAGCGTATGGATAAGAAAATTGTTAACTGGATGACGAAGACTTTATCTTTTGCTGGCCGGCTTCAACTTATAAACTCGGTACTTTCGTCTATGCATATATATTGGGCTTCTGTTTTCATAATTCCCACTCGTGTTATTAATGAGCTAGAGAAAAGAATTCGTCGGTTTTTGTGGAATGCGGGTTCGGAGGGTAAAATTCGTGCTAAAGTTGCTTGGAAAGATGTGTGTTTACCTAAAGAAGAGGGGGGGTTGGGCATTAGATGCATTTCGGATGTTAATAAAGCGCTCATGGCCAAACATGTTTGGAGTATTATAAGTAAACGTAATTCTATTTGGGTGAAATGGATTCATGAGTACAAACTTAAAGGGAGGAATTTTTGGGAGGTTCCTTGTCGGGGTAGCATGAGTTGGGGATGGAGGAAAATTTTATCCATTCGAGGTATTATGAGACCATTCATCTGGTATGTGCTTAATAGTGGTATGCAAACGAATGTTTGGAGTGATAATTGGTGTCATGTAAGTCCGCTGAGCTCGTTTATTACTCCTTGTGCTATAGCAAATGCAGGGTTTAATTTGAAGTTATCGGTTGCGGATATCATTGATACGAATGGGAATTGGAGATGGCCTCAAGCTTGGTTTGATTTGTTTCCGGTTCTAATAAATATTCAAATGCCTCAACTAGTTGAAGATGCTTTTGATCGTTTGGTTTGGAAAGATTTGGATGGTAATGTTGGTGACTTTGAAGCGGTGCATGTATGGAATACGATTCGGAATAGGGAGAACATTGTGAATTGGGTTCATATGGTTTGGTTTTCTCAATGTGTTCCACGGCACTCTTTTCATATGTGGCTGGTGATAAAGAATAAGCTGAAGACTCAGGATCGTTTAGCGGTTTGGGAAGCTGGGAGTGCAACAAATCTTAATCTTATGTGTTGCCCGTTGTGTAAAAATGGTAAAGATAGTCGAGATCATTTGTTTTTTCAATGCTCTTTCGCTAACAAAGTTTGGACAAATGTGAAGAGCATGGTGAACTTAGATAGTGTTGATCATACATGGCAGTCCTTATTGGGTTGGATCGATCAATATTCCAAGTCCAAGAAAGTGGATGATATAGTTTGTAAGTTGATTATTGCTGCGGCTTCCTATTATATTTGGCAAGAGCGGAATAGTCGTTTGTTTAGCTCAGCGCAGTTGACGGAGACACAAGTTGCGGAGAAGATTAAAAGTTCGGTTCGGTTAAGACTTATGGGGTTCAACTTTCGACTGGAATCGGCTAGGAGGAAGATTTTTAGCATTTGGAAGATTAAAGAAAGCAATGATGATCAACCTGATCCGGGCTAGAAATTTTGTTTTAGTGTAGTCTTCGGCTGAGTTGTTTTTGTGTTGGGTCGTGGTTGTGTCTAGATTCTTGATACGTTGTTTGGTTGCTTTTGTTTTGTTGGTTGGTTGTTTGTTTGTTTGTTTTCCTAGGCTTGGTATGCCAAGCCTAGTTGGTGTGTCGCTTTGATACACCTTTGATCTTATTGGTTCATTTATAAAATTCATCGGGGTAACCCTTTACCCAAAAAAAAAAAAAAAAACATTGGTGACCGCCCGGATAATATTTAAATCCTAAAAATATTTTGTTATGATTAAAATTTTATTTTTAATCATTTTCGTGTTGAAAATAAATTAAAACGCTTAAAAACGTTATTTTTCAAAGTTTAAGCGCGTACCAGGTGTTACTGCGTAACACAGTGCTTCTACTGCAAAACGCAGACAATGCAACCAGTCTCGGCAACTGAAATTTATTTTAGTAATATTTTGGCAAGTTTATTTTTATAGAATAATAAAAATAATTTAGAACTCCATAAACCGGGATTTAAACGCTAGATAAAATACCCGGTATCCAGTTAAACACCTGTTTTTAACCTACATATATCATTTATGTGTATTTTGTGTATATATATATGTATATGTCGTGTATATATGAGAGGGATGCCACTTCTCTCTATAGTTTGCCACTTGTTGGCTTTATGACACATACAATCTTTCTTAAATCTTCCATATCTTATTTATATCTTCCAAATCCTTATAAATCTTTCAAGAGATCACAAAACAAATCTACACTCCATCTTCCTCACTCTCTCTCTCTCTCTCTCCCATAACCGTAACCCCCCACCACCATCACCATTGTCATCTTTCAACCTTGTTCTTCAAGATCAAACTCCATTTCAAGCAAATTTCAAGTTGGTGTGAAGATCCAAAGGAGTTTCCAAGGTGCTTTCAAGTGACTTCAAGCTCCATATCATCAAAATCTCATCCAAAAACTCACTTGAATCTTGAAGGTATAAAGTTTATGTTTAAATCATACACTTGATTCTTGGTTGTTCTTGATGATTGGAAGTTTCTCTTGAATCTTGGAATTTTTCACAAACTTGAAATCTAAAAAGAAACGGGTCTTGATACAAAATAAAAATGGTGGTATATGTGTGTACATATAACCGTATATATATGTGTATGAGATTTGAGTTTGATTTTTTGATAAATACTTGTTTAGGATGTTTGCTTGCATGAACAAGATTATGTGCAAATAGGTTAGAGATATAAAGGAGTGATTGAATCATGAGTTATAATTTGAAATAATGTTAGTATTTTGACATGTAAATGGCCAAAAATTTATTAGACATATTTGAGAATTTTTAAGTTGTTGCTTGTTCTTGAATGATAGTTAAAATGCAAGTGTTTGATGATTTGTGTATGATATGATGAATGTTCAATTAAATCAGCAAGTAAACATGAATAAATTACATGTTTGATGCATTTAAATTCATATGAAATGATGGGGATGATATGTTAGTGTGCTTTAGACACTTGTACATAAGAATACATGTTGATTTAAAGCTCAAGAAATGATAAAAAAATGATTGTATGACAAAAATGTTTTAGAACAGATTTTAAACACTAAAAATAACATTATTTGGTATATTATAATGGCATTAAACTTTGTCATAGGTTTGATAGCTTTGCATGTTGTACATATAGCTTAGAAAGTGGTAAAATATGTGAAATTTGCATGATTTATGTGCCTTATGTGAGACCTGCACTATCATGAGTATAACCACTATTTTATTCAGTAAATAACATGGGTTATGTTAAAATATCAAGTCGTTACGAATTGGGATGGTTAGGGTAACGTTTGATGCAAAACTATGCGGTAAAACGGTAAAAAATCGGCTTTTCGGAGGATTTTTATAAAACTGTTTTAGATCATTAAGTAAACTTATATTTTTGATATAAAAATAAGTATTTTAACTTATATTAAGTTTACTTGGTGTTTGGTTGGTCATACGTGACTTCCGACGCCCAAAAACGTTACCGAATCGCTAAAATACGTGTTTTTCAACATACACTAGAATGGGTTGTTCATGGGTAAATTTTATGTATTACAATGTGTTATGTGTTTTATAATATGTGTATGATGACATGTTAATACTTGACAAGATTATGTGTATTACGCTATTATTTGTTACATTTGAGTATATATATTACGACGCGCAAATCGTAGATATATTGCTTATAACATGATGAGGGTCACCAATAAAATCGTTCAAGTCGCAAAGTTTTTAAAATATATATGAACTCATATAAATACACCAATATAATCAAAAATAATAACTTTTCGAGAAAATCTCGAAGTTATGTGAAAATTCTAAGTATCAGAGAAACTTAGGTATGTTTGTAAGTTTTTTTTATTATTAAATCGTTCTTATTTAATTTAGTACGAATAAACAATTTGAGGGATTGTGTTAACATATAAAAACGCACCCAAAGGTGAGTACATAGTTCCCCTATTTTACGTTTTCAAATATTTTAGGGTGAAGCATATGTGCATAACTTTACTTTTCGTTTTCTTGACATTATACATGTTTTATTACATATTACATATAATAGATTATTTCAAAGACATTTTTTATGGTATATTGACTTAGTATACCTAACATTTGGTTTCAAAGGCATTTTTATGGTATATTGACTTAGTATACCTAATATTTGGTTTCAAAGACATTTTTATGGTATATTGACTTAGTATACCTAACATTTGGTTTCAAAGACATTTTATTGGCATATTGACTTAGTATGCCTATTACATGGTTTTACAAAGACATTTTCATGACATGCTTACATTGAAAAAGACATTTGGTATGTTTAACAGAGTAGTACATTCATTAACATTGATCACGCCGCTCGGTAGTATGTAATAGCGCTATAGGACTTGACAAATCCCGTTCCCGCTTTCTAGGTATTTCGGAAGGGGAATGACAGAATCCGAATACATTTTTTTTATAAACCTTGATCCTGATAAGGGTTTATCCGACAGTCTCAAGGCTTGAGTGTATGTGATAGACAAACCACATAAATGTTCATTTCGATAAAAGCAATGGTTTTCAAAACATAACTTTTGATTTTAACTCTTGGTTATTTCAAAGACCTTGTTTTGTACATGACATTTTGATTACATAAGACATTTGTTTATACATGACATTATGCATTTGGCTTGAGTAAATACTATTTATTCGCCATACAAGACATGGTTTATACTGTACATTTGACATTTGATATTGGACATGACATATTTTATACATATTATTTTCATTTGGTTATTTACTTAATCATACATCATTCTTTTATATCATTTGATTTTCATATGATTTTATAAAAGAAGACATTTTTATAAGGTTCATGACTACTTTTCGTTAAACATTTCTTTTAACATTCAAAGTCATGAACCTTCAACACTAAACCTATGTTACTCACAGGCATTTTTATGCTGACGTATTTACTTTCACATATGTTTCAGGAGCGAATGTTTGATGTGAGCAAGCTTCACTTAGGGCGACTTGGGCCTTAGCAAATTTAAAATCAAGAAAGTTATCATCTTTTATGTTATGTGTTTTGTTTGAACTAAGACAATGAAATAATTTAAGCTTGTAAAACTTAACTTTAATTATCATGTGTTTTGAAACAATAATTCTGCCACAGCACTCCCTGACGTTTCCGACGCGGTTTGTTGTTTTACGCGGTCGGGGTGTGACATTTTAAGTGTTACAAGGGTAATTTGTGGAATATATGCATATTGTAAGGGTTAGTTAAGTATAATCAACCTAAAAAAAGTATGTGGAGGTATGATTAAGTATATGAACGTCGTAATTAAGTATCATATGCATTCAAAAGACGTATGTTGTCACACCCCCAAAATCCACCATGCGGAGTACCACCGCTTGGAGGCGTGACGTGACCAGGATCGAGCCACCAATCATATTGAACAACAAAATTAAGTAAATAAAACCAAACACAATACGATTGGTGACCAAAAGGAAGTAAACCGATTTTAGGTTAACAGCGGAAGCATAAAACATAAGTTCAAAACATAAGTCCATAGTTCATAAGTTTAAAGTCCAAAATGTAGGTTTAATAAGTTCATAAAGTTTATTCATTAAGTACGGGACATATCAGTTCGCATCCCACAACGACCACCTCCATATGCAAGCTCCATGGCATCTAATGACCTGCAAAGCATGTAATAACGAGTCAACAACAAAGTTGAGTGAGTTCACGGTTGGTTGTCCATTTTAGAGTTGTTTCCAAAAACATAGTTTAATCCCATTCGGCTATCCAGCCGTGGGGGTTACCCCATAGTTCGAAAACGTTTATTTGTTAACCATCCCATGTCCACCTTCCCTGGCTATCCAGCCCGGCACTTTGGCCGTGGGGAGCTGCCCCAGTATTTTAAACTACCAGACTCGTTTATCATATCGACTACTAACAAAAATCAATTGTGCCCTAGCGTCGGTGTTCTATCACCACCGATTGGGTGGGGCTTGCTGTTGCTGTCGGTTTTGATTCGCCGGATGCTGACTCCTGCAGTCCCTTGCCATGTGACCAGGCTTGTTGCATCGATGACAGTTGCCTTTACCACATGGCCCACTGTGGTGCAAGTTACAGCGATTACATTTGGGGTGATTTCCCTTGTATCCACCCTGACCTTGATTCCCAGAAGACTGCTGACTGGGGCTCCTGTACTCATCTGTCTTTCGCTGCTGGGACTGAGCTGAAGTAGAACCTTTGCCTGAATTCCCATCCCATTTTCGCTTGTTATCATTGGGTGCGTCAGTAGTAGCAGCACCAATACGCTTGGGCAGTTTGTTTTGTTCCACAGCTTGATCGGTGAGACGATGGGCTAACTTAATGATCTGCTGAATGGTACCCAGGTTAGCCGAAGTCACGTGACTCTGAATCTCGGGTACAAGGCCCTTGAGGTAAAGCTCAATACGTTTGATGGGAGGGTCCACCATAGTAGGGCACAGGATGGCCAGTTCATTCGACCTGTTGGTATACGCCTCAATCTCAGACCCCGTCATCTTCAGATTGAAAAATTCCACCTCCAGTTTATGGATGTCATCCCGACTATAGTATTCCTCTTTGATCAGTTCCTTGAAACCGTTCCATGGGGTGGCATTAGCAGCAACCAACCCCAGCAGCTGAACCTGAGCGTTCCACCATGTGAGCGCTACCTCTTCAAGAGTACCGGTAGCATACTTCACCCTACGATCCTCAGGGCATTCACACATCTCGAAGACAGACTCAAGCTTCTCGAACCAGTGAAGAAGGCCCACTGCTCCTTCGGTGCCACTGAAAGTGGTAGGTCGGCAGTCCATGAACGTCTTAAACGTGCACACAGGAGGTTGAGCATGTTGACCTGTTGCGCGAGAATAAAGGACAAAATTAAGCATGAGGATTGGTTTGTGAAGGTAGGATCTAAACGTCCTAAGGTGGGTTGATATAGCAGGTTATACCTCCTGCTGGATTGGCTGCGAGTGCCTCAGCGACTCGTTCGTTGATCAAAGCCGTCAACTGGGCTTGAGTGAGGTTGATACGTCCTCCGCGTCCGCTCATGATCTTCATAACGAAGCAACGTAGGTGAGAAAAGTGTCGCGAAAGTGCGTAAGTGTGGGACGACAATAGGGAGTAAGCACACAAGGTTCAAATAGCAACTGCCACATTATCTAATGCACATTGAGAACTATCTAACCGACAATATAACATAAATCATACCACTTATGGTGTCGAGTCTTGCACGTGGAGCGTAGCGTCGTTGTGGATCGTTGAGCACTGTACTGGTTATAGTCTGGTTTTATCAAAAACTTTTCCCTTTTAAAAACCAAGTTCACTATAACCAATGGCTCTGATACCAATCTGTCACACCCCCAAAATCCACCATGCAGAGTACCACCACTTGGAGGCGTGACGTGACCAGGATCGAGCCACCAATCATATTGAACAACAAAATTAAGTAAATAAAACTAAACACAATACGACTGGTGACCAAAAGGAAGTAAACCGATTTTAGGTTAACAGCGGAAGCATAAAACATAAGTTCAAAACATAAGTCCATAGTTCATAAGTTTAAAGTCCAAAACGTAGGTTTAATAAGTTCATAAAGTTTATTCATTAAGTACGGGACATATCAGTTCGCATCCCACAACGACCACCTCCATATGTAAGCTCCATGGCATCTAATGACCTGCAAAGCATGTAATAACGAGTCAACAACAAAGTTGAGTGAGTTCACGGTTGGTTGTCCATTTTAGAGTTGTTTCCAAAAACATAGTTTAATCTCATTTGGCTATCCACCCGTTGGGGTTACCCCATAGTTCGAAAACGTTTATTTGTTAACCATCCCATGTCCACCTTCCCTGGCTATCCAGCCCGGCACTTTGGCCGTGGGGAGCTGCCCCAGTATTTTAAACTACCAGACTCGTTTATCATATCGACTACTAACAAAAATCAATTGTGCCCTAGCGTCGGTGTTCTATCACCACCGACGTGCCATAGTCCATTAGTACACACCCGTCCAACTGGCACGGTGTGAGGTTTGTTAAACCTAATAGCGCTATTAACTAATGACCCGCTGGCCATAGCCTCGGCGATTAAGTCGATACAAAAAGGGAGGGACTTCGCTGATAGAGTTCTAGTCCAGTAAGTCTAATACGTCCCAATAGGACGAGGAATTTACATTCCTGAACACGTCTCAAGGACGAGGAATTCACATTCCTGAACGCGTCCCAAAGGACGAGGAATCCCTATTCCTGTACCCATTCCCATTCCCACCGGGAATTTACCATGCTTTGTAGAAAAGTGTGAACTCACCTCGGTTTGCTCGGTTAGATTCTCAAATATAGCTAACAGTCAAGGTTGGTCTATCACATAACATGCATTTCTTTAACAGTTTATACCCATATAAGTTTCCCACCCATTCCCCACTCATAAACAAACATACGATAATGCACATAACACATATAACATGTTATATCATTCACAGATAACCTACCCGACATTTAGACATGCAAATCACAACTTATGTCATTTCAGCATTAATATTCAAAACCGGCTGTTTTCGTACATTTTAATAAAATAGTTAAATTATTCCTAAAATTCCCAAATTTTTACAGGATGTCTTAAACGTTCCAAATTTTATTGTGTAAAAATATCGGGGTCCAGTTCATTACAAATATTTTATAAAAATTCATTTTCCGGACTGATCTCAGATTTATCGATTTCTGACCACAGTCCACGGAACAATTTATTAAAAATTCATCGTAAGTCCGATTTACGAAATTCCAGTGGGGTAATTACAAATGCATCGGTTGTCATCTACTGTACAAATTTCATGGTCCGATTCATCACATAACTCAGGTTATGACTGAAAGTATAACACCTATTTATTGCTGTCAAAATTCAGCTTAAGTCGTTGTTACAAATCGACACTTTAAAAATAGTAAACGAAGTCCAAAAATTACGATTCCGGTGCCATTAGAACCTTATTTCATAATAACATATTTTAGATTCAAAATATCGGTTTTTCGTTGAGCTTATGACCTGTTTACAGCCAACTGAAGTTGGCTGTAAAACCGGGACAGATTCTGTTTTCACTTTCTTACTTACTCACTTATGTTCGATTGATTCCGTTAATCATGTTTAGTGATCACAACATCACATATTAATATTAATCAGCAAAACATCAGATAATCAACCAATAATCATAGTCACACAAGATCTACATGATTTACACTAATATTCATCCATTAACCACCTTGTTCATCACTTTAGTAGACTTTTAGTTGGTGATCTTATATGTTAGTGATTTTCAACCGACGAAACTCTTATTAACCACTTTAGAATAGATCAAGAAGGCGTTTAGAGTCACTTACTACTAGCTCGAGGCTAGGGAAGAAACTAGACGAAAAGTGGGTGGTTAATAGCGTTGTGGTGAGGTCCTTGTGATTCCGTGAGCACTGGGCTTCCTTGTATAAGATCCTTCACCTTAGTGTATGCTTGGAAGTGCAAGTTCAAAATTGAAAAATGGATGGATGGGTGTGAAGGCTCTCGGCCGATTGCAAGGAGAGAAGAGGAGAGAGTTGAATTTTGTCAAGTGAATGCACAAATGAGATGGTGATCCTAAGGTCTCACTTATAGACCATCCATTCCAATTACCCAAGAGATAAAGTGTCTCTAAGATATTAAGCATGGAAGTTTAAAATAATTGAAAATTAGTGGGGTGTCCCCCCACATGGGACGATTTCGGTTGCCAGGGGGGTATCATGGTTTGTTTTCAACTAATTTAGACAAGTTATAATTAGTTTAGTTAGGGATTTAATTTAGTATAATAGTGTGTAGTAAATTATAACGGGTGTTAGGGTATTCGGGGACCCTAACTGGCTCAGAAAAAGAAAACAATGTCAATGTCAATATTTTTATGTTCCGGGTAAAGTCCGGTTGTTCAGTTGGATACTGTTCCGTTAAAGTGCTTAATTAATTCGTAAGGCGTCCTATTTATATATTTTGTAACGTTTTTACTTTCTAACACTTAGGAAAATATAACGGACTATTTGGTGACCTTTCTACACACTATTAGTATATTAACAAATACGTGTAAGTATAACACAGATATCAGAAAGCAGTTAAGTAATTCCACACAGTCGTCAAGCACATTAATTATTATTAATAAACTGTACGGTTACATGTAAATTTGAGGGTTGTCACATATGTTTCACGTATGACACGAATTCGCGAGTATAACACATTGTTTTCAATAATTACAAATAAGGTATCAATTGTTTCACGAATTTAAACGTATGAACAAGTATGAGGTATGTATAACATGAGTTTAAAGAAATACGAGTTTTGTTTATGATCCAAGTCTCGAATTTTATAAAGATTACAACGAAAGAACGATCACAAGAACGCAAGACTTCCAAAAATAGGATTACAAGCAACAGTGTCTAATTATGGAAAGTATGAAAAGCAGGGCGTTACAAGACACATGAATAAAGAATGCACTAAGCTAGATACCAAGAGAATTACCAGATGGAATGTTGAACTACCAGATTTGGCGGAAGAGTGCTTGGACTTTCTATTACTAGTGTCGTTATTGCCCAAATACTATATCTTGAACCCTTTAACTTGGTGAATGCAGTATCTATGTGTTATTCAATATGGGAGCAACACATTTTGTGGTTTCTCATTTGTTCACTAAGTACTTTACGATTAGGCTGGCTCCGTTAGATCATACTCAGATTATTTCCACACCAATGGAAGATTCAATTGTAATCACTAACGTATATAGAGATTGTCCTATCTGTATTGAATCCATTGCGTATAAAAGGGATCTTTTTCTGATGCATATTTGTGACTTTGATGTGATCCTTGGGATGGATTTATTAACTTGCCACCGTGTGGTTATTGATTATTATTTTCAAACATGTCATATTTGGTGATCTTTGTCGTCCTGATCTTGTCTATCATGTGATTCAACCCGATAAGCCTCTTAAGATTATTAATGCTCTCAAAGCTCGTAAGTTAATATCTCACAGTGTGCTGGATTCTTAGCTTCGATTAGAGATACCCCTGTTATTGAAAATGGCATTGATAACCATCATGATGTTCATGAGTATCCAGATATATTTACAGATGAACTACCAGGACTACCACCTGATCGTGTGACAGAACCCACTATCGACTTGATCTCTGGTGCTGAGCCGATCTCTAAAGGACCATATCGTATGGCTTCGTTGGAACTTAAGGAGTCGAAGGAACAATTACAAGAATTGTTAGATTTAGGATTCATAAGACCAAGTGTTTCACCTTAGGGTACATTGGTCTTATGCATGAAGATAAAGGATAGTAGTATGCGGTTGTGTATTTATTACCGAGAGTTGAACATGATCACCATTCGCAATCAGTACCCTTTTCCTCGTATAAACGACCTATTTGGCCAACTTCAAGGTGCCCAGTTCTTCTCGAAGATCGATATGAGGTATAGTTATCATCAGCTAAAGATCAAGGAAGAGGATGTGTATCAAGGTGCACATTTCCTAACATGACACACAATGTGCATCAAGGTGTACATTTCATGAAAGTAGTTCGAAAATCTGAATTTCCTAACGTGCACACAATGTGTATCACGAAATTCAACCCAGACATTCTGTATAAATTAATTGGCAAGTTTAGTTGATCTCTCAGGGACCTGGTATTTGTGAACGTCTTAACTTCTTGGTTGTCCTAAAGACTTTCTTTAAGTCACACCAAGAACTAGGTTCCATCGAGTTTTACGTCCAATGTATCAATAATGGAAGTAAGAGGGTTGTTGGAATATGGAGGATGGTTTTGAGACATTTAAGCAAAAAAAAAAAAACTTTTAGTATTTTTGACGTTCAAAACTCCTTAATAAATAGTAACTAAAATTTCAAAAACATTATATACATTAAGGATGAGATCCATGGTTCATCAAACTTAGTGAATGACGGTAGTACTTTCCACTCAAAAATGATTATGTAGGTCGGTAACGCTTATGTCATCCATCCAAATGTAAGGCTAGTCATAATATACACAGTATATTCAGTAAATCGGTTCGAGTGTCCTACTAAAAGGGTGGTACTAACTTATCAGTTTTTAGGGATTTCAGTTTTAGTCTTTTACGGGTTTAGAGTCAAAAACATGTCGACTAACCATCCCACATGCTAGAAAACGGTTTATAAAATTCTCCGTTTTTATAGGGTTCGTGATTGCTATAATCTAATTATCTAAGACGACTTATTTTAATACCTTATGTAAATCCACGTGTGTCTTTGTCACGAATTGATTCTAAACTATCAATAAACCCATTTTATTATAGTTAGAGTTTTGACAATTAAAATAAATTTAATTTAATTGTATCGTTTAAACTCTCGGTTTACATTTTAAATTAACCACTTTATTTTAAAGAAACCTTTTCCACAAGATTACTAAAAATCTCTAATTTAAAATCCCGTCGTTTTATTGTGTTGTTATACGTTTTAAACACTTTAAAACCATTTTGGTCGTTTTAATAAAATTGACATTTACTCCTAAATGACAAAATAAAACAACCACAGACATATGCAAATAGCTTAACCGAACGGTCAAACGGGACAACAACACAAAACGTAAATTTTGGTCATGATTACCCACACTTGCTACAAGATCTCCTGGTCATCTCGATTTCTTTCACAATCTCTAAAAAAAATAATAAAACTGAAAACTTATTCTACTACAAAGGCTTCCAAAACAGCCATAGAAAATAGAAGATTGAAAAACATACAAGAAACCATAAAAATAAAACAATCACGGGTCTAGAGCTTGATTCACAAACAACACAATCACGACAAAACATAAGGGAAGCAATCTTTAGTTCACAAACAACACAATGACGACAAAACATAAGGGAAGCAATCTTTAGTAAAATAAAACCGAATTACTATTATAAATAAAATTGTTCTATTCGTTCATAAAAGTGACTCTGATACCACTGTTGAGGTTTCATGCATGTATTTTAAAATTTTAATGCAACGTAAAAGAATAGGTACGAACCGATCCAAACCAAAACTTTGGATCGCCCACTAATAGTCCAAATGCAAACCAAATATGAACAAAAACCAACCATAGGATGTTTCAGAAACATATACCATAATTTATTCTAGCAGACTTGAAGTTCCCGATTTGACAGCTAACCAAGTTAAAAACACATTGGTTCAACGAACTTGTCGCTAAATCCATTGATACGGAAAACCCAAATGAACTCCTTCAATTTTACTTCCTAAAACCAAACTAATTTGGTTCCACTTCCCACAACCAAATTCCTTCGGTTTTCTCCATTCGCATTCGGGCCAATTTGAATAAACACAAAGATCCACCATGCGAGTACTCCCGAAATCTGAACTCTTCAAGTTTCTACTCGTAGAATGAACCGAACAAGAATAAAATAAAACTTCGTTCGGCATCGGCCGTTTTGCGGTGTACCGTGGTGCACTACGGAACTATGCGGGTGGTGAAAAATAGTGGTGATCATTGGCAGCCTAGGGTGACATGACGATGAGCCGCTACGAGTGGCGTTGATCCGCGTTGACACGCAGTCATGCGCGCAGTAGCCGACAGTGCGCCTGATAATGGCGGTCGGTGTCACACCCTGACCACGTAAAACAACAAAGCGTGGCGGAAACGTTGGGGAGTGTTGTAACAGAATTATTGTTTCACAACCATGGATACAAAAGTTTCGTTTTATTGAATTATTAAGTAATGTATATTGTCTTTAAACCAACACAAACAAGTTACATATCGTCTATCATTGTTTTTATGTCACTAAGGCCACGTCCAGATCCTAAGTGAACATGCTTCCTAGCAATCAACATCATGCAACAACACCTGAAACATATGTAAAAACAAAGTGAGCAAAGAAATGCTGGCGAGCACATAGGTTTTAGGAGAGTATTGGATTCATGGCTCGTTTATATATTACAGTACCTTATTAGACTACAAGAGTCAAAAGTACAAACTTCGTTTTGAAAAGTGTATTGCAACATAATTAACCAACTCAAATCAAATTGGTTATAGTTTATAAAATCTCGTAGCCATGATTCTTAACCCAAAAACATTTGTTTTAGTAAACCAATTTGTAAAACATCTCGTAAAAACTCGTTAATAAAACTCGTATGGTTTATATCCTTTAGAAAACCTCGTTGTGTGACATCGTTTCGAAAATCGTTTCCCAAGTGAACTAAATAATGACACGGTATGTAATATGATAAAAGCACTGATATATAAGATGTACAAGCGGCGTATCTACCACGCTTTTATCATGTTACACCCGTCCCATTACCTAATCACAACCCAAACTAATCGTTCGTTCAATTCGTTTATCTCGTTTAAGTCGTTTCAAATCGTTTAACTCGTCCCAAAATCGTTTTTGTTTTAACTGTGAAACTACTTTTGGTCGTCTCGCTAATAACATTCAAACCTTCGTGACTCGTCTATCTCGAAACTCGCATTAACAAACCACCAAAGGGTAAGTTAACAATCATCAGATTCGGTCGTTACCTACATAACCCCCACACATAACCATGGGTGTAGTCTGATAACGGGATTTGTCAGATCCTATGGTACCATAACCTAATACTGGCCGGATTGATCAATGCTAATGAATGTCATTTGTTATGTAACTACGTCCAACAAGTTTGTTCACATTATCGAAATCTTTATTAGTTTAATATAAACCATCTTAATCGTTTTTGAAACCATCGTTTAAATATCGAAATCGTTTAATACATATGAATCACCCCAAAACAATCGAAAATAGTAAAATAGGGGAACTATGTACTCACTTGGGATTGCTTATTAGTCTTGAGAATAAGACCAAATTAAGCTCCAAGTATCACGGAATCAACATGGCACCTAGTATAGGTAACTATGTTAATAATCGGATCCTAAATCGGGAGATAGGATAGAATGATGTTCTATAAATCAAATGAGTATTTATACTCATATGGTATGATTTAATAGAGCTAACATTCTGATTTGGAAGTCTACCTAAGTGCTCTTGACCCGTTTTGGTAGTATAAGCTGCTATAACGCGTCGGTTGCGCAAAACTTTGGTCGGGTGGTTATCTAGATGCTATGTCAAGTCTTACATGCCCAAATACACTTAAATATGTTACCATATCAGTTTAGATGTCAAAAATATGTTCACATAGGCAAAATACGGATTTATGCTTCAAAAGGGCGTTTTGGTCATTTCCTATGGGCATATAAGCTACTTAACAAATAACTAACCAATCCTAGGTGACCATAAGGTATAACCTCAGGGGTTATTCCCTATGCAACTATGATCACTAATCATGCTTGGTCGGATCCTAATGATCGACCAAACGGGTCGAGTTCGAAAGTCTAAGCGGTTGTTTAGACCGCTTAACTTACGACCCTAAACAAGCACTAAACTAATAGTGACGAGTTAAACATGTCAAAACATGTTTAACCTACTTAGAAAACTGATTTGGTATCAAAACAAAGTGTTTTGATACCTAAAAGTAGTTCCGTTGCAAAATGCGTGCTAAAACGCATTTTGACCGAAACTTTGACTCGTCACTACGCCTAGTTAATGTGGTAATCAGTAGGTATAACCGCTAAGGATTATAACGATCGTGATTACAATCACGTTACAAAGTTCAAACGAACTTTGTGTTGACCATTGACTGGTCAAAGCTGAAAGTCAAACGCTGTTTGACTTTCTCACTAGGAAAGCGATAAAAGAACGAAGGAAGCTTACAAAGGGTCCTTGCTAGGGAGAACTTGATCTTAATATCTCAGGTATGAAGTTTAACAACTTCAACTTAGAGAAATCAGATCAAGGGTGAGTTGAAACAAATGAAATGGCATGCTATTTATAGTTGTTATGAACTCACAAGATCATGCCATTTGTTTGTGTAACTTCCAAGCAAAAAACTCAACCATACAAGAGTTTGATGCAGGTTAGAAGCCTTGGAGAGGTGTTAACTTGGTTAACACATAAAGAATTTACAATAACAGCCCCTAATCTATCAAACAGTTGCTGGAAAATCAAAATCTGGAACTGGGCATTTTCAGGCGGACCGCGTAAGATTCAGACAGAGCTTACGCGGCCTATGTGAAATCAGCAGATCAGCAACAGTTTGAGTATTTACAAGGTCAGTCCCTGCAATGTGTTTAAGCTCATTTCAGGCACTTTTGACCCCCGTTAAGCCATTTTCAAGGCTCTATAAGGTCATTAAAGTTTAGAGGACACAAAATATGCTCGGAAAACTCTCGGATGTCGGCTCGTTTGGTCATACGGTCACGTTATTCGTCATATTACGACGAAACTCAAATGGATGCGAAAACGACCCAAATTAAGCGACGAATGGAATTTTTGCATGCCGATCACTAAAATAAAAAATATTTTAGTGTGTACAAAAATTTTGGATGTCCAGATGTGGTCAGAACGTAAGATATGCGCGAAAATGCAAACTTACGCCGTTTTTGACACTTTTCGTCCCTGTAAGATCAAATAAGCATATTTTCGCACACCAAACCACTCAAAGCTTATTTCTAAGCTATGTTTAGGTTATTTATGGTATGTTTAGCTTATGATCAAGTTCCAGACTGTACATTGCCTTACGAAATGGCAGACTTTTGTAGTTTGACGCAAATAGTCCATGTGAGCGAATAAACTTGTTTTCAACACACCAAACCATCCAAAACTTATTTATAAGTTATGTAAAGGTTATTTAAGGTATGTTAAGCCTATGTCACTATTCCGGAGTGTTTGTCGCATTAAACTGACTGCGTTTACACACAAGTTTGCGTATAACTTTCCAGAAAGCGATTTAAAGCTTGAAATCAGAATCGAATCAATTCGTAAAATCATCAAACACAAATACACATATAATAACACCAAAACACATTGTTTTATTGATAATTAACATTGTTTTACATTGTACATCGATTACAGAGCACAGTTGTCACAGTCTCCCCTACTTTAGGAAATTTCGTCCCGAAATTTTAACTAGAGGAAACTTGTGAGAACAATTGCGGATATTTCGCCTTCATTTGGTCCTCACATTCCAAAGTAAACTCTGGGCCACGTTTGGATTCCCAGCGAACCTTGACCAATCGAATCCGTTTGTTCTTGAACTGTTTGAATGTACGGTCCGGTATCTCCACAGGTTTCTTGACAAAGTGCATCGTTTCATCAACTTGGATTTCATCGAGTGGAATGTGAAGATTAGCGTCAGCTAAACACTTTCGCAAATTGGACACGTGAAAATTCGGATGAATATTTCCAAGCTCTGGAGGTAGCTTTAGTCGATAGGCAATCTTTCCAACTCTTTCAACAATCTTAAATGGTCCAACATATCGTGGTGCAAGTTTTCTTTTCTTTCCAAATCTCACCACTCCCTTCCAAGGTGACACCTTGAGTAGGACATGGTCTCCAACTTGAAATTCTAGGGGCTTGCGTCGCATATCCGCATAACTCTTTTGACGGCTTCTAGCTGTCACAAGATTATCGCGGATCTTCTTGATTTTGTCTGTTGTTTCCAGAATGAGCTCAGGTCTAGTAAGCTGAGCTTCACCGATCTCATTCCAACAGACAGGTGAACAACATTTTCGACCGTAAAGAGCTTCGAATGGTGCCATATTGATGCTAGCATGATAACTATTGTTGTAAGAGAACTCGATCAATGGCAGATGAGAATCCCAATTACCACCAAAGTCTATCACGCATGCTCTTAGCATATCCTCCAAAGTTTGAATCGTCCTCTCAGATTGTCCATCTGTTTGGGGATGATAAGCAGTGCTTAGATTTAGTTGGGTTCCCATAGCAGATTGCATGGTCTTCCAAAAATGAGATGAAAATCGAGCATCACGATCAGATATGATGTTCAAAGGAACACCATGTCGAGATACATTCTCATCAACGTAAATCTTTGCAAGTTTATCAGCAGATAGATCCTCGCGAATCGGAATAAAATGAGCTGACTTCATTAATCGATCGATAACAACCCATATAGCATCATGACCTTTAGATGTAAGCGGTAATTTAGTGATGAGATCCATAGCAATGTTCTCCCACTTCTAAACTGGTATCCCTGGTTGTAAGAGCAAACCAGATGGTCGTTGATGTTCAACCTTGACTTTGAGACAAGTTAGGCATTTCGATACATACAAGGCAATATCATTCTTCATACCAGGCCACCAATACTGAGTACGAAGATCCTTGTACATTTTATCAGCACCAGGATGGATAGAATATCGAGACTTGTGAGATTCATCCATTACTAAAGTGCGGAGATCGTCTTGTTTCGGAATCCACAAATGATCCTTGAAAGAGAGTAAACATGTGACACCCGGCTTTTCAGGCCGTACCGTACAATTATAGCACGTATTGTGAATAGGTAACAGGACTATATTTGTGACATCTGTGTTCTGTAATCGATATACAATGTAAAACAATGTTAATTATCAATAAAACAATGTGCTTTGGTGTTATTATATGTGTTTTGGTGTTATTATGTGTGTAATTGTGTTTGATGATTTTACAATTTGATTCGATTCCGATTTCAAGCTTTAAATCGCTTTCTGGAAGGTTATACGCAAACTGGTGTGTAAACGCAATCAGTATAACGCGACAAACACTCCAAAATAGTGACATAGGCTTAACATACCTTAAATAACCTCCACATAACTTAGAAATAAGCTTTGGATGGTTTGGTGTGTTGAAATCAAGTTTGTTCGATCACAGGGACTAATTGTGTCAAACTGTGAAACTATATCGATTTGTATAGTAACGAACATTCTGGAACTTGATCATAAGTTAAACATACCCTAAATATCCTTTACATAGCTTAGAAATAGGCTTTGAGGGGTTAGGTATGCTAAAGCAAACTTTAGTGGTCATTCAGGGACTAAAAGCGTCAAAAAGTGCATAAGTTTGCATTTTCGCACATATCTTACGTTCTGAATATATCCGGACATCCAAAAATTTATGTAATCATTAAAATATTTTATTTTAGTGATTGGCTTGATAAAATTCCGTTCGTCGCTTAATTTGGAAAGTTTTTGCGCCCGTTACGACTTTCGTCGTAATTAACCGAATAACGCAACCGTACGACCAAACAAACCGACATCCGATATGTTTTTTAGCATGTTTTATGCTCCCTATACTTTAACTTCATTTTAGAGCCTTGAAATGAGGTTAACGGGGTTTAAACGCATCGAAAATGGCTTAAACGGGCTGCAGGGACCATTTCTGCCATTTTTGAAACTTTGCAGTATCTGGTACTTGGTGGCGCTGCGCGAGCACCAACTGCCTCTCCCCGTGGCATGGCGCAAGCACCTGATCTAGACAGAAACTTGATTTTCTGCATTTTTTCAGCAATGGGGTTGAACTTGGGGGTCTATTTTGTAACTTTTTCAATACCATTGGCTGGTATTGGGGCACCCCTAGTATTGCAAATCAATGGGCATGAGGTTTACGGCCATGATCGAAGCTCATTTCCCAATAAACGATCCTAACGGTTGTGCCAAATCTATAAATACCCCCACCATTCTTTCTCAAAACCCACTTGATTTTTCTGAGATTTCTCTAAGTTGAAGTGTTAACCACTTCATACCTGAGAATACTTGGGAATTCAAACTTGCTTGGACCCGTTGTAAGTATTCTTTCGTTCTTGTTTCATTTTTCAAGCATGAAAGTCAAACAGAGTTTGCCTTTCAGCTTTGACCAGTGAAAGGTCAACACAAAGTTCATTTGAACTTTGCAACGTGAGCGTAATCACGATGGTTATAGTCCCTTGTGACTATACCTACTGATTACCACGTTGACTAGGCATAGTGACGAGTCGTAGTTTCGGCTAAAATGCGTATTTATGCGTATTTTGTAACCAAACTACTCTTGGGTATCAAAACCGTTTGTTTTGATATCAAAACCTGTTTTCTAACTAAACTAAACATGTCTTAACATGTTTAGCTCGTCACTTTTAGTTTATTGCTTGTGTAGAGTCGTAAGTCAAGCGGACTAAACACCCGCTTAGACTTTCGAACTCGACCCGTTTGGTCGATCATTAGGATCCGACCAAACATATTTAGTGACCATAGTTGCATAGGGAATAACCTTCCGAGATTATACCTTATGGTCACTTAGGTTTAATTAGTTGTATGATAGGTAATTTATATGCCTTAGGTAAATGACCAAAATGTCCTTTTCATGCATAATTGATAATTAAGCATATGTAACATAAATTTTTGTCACATAACTTATTATGCAACATATTTAAACATGTTTAGGCATATAATACTTGTCATAGGACTAGTTAGACGTCTCGAAGGCGCTTTGCGCGCACGACGCGTTAAAGTAGCGTAAGCTACCTTAATGGGTCGCAATGGGTCGAAAGCACTTAGGTTAGGTTCCGATTTAGGATGTAGGCTTTGTTAAACAATATCACATGAGTTCCAACACTCATTTGGTTTACAAGACCTCATTCTGTCCGATCTTTCGATTTAGGCGTCTATTGTTTTACTAGTGATTCGATTACTAGGTGCTGCTTGATTTCTCTGGTTTACTTGAGTTTGTTGAAGTTCTATTGATTGAGGATACTTTGCACTTCATGTGAGTACATAGTTCCCCTATTTTACTGTTTTCAATTGTTTTGGGGTGATTCATATGTATCAAAACGATTTTCGATATTATAACGATGATTTAAAAAACGATTAAGATGGTTTATACTAAACTAATAACGATTTCGATAATGTGAACGAACTTGTTGGTTGTAGTTACATAATGAATGATATTCATTAATTTTGGCCGAACCGACCAGTATTAGGTTATGGTACCATAGGATCTGACAAATCCCATTATCAGACTGCACCCATGGTTATATGTGGGTTAGGTGGGTAACGACTGAATATGTGATTGTTAACTTACCCTTTGGTGGTTTGTTAATGCGAGAAGCGAGATAGTCGAGTCACGAAGGTTTGAATGTTATTAGCGAGACGACCATAAATAGTTTTCACAATTAAAAACGAGGATGATTTAAAACGAGTTAAACGAGTTAAACGATTTGGAAACGATTTAAACGAGTTAAACAAATTGGATAAACGATTGGTTTTTGTTTAAGTGTTTAGATAACGGGACGGGTGTAATGTGATGAAAACATGGTAGATACGCCGCAGGTACTTCTTATATATAAGTGTTTTCAGCATATTACATACCGTGGCGTTATTTAGTTCACTTGGATAAACGATGTCACATAACGATGTTTTCGAAAGGATATAAACCATACGAGTTTTATTAAACAAGTTAATACGAAATGTTTTACAATTTGGTTTACTAAAACAAATGTTTTTGGGTTAAGAATCATGGCTATGAGGTTTTATAAATTGTAACCCGCTTGATTTGAGTTGGTTAATTTCGTTGCAATATTATACTATTTTCAAAACAAAGTTTTTAATAAGGTATTGCAATATGTAAACTAGCCATGAATCCGACACTCTTATAAAACCTATGTGCTCGCCAGCATTTCTTTGCTGACTTTGTTTTTACATATGTTTCAGGTTATGTTGCTTGATGTTGATTGCTAGGATGCATGAGTCACATAGGATCTGGACGAGGCCTTAGTGACATAATAACAATGATAGTCGATATGAAACTTGTTTGTTTCGTGATAAAACAATGTAAATTACTTAATGAATAAATAAAACGAAACTCTTTTTGTACCCATGGTTGTGAAACAATAATTCTGTTACAACACTCCCTGACGTTTCCACCATGATTTGTTGTTTTACGTGGTCAGGGTGTGACAGAAGAGTTGGTATCAGAGCCAATGGTTATAGGGAATTAGGTTATTAGTAATGCTTTGACCTAGACTATAACTTTCTAGGACCCCAACGCAAGTTTTCTGCGTTTAGATTTTTAAAAACAAAACCGTCACCTACCCTTAGGTGATAACCACAACGAGAACACAAATTTCGAATCTGCTTCGAAAATTAATCATCCGTTCTATGATGATTGATTACTAGGTTTTGAACCCTTCCAGTTTGACTCATATTTGGCTTAGTGCCTTTTGAGTTTTCAAAATCTCGTCAAAGTTTGGGTCTAAATAATGTGAACACGTGCAAACTGGAAGAGTGAATGCCTGTACCCTGAGTTTTCTGTCTAAGGCTAGAGTGTTCGTACAAATCCACATAATCGGACCAGTCACTCTTACCTAGGAACTCTTGGGGTGAGTGTTCACTTATAGGCGAGCATGTCTTCGCGATACATTATTTTGATTCATTTACTTTGATTAGTCACTGCGTGTTGTTTGTTTGTTCGAGGTAACGAACAAATGATCGCCTTCCTTGTGTTTTGTCGATGTTTTCAATACCTCTTTTGTTTTTCCTAATTGTCAACCTCACTCGTTTCTCATATTTCCTTTTAGACAATGCCTCCTCGACGTGACGCACAATCTTTTACTGCTGAAGAAGTCGCAGCCCTTGTCTCTCAGCAAATGGCTGCTGTGCTTCCAGGCGTTGTGACCCAAATCCACGAGTTATACAACAACAATAATAATAACAATGCTCAGTGTAATTTCAAGAATTTCAATTCTGCTAAGCCGCTAAAGTTTTCTGGGTCGCAAGGAGCAACTGCGCTCCTTCAATGGTTCGAAAGTATCGAGAGCACATTCAGACATGTGCAATGTCCGAATGGGCGTAAGGTTGAATTTGCATCAAGTGTGTTTGAGAAGCGTGCTCTTACGTGGTGGAACAGAGTAATGCGCGATAGGGGTGCTGAAGTGGCATTAGCACAGACATGGGAAGAGCTTCGAGCTCTCATGATGAAAGAGTTTTGTCCCCGTCACGAGCATTGGAACGAGAGTTTGACGATCTAAAGCAAGATGGGGGAGAACACCGTGTGTATACGAATCATTTTGAGGAGCTCAGTCTTCTGTGTCCAACTATGGTTACCCCGTTGGAGAAAGCGATAGAGAGGTATATCGATGGTTTACCTGATTCCATACAGGATATTGTGACTGTCATTAATCCTACTACTGTTCGTCACGCGATCAAGTTGTCGGCTACCCTGACTGAGTCTCAAGTCAGGAAGGGTAAACTTACCCATAAGGGTGATAAGAAGAAGTCGACCGATTCTGTCAAGGAAAAGGCTAAGAGTAAGAAAGGTGAGTCGTCGAAGAAGTCGAGAAAGCGAAAGGGTGCTCAGAATTTTGCAGTAACAGCTCAGAACCCTCAGAACACACCGGCTCAACCTCCTGCGAAGAAAGTATATGATGGTACCGCACCTCACTGTGCTCGCTGCAACGGTCATCATGTTGCACAACAAGCTTGCAAGCAATGCACTACGAGTGGTAAACTTGGGCATCTGGCCAACATCTGTCGCTTGGGCCAGAATCAAGGCGCAGAATCCAGCACAGGTTCAGGGGAATGCTGCGAGATTCCCACCTAGTTCGTGTTATAATTGCGGTGAGATGGGTCATTTCCGCAACAACTGCCCGAGGTTGGTGAACGCGAATGCAAATGCAAATGCCAATGCAAACGCGAATGTGAATCCCGCTCGTGGACGAGCATTCAATCTGAACGCTAACGAGGCTCGAGCTGACAACCTCGTTGTCAATGGTACATTTCTTGTTAACAATCGACGTGCATCTATTCTTTTTTATTCTGGTGTCGATAGAAGTTTTGTTTCGTTATCTTTTGAGCCTTTACTTGTGATACCTAGAACTAAACTGAGGAAACCCTTATCTGTCGAAGTTGCTACTGGTAAACCTCTTATTCTCGATTCTGTTACTCATGATTGTCAGTTAAACCTTGATAACCATCTTTTTCCGATTGACCTCACACCGATGCAACTTGGGAGTTTCGATATTATCGTGGGGATGGATTGGTTAACCAAACACCATGCTGAGGTGGTTTGTTTCGATAAGATTGTTCGTATTCCCCTTCCGTCTGGCGATGTTTTAGAAGTTCGTGGCGAGAAGCCATCTGGTGGATTGAAGCAAGCCCAAAGTTATTTGCGAAAAGGATATGTTGCTTTTCTAGCACATGTCACCGAGGAGAAAGACAAGAGCAAGAGTATTCGGGATATTCCGATTGTTCGGGATTATCTAGAGGTATTTCCTGATGAACTGCCTGGTTTGCCTCCAGTTCGTCAAGTCGAGTTTCATATTGACCTTGTACCCAATGCTAACCCGATTGCGAAAGCACCTTATCGTCTTGCACCATCTGAGATGCAAGAGTTATCGAAACAGCTTCAAGAATTGTCTGATAAAGGATTCATCCGTCTGAGCTTTTCGCCTTGGGGAGCTCCTGTCCTCTTTGTGAAAAAGAAAGATGGATCTTTTCGAATGTGTATCGATTATCGTGAGCTTAATAAGCTTACCATCAAGAATCGATATCCCCTACCTAGAATTGATGATCTCTTCGACCAGCTGCAAGGTGCTTCATGCTTTTCCAAGATCGATCTGCGTTTTGGGTATCATCAACTTCGTGTTCTCGAAGAAGATATTCCCAAAACTGCCTTCCGCACAAGATATGGGCATTACGAGTTCACTGTCATGCCTTTTGGTTTGACGAATGCCCCAGCTATCTTTATGGACTTAATGAATAGGGTCTGTAAACCTTATTTAGACAAGTTCATTATTGTGTTCATCGACGATATTCTTGTTTATTCGAAGTCTCGAGCCGATCACGAGCAACACCTTCATTTGACATTGGAACTCCTTAAGAAGGAACAACTTTTTGCTAAATTCTCCAAGTGTGAATTTTGGCTTAAAGAAGTTCAGTTTTTGGGTCATATAGTCAACGAGCAGGGTATTCATGTGGATCCATCCAAGATTGTTGCAATTAAGGATTGGAACACACCAACGACATCTACAGAGATTCGATCTTTTCTTGGTCTTGCTGGATATTATCGTCGATTCATTTCTAATTTCTCGAAGATCGCGGTTCCACTCACTGCTTTGACTCAGAAGAATAAGCCTTTTGAGTGGGGACCTAAGCAAGAAGAAGCGTTCCAAACGCTGAAACGGAAGCTCTGTGATGCTCATGTTTTATCTCTACCCGAAGGAAACGATGATTTCGTTGTCTACTGTGACGCATCTAATTTAGGCCTTGGTTGTGTTCTTATGCAACGAGGTAAAGTTATAGCTTATGCGTCAAGACAGCTGAAAGTTCACGAGAAGAACTACACAACTCATGATCTTGAGTTGGGAGCTGTGGTTTTCGCGTTAAAAATCTGGAGACACTACCTCTATGGCACAAAGTGTGTGGTTTTCACAGACCACAAAAGTCTCCAGCATATTCTTAATCAGAAGGAGCTGAACATGAGGCAACGACGTTGGGTTGAACTCTTGAACGACTACGATTGCGAGATTCGCTACCATCCTGGTTGTCACACCCCGACCACGTAGAACATACAAAACGTGGCGGAAACGTCGGGGAGTGTTGTAACAGAATTAATTGTTTCAAATCCATGGCAATTGAAGTTTCGTTTTATTAATCAAACAGAGAGTTACATTGTTTTAAACAAGAAACAAAGAGTACATAACATAAATTAACTAGTTCTTGTCTCGTTTTAAGTCACTAAGGCACAGGTCCGCCTAAGTATGTCTTGATAAGTCCTATGCATCATCTCCTGAAAACACATGTGAAAATAGGTACGTCAGCATAAAAATGCCTGTGAGATACATAGGTTTTGTGAAAACAGAATTCATGACTTATGTTTGAGAAAATGTTTAGTCATGAACCTTGTAATTTGCTTTGTCTTGTAAATCATTTGAAAAACGATAAGCTCAGATGATATGTATAAATAAATGTAAGGTTAAGTGAATAACCATGTAAGATGAGTTTGTATAAGATAAGTTGTTTGTAAATCAATGTCTTGTAAAAAGTATGTTATTTGTATAAAATGTTATATGTCTCGAATTGAAATGATTCAAATAACGCTACGATATGTAATACCATACAAGCACTTATATATAGGAAGTACCGGCGACGTATCCACCATACTTGTATCATATTACACACGTCTCGTTACTTAATCACTTAGTCAAACTAAACTACCAAAGTAAATTGTTCATGTCTAATGTAAATCATGTAATGTGTATCCAAAATGTAAGCATGTGATGAATAATAAATGTACTAAGTATGCAACAAAGAACATACATAGCATAAGTGTAATGTAAAACCATGTACTAAGTATGCACACAACACAATGGGCATACATAGCATGAAATATAATGTAGAACGATGTACTAAGTACGCACACAATGGGCATACATAGCATGAAATGTAATGTAGAACGATGTACTAAGTATGCACACAATGGGCATACATAGCATGAAATGTAATGAAATCATGTACTATAATGTACTAACGAACATAGCAGGTATATGATGTGAAAACATGGAAAGCATGAAAGTAACAAGTAGGCACATGTGTTTCACCCCAAAACGTTTGGAAAACAGTAAAAGAGGGGTCTATGTACTCACTTGAGATTGCTTAGTAGTCCTTGAGTAACAACCAAACAATGCTAGAGATCGCGGATATCAAACGGCACCTAATATAGGTAACTATGTTAATAACCGGACCTAAATCGGATGATTGGATAGAATGAGGGTTCGTAAACCAAACGTGTATAGAGACTCGTGTCATATGGTTTAACAAAGCCTTCATGCTAAATGAAACCTAACCTAAGTGTTTTCGACCCATCACGACCCATTAAGGTAGCTTATGCTACTTTAACGCGTCGTTCGCGTGAAACGCGTTTGGAACGTCTAACTAGTCCTATGACAAGTGTTATATGCCTAAACATGTTACATAATGAGTTATGTGACAAAAGCTTAGGTTACATATGCTTAATTACCGATTACACATGAAAAGGGTATTTTGGTAATTTACCTAAGGCATATATACTACCTATCATACAACTACTTAACGAAGCGACCATAAGGTATAACCTCGGAAGGTTATTCCCTATATACTATGGTCACCTAATGTATTTGGTCGGATCCTAATGATCGACCAAATGGGTCGGGTTCGAAGGTATAAGCGATTTATTAGATCGCTTACCCTACGACCCTAGACAACGTGGTAATCAGTAGGCATAGTCCCAAGGGACTATAACCATCGTGATTACAATCACGTTGCGAAGTTCAAACGAACTTCGCATTGACCATAAACTGGTCAACGCAGAAAGTCAAACAAAGTTTGACTTTCGGACTCGAAAAGCAATAAAAGAACGAAAGAATACTTACGAAGGGTCCCCGAATGCTAATCTCGATCCAAGAATCTCAGGTATGAAACAATGGTTTCAACTTAGAGTTTCTCAAATCAAAATTCTAGTGGGTTTAGCAATGGATGGCATGGGGTATTTATAGTGTTCGGTTAGCCGTTAGGATCGTTTCTAGGAAACCGTGCTTTGATCTCAACCATACACCTCAAGAACATGGTATTACAAAACCATTTGAGCCCCTAGTATTGCCCAAAACCATGTGCACAAGAGGAAAGGACCAGATCCAATGTTTCTGCATGTTTTCTGCTGTCAGGGGGCTGACGCGGCCCGCTTCAGGATCAGACAAAACTCAGGCGGGCCGCCTGGCCTTGCCTGATCAGCAACATGTTTCAGAAATTACAGTTTTGGTCCCTGCACGTGTTTAAGATCATTTCCGACACGTTTAAGGCCCGTTAAGCCACCGTTAAGGCCCTAAAATGATGCCTAAACATTGTGGACATGAAACATGCTCAAAAATATGCCGGATGTTTGTTCGTTTGATCGTACGAACGCGATGTTCGCTTAATTAGGAAATTTCGTCCCGAAATTTATTTGTAGGAGTCTATCTGTGACTTTGTGGCAAATAACCACCAGAGATATGAAAGGCATAATCCTGTTATTTCTCTTTAATGGACATTTTTTTAGAAATGAAAAATGAACAGAGTTATTTTCAACAGGCATTCTTCAGAAACGAAAAAGAACGGAACGAGTCATTTTCCACAACCTCTTCAGAAACGAAAATGAACGGAACGAGTCATTTTCCACAACCTCTTCAGAAACGAAAATGGACGGAACGAGTCATTTTCCACAACGTCTTCAGAAACGAAAATGAACGGAACGAGTCATTTTCCACAACGTCTTCAGAAACGAAAATGAACGGAACGAGTCATTTTCCACAACGTCTTCAGAAACAAAAATGAACGGAACGAGTCATCTTCCACGATTTCTTCAGAAACGAAAATGAACAGAATGAGTCATTTTCCACGATTTCTTCAGAAATGAAAATGAACGGAACGAGTCATCTTCCACGATTTCTTCAGAAACGAAAATGAACAGAATGAGTCATTTTCCACAATTTCTTCAGAAATGAAAATGAACGGAATGAGTCATCTTCCACGATTTCTTCAGAAACGAAAATGAACAGAATGAGTCATTTTCCACAATTTCTTCAGAAACGAAAATGAACAGAATGAGTCATTTTCCACAATATCTTCAGAAATGAAAATGAACGGAACGAGTCATCTTCCACGATTTCTTCAGAAACGAAAATGAACAGAATGAGTCATTTTCCACAATTTCTTCAGAAATGAAAATGAACGGAACGAGTCATCTTCCACGATTTCTTCAGAAATGAAAATGAACGGAACGAGTCATCTTCCACGATTTCTTCAGAAATGAAAATGAACGGAACGAGTCATTTTCCATAATTTCTTCAGAAACGAAAATGAACGGAACGAGTCATCTTCCATAATTTCTTCAGAAACGAAAATGAACGGAACGAGTCATCTTCCACGATTTCTTCAGAAACGAAAATGAACAGAATGAGTCATTTTCCACAATTTCTTCAGAAATGAAAATGAACGAAACGAGTCATTTCTAGACACACGACCAAACTTGTAGGCCACCAAGGAGTCCTTTCAGCTATATCATCACATGATGTTCCTAACAAGATTTTTGGATATTATGCAAAGAATGTCTGGTCTAAGTATGGTTTTACAAAAATTATGATGAATTCCGATGGTTTTTTCTTTTTTAAGTTTGACACTAAAGAAGGAATGGCTAAAGTGTTGAAGGGAGGGCCTTGGTTGATCCGGAAAATGCCGTTGTTTCTGAATGTTTGGTCTCCGTCTGTGAGTCTTAAAAAAAGAGGGTATAAAGTCTGTTCCGGTGTGGGTGAAGTTACATAATGTTCCAATATCGGTATACACTGATGATGGCCTAAGTTTATTGGCATCTAAGATAGGGATTCCTAAAAGATTAGATGGATACACAGCTGATATGTGCTCGGATAATTGGGGAAGGAGTAGCTTTGCTCGTGCGTTAATTGAAATTAATGCTGATAGTGACCTGAAGGAAGATATTGTTGTTGCTATTCCGAAGTTGGATGAGGATGGTTATATTACTGAGAAAGTAAAGGTGGAATATGAATGGAAGCCACAAAGGTGTTCGGTTTGTTGTGTGTTTGGCCATAATGATCATACATGTGTTAAAAATATGAATAATAATCCGAAACATGTGGTAGTTGATGAGGAAGGATTTATAACGGATAAGAGGAAGGCGGCTAGGGTGGAGCTGTTCAAAAGAAACAAAAATCGAAGTTTATTTACAAGCCGAAAGTAAACAAACAAGGTCCGAGTACATCCGGTACTAAGAATGATCAACCGGGTAACAAAGTGGATAGTAATGTGAGTACTAGCAACTCGTTTGGGGCTCTAGCTATGGATGATATACAACTCACAGATGGTAATGCAAGTAATAATAATGAGACTCGGACAAACTTGATAAAGGATGGTGGAAAATCTATGAGTTCTGAAGAAGAGGTAGTGGAAACAGTGCCTACTGAAATGGCTGATTTTATGCGGCATGAACAATATCAAACTTCTGAGGGGGCAAGCATTCCCGGTATGGTTGGTTTAAATGGATAGTATAGCTTCGTGGAATATAAGGGGTTTGAACCAACCCCTGAAACAAAGCGAGGTTCGTATGCTTGTTTCTGAAAATAGGTTAACTGTTTGTGCCATTCTAGAATCTCATGTGGATGTTAAAAATCTAGATAAGGTGTGTAAAGGTGTTTTTCGTAATTGGGCTTGGACGTCGAATGGTGATTTGTGTGTGCATGGTACTAGAATCATTTTGGGATGGAATTCGGATGTGGTGGATCTCATGGTTTTATCTCAGGAGGATCAGGTTATCCATACACAAATCCATTCTAAACATGATAATAAAGCTGTTTTCTGTTCGTTTGTCTACGCTAAGAATTTGTATCAGGAGAGAATTTTAAAGTAGTGTGACACTAGGTAAAACTAATCCACCAAAAATGTGAAAAAGTTGGTTCGGGTCCTGTACCGGGTTAAATACTAACACTGTGTTTTGTTTAAATAAATACATGACAAAAAAAATTTTGCACATGTTTTATCATCCAAATTTATAATCCAATTTTTCGGACTAAAAATTTTATTATTTCTGACACAGTTCCGGTACCGGCTTTGCTGTTAGGCAGTTTACTGAACTAGCAGCTTAACGCAATAAGATTTAAGTGCGGATTTTTGTGTCGTTTTTAAAACCCGTTATATTATTTATGACAAATAATATTTATTTTTGGGTTTTCGGAAAATTACTGTTTCGCTCTACGGAATGCTATACATTTCACAGGATTACAGTACTTTTCTGCGGACTTGGTGTCACACCCCGACTAGCAGCGGAAACGATAAAAAGGGATGCAACAGACCCTTCTGGTTTGAGTCATTGTTATAAAGATACTTTATTAAACATTAATTAAACAATATGATACATCATTGTTTTACATATAACTATTACACATTACTATTACATATTTTAGCTAGATACTACGCGAGTTTCCATGAACCGTTTTATTTAGCTAAGTAGCATGCCTCTATCCACATAGTATCACACATAAACTTCACAAGCACCTAACACAAAGGGGGTCGTCACGTAGTGTCCTGGTTACCTGAAAAGTTAATTTAAAAAAAAATCAACATAAAGCTGGCGAGTTCCACAAGTTTGTTTGTTTTCAAAATATTTATGAAAGTGTTTTGTTGCACATGTGATAAAATTTCTCTGAGTTACAAGTTAAGCCGAGACCAGTATCCAATCACCGTGGCCAACATCAACCACAACCAATAACCACGTACCCCATGTGGCTATGCCTAACACATCATAGCTCGTTATGAATATGTGCGACTGCGTGTTTGCGCAACTGCCATACAGCCTTGTATTCAGTGCGGTCTAGGCTTGTCGGGCCAAATAGTACTATCCACAGTATTCACCGGCATTGTATAACTTGCTTGTGGGCATTTAAGTATGTTAGATGTCTACTCAGATAAATAGTATCAAACAGTTTGCATGTGCACAAGTATATCAATCAATTGTACCCTCTATGAAAATAGTAAAACATGTATTAAAAAGAGAGGGATAGTAGAACTCACAGTTTGCACAGATACTAGGTTATCAAAGTATGCTAATCCACACCTAATACCAGTATCATACCGTTAATGTCTGTAGGCTAGGTTAGCCTAGGTTTAAATGTCTAGGAATAAATTAGGGTAATTAGAACATGAAGTTGGACATGGTCGGCGGTTTGAAATCACGTTTGGACGTCAGACATCGTTTACCGTGTCGGACAAAGTTGTTTGTTCGAGGTGTTTGGGAAATGATATGTTTAAACAAAGTATACTATATTGTAGTATATGAAAAATGATTAGTTTTATATTAAGGGAGTTCGGGTGGTTGGAGGGTCTAGGTCGCCCAAATAAGCATTTCCATATTTAAAGTCGGTTAATTATCGGATAAGCGTGTAATATACCTATTGTGACACCGGGCTTTTCAGGCCGTACCGTACAATTGTAACACGTGTTGTGAATAGATAAAAGGCCATATTTGATTGATTATGATATTTATATGTGAAATTTAATGAGTTGGTAAAATTAAACTTTGATAAAAATTATGTTAGCAACGGTAAGATAAACGCTTTTCGCGTAACGGTTAAAATGCGAAACGAACGTCGGTGACCACCCGATCAGTGTTAAAATCCTAAAAATAGTCTGTTATGATTAGAATAATAATTTTAATCCTATTCGTGAGGAAAAATAAACTAAAACGCTAAGAAACTCTATTTTTCGAGTTTAAGCGCATACCGCGCAGCACAGCGCGCACACTGCTAAATACCGGCAACGTCGCCAGACCCGGAAAATGAAATATTGTTCAATAATATTTTGGTGAGTTTATTTTTATAGAACGTTAAAAATAATTTAAAACGCGCTAAAACGAGATTAAAACGCAAGATAAAATACCCGGTATCCAGGTAAATACGTGTTTTTAACTAATGCATAATATATATATATATATATATATATAGGGAGAAGATCATGCGAGAACCACCTCTTATTGCGAGAACCGCGAGAACCAATGTGAACACAACCAAAAACGCCTAAAAATAGCTAAAAATCTTGCAATTTTTTTCTCCATTCGCTCAATAAGGTTCCGTGCCGAGGGAATATGAGTTGGGGGTGGCATAAGATTTTGTCCATCCGTCACATCATTCGTCCTCACATATGGTCGTCTATTAAAAGCGGTGCTCAAACTAATATATGGAGTGACATGTGGTGTTCACTTAGTCCTCTTAGCTCGTTTATCACTCCAAGAACCATTGCTAATGCTGGGTTTTCTTTACGGTCAACGGTTGCGGATATGGTTGATCAGAACGGTAATTGGCGATGGCCTCAAGCATGGCTAGATCTTTTTCCAGTGCTAATCACAATAGCGGTTCCTCTTATTGTTCCTAATGGTGTGGATAGGCTGATGTGGAAAGACTTGGAGGGAAAGACATGTGAGTTTAAATCGGCTCTTGTTTGGAATACAATTCGGAATCGGGAACAGCAGGTGTTATGGGCTGATATGGTTTGGTATTCTCAATGCATTCCGCGGCATTCGTTTCATCTATGGCTGGCATTTAGAAACAAACTTAAAACGCAGGATAGATTGGCTGTGTGGGAAGCAGGTAGTCAAACCAACTGGAACCTGATGTGTTGTCCGCTGTGTAATTTTGATCGGGATAGTCGGGATCATTTATTTTTCCGATGTGCTTTTGCGACTCAAGTCTGGAATGAAGTCAAGAAGTTGGTTAGCTTGGGTAATGTTGATGATACATGGTCTTCGGTTTTAACTTGGGTGGAGCAGCATGCTAAATCCAAGAATGCGGATCATATTGTTTGCAAGTTATTGATTGCTGCTTCTTCTTATTATATATGGCAAGAGAGGAACAACAGGCTTTTCAAGAATCACAAGAGAACGGTTGGTTAAGTGGCTGAGGTGATTAAATGCTCGGTGCGTTTGCGGCTCATGGGGTTCAGATTTCGGGTCGCATCGACTAAGGTAAGGATTTTCAAGAGTTGGAAGATTGAAGATACTGGAGCGAATCCGGGCTAGAGGCTAAAGTCTGATTTTTTGTATTGGTTGTTTGAGTTGAGTGTCATTTAGACTGGATGTGTTTTGTTTGGTTGTTTTGCTTGTTTTCCTAGGCTTGGTATGTCAAGTCTAGTTGGTGTGTTACACTGACACACCCTTGTACTATTTTGTTTCATTTATAAAATTCATCGGGGTAACCCTTTACCCAAAAAAAAAGTGTCGTTAATATTTGTTTTAGTGACACAATGAATTCCCGACACTTTGGAAAGTGTCTAGTATTATTTTTCCATGTTTTTGCACTTTACTAGTTAGCTTAAATGCTGAATTTTATTATAAAGTGCAGAATTTTGTAATTAGAGCATGTTTTAGGCACATCCGGTCACTATAACTATCGCCTAGTGACGCAGTTCTACAATCCTTACCTCCCTACACTCCCTACTAGTGTAGTAATCTATTCCCGGCTCATACTGGCCTCAGAGACAGTGCCTGTCTGATGCTGACTATGTCAGCATGTTTACTGGGTTATCCGTTCATTGTGCTACTGTGCTTTTGTGCATCAAGTTTGTCACTATAGTTCCGTGTAAATAATGGAGTGACAGTAATAAAGTATGATGCATGTATGTGTATGTATCAGAATTCAAGTAGCAGTTTAATCACAACTGTAAGCAAGCACAGTAATTAAGCATTAATTAAATATTAATTAATTCGTACGGATACCTGATTTGGTGAGGGTTGTCACACTCTCACAGCCTTAACTCAAAAGAATAAACCTTTTGTGTGGGGACCCAAACAAGAAGTAGCTTTTCAGACCTTGAAACATAAACTCGGTGACGCTCCTGTGTTGTCTTTACCTGAGGGAAACGACGACTTTGTCGTATATTGTGACGCATCGAATCTAGGTCTTGGTTGTGTTCTCATGCAAAGGAACAAAGTCATAGCCTACGCGTCAAGACAATTGAAAATCCATGAGAAAAACTACACAACTCATGATCTTGGGTTGGGCGCTGTGGTTTTTGCTCTCAAGATTTGGAGACACTACCTTTACGGAACAAAATGTGTGGTTTTCACAGACCACAAAAGTCTCCAACACATCTTCAATCAGAAAGAACTAAACATGAGGCAACGACGTTGGGTAGAACTTCTAAACGACTACGACTGCGAGATTCGCTACCATCCTGGAAAGGCAAATGTCGTAGCCGATGCGCTAAGTCATAAGGAACGAGTCAAGCTTCATTGTGTTCAAGTTCGATCTGATATTCAAAACCGCATTTCTCAAGCTCAACGTACTTGTGTTTCACAGAACTTGATGGGTAAGGAATTACCATATCATCTTACGCCTCATCTTGAACTAAAGAACGATGGATTATATTATTTCATGGACCATTTGTGGGTTCCAATTCAAGACAATATCCGCATCTTATTGATGGATGAAGCTCACAAGTCTCGTTATTCAATTCATCCTGGTGCAGACAAAATGTATAAGGATATTCGAACCCAGTTTTGGTGGCCGGGAATGAAGAAAGACATTGCCTTATACGTATCAAAATGCCTTACTTGTCTGAAGGTTAAGGCAGAACATCAACATCCCTCTGGATTATTGGAACAACCAGAGATACCGGTTTGGAAATGAGAAAACATTGCCATGGATCTCATTACCAAACTACCGCGCACTAATAGAGTTCATGATGCCATTTAGGTAGTAGTTGATTGTTTGACAAAATCTGCTCACTTCTTGCAAATCCGTGAGGATCTCTCTGCTGAAAAGCTTGCCAAGATCTATGTAGATGAGATTGTATCCCGACATGGTGTTCCTTTGAACATTAATCAGACCGAGATGCTCGATTCTCATCTCACTTTTGGAGAACCATGCAATCTGCTATGGGAACCCAACTCAATTTAAGCACAGCTTATCATCCTCAAACGGATGGACAATCTGAAAGAACAATCCAGACATTGGAGGATATGCTTAGAGCTTGTGTGATCGATTTTGGTGGTAGTTGGGATTCGCACTTCCATTGATCGAATTTTCCTACAATAATAGTTATCACTCCAGCATCAACATGGCTCCTTTCGAAGCTTTATACGGTCAAAAATGTTGTTCGCCGGTCTGCTAGAATGAGATTGGTGAAGCTCAGCTCACTGGACCTGAACTCATTCTAGAGACTACAGACAAAGTCAAGAAAATTCGCGACAACCTCTTAACAGCTAGAAGCCGTCAAAAGAGTTACACGGATAGACGAGGCAAGCCTTTGGAATTCCAAGTCGGTGATCTCGTCCTACTCAAGGTATCTCCTTGGGAAGGTGTAATCAGATTTGGGAAGAAAGGAAAACTTGCACCACGATATGTTGGACCATTCAAGATCATTGAAAGAATCGGAAAAGTAGCCTACAGACTTGAGCTACCTCCTGAACTTGGAAATGTTCATCCAACTTTCCACGTGTTCAATCTGAAAAAGTGTTTGGCTGATGAAAACCTCCACATCCCCCTTGATGAAATTTGTGTCGACAACACGATGCACTTCGTCAAGAAACCTGTGGAAATATTGGACCAGCAAGTCAAGAAGCTCAAGCGCAAGCGCATACGGATAGTCAAAGTTCGCTGGGAATCCAAACGTGGCCCAGAGTTTACTTGGGAACGAGAGGATCAAATGAAGGCGAAATATCCACACCTTTTCCCACAAGTTTCCTCTAACTAAATTTCGGGACGAAATTTCCAAAAGTAGGGGAGACTGTGACATCTGTGTATTTTAACCCTTGTACTGTTCTGAACAACTTTGTATTTAATAAAAAAATGGTGTTTTAATTTCAATATTTGTTTAATTATTTGTGACATTAGTACGTTTTCAATCATTGTTCAATTCCGAACTCTCAAACCTGTTCTTGAAGTGAAATCATAAACCGTTACGTAAACATAATCAGTTTAACGCGATGTACACTCCGGAACTGTGACATAAGCCAAACATACCCTAAATACCCTTTACATAACTTAGAAATAAGTTTCGAAGGATTCGGTATGGCAAAAACATGTTTATTCGAACTTTAGAACTAATTGCGACAAAACTGCGAAACGAACATTGGTGACCGCTCGGATAATATTTAAATCCTAAAAATATTCTGTTATGATTAAAATTTTATTTTTAATCATGTTCGTGTTGAAAAATAAATTAAAATGCTTAAAAACGTTATTTTTCAAAGTTTAAGCACGTACCGCGTATAACTGCGTAACACAAGGTTTCTACTGCAAAACGCAGACAACGCAGCCAGTCTCGGCAACTGATATTTATTTCAGTAATATTTTGGCGAGTTTATTTTTATAGAATAATAAAAATAATTTAGAACGCCATAAACCGGGATTTAAACGCTAGATAAAATACCCGGTATCTAGTTAAACACCTGTTTTTAACCTACATATATCATTTATGTGTATTTTGTGCATATATATATGTATATTTCGTGTATGTATGTATGTAGACATGTGCCCACCTTTTTCCTTCCATTTGACATGTGTTGATGCATGCAATCTTTGTAAATCCTTCATATCTTTATAAATCCTCCAAGATCACAAAACTCAATCAAACCAAATCTTCCTCTCTCTCTCTCTCTCCCAAAACGTAACACCCACACACACCCACACATTTTGGTTTTTCATCATCTTCTTCAAGATCAAACTCCATTCCAAGCTAGTTTCAAGATGGTGTGAAGATCCAAAGGAGTTTCCAAGGTGTTTTCAAGTGATTTCAAGCTCCATATCATCAAAATCTCATCAAGAAACTCACTTGAATCTTGAAGGTATAAAGTTTATGTTTAAATCATACACTTGATTCTTGGTTGTTCTTGATGATTGGAAGTTTCTCTTGAATCTTGGAATTTTTCACAAACTTGAAATCTAAAAAGAAATGGGTCTTGATACAAAATAACAAAATGGTAGTATATATGTGTGTATATATAACCGTATATATATATGTATGTGTATGAGATTTGAGTTTGATTTTTTGATAAATACTTGTTTAGGATGTTTGCTTGCATGAACAAAATTATGTGCAAATATGTTAGAGATATAAAGAAATGATTGAATCATGAGTTATAATTTGAAATAGTGTTAGTATTTTGACATGTAAATGGCCAAAAATTTATTAGACATATTTGAGAATTTTTAAGTTGTTGCATGTTCTTCAATGATAGTTAAAATGCAAGTGTTTGATGATTTGTGTATGATATGATAGTGTGCTTTAGACACTTGTATATAAGAATACATGTTGATTTAAAGCTCAAGAAATGATAAAAAAAATGATTGTATGACAAAAATGTTTTAGAACAGATTATAAACACTAAAAATAACATTATTTGGTATATTATAATGGCATGAAACTTTGTCATAGGTTTGATAACTTTGCATGTTGTACATATAGCTTGGAAAGTGGTAAAATATGTGAAATTTGCATGATTTATGTGCTTTATGTGAGACCTGCTCTATCATGAGTATAACCACTATTTTATTCAGTAAATAACATGGGTTATGTTAAAATATCACGTCGTTACGATTTGGGATGGTTAGGGTAACGTTTGATGCAAAACTATGCGGTAAAACGGTTAAAAATCGGCTTTTCGGAGGATTTTTATAAAACTGTTTTAGATCAGTAAGTAAACTAATATTTTTGATATAAAAATAAGTATTTTAACTTATATTAAGTTAACTTGGTGTTTGGTTAGTCATACGTGACTTCCGACGCCCAAAAACGTTACCGAATCGCTAAAATACGCGTTTTTCAATGTACACTAGAATGGGCTGTTCATGGGTAAGTTTTATGTGTTACAAGATGTTATGTGATTTATAATATGTGTATGATGACATGTTTATAGTTGACAAGATTATGTGTGTTACGATATTTATTTTATGTCACAATAAGTATATATATTACGACGCGCAAATCGTAGATATATTGCTTATAACATGATAAAGGTCACCAATAAAATCGTTCAAGTCGTAAAGTTTTTAAAATATATATGAACTCATATATATACAAATACACCATTATAATAAAAAATAATAACTTTTCGAGAAAATCTCGAAGTTATGTGAAAATTCTAAGTATCGGAGAAACTTAGATATTTTTGTGAGTTTTGATTATTAAATCGTTCTTATTTAATTTAGGACAAATAAACAATTTGAGGGATTGTGTTAACATATAAAAACGCACCCAAAGGTGAGTACATAGTTCCCCTATTTTACGTTTTCAAATGTTTTGGGGTGAAGCATATGTGCATAACTTTACTTTTCGTTTTCATGACATTGTACATGTTTTATTACATATTACATATAATACATTATTTCAAAGACATTTTTATGGTATATTGACTTAGTATACCTAACAATTGGTTTCAAAGACATTTTATTGGCATATTGACTTAGTATGCCTAATGCATGGTTTTACAAAGACATTTCTCATGACATGCTTACATTGAAAAGGACATTTGGTATGTTTAACGGGTTAGTAGTACATTCATTAACATTAATCATGCCACTCGGTAGTATGTAATAGCGCTATAGGACTTGACAAATTCCGTTCCTGCTTTCTAGGAATTTCGGAAGGGGAATGACAGAATCCGAATACATTTTTGATAAACCTTGATCCTGATAAGGGTTTATCCGACAATCTCAAGGCTTGAGTGTATGCGATAGACAAACCGTATAAATGTTCATATCGATAAAAGCAATGGTTTTCAAAACATAACTTTTGATTTTAACTCTTGGTTATTTCAAAGACCTTGTTTTGTACATGACATTGGATTTCAAAAGACATTTGTTTATACTTGACATTAGACATTGTTTACACATGACATTTGACATTGGACATTGGACAATGACATTAAACAAGACATTATTTCATGGTTATTAATAAGTGATGTAAGTAACAAGACGTGTGTAATATGATAAAAGCATAGTGGATACGCCGCTGGTACTTCCTATATATAAGTGTTTTTATTGTATTGCATATCGTGGCGTTATCTAAACCACTTCAACAAAGACAAGGCATGACATATTTTATACATGTCATTTTCATTTGGTTATTCACTGAACCATACATCATTCTTTTATATCATTTGATTTTTCATATGATTTTATAAAAGAAAATATTTTATAAGGTTCGTGACAACTTTTCATTAAACCTATGTTACTCACAGGCATTTTTATGCTGACGTATTTACTTTCACATATGTTTTCATTAAACCTATGTTACTCACAGTCATGAATCTTCAACACTAAACCTATGTTACTCACAGGCATTTTTATGCTGACGTATTTACTTTCACATATGTTTCAGGAGCGATTGTTTGATGTGAGCGAGCTTCACTTAGGGCGACTTGGGCCTTAGCAATCTAAAATCAAGAAAGTTATCATCTTTTATGTTATGTGTTTTGTTTGAACTAAGACAATGTAATAATTTAAGCTTCTAAAACTTAACTTTAATTATCATGTGTTTTGAAACAATAATTCTGCCACACGACTCCCCGACGTTTCCGCCGCGGTTTATTGTTTTACGCGGTCGGGGTGTGACATCATAGCAATAATCAGAAGGCAATTCAAGTCATTAATCGTAATTCATCACAGTCATTAAGCACTAATCATGATTTAATAGTTGTACGGATACCTGAAATTTTGACTGTTGTCACAATATAGACCTTCTTTTCCCTTCTTCCCTTTCTCCCCCTTTTTGGCATCATCAGGATTTTCAACAAAAACAACTGTAGGAGGAGAAGTACAAGTGGTTTGAAGCAAATGGGCATTGATTGCCTTGATATCAGCATGTGTATCCTTGTACCTAGCTTCCATCATGTTTCTGAATATTTGGAGCTGAATTTCATGCTGTTGATCAGCATATTGCCTTTGTTGATGAAGCATAGGTTGAAATAAGTTCCATAGCTCAGTGGGAGATAGAGCAGATGTTGCAGCAGTGGGTGTAGCCTGTTGAGATTGTAACAACTGTTGCGGCATATTTTTGATATCTGCAACAGATGTGTCAATTTTATCAACCCTCTCCGTCAATTCTTTGTACATTAAACCATCACCCAAATGAATGGGATCATCTGATTTCCCACTAGCAGTGGTTGTATTAGTGGTTGACTTGGGAAAAGTTTCCCAAAAATCATCCACTAATGCCCTTTGTTTTTTGTACTGGGGACTTCTTTCCTCAGTAGTGGTTACCTTAGTAAACACACCAGTGGGTAATGGAAACACACTAGTGGTCACCTTGGTTCCCAAAGAGGAAATTGCCTTCAAGGGAGTCTTACTAATGAAACTACTGGCCAGGTGCAAATCAGTGGATTCAACACCTATAGTAGCTGCTCCACTTGAACTACTGACAGGATTTACTTGTAACTCCTGCAGTGTAGCCTCCTCAGCTGTTGGTGGGTTAGCAAGGATAGAGGAACCAGACTCAGTCACTTGTTGAGGTATATTCTCATTGATAGGTGGTTGAGAAGAACTGATTTGTGTCTGGTCCATATCAAGTGCATCCAACAGAGGTATAATTGATGGTGGAATTTGTGCAGTGAGGATGGGAGTTGAAAGAGAATTTGCCCCGGGAGTAGGGCTGTGGAAGATAGATTCAAGTGAATCCATTGCTTCATAATGTGGTGTCCCTATGGATACAACCTGATCCTTTTGAGAGGATACATGAGGAGTTTTAGGCTCAGGTTGAGATCTTTCTTCCATCTACTGTGAGGAAGTAGCAGCAGTGGTTATTGGTGACTTTTGTGTTGTCATAGGTATTATCTCTGGGATCTCATCTTCCAGAGTTACCTTTTTGGAGGGTTTGGGGGGCTTTTTGGCAATTTTCTTGATTGGCTTTTTAGTGGGTTTTGGTGTGGGTTTCACAGCAGTGGGTCTGCTACTGTGATCACCAGGAGCAGTGGGCTCAACAGCAGGAACCTGAGGAGCAGAGGTTGTCTCAGCTAAATTCTGCTCAGGTTCCTCTGTTTGTGTTTTGGAAGGTTTTGACAGCCTTGTGAAAGTTTCAGAAGATAGGCTGTTTATTTGAAAAGGATTTCCTTGGATAAGCACATGTGCATTATCCTTTGAAAATTTCTTTTGTAAATAAAAACTTTTTTTTTTGGTAAAGGGTTACCCCGATGAATTTTATAAATGACACAAATAAGAACAAGGGTGTGTCAAAAACGACACACCAACTAGACTTGACATGCCAAGCCTAGGAAAACAAGAAACACATCCAAACCAAAAACAAACAACCAAACAAAGACAACCACACTAACAACCAAGACCGAAAACCTAAGACAGAAACAAACTAGCCCGGATCCGCTACATTGTCTTCATTCTCTTCAATCTTCCACGACTTGAAAATCCTTTCCTTAGCCGAAGCCACCCGAAATCTGAACCCCATCAGGCGCAAACGAACTGAGCTTTTAATTATCTCAACAACTTGAGCCACCGTCCTCTTATTATTCTTGAAAAGCCTGCTATTCCTCTCTTGCCAGATGTAGTAAGACGATGCAGCAATCAACAATTTACAAACAACATGATCCGCTTTCTTAGAGCTGGAATGTTGATCCACCCAAACTAATAATGAAGACCATGAATCTCCCCAAAAAAACCAAATTCTTAACGTTACTCCACACCTGATCCGCAAAAAAAACATCAGAAAAACAAATGGTCCCGACTATCACGATCATAATTACACAGCGGACAACACATCAAATTCAAATTCGTTAAACTACCTGCTTCCCAAACTACCAAACGATCCTGAGTTTTTAATTTATTTCTAAATGCCAGCCACAAATGAAACGAATGCCTCGGAATGCATTGAGAGAACCAAACCATGTTAGACCACATCGCATGATTTTCCCTATTCCGAATTGTATTCCAAACTTGAGCCGATTGGAACTCACATATTTTCCCATCCAAATCTTTCCAAACCAAACGATCAACAATATTAGGAACAAGAGAAGGAACCGATATCGTGATTAACACCGGAAAAAGATCCAGCCAAGCTTGAGGTCACTTCCAATTTCCGTTCTGATCAATAACATCCGCAACTGTAGACTGTAACGAAAACCCAGCATTAGCAATGGACCGAGGAGAGATAAAAGAACTAAGCGGACTTAGCGAGCACCACATATCACTCCAAACATTAGTTTGAACACCACTTTTAATAGAAGACCATATGTGAGGCCGAATGATATAACGAATAGACAAAATCTTTCGCCATCCCCAACTCATACTCCCACGGCACGGAATCTCCCAAAAGTTTCGAACTTTAAGCTTGTAATCATGAATCCATCGCACCCAAATAGAATCCCGTTTAGTGATCATACTCCAAATATGGTTTGCCATAAGCGATTTATTTACATCAGAAATACTTCTAATGCCCAAACCGCCTTCATGTTTAGGCAAACACACATCTTTCCACGCGACCTTAGCACGGATCCTACCATCCGAACCTGCATTCCACAGAAATCTACGAATACGCTTCTCAAGCTCATTAATAACCCGAGCAGGGATAATGAAAACTGACGCCCAATAGATGTGCATAGATGAGAGAACCGAGTTAATAAGCTGTAAACGACCAGCAAAAGACAATGATTTGGTCGCCCAATTGACAATCTTTTTATCCATACGCTCAATGAGGATCCTACAATCTTTATATAGAAGTCTTGAAGAGATAAGAGGAACCCCAAGATAACGGACCGGAAGAACACCCTCCTGAAACGGCATAATATCCAGAATTTCCTGCCTAATCGAGTGAGGAACATTCCAGAAAAATACCGTACTCTTAGCTGGACTTGGAGCGAGTCCTGGAATATTAGTAAAGATCTCCAGCGCCTCCTTGATCTTCTTAACAGAGACCACATCACCATGAACAAAGATAAATAAATCATCAGCAAAAGACACATTAATTATCTTCTCCTTAGCACAGTGAGCATGATATTTAAAGGACATACTAGCTGCTCGTCGAAGTAGAAGCGATAAAACCTCCATAACTAGCGTGAATAAGTAGGGCGACATTGGATCACCTTGCCTTAACCCACGTTTGCCCCTGAAATATCCATGCAGATTACCATTAATACATAAAGAGTACGAAACCGTGGACACACAAGTCACGATCCACTTCACCATCTTATGATGAAACCCAAACCGAATCAGAACATCCTCCAGAAATTTCCAATTGATAGTATCGTAGGCTTTCTGAATATCAATTTTGAACGCACACCTAGCCGGGCCCCTGTTCAGATGATAGTTATGCATCAATTCCTGAGTGAGGAGAATATTATCCGAAATCTTCCGTCCCGGTACAAAAGCTGATTGGTTAATGCTGACTAGAGAACCCAAACTACCTTTTAAACGATCAGTAATAATCTTGCTGATACATTTATACAAAACATTGCAACACGATATCGGCCGATAATCCAAAACCGAATCCGGAATGTCTTTTTTCGGAAGTAAAGAAAGGATAGTGTGATTAATTTGTTTAAGAAGTTTACCGTTTTCGAAAAACTGTAAAACCGCATCACTAACTTCGTTCCCTACAATATCCCATGCTTGCTTGAAAAACGTCGATGTGTACCCATCAGGCCCTGGGGCCATATCATCTCCAATACTAAACAAGGCGGTCTTAAAAACTTAAAAACCTTGGAAACAATAAGAATGGTTTTTTATTGTCTTTGATATTATTCATGTCACACCCCCAAAATCCACAAGCGGAGTATCACCGCATGTAGGCGAGACTGACCAGGATCCAGCCACCAATCATATTGAACATAGCATGTAAATAAATATAAAACCCCACACAATATAATTAGTGTCCAAACAAAAAGTAATTTAAGTTGTAAGCGGAAGCATAATGTTTAAAACCAAAGTATAAGTTCGAATATATCAAATGTCTAACATGGCATATGACTATCCATGTTCCACAACGACCGCGCCTCCTCGTGCAAGCTCCATGAATACTTAACAACCTGCAAGGCATGTAACAACGAGTCAACAACAAAGTTGAGCGAGTTCACAGTTGGTGTTCATTATTAAGTTGTTTCAAAAACCAGGAGTTCATTTGTAATTCGTAAGTTAACCAGTTTCCCCTGTTTCCCAAACATATCCATAATCAGTGGGGGCTTCCCCATGTGAACCACTAGACCCGTATACCATATCGAACACTGACTAAAGTAAGTTGGTGCCCTGACGTCAATGTCTATCATCATTGACTAGTGCCCAGATCCATTAGTTCACGCCCGTCCTCTGCGGCACGGTGTGAGGCTTGTCAAACCTAAATAGCGCTATCTAACTAATGACCCGCTCGCCATTGGCCCGGCGATTAAGTCGATATAAAAAGGAGGGACTTCATGATAGAGAGCTTTGGTCTAGTATCCATGTTGTCACCCTTCAATAAAGATGGTGTGTACGTAATCTCCAAACCAGGAGATTACGCAGGTTCCGATTATATACTTATCACATGTTGTCACCCTTCAATAAAGAGGGTGTGTACGTGTTCCAATCAGGAGATCACGCAGTTTCAGTTTCAATCCTTTACCCATTCCCAACCCTTGGGAATCCCATGCCTTGTGGAAAGTGTGAACTCACCTTGGTTTTCTCGGTATGCTAAATTACGTGCTCACAAATAATCAGACAAGGCCAATAGTATGCACGTATACACAATCAGTTTACGTTCGTAATGACTCGCATGCAAATCTAATGTCACATAGTGTGCTTGGCAGTTAACATCATGTATCACGTAAACAGTTAATCAAATTCATACAATTCATACTTCACATAAATGTCTTTCTCAGTTATTCTAACATAGTTACCAATTAATAGGCTTAACATAGTTAACAAGCTTAACTTAACAGAGTTACTGTGTCATAACATTCGACGAAAACACTTTTTGGCGAAAACCCTTTAGGGGAAATCCCTTGTGGCGAAAACCCCTTACTGGCGAAAACCCTTTTTGGCGAAAACCCTCAGGCGACGAAATCCCAAGGGTTTTCGCCGTGATAGCATTTTCGTCGCCCCCTGGGTTTTCGTCGGCACACACATCATCATCACCAACAGTTACACAAACCAGGACCCTAATGATCGTCTAACTGTTACATCGGCTATAACAATCATTTGCTCAATCAGATCTATTCATGAAACCATGTAAATTACTTAACCACTATACAATCGAGATCATCATTCAATCATCATGCAAATTCAGAATCATAATTCACTTAAACATTCAGATTATACATATATATCATCAAGTCGAATCATGAGCAGTAGCATAAACAACCAGGTCTAGGCCGAATGATTTACATTAGAATCATCAAATCCTACCCATTAACCCAATAGACTAACAACCCGTTATAACCAATCTCATCATCTAATCATGATCCACACATTATTCCGAAACCGTAAACAAGGTTTTCAATTAAACAGTAAATGGGGATTTCAAGCAAGCAATCATGCAAAGGTTAAACACTAATCGGAATAGAAAAACTAATGGATTGATCGGAAAGAAAGGTTCCAAATGTTGCAGTTGCCGTCGCACAAGAGAAGAGTAGTTTAGGGTTTCCTAAAAGCGTTCTAACGTAACTGATCTCACAAGTTATATCGTAAACACCATTGGGCCAGCCGAACACCCTTGGGCCAAAGCCTAATCCTGACGAAAACACTGATTTCGTCGAAGAGGTGGGTGTTTTCGTTGGGTGGGTGTTTTCGGCCAAAGCTCCAACTTTCTTCACAAGGTCAAAAATAATAATTCACAGCTTTTATTTATTAAATAACACTTAAAACAAATCACAGTGCACAGTTTCAATGCAACGAACCACAAGCACAGTATGTAACAAGTAATGCATAAAGGAGAAACCTTGGAAACTCGAATTGTGACATTATCCCCAACTTGAAAGAAATTTTGTCCCAAAATTTAGCACGTAGATACTGAGGAAGCTAGTTGTGTTGCGTGGTTTCCTGGTTTTCCTGGGGTGTCACATCATCCCCCCGTTGGTTTGGAATTTCGTCCCGAAATTCCGCGGTAGCTTCAGCCTCAGTAGTGGTTGCACTTTTCTCGAACAACTGGGGATACTTGAGTTTCATTTGGTCTTCTTTTTCCCAGGTGAACTCTGGGCCACGACGGGAGTTCCAACGAACTCGAACAAGAGGTATTCTGGTGCGCTTGAGAATCTTAACGTCTTGATCTGTGATTTCTACTGGTTCCTCGACGAATCGCAACTGATCGTCGATTGTGAGCTCCTTCAAAGGAACTATAAGGGTCTCATCTGACAGACACTTCTTCAGATTTGACACGGGAAATACATTGTGAACTCCGCTGAGTTCTTCAGGTAGATTCAACTTGTAAGCGACTTTGCCAATTTTCTCAATAATTTTGAACGGTCCGACATAACGCGGGTTGAGTTTGCCTCGTTTGCCAAAACGAACTACACCTTTCCAAGGTGAGACTTTGAGTAACACTCGATCCCCAACCTGGAACTCGAGTGGTTTCCTGCGCTTATCAGCGTAGCTTTTCTGACGGTTACGAGCTGCCGCCATTCGTTGTCGTATCTGAGCAATCTTCTCAGTTGTGTCTACCACAAGTTCTGGACCAGTGATTTGGCTGTCACCAACTTCTGCGCAGCAAAGAGGTGATCGGCATTTACGTCCGTACAATGCCTCAAACGGAGCGGCCTGAATACTGGTGTGGTAATTGTTGTTATACGAAAACTCCACTAACGGGAGATGTTTTTCCCAGCCATTACCAAAATCAATCACACATGCCCTAAGCATGTCTTCAAGGGTTTGGATGGTGTGCTCAGATTGCCCATCCGTTTGCGGGTGATACGTTGTGCTCATGTCTAAACGTGAGCCAAAGGACTTGTGCATTGCTTGCCACAGTTCAGAGGTAAAACGTGTATCACGGTCAGATATAATGGAGGTTGGCACCCCGTGCCTCGAAACCACTTCCTTTAAGTAAACATCTGCTAAAGTAGAAAACTTGTCTGTTTCTTTGATAGCCAAAAAGTGTGCAGACTTAGTCAATCGATCCACTATCACTCATATAGTGTCATTTCCGCGTTGAGATCTAGGCAAGCTAGTAACGAAATCCATGGAAATTTGCTCCCATTTCCATGTCGGGATCTCGGGTTGTTGTAGTAGGCCTGATGGTTTCTGATATTAGGTCTTTACTCTCGCACAAGTCAAACATTTGCTAACGTAGATTGCTATGTGGGCTTTCATGCTAGGGCACCAGTATGTAGTCTTTAAGTCGTGGTACATCTTATCCGAGCCAGGATGTACTGAGTAGCGAGACTTATGTGCTTCATCCATCACAAGCTCATGTAAGTTTCCATAGAGTGGGACCCAGATGCACCCGTTCACATAGTAGGCGCCGTCCTCCTTTTGCTCTAACCGTTTCCTCGATCCTCGTAGGGACTCCTCCCCGATGTTCTCTGTTTTCAATGCTTCAACCTGAGCATCTCGTATCTGAGTAGGAAGACTTGATTGGATGGTCAGTTGTGACGCACGCACGCGTTTAGGTGTAGTATCCTTTCGACTGAGGGCGTCGGCCACAACATTGGCTTTGCCCGGATGGTACTTGATCGCGCATTCGTAATCATTCAAGAGCTCGACCCATCGACGTTGTCGCATGTTTAACTCCTTTTGCTTGAAGATATGCTCGAGACTCCTGTGATCGGTGTAAATGGTGCACTTGTTACCGTACAGGTAATGTCTCCATATCTTAAGTGCGAAGACAACCGCTCCCAGCTCCAGATCTTGTGTAGTGTAGTTCCTTTCGTGAACTTTAAGTTGGCGCGATGCATAAGCAATGACTTTATCCTATTGCATCAACACACAACCAAGACCCTGAATTGACGCGTCGCAATAAACCACGAAATCGTCTGTGTCCTCTGGCAATGAGAGAATTGGTGCGCTACATAACCTATCTTTTAAGTGCTGAAATGAAGATTCCTGTGCATCACCCCAACGATAGGTGACGCCTTTCTGAGTTAGTGAGGTAAGAGGTTGCGCAATCTTGGAGAAATCCTTGATGAACCTTCTGTAGTAGCCTGCCAAACCCAAGAATTGGCGGATTTCTGTTGGTGTACGGGGTGCAGGCTAGTCCTTGATCGAATCAACCTTGGATGGATCAACATGAATCCCATCCCTATTTACCACGTGGCCTAAGAAATGAACTTCATGAAGCCAAAAGTCGCATTTTGAAAACTTTGCGTACAACTGTTCTGTCTGACTGAGTTCCAAAATAAGTCGGAGAAGGTGCTCGTGTTCCTCCTGACTCTTAGAATAAATCAGGATGCCGTCGATAAATACAATGACGAACTTATCCAGGTAAGGTTTGCACACTCTATTCATAAGATCCATGAAGACCGCGGGTGCATTCGTCAATCCAAAAGGCATAACCAGAAACTCGTAATGCCCATACCGAGTCCTGAATGCTGTCTTAGAGATATCCTCGTCTCGGAATCTCAGTTGATGGTAGCCTGACCTCAAGTCAATCTTCGAGTAGAAACTTGACCCTTGCAACTGGTCGAATAAGTCATCGATGCGTGGAAGAGGGTAGCGATTCTTTACGGTCACATTGTTGAGTTTGCGGTAGTCAATACACATTCTGAAGGTACCGTCTTTCTTCTTCACAAATAATACTGGAGCTCCCCAGGGCGAAGAGCTAGGACGAATAAAACCCTTGTCCAAGAGCTCTTGTAGTTGCGTGGACAGTTCTTCAAGTTCTGATGGAACTAAGCGATAAGGTGCTCGAGCTATGGGCGCTGCTCCAGGAGCTAGCTCGATTTGAAATTCAACCTGACGGTAGGGCGGTAGACCTGGTAATTCCTCAGGAAACACCTCAGGAAAGTCAAAAAAAAATCAAGTTTTACAAGTGCAAGGACCATTTTTGAAATTTCTGGCAGATTCAATGAACCGAGTCCATTTTGAAGTGTTGATGGTTTTAACCCATGGTTTTGCAAAACCATGGGCTGGTATTCAATGAACATAGTCCATATTAGGGGCTCCCATGGTTTTAGAAAACCATGGGCACACATGTAAGGTGCAGATCAAAGCTCAGTTTTCGATGAACGATCTTAACAGTTCTTGAATTCCTATAAATACCCACCCTCACTTCCTCCCAAAGCACACTTGAATCTGATTTTGGCTCTCTAAGTTGAAGTTTATGCTTCATACCTGAGAGTAAATCGGATCAAGAGCTTGCGGGGACCTTCTGTAAGTATTCTTTCGTTCTTTTCATTCGTTTTTGTCGTTAAAGTCAAACTGCGTTTGACTTTCTTCTTTGACCAGTTTATGGTCAATGCAAAGTTCGTTTGAACTTCATAACGTGAGTGTAATCATGATGGTTATAGTCCCTAGTGACTATACCTACTGATTACCACGTTATCTAGGCTCAGTGACGAGTCGTAGTTTCGGCCAAAATGCATTTTCTCGCGTATTTTGTAACCAAACTACTCTAGGATATCAAAACCGTCGAAAATGACTCCGTCTATTCATTTTCGTTTCTAAAGATTATCCGTTGAGGAAATGAATATCCGTTTGTCTAATCCTTCATTTCCATTTCTGATGAAGCAACCGTTGAAAATGACTCCTTCAGTTCATTTTCGTTTCTGAAGATTACCCGTTGAGGAAATGAATATCCGTTTGTTTATCCTTCTCATTTCCGTTTCTGAGGAAGCAACCGTTGAAGATGACTCCGTCTGTTCATTTTCGTTTCTAAAGATTATCCGTTGAGGAAATGAATATCCGTTTGTTTAATCCTTCATTTCCAATTCTGAAGAATACCCGTTGAGGAAGATGACTCCGTTTGTTCATTTTCGTTCTGAAGAATATCCGTTTGTTAAATCCTTCATTTTCCATTTCCGAAGAACCCGTTGAGGAAAATGACTCCGTTCGTTCATTTTCGCTTCTGGAGAATATCCGTTGAGGAAAATAACAGGATTATGCCTTTCATATCTTTAATGATCATTTAACACAAAGTCACAGACAGACTCCTACGAATAAATTTCGGGACGGAATTTCCTAAAGTAGGGGAGACTGTGACACCTGGGTCACTGCGACCAACAAACAAATACCAAATCAATGAAATATTGTGTTTCATACTTGGAATTTGTATAAATATGTGTGATCTTTGCACATATCAATTCTTGTTCGATTTCGAACTTTAAATCGCTTTCTGGAAGGTTATACGCAATCTAATGTGTAAATATAACCAGTTTAATGAAACAAACACTCTGGAATAGTGACATATGCTTAACATACCTTAAATAACCTTTACATAACTTAGAAATAAGTTTTGAAGGCTTTGGTATGGCAAAAACAAGTTAATTCGCTTACAGGGACTAAATTTGACAAACTGCTAAAGCATGCCAATTTGAACTGTAACGAACATTCCGGAACATGACCATAAGTTAAACATACCATAAATATCCTTTACATAGCTTAGAAATAGGCTTTGAGGAGTTCGGTGTGCTAAAATAAACTTTTGGGTCATTCAGGGACTAAAAGCGTCAAAAAGTGCACAAGTTTGCATTTTCGCGCATAACTTACGTTCTGAGTACATCCGGACATCCAAAAATTTATGTAAGCATTAAAATATTTTATTTTAGTGTTTGGCATAAGAAAAATCCATTCATCGCTTGATTTGGATCGTTTTTGCGTCCGTTACGACTTCCGTCGTAATTAACCGAACAACGCAACCGTACGACCAAACGAACCAACATCCGACATATTTTTGAGCATATTTTAAGTTCCCTATACTTTAACTTTATTTTAGAGCCTTGAAATGGGGTTAACGGGGCTTAAAAGTGCAAAAAAAAGCAAGTTTTACAAGTGCAAGGACCATTTTTGAAATTTCTGGCAGATTCAATGAACCGAGTCCATTTTGAAGTGTTGATAGTTTTAACCCATGGTTTTGCAAAACCATGGGCTGGTATTCAATGAACATAGTCCATATTAGGGGCTCCCATGGTTTTAGAAAACCATGGGCACACATGTAAGGTCCAGATCAAAGCTCAGTTTTCGATGAACGATCTTAACGGTTCTTGAATTCCTATAAATACCCACCCTCACTTCCTCCCAAAGCACACTTGAATCTGATTTTGGCTCTCTAAGTTGAAGTTTATGCTTCATACCTGAGAGTAAATCGGATCAAGAGCTTGCGGGGACCTTCTGTAAGTATTCTTTCGTTCTTTTCATTCGTTTTTGTCGTTAAAGTCAAACTGCGTTTGACTTTCTTCTTTGACCAGTTTATGGTCAATGAAAAGTTCGTTTGAACTTCATAACGTGAGTGTAATCATGATGGTTATAGTCCCTAGTGACTATACCTACTGATTACCACGTTATCTAGGCTCAGTGACGAGTCGTAGTTTCGGCCAAAATGCATTTTCTCGCGTATTTTGTAACCAAACTACTCTAGGATATCAAAACCGTTTGTTTTGATATCAAAACTTGTTTTCTAACTTAGTTAAGCATGTTTTAACATGCTTAGCTCGTCACTTTTAGTTTTGTGCTTGTCTAGGGTCGTAAAGGTAAGCGATCTAATCAATCGCTTATACTTTCGAACCCGACCCGTTTGGTCGATCATTAGGATCCGACCAAACATGTTAAGTGACCATAGTAGCATAGCGAATAACCTTCCGAGGTTATACCTTATGGTCACTTAGGTTTGATTAGTCGCATGATAGGTAGTTTATATGCCTTAGGTAAATTACCAAAATGCCCTTTTTACGCCAAAATTCATTTTAAGCCTATGTAACATAATTTTTGATATCTAAACTGATTTAGCAACAATATTAGACATGCTAAGTCATATTTTACTTATCATAGGGCTAGTTAGGCATTCTGAACGCGTTTTACGCGAACGACGCGTTAAAGTAGCATAAGCTACCTAAACGGGTCGCAATGGGTCGTAAGCACTTAGGTTAGGTTTCATTTTAGTATGTAGGCTTTGTTAAACCATATTACACGAGTTCCCATACTCGTTTGGTTTACGAACCCTCATTCTATCTGATCCTCCGATTTAGGTCCGTTTATTAACATAGTTACCTATATTAGGTGCCGTTTGATTTCCGTGATCTCTAGCATTGTGTGGTTGTTACTCAAGGACTTCTAGGCAATCTCAAGTGAGTACATAGACCCCTCTTTTACTGTTTTCCAAACTGTTTTGGGGTGAAACACATGTGCCTACTTGTTACTTTCATGCTTTCCTGTTTTCACATCATAAACTTGCTATGTTCATTAGTACACTTATAGTACATGATTTACATGACTTTTCTGCTTTGTATGTTAACTTAGCATACTTAGTACATTGTTTTACATTACAATTTGTTGCATATGCTCATCCAGCATATGAACACATTATATTACATTTTGAACCATTTGTAACTATTTGACCATGTGAACCGGTGTAACCACTTGACTATGTGAACCGTTGTAACCATTTGACCATGTGAACCGTTATAACCATTTGACCATGTGAACCGTTATAACCATTTGATTATGTGAACCATTTGTAACTGTTGAACTGTGTAAACCGTATTTGACCATACATAAACATTTCTACAATTGTTAAACATTACATTTTGGTGGTTGTTTGGGTAAGTGATTTAAGTAACGAGGCGACGTGTAATACGATAAAAACATGGTGGATACGCCGCTGGTACTTCCTATATATAAGTGCTTTTATGGTATTACATATTACATCTACAATACAATCTTCACATAAACATCGTTTTACAAATAACTTAACTTATACAAACTCATTTTACATGGTTATTCACTTAACCATACATTATTCTTTTAAACATATATATATCATTTGGTTTATTTATCACTTTTCAAATGACTTATGAAAGGAACCACTCAACAAGATTCATGGCTACTTTTATTAAACAGTTTCTTTAAACGCCAGTCATGAATCCTATTTTCACAAAACCTATGTATCTCACAGGCATTTTTATGCTGACGTGTCTATTTTCACATGTGTTTTCAGGAGCTGTTGCATAGGATGATCGAGACACATTTAGGCGGACCTATGCCTTAGTGACTTAAAACGAAGCAAGAACTAGTTAATTTATGTTATGTACTCTTTGTTTCTTGTTTTAAGACAATGTAACTCTCTTGTTTGATAAATAAAACGTAACTTTAATTTCCATGGTTGTGAAACAATTAATTCTATTACAACACTCCTCGACGTTTCCGCCACGTTTCGTTGTTTTACATGGTCGGGATGTGACACAATTCAATTATGTAATCTTAGCTGTCATTTGTATTGAACTCCTTTATTTGTATGATATAAACTAGTTTATAGCCCGCGTGTACACGCGGTTTAACAAATGAAAATAGAATATAATACTTTAGCCCTTAAAAGTAACTGTGTGATTTTTTATTAAATATCAATCACAATGAACACACAACAAATCTGTGATTTATATTTATAATCGAATAAGTAAAAAGCATAAACAACATATACATTCATGTTGAATAGTTATAGAAAAGCAAGCTGTAATATATTATTAAACATAAAAACAAAATGGTAACCTGAGAAAAAGGAGTAATAGTGCCATTACCTTGTCAAAGCGTGGTTGATCTCATTTGCTAGTAATGGCTTGTATATTGCACTAACCTGTTTAATGAGTAAATATGAAACGTATAATTTAGAATTAAAGAATATATCAATTTTTAAAAAAGAAAGAATGCATACATGTATGTATGTCCATAAAGAAGTAGCAACATTCGAGTTGCCACCCAAATTTCTATATGGGTCTGCACACAAATTTACATAACATTACCTACAACAGAAACCATTTTAATAATTTGCAATGCCTGTTTACATATGTTGCTTCTAGTGTGTAGAATTTCTAAATGAAGCTCCACATTTCTTGCAATTATTCATATTCCCCTATTTTTGCAAATAAACACAAAAAGTTTAATAATATGACCTCCAATCAACAAAGGATAGAGATAAACAATTACATGTAACAATACCTTAAACACCTAAATGAAGAATTACCAAATAAGATGCAACATCATGTAAACAGTACCTTAAAGAATAAGTTTCAACAAAAATTAATAGTGTACAGTTTATTAACTATACATGGAAGATTTATTAACCAATATGAACAAACTAAACCTAGAAATTGAAATTGAGCCAAAATTGATGAAGGATGATCCCTTATATGCATTAAAAATTGATTACAACTAAATGTCATATGTTTTCGTTCTTTTTTTTTTTGAGTTTAATCGAGTCCCCCCAACCCTTTCCAATTCATCTTCAAAATATAGAGTATACTTTCCCCTGGTTTCAAGATCTTTTCAAATCAACTTTATCACTTTTATAACATTATATATCCAATCTGATTTGTAAATTTAAAAAAAAACATGAATGAAGCATACCCTTAGATGATATAAAATAACAAATCTTTATTATCATAACATGCCACATTCAAGAACAATCACAACCGACAAGTATGAGTTATAGAATTGAAAACCCCATCAACAAAAAGATCAAATTAAGTACTATAAACAGACTAATAAATTACTTTGTTGATTACCTTGGAAAGAGAGATAATCCATGATGGAGTAAGTGAGCGTAACATGGTAATAACCGACGACTATTCTAATGATTTTGTGCTCCGAGCAGATGAAAGGGGCTTGGAGGCGACGGCTGATGAGGGAAATGGTGGGTTACGATTCCAAGCTCCAAGCAGATGACGGTGGTCTAGAGGATGAGGGAGACTGTGGTGGGATTAAAGGGTTATGAATTAATTTGAAATTTAACTTATCCATCAAATCTTCTACATTTACTATATTTTTTTTTATAATTTCAAATCAAAGCTAAATAAAAAAAATCATAGATTACGATTTGAAATGTGACATCTGTGCTTGTGTAATCATTGTACAAACTCTGAACAATTCAATATTAATAAAACAGTGTATTTTGGCCCCAATGTTTGTTATTTATGTTTGACATTTTGCACGTTTTGATTTTTGATCGATTCTAAACTCTATATCGCTTTCTGGGAAGTTATACGCAAACTGATGCGTAAACGTAATCAGTTTAACGCGATAAACACTCCGGAACAGTAACATAAGCTTAACATACCTTAAATAACCTTTACGTAACTTAGAAATAAGTTTTAAAGGGTTTGGTATGGCAAAAACAAGTTTATTCGCTCACAGGGACTATTTGCGTCAAACTGCAAAAGTCTGCCGTTTCTTATGGCAACGTACAGTCCGGAACTTGATCATAAGCTAAAAATACCATATATAACCTAAACATAGCTTAGAAATATGCTTTGAGTGGTTCGGTGTGCGAAAATATGCTTATTTGATCTTACAGGGACTAAAAGTGTCAAAAACGGCGTAAGTTTGCATTTACGCGCATATCTTACGTTCTGACCACATCCGGACATCCAAAATTTTTGTAGACACTAAAATATTTTTATTTTAGTGATCGGCATGCAAAAATACCATTCGTCGCTTAATTTGGATCGTTTTCGTGTCTGTTCGAGTTTCGTCGTAATTAGACGAATAACGTGACCGTACGGTCAAATGAACCGACATCCGGGACTTTTCCGAGCATATTTTGAGTCCTCCATACTTTGACTACCTTGTAGAGCCTTGAAAATGGCTTAACGGGGGTTAAAAGTGCCAGAAATGAGCTTATGCAAGTGTAGGGACCAAAGCTGTAAAAATGAAACTGTTTGCTGATCAGAATGGAGGTCGCGGGCCGCGTAAGCCCAGCCTCAGTCTTACGCGCGGCGCGAGCGCATGCCCAGCGACAGAAAATCATTTTTAGCAAACTGTTGATAGTTCAGGGGTTGTTCTTGCCATTTTCTTTGTGTGTTAACCAAGTTAACACCTCCCCAAGTAATTTAGCTGGCCCCTAACACATGTATGACTGTGATCTAATGCTTGGAGATTACAAAAACACATGGCTTGATCTTGTGAACTCACCTCAAGTATAAATAGCCAAGCTCTCAATCCATTTTACTCACCCTTGATCTGATTTTCTCTAAGTTGAGGTTTATAACTTCATACCTGAGAATTTTTAGATCAAGTTCTCCCTAGCTTGGACCCTTTGTAAGCTTCTTTCGTGCTTTTATCGCTTTTCTAGCGAGAAAGTCAAACAGTGTTTGACTTTCTGCTTTGACTAGTCAATGTCAACGCAAAGTTCGTTTGAACTTTGCAACGTGATTGTAATCACGATGGTTATAATCCTTAGCGATTATGCCTGCTGATTACCACGTTAACTAGGTGTAGTGACGAGTCAAAGTTTCGGTCAAAATGCGTTTTAGCACGCATTTTGCAACGGAACTACTTTTAGGTATCAAAACACTTTGTGTTGATACCAAATCAGTTTTCTAAGTTAGTTAAACATGTTTTGACATGTTTAACTCGTCACTATTAGTTTAGTGCTTGTTTAGGGTCGTAAGTTAAGCGGTCTAAACAACCGCTTAGACTTTCGAACCCGACCCGTTTGGTCAATCATTAGGATCTGACCAAGTATGCGTAGTGATCATAGTTGCATAGGGAATAACCTCTGAGGTTATACCTTATGATCACATAGGATTGGTTAGTTATTTGTTAATTAGCTTATATGCCCATAGGAAATGACCAAAATGCCCTTTTGAAGCATAAATCCGTATTTTGCCTATGTGATCAACTTTTTGACATATAATCTGATTTAGTAACATGTTTAGGCATAATTAGGCATGTAAGACTTGACATAGCACATAGTTAACCATTCGACCATAGTTTTACGCAAACGACGCATTATAGTAGCTTATATTACCATAATGGGTTGAAACGGGTCAAAAGCACTTAGGTAGACTTCCAAATCAGAATGTTGGGACTATTAAGTCATACCATATGAGTTCAAATACTCATTTGATTTATAGGACCTCATTCTATCCTATCTCCCGATTTAGGGTCCGTTTATTAACATAGTTACCCATATTAGGGGCCTTGTTGATTCCGTGATCCTTGGAACTTAAATTGGTCTTATTCTCAAGACTAATAAGCAATCCCAAGTGAGTACATAGTTCCCCTCTTTTACCGCTTTCAAATACTTTGGGGTGATACACATGTACATACGTGTTACTTTCGTGCTTTTCATGCTTTCATGACATAAACATGTTAGTTTTACCTAGTACACATATAGTACATGCTTTCAATTTGATTTTGCTAGGTATGTTTACTGAGCATGCTAGCACATTGATTTCATAAGACACATTTGTTGCATATGTTTACTCAGCATATGGACACATTGTTTTACATGACATTTCTGCTATGTATGTTTACTGATCATGCTAGCACAATTGTTTTACATGAACATTTCTACTATGTATGTTTACTTAGCATACTAGTACATGGTTTTCATAGCATTCTTACATTGGTTATGACATTTGGTATGTTTAATCGGGACAATAATACATTCATTAACATTGATCACGCCGCTCGGTAGTATGTAATGGTACCATAGGACTTGACAAATCCCGTTTCCGACTTCCTAGGTTTGTTTGGAAGTTGGGAATGACAAAATCCGATATACATAATTTAGATAAACCTTTAATTTGTTTAAAGGTTTGTCGCCACAGTCACAAGGCTTGAATGTATGCGATTAACATTACTGCATAAATGTTTGTAATCAGAAAGCATTGTTTTCTGCAAAACATAACATTTGATTTAAACTTAGGTTTATTCAAAAACTTTGTTTTGTACATTTTCCTATGGGGTTGAGTAATTACTAGTTATTCACCATACATGGCATTTGTATTCACATTGACATTATCATATAGTTTGAGTAGATACTTTCTACTTGCTATGCATTACATTTGGTTATACATGATACATTTTACACATGACATTGAACATGGTTTACACATAAACATGTTGACATTGAACAAGACATTTTGGTTGGTTATCGATAAGTGACTAATGAAACGGGGCTATGTATTATATGATAAAAGCATGGTTGATACGCCGCTGGTACTTCCTATATATAAGTGCTTTTATTGTATTATACATTGTTGCGTTATCTAAACCACTTTGACAAGACAGGAAACATTTTATACAAGAATACGACATTGTTTTACAAATTACATATTTTATACAAATTCACTTTTACTTGGTTATTCATTTAACCATGCATTATCCTTTTATTATCATTGGATTTTCACATCGATTTTCATATGATTTTATAAAGGAAAACATTTTATAAGGTTCATGACTACATTTTTGTGAAACTCTTCTTTTAATACAAGTCATGAATCCTGCATAAACAAAACCTATGTATCTCACAGGCATTTTTATGCTGACGTACCTATTTTTACATGTGTTTCAGGCGCTAATGCATGATGATGTTTGTGCTTCACTTAGGCGGACTTGGGCCTTAGTGACTTAAAAGACAGTTAATTATGTTATGTTTTTGTTGAACTCCAAGACAATGTAAACATTAATCTTAATAATACAAAACTTTAATTACCATGGTTGTTGAAACAATAATTCTGTCGCTCCACTCCCCGACGTTCCGCCGCGGTTTGTTGTTTTACGCGGTCGGGGTGTGACATGAAACATTTAAAATTGATTTGAAATTTAAAAAAAATTATCCATTAGATCCTCTATATTTGATATTTAATATTTAATTAATTTGAGAAAACCAAATTATTGATGCTCTCTATGAATGACAAGTGTCCCAATAGTGGTTTCTTTTATTATATAGTACAGATTTAGGTGGCGTTTAGGTTAGCTTATTTTATCAGCTTAATAGCTTATTGCTTTATGATAAAGCTATTAAGCTCTTTCAAGTTTGGATGAGGCTTTTGTAAATAGCTTATTTGAGAATTAAAAGTGAAACATCAAAAAAACAAAAGTGTCTGCAATGTGCAAACTGCAAATTTTAAGTGTGAGAGTGGATATGATGGGTTCTAAAAGAGCCACAAGGGTTAGCAGGTACAGTAGTTAGTTTGCAACAAAGGTACGATTACAAGAGTTAAAAAAACATTCAGGCATCATTCTATGTCTATTAATTTGTTTTAACACGAGCTTAGCTCGCAACCAAGTAAAATGAAGCCTAATTCAGATATTAATATAGAGATAATAATTGCAGAAAAGTCACACTTAATATGAGTAGTGTGTTGTTTTATGCATTTGCGTAAAGGCGGTCAGATTCTTGACAGATATCGAGTCGCACAAGTGAGAGACCGAAAGTGTTGACTTGCCGTAAGAAATCGAGAAGACTGCCGTCTGCAATCACGCGATCACCACAAGCACATAATGATCTGTAGCACAATTGGTTTCAAAATTTTCAAATTCGAATAACCCAAATAACTGAGCCGATGAACACTCTTAAATGAGTTTGATCTTGAACAAAGACAACATAGAACTTCTTTAGTTTAAATGCCCAGAAAGTTTACCAGCCTCAAGATTCAAGAATCTTATAAAATATTTTTTTCCCAAAATTCAGCTGATCAAGTTCTAATATATCATCTATTTAAAACAAGATTTAACGTTCACACATAATCTTATTGAAATAAAATGTGGTCCAGACCTTGGCTCAAGAATTAGATTTTCTGGTTTCCCAAACCTCTGGGCGATCGACGAAGTTTAAACGTGCTATCCTTATCAATGCGCTTGTTTGGAGTACTTACCAAATTAGGAACGAGTTTGACCATTTCTTCATGAGATTTAGAAGCAGTATTAACATTGTTAGAAGAATATGAACAATAGTCTTCAAAATCAGCAGGCAGAGAAGCCATATCCAGCTCAAAAGATCCAGCGGGTACACCAGCTCTTTCAGTTCTGGTAAGCTTTGCTGACGGGATACTATGAGAAAACCTAAACCGCTTGTTACATGGAATCTTATAATCACCGGCTCCTGCCCAGATTGATCTCTGAAACACGCTAACAAATCCCTTCACTTTCAATAAGAAACCAGCAGTTTATGTAAATTACATTAAATCAGTAGATGAAACCAAAATTCAAACAAATTATGTCATTAATAAAAACATCAAAATTTAAAAAAAAAAAAAGCTTACAGATTGCTATGTGGATGAAAATGATGCCTCCATCTCCCAGACCAGACATTGTTGGTAAGTAAGTGTCCTGTTCATAATGCTCTGAACCAACACCTCATCATTAATTAAGAAATATTCACCCTTATGTCAGGTAATATATTTACAAACAAAGGTATACAACTAAATTTACTTGTGTGACATTAATACAGTCTAAGCAGCGAACACAAATAATCTTCACAATTCCAACTTGTCGATAGAAACTTATTATTAACGAAAATAAATAACATTATCCACATCGATCAAAACCGGCGAGCGAAGCTGGCGGCGGCTCCGGATGGTCGATTGTTCACGACAGAGCCAGGCAACGGCTCGTAGGTTCGCGCCCTGTCTCTTGCGTCGCAATAGGGAACAGAGCAGCAGTGGTTTGGTTGTTGTGTGTTGAACGAACCAGAAGGAATGGAGAATCCATGATTTATGAAAATTGGTAGGATGATTGGCAATCAATTTTGGTAGCCCTGTTAATAACCCGAGCTGAATAAATGACTGTGATGCTAATGATGTCTCTATCGACTGTATGTTGTACACTTTCGCCTCGAGAAGTAACGCTTTTTCTAAACCACTTAGTACAAGGTAAAGCTGCCTGTATAAAAACACGTAGATTCCCATCACAGATATCAGGCTACTGAAGTAGAAACCAACTGTTGTGAAGTAACCAGAAAGCATGCGAAAAAAGTCAAAGCAGCGGTCGAGCCTGTGGATGTCACGGCTAAGAATCTGTTCACTGCAAAGAATAATTGAATAAAGATTAAAGACCAAACACATTTAATAAAATATATAAATACACAAACATACATACGAGACGTTGAGTTGAGCCACAAAGCCAACCATGGGGTTGTGCTATCGATCCGTAAACCCCTGACTTGAGCCAATGTGGTGTAACCCTCCCACGTCCCCTACACAAATGCTCTCTGAGGGTTAATATATTACCTTTGTGCCTAAATCTGTTAAAGCAATTGCAATGTACTATTAGCAATCTCAAAGTTCGGTAACACGACCAAAAACCTGAACAATACAACAATAAATCATTCATGAACAAATAACAAAAATAATAATGGTTAACCGGATGAGAAACAACAATAAAACATTATAATAACCATGTTCATCTTTCCCCTCGTAACTCTTGCTTCCCTATAACCAAAAGAAATGAACTTCATATAAACTTAGGTTTCCTAATATTAATGAAGTGAACAGAATGAAATCATGAAAAAATAGTACTTAGGGTTTCCAAATCAGCTTCCCTAAACACCCAATTGCAAAAAGCAAAACAATGAAACTAATAAATTAAATTCACCTTAATGGTTGGAGACCCGCGAATATTTTGGGCTTTCCAAGAACTAAAAGAAGTCAACATAACATAAAATTAGCTTCATCAAAACTGAATTTGAAATAAACTTACAGAGCGACGCATAGTATTTTAGAGTTCCCAAATCAGCTTCCCTAAAATTGAAAGAAGGAAACTAAAGAATCAGATTATCGAAGCAAGAGAACTAAAAAAGTAGCACTAAATTGACACATAAAACCCTAAACGGAATAAATTCAGTTCAAAATCAATCACAAATCAAAATCAAACCTTTCAAAATAAGATTAACATGAACCAAATAGAACCTCGACATAAAGCTGTGGAAATCATGTAGTTGCAGGTGATGGAGAGGAATGGGAGGTTGAATGAAGATGCCATTGGAGATTGCATTCACATTCAATCTGCCTTTCTATCTTCACGTCTCAATTGCAAGACAATTCATTTACATGCTATATAATCAGATATTAGGGTTCATGGGTGAAATCCCTAGCCTGCCCTTGAAGTGTCTTAAAAATCTAATGAACTTCCTCTTCTACCAGCTTGCAGTCGCTTGTACATGCTTCTTAAAAATGTGTACCCCTGGTCAAATTACAATATTGTCCATTAGATTTCCTTTATATAGTATTATAGATATATTTTATCTAAAATATATACTTGTCACTTTTTGTTTAGAAATCTTTTATAAAACATGGATTTATAACTTTGTCTAAAAATTTGTTTAACCATGTTCAAAGACTTCAAATAGTTTCATAGTTACAAATTTCCTTGTTTAACAACTATTTGAACATAACAAGATTTATAAAAATTTCGCCATAGTTTTGTTTGAAATATGAATTTTTTCCAAGTTTATACAAAACTTGTGTTCAATTTATTTCAACATAAAACATCATCAAGTATCAATATTCATCATAATTTGTCAATAAAAGTACCATGAACATGATATAGTTCTTAACTTTCCCAAAAAGGAAACTTTATTCTTAGTTTTTGCCAAAAATTTATAGAACAAGATTTTATTTAAAGTTCTTGTTTTAGATGACTTATATAGTCCTTTGAAGCACAAATATGTGTTCAAAACTTTTCCTACTAACATATTTCATACTTTTTATTCTTTCTAGAAATGGAAACTTTATTCAAGAAATTTTTCAAAAATTTATTTTCTTGGATTTAAATGATTTCTCATACTTTACTAGCGTGTATGTTCATCATTTAAATCATCATACTCATGTTCATCACCTTTGTTGATGAATCTTGGTTGATCCAACATGCATGTATGTAGATCATATTTTTAAACAAAAATAACCAAGATTCTGTTGGACTCTGTATGCCCAAGACACATATTAAATTGATGTGGCTAGTACGTTATGATCAAGTCGAGTCATACCCAAATACAAGCTAGACAAACACTCATAATATTTATTTGTGATATGATCAAACAAATAAATATTAACACTTAGAACTTTTAGAAATCGGTTTTCTAAATAATTGCACTTGACAAACAAATAAATTATATGGATAATTTATTATGAGAGAATATTTTATTTTGTTATTTAATGGGTTAAATAACATTATAAAAGTTAGGATTTATTGCATAAAAACTTATAAAATGTTGTGTTATGTTTTATAAAAGTTATAAAACTTAATACAAGACATAAAAATAAGTGAGGAAAATTTTGATTGGGTGAGAAATTGAAGGCACATGGGCCGCCCCCTTTTGTTCTTCTCAAGGGTTTTCCACCAATCAAGACACATGCAATTGTCATAAGTTAGAAGCCTCTTGATTGGATGATCTTCCCAAAACCATTTTGGTCCAATAGGGATGCATACATTTGCATGTGTTAGATGCTCCATCATTGGCCAAGAATGGTGGCAATTCTCTCACAAGTTTTATATAGAATTTTTCTCATAACAATTCAAGGAATGAACTAGAAGAACTTGATAGAATTCTCTCTAAAAAATTTGGTTATGGAAGGGTTCTATGAGGGAATTTTCAAGATCTATTTTCAAGTGCAAGAACTCTAATAAACACTCTTATAATTTCGGCTAAGGGTTGTTTCCAAGAGGGTTTCAATTGTGAGTTCATAAGTGTAGAAATCCTAGCTAAACATAAGGTGTTTGTTGGAAGGCTTGGGGTATACAAGCTTGAGGTCTTTTACACTTGAAGGCAACCCTTCAAGAAGCATCATCATCGTCATGTCCTTTACTCTTTGGAAGGTAGTATTCTAAACACTCTATGGTTGTGTTTTATTTTTGATAGCATGCATGTTCGTATATGGATCCGGGATTGGGTTTTACATATAATAAAATGGGTTTTATATCTTATAAGTAACATGTTTTAAATAATAATTTCCGCTGCGTTTTTATTTTATATGGATAAAATATTTTGATAAACATGTGAAAAACCCAACAGTGGCATCAGAGCCACTTATATGAGTGCATGCTTCATAGGATATGAAATTTTCGGGTTTCGGGTTTGGTTAAACCCTATGGCCGAAATTTTTCATCATGGTTATCCCTTTATTTTTCAAGATTATATTCTTACATGCATAAATGAATCTTGAAAAATTATTTCATTTGGATGATTATTTTGTTTGGACAAAAACCCACATTTTTCGGTTTTTCATTCTTGACCAAAAAATTGTAGGTTGTAAAAGGGAACCATTTTTGCTTCTTGAATTTTTATATATGTGGATATATATTTTGGTGTACATAACCTAGCCATGACCTTGTGTGAATGTGTTGAATTATTGTGTTGTGATGTATTTAATTAATTATTCAATGGGTTGTAATAATTATTATTTTGTTCTTCCATTTTAAGAGATGTAATTTATTTATTTTTCATTTGGTATGTAAAATAAATAGATTAGGTGCATTTTATTTTTACTAGAAAAAATGTATTAGGATATTTTTTTTTTTGTAAAAGAAGATGCACACATAAATGCGGTTTTGGTTTTGGCCAATTTCGGGCCTAAAGGACTTCATAGTTCTTAACGGGATTTTAGCCCAATAACCAAAACACATTTTCGGAGCCCAAAGGAGTTTGGAGCTGAATTAAAGTACATTTTGGAAGCTCAAAGAAAGTGGAGAAATCACAACACAAAAGGAAGACTTGAAGCATTTGGATGCGGGATCAAATGGGAGTTCAACGACACATTATTTGTGTCAATATTCACCCCTTAGGAAGGACCTTTTGGCACACTTGTTTCGGCTAACAAGTGTTGTCAAAATAGTTGGCTATGGTTATGCACCTATTGTTATGTATGTTGTGCTTGTGTGGTTGCTTATTTTATTGTTTGGATGATATTTGGATATGCATGCTTAACAAACTAATAATCAACAACAAGCTTAAAATTGGTTCTTTAAAGATCATTAAAAATGGTAAATAAAAGGTTATTAAAAATTAATGATTTTATAATAAAATGAGTTTTATTAAAAAGAAACTTGAAAATTTGTTTTCACAAAAGTACCAAGGATTTGAATGCATGCAAATGTATGGTACATAAAGTTTTCTAAACTAGAATTTTGAAAACTCAAAATCCCTTTTATAAAACAAGTCAAACACCATCCTTTTATACAACACTCGAATCACTTGGGAACTCTTATTGTGGGATAAAGGTCACCTAACCACATTTGAGGGAACTTGTATATTCGAGGTGGGTTTACCATGTTCGTGGGATAAAGGTCACCTAACCACTTATGTGTATAAACTCACACGTGTGTGTAAGTTGGACGACTTGATTTGGAAACCATGAACTTAGGGTCACCGAAGCATGGGGAACAAAGGTGTTGATGGGATTAAACATGCCAACTAAACATAAAGATGTTTAACCAATCCCATATGGGTAGAAGTTGCAAAGGGTTGCAATCGTCAAACGTTGACTACCTTGTTAATTTAAATAGAGGGATAAAGGTCACCTAACCAATATTTAAATGTAACGTTGGATTCTAGATTTTAATTATTAATTGTCTATGAGACACAAAAGGGTATTAATGATTAAAATATAATAATATCGAAAATACTAAAATTGAACCTTGTTAAATTTTGTAGATGGCCGCTAACAATATTACCCAAACCGTCCGTAACCTATCACTAAAAACGATCCTAATCCCGATGAACATCTTATGGAATATAACGATGCCTATGACGATTGGATTAAGTATATCGAGGATACTACGCAAGCCTCTTGCCTCATGTAAGGAATTATGATTCCCGAGATTCAAAAGGATTTTGAACATCATGAGCATACGACATGATTACCCAATTGAAGGAAATGTTCCTACAATATGCAAGGGTAGAACGCTTCGGGCGCTTCATGCATGTCGAATGGAGGAAACCCAATCGGTCTCATCTTAAGTCTTTAAGATGAAAAAGCCACATTAATCACCTCGAAAGGCTCAATATGGGTAAAAGGGCTTTATCCGTTCTAACGATTAATGAAGGTGGCAACAAGAAAGATCATCACCTCGACACCAAGAAAATGTTGCAAATGGTAACGGGAAATTCAAAAGGAAAAAGAAAAGAAAGACTAAAGCGAAACCAACGAAACCAAAAGAAGAGAAGGCAAAGATTGCCATGAACGATCCATGCTTTAATTGTGGTGAGATAGGGCATTTGAAAAGGAATTGTCCAACCTATCTCAAAGAGTTGAAAATCAAGAGGGATGCGGGGCAAACCTCAGGTACAATCTTTATGAAACATATTGACCTTAATGTTATTTCTTCTAACACATGGGTATTAGATACCGGATGTGGAACTCATGTTTGCAATTTGTTGCAAAAGGTTCAAAAGAAATAAGCATTACAAGAAAGGAGACTATGTTCCCTTTACCCAAAAAAAAAAAAACTTCCAAATGGTTTGGAAATTGTTTTAAAAATATATTGTGTGCTCCTAGTTTGACTAGGAACATTATTCAAGTTTCCCTTATAAGACAATATGGTTTTGATTTAAAGTTTGCAAACATTGACATTTGTATCAATGAATGACATGTTTTACTTTAAACCTATGCCTTCAAATGGTATTTATGAATCGGTTCATAATAATACATCATTTGATAGTTTAATGTACCAAGCAATCACCAAGAAACTCAAAATGGATTTGAGTAAGATCTATCTTTGGCATTATCGCCTTAGTCATATAAACAGATGTCACATGTAAATACTTCGAAAGAATGGTCTCTCGGAGACAAATGAAATTAGTTCATTTGATACATGTGAATTGACTAAGGAACCCTTTAGTGGGAAAGGGTAAAAGATTTATTAGGCATCATACATTTGGATGTATGTGATCCTTTTAAGCCAATGACTAGGAATGGTGAAAAATACTTCATTACTTTTACCGACAACTATAGTAGTTATGGTTATGTGTACTTGCTGAGACACAAAGTTGAAGTTTTGAAATGTTCAAAGCCTTCAAAAGGTGAAGTACAATATCAACTCAATTAAAGTTCTTCATTCCGATAGAGGAGGAATCGAACTCTATTTGGATATGGTTCGATCTATGATGGCTAGGAGCGCATTATCTCTATCATTTTGGGGTTACGCTTTGCTCTCCGTGGTCCGTATATTAAATATGGCCCAAAACCAAGAAAGTGGATATGACACCCTTTTGAAATATGGCATGGAAGGGCTCCATCATTATCATATTTGAAGGTATGGGGTTGTGAAGCTTCTGTGAAGCAATACACCCCAAATAAAAGTACGATCCACTAAGTGTATCTTTGTAGGATATCCTAAAGACGGTATAGGATATTAATACTACAATACTACAATCCAACAGAGCAAAATGTATTTGTTGCTCTAAAGGCTGAGTTCTTGGAAGCTAAGTTCCTTGTGGAAGGAATTAGTAGAACAGTGGAACTTGATAAGGATCAAGAACCACAAGACGATACACGTTTGGTTGATACTAGCACTCAACAAGAGGTTGTTGAAAACGATCAAGAGATTGATCAGAACACACAAAATGTTCGCAGATCTGGTAGAGTTAGTAGTCCACCTGAAAGATAAGGATTTTTCATGGATGGATGCTACGTGGTAGATTCAGATGAACCAACCACATACCATGATGCAATGTCAGAATCTGATTGTGACAAATGGCCTGAAGCCATGAACATAGAGATGCAATCCATGTATGACAACCAAGTTTGGGAATTGGTTGTGCCACCACTTAACTCCAAAGTAGTTGGAAGTAAGTGGATTTTCAAGAAGAAAACTGATATGCATGATAACTTGGATACTTATAAAGCGAGACTTGTAGCAAAAGATTTCAATCAAACTCAAAAGGTTGATTGTGATGAGACCTTCTCGCCTGTGGCAATGCTTAAGTCACAAAGGATAATATTTTCCATACCTGCATAATATGATTATGAGATTTGGCAAATGGATGTCAAAACGGCTTTCCTAAATGGATATCTTGAGGAAGATGTCTATATGGTTCAGCCTGAAGGTTTTGTCGATCCAAAATATCCTAACAAAGTATGCAAGTTAAATATATCAATCTATGAATTGAAATAAGCATCTAGAGGTCAGAATCACTGTCTTGATGAAGAGATTAGGGAATATGGATACATCAAGAACGGTGATGAAGCTTGTGTGTATAAGAAGGCTAGTGGGAGCATCATCACTTTCTTAATATTGTATGTCAATGACGTTCTACTATTTGGAAATGACATTCCAACCATGGAAGGTGTAAAAACCTAGCTTGGAAGTTGTTCTTCCATTAAGGATCATGGTGAAGTCGCCTATATTTTGGGAATAAAGATCTATATGGATAGATCAAGGCGCTTGATAGGTTTAAACCAAAGTGCATACATTGACAAAGTCTTGAAAAGGTTCAAGATTGAGAACTCTATGAAAGGTTTGGTACCTATTCAAGAGGGGACAATATTGAGTGTGTCTCAATGTCCAAGCTCAAAGGATGAGCAAGAAAGAATGAAAGGAATCCCATATGTGTCTGCTATAGGATCCATTATGTATATGCACTAGACCGGACATGTCATGCGCTTTAAGCATGACGAGAAGATACCAGCGAGTAACGATCATTGGGTGACTGTTAAAAATATATATTGAAATACCTTAGAAGGACTAAGGATATGTTTCTAATATATGAATCTGGTGAAGAAGAACTCGTAGTAAAGGGTTACAAGGATGCAAGTTTCGGAATTCGTTGTAAAGGGTTACATGGATACGAGCTTCTAAACTGATCAAGATGGTTCTCGATCATAATCAGGGTAGCATTGTCCACTACAGAATCAGAATACATCGTCGCTTCTTTGATTGAGATAATTCATATGGATCTGCCACTTGAATTATTGCCAATCTAGGGGTAGTCCCTACCATTCAGGACCCTAGAGATCTTTGTGATAACGATGGTACGATTGCTCAAATCAAGGTACCTCGTGTACATCAAAAGACTAGGCACATTGAGAGGATTTTCAACTACATCAGGGATGAAGTTGAAAAGGGAAAGCATGTATTCGCAAAGTTCACACTGATCAAAATATTGCGGATCCACTCACGAAGCTCCTTGAACGGGCAAAGCATGAAGGGTCATACATATGCCTTAGGACTTCGACATTCTAGTGATTGGATTTGATCTATTTTGTATTTGGATATTGGAACAACTGTTATTATAACTCTTTATGGTATTTTGAGTTATGTTCCAATTTTAGCATGTTTAAATCCGTGAATAAGTTAATTATTCTAAATGTCCGTAGTCGATCATACTTGTGGGAACAAATATGAATGTAAGACTATTATGAATTTGGATTGGTGGATATTCATTAGATATGAATATAGAGCAAAGTGTTGCTGCCAAAGTTCATAGATATTTGTGGGAGACAAATATTGGACTGACTCGCTCTCAAATATTACTGCATGGAATCATTTGTGATTGATCATAAGTAAATTTGAATAAAGGAGAATATCATAGTATCCTCAGACCTGAGATACATATTGGGTCTTGATATTCACCAAATATTGTACCTTGACTTATTTCTTCGATGTTAGTAATATGACATTACATAAGGCTAAGCTCAGGTGTGGTACAAGGTGATTGTGAGAGACGTATGTAGTCAAGACGGGATTTGTTCCTCTTATTCGTTGAGAATAAGATTTCTAAGGCCTGCTAAAGTTAAATCAACAGAGAGTGATCACTCTATGTCTCTGGATTTAACATGACATCTGTAACGAAATGATAAATGATAGATTCACCTAAATCATGTTCAAGTAAGGGACTTGAAGGCGATGATGTTATTGAATGGCAAATATAGTCATACGTATTTGGGGTAGTAAACCGTAGTTAGGCGTCATTTACTGCTTGCATCAATCTTCTATGTATCTTGTGCAAGTGGGAGATTGTTGGACTCTGTATGCCCAAGACACATATTAAATTGATGTGGCTAGTACGTTATGATCCAAGTCGAGTCATACCCAAATACAAGGTAGACAAACACTCATAATATTTATTTGTGATATGATCAAACAAATAAATATTAACACTTAGAACTTTTAGAAATCGGTTTTCTAAATAATTGCACTTGACAAACAAATAAATTATATGGATAATTTATTATGAGAGAATATTTTATTTTGTTATTTAATGGGTTAAATAACATTATAAAAGTTATGATTTATTGCATAAAAACTTATAAAATGTTGTGTTATGTTTTATAAAAGTTATAAAACTTAATACAAGACATAAAAATAAGTTAGGAAAATTTTGATTGGGTGAGAAATTGAAGGCACATGGGCCGCCCCCTTTTTTTCTTCTCAAGGGTTTTCCACCAATCAAGACACATGCAATTGCCATAAGTTAGAAGCCTCTTGATTGGATGATCTTCCCAAAACCATTTTGGTTCAATAGGGATGCATGCATTTGCATGTGTTAGATGCTCCATCATTGGCCAAGAATGGTGGCAATTCTCTCACAAGTTTTATATAGAATTTTTATCATAAAAATTCAAGGAATGAACTAGAAGAACTTGATAGAATTCTCTCTAAAAAATTCGGTTATGGAAGGGTTCCATGAGGGAATTTTCAAGATCAATTTTCAAGTGCAAGAACTCTAATAAACACTCTTATAATTTCGGCTAAGGGTTGTTTCCAAGAGGGTTTCAATTGTGAGTTCATAAGTGTAGAAATCCTAGCTAAACATAAGGTGTTTGTTGGAAGGCTTGGGGTATACAAGCTTGAGGTCTTCTACACTTGAAGGCAACCGTTCAAGAAGCATCATCATCTTCATGTCCTTTACTCTTTGGAAGGTAGTATTCTAAACACTCTATGGTTGTGTTTTATTTTTGATAGCATGCATGTTCGTATATGGATCCGGGATTGGGTTTTACATATAATAAAATGGGTTTTATATCTTATAAGTAACATGTTTTAAATAATAATTTCCGCTGCGTTTTTATTTTATATGGATAAAATACTTTGATAAACATGTGAAAAACCCAACAGATTCAAGTTTTACTAGTCTAGATTTCTCCAAGTTCATCTCAAAATCAAAGAAAAATCATAAGATAAAAATGATGATTTTTAGTTTTTCGTAGTGTTTTTCATGTGGGTTTTGTTTTGATTTTGGTTCATGATGAACTTGTTTTCCTTAAAAATCAAGAATAAAAATAAGACTATTGTAGAGTTCTTACAATTTTTGCTAGAAAAATAAGGATGAAGATGAGAAAATATGATTATCCAAGGTCTCCTAGTGCTTCTTCAAGTCTTGAATCCTTCTTGAATCATCCATGCATGTTTGAAATTAGTGTTTTTGAGTTTGAAAAAGGATGAAGATGGTGATGTTTGGTCTAGCCGATTTTTTAGAGAGAGAGAGAGTAAGGAGATGGTAAATTTTTGAGTGTTTGTTGGAATTATGAAAATGGATGGAGTGTGGAGAAGGTTTTTGTTATCTCTAGGTTCTTCCACTAAGCATCCTCTCAAGTTCCCAACACATCACAATTGAAATGAGTGGGCATGTGGAGGGCCCACAATTTTCGTGAATAAGCATGGGGGAAGAAGAGTTTGCATTTTTTTATAAAATCTAGTTTTATACATAAACTTTATGAACTTTGATAATTTATATAAAAATTTCTACAATGTTTCAAGCCCTCTTAAGCCCCGTTAACCCCATTTCAAGGCTCTAAAATAAAGTTAAAGTATAGGGAACTTAAAATATGCTCAAAAATATGTCGGATGTCGGTTCGTTTGTCGTACGGTTGCGTTGTTCGGTTAATTACGACTAAAGTCGTAACGCACGCAAAAACGATCCAAATCAAGCGATGAATGGATTTTTCTTATGCCAAACACTAAAATAAAATATTTTAATGCTTACATAAATTTTTGGATGTCCGGATGTACTCAGAACGTAAGTTATGCGCGAAAATGCAAACTTGTGCACTTTTTGACGCTTTTAGTCCCTGAATGACCCAAAAGTTTATTTTAGCACACCGAACTCCTCAAAGCCTATTTCTAAGCTATGTAAAGGATATTTATGGTATGTTTAACTTATGGTCATGTTCCGGAATGTTCGTTACAGTTCAAATTGGCATGCTTTAGTAGTTTGTCAAATTTAGTCCCTGTAAGCGAATTAACTTGTTTTTGCCATACCAAAGCCTTCAAAACTTATTTCTAAGTTATGTAAAGGTTATTTAAGGTATGTTAAGCATATGTCACTATTCCAGAGTGTTTGTTTCATTAAACTGGTTATATTTACACATTAGATTGCGTATAACCTTCCAGAAAGCGATTTAAAGTTCGAAATCGAACAAGAATTGATATGTGCAAAGATCACACATATTTATACAAATTCCAAGTATGAAACACAATATTTCATTGATTTGGTATTTGTTTGTTGGTCGCAGTGACCCAGGTGTCACAGTCTCCCCTACTTTAGGAAATTTCGCCCCAAATTTATTCGTAGGAGTCTGTCTGTGACTTTGTGTTAAATGATCATTAAAGATATGAAAGGCATAATCCTGTTATTTTCGTCAACGGATATTCTCCAGAAGCGAAAATGAACGAACGGAGTCATTTTCCTCAACGGGTTCTTCGGAAATGGAAAATGAAGGATTTAACAAACAAATATTCATTTCCCTCAACAGATATTCTTCAGAACGAAAATGAACAAACGGAGTCATCTTCCTCAACGAGTATTCTTCAGAATTGGAAATGAAGGATTAAACAAACGGATATTCATTTCCTCAACGGATAATCTTTGGAAACGAAAATGAACAGACGGAGTCATCTTCAACGGTTGCTTCCTCAGAAACGGAAATGAGAAGGATAAACAAACGGATATTCATTTCCTCAACGGGTAATCTTCAGAAACGAAAATGAACTGAAGGAGTCATTTTCAACGGTTGCTTCATCAGAAATGGAAATGAAGGATTAGACAAACGGATATTCATTTCCTCAACGGATAATCTTTAGAAACGAAAATGAACAGACGGAGTCATTTTCAACGGTTGCTTCATCAGAGTTGGAAATGAATTGGGTTAACTCTAGATACATGACAGAACTTGTTGTGATTCTTGTGCACTAAATTCCATAATTATGTATGCATCCATAATTACGTAATTCCTTGCACAGTCCGCACAGTTTGTTTTGTAATTGTTTAGGGGAAGAAAATCAAACCTGTGGTGAGGGTGACTAGACTACCATAGGGTCCTTTTAATTAGATCGACAGATGATCTTTTTAATTAGGCCACCAAGGAGTCCTTCCAGCTATATCATCACATGATATTCCTAACCAGATTTTTGGATCAATCTGTTTAACTAGACCACTCAAGGGGTCTAATTATAGAGTAGTACTTTATAATCCAAGGGACTTAACTACAACGTAGAAGTCCATTAAGGATTTTAGGTAGTACCTTTGGGTATCCTACTATGAATCCCTTATACGAAGATATGGAAGATTCTACGAGGATTTAGATAACATAATTTTGATCACACAAAAACATAAAAGGGAACACATAATCACATAATTGTTTTTGGTTATTAATTGTTATTATCTTGTTATTGATTGTTATTAACTTGGCGTTGATTTGAACATGGGTATTCAAGGCATACCAGGAACCCAGTTGAGGGACTTCAACGTTCTCAAGCATCTATCTGAAAAGATAGGATGATCTTCTAAAAATTCGATTTTTTACAAGGAATCACCACATTCGGATTACGGTATACAACAATTAAGTACTTACGGAAATATCCTTAGGTACCCCATTAAGGAGTGGGTATTCGTCCAGAGTTGTAACTTGCGCCTTGTACTTCGTTTTCCTTGGAGGAAACGGTTACTTAGGATTTTCGTGGAAAACGCAAGAGATCATACAATGGAAGAAATTTGGGGGTAGTCTGTTCTTCAAGGAATACGGTTCCTTGATTGTCGGTATCGTAGGGGATATGTTGTTTATTCATGCAACCACAATAAACATATTGCAATGTAAGTAAAAGATTTATTTATAAACAACGATAACAACTGTTTCATGGACCTTGACAACAAAAGAAAATAATACATAAGACGTGATGATTTCTAAACAGCATTGTCTTCCGTTCGGTCAGATGCTCATCCCTGCACTGGATTCGCATTAGCAAGCTTTGGGCAGTTTCTTCGGAAATGGCCCATCTCGCCACAGTTGAAACAAGAACCTGGTGGAAAACGACCTTGAGCAGGATTGTTGTTAACTTGGTTTGGTGCAGCTGCAGTTGGGCAAACCCTCGCTGTATGACCTATAAGTCCACAAACTTGGCATGTGCGGCACTTCGCACCAGCATGATGATGTAGGCTACATTGGTTGCACAAGGGTGCAGTTCCGTTGTAGGGCTTCCTAGCAGGGGGTTGAGCTGGTTGGTTGGGGACGGCTTGACCATTATGAGCGACCATGGTTGTCACACCCCGACCACGTAGAACATACAAAACGTGGCGGAAATGTCGGGGAGTGTTGTAACAGAATTAATTGTTTCAAATCCATGGCAATTGAAGTTTCGTTTTATTGATTAAAAATGTTACAATGCCTTAACAAACAAGAAATACAACATAATTAACTAGTCTTGTATCTTTTATTGTCACTAAAGCCCAAGTCTGCCTATGTGTATCTTGATCATCTTATGCAACAGTTCCTGAAAAACACATGTGAAAATAGGTACGTCAGCATAAAAATGCCTGTGAGATACATAGGTTTTGTGAAAATAGGTTCCATGACTTATGTTTGAGAAAATGTTTAGTCATGAACCTTGTTATTTGCTTTGTTTTGTAAATCGTTTGAAAAACAATGAGTTCAGATGATATGTATAAATAAGTGAATAATGTATGGTTAAATGAATAACCATAGTAAAATGGATTTGTATAAGATAAGTTGTTTGTAAAACAATGTCTTGTGAAAAGTATGTTATTTGTATAAAATGTTATATGTCTCAAACTGAAATGATTCAAATAACGCTACGATATGTAATACCATACAAACACTTATATATAGGAAGTACCAGCGGCGTATCCACCATGCTTGTATCATATTACACACGCATCGTTACTTAATCACTTAATCAAACCAAACTAACCAATGTAAGAAGTCTATGTTTAAATCAATTGTCAAATGTATTGGGTAATATGTCAAAGTGTTCATGTCAAGATGTAAATCATATCAAAATGTCTATGTCAAATATCCATGTCAAATGTCTATGTCAAATATCCATGTCAAATGTCTATGTCAAAATGTCATGTATGGCAAGTGAAATGTCTCAACTAAACCATATGCACAAAACAAAGTATTGAAGTAAAACTTGGTTTAAATCAAAGTTATGTTTTGTGGGAAATGCATGATCAAATGTCAATCATGTTAAAATGTCTATGCCGAAATGTCTATGTCGAATGTCTATGTCAAAATGTCATGTAAAACGATGTACTAAGTAATGCACACAATTGGGCACACCTAGCATGAAATGTCATAAAATCATGTACTATAATGTACTAACGAACATAGCAGTATATGATGTTAAAACAGGAAAGCATGAAAGTAACAAGTAGGCACATGTGTTCCACCCCAAAACAGTTTGGAAAACAGTAAAAGAGGGGTCTATGTACTCACCTGAGATTGCTCGGTAGTTCTGGAGTGACAACTAAACAATGCTAGAGATCGCGGATATCAAACGGCACCTAATATAGGTAACTATGTTAATTAACCGGACCTAGATCGGAAGATCGGGTAGTATTAGGGTTTGTAAACCAAACGAGTGTAGAGACTCGTGTCATTTGGTTTAACAAAGCCTACATACTAAATGAAACTTAACTTAAGTGTCTACGACCCATTACGACCCGTTTAGGTAGCTTATGCTACTTTAACGCGTCGTTCGCGTGAAACGCGTTCGGACCGCCTAACTAGCCCTATGACAAGTGTTATATGCCTAAACATATTACATAATCAGTTATGTGACAAAGGTTTAGGTTACATATGCTTAATTACCAATTATACATGAAAAGGGTATTCTGGTAATTTACCTAAGGCATATAAACTACCTATCATACAACTACTTAAACGATGTGACCATAGGGTATAACCTCGGAAGGTTATGCCCTATACTAGGGTCACCTAATGTATTTGGTCGGATCCTAATGATCGACCAAACTGGGTCGGGTTCGAAGGTATAGGCGATTTATTAGATCGCCTACCCTACGACCCTAGACAACGTGGTAATAAGTGGGCATAGTCCCAAGGGACTATGACCAACGTGATTACACTCACGTTGCGAAGTTCAAACGAACTTCGCATTGACCATTACTGGTCAACGCTGAAAGTCAAACAAAGTTTGACTTTCTGACTCGAAAAGCAATAAAATAAGGAAAAGAACGAAAGAATACTTACGAAGGGTCCCCGAATGCTAAACTCGATTCAAAAATCTCAGGTATGAAACAAATGTTTCAACTTAGAGTTTCTCAAATCAAGTTTCTAGTGATTTTAGCAATGGGGGGTATGGGGTATTTATAGGAATACCCGAACCGTTAAGATCGTTTCATGGAAAACGTGCCTTAATCCCATCCGTACATGTGTTGAAAAGTTATGGTGTTTAGGTGTTTAAATTCCATCCATACATGTGTTGCAAAGTTATGGTGTTTAGGTGTTTAAATTCCATCCATACATGTGTTGCAAAGTCATGGTACCAAAATTCCATCCTTATCCGCTGACTAAGCAAGTTTAGAATGTGTGGTTGTGAATTAAACAACGGCTAATACATCGAATCTGGTCCCGAATGCGAAAAACGAACCAAATGACGCGACGAATGGATTTTTCTTATGGCGAATACTAAAATAAAATATTTTAGTGCTTACATAAATTTTTGGATGTCCGGATGTATTCAGAACGTAAGTTATGCGCGAAAATGCAAACTTGTGCACTTTTTGACACTTTTAGTCCCTGAATGACCCAAAAGTTTATTTTAGCACACCGAACCCCTCAAAGCCTATTTCTAAGCTATGTAAAGGATATTTATGGTGTGTTTAACTTATGGTCATGTTCCGGAATGTCTGTTACAGTTCAAATTGGCATACTTTCGCAGTTTGTCAACTTTAGTCCCTGTAAGCGATTAAACTTGATTTCACCACACCAAACCTTCCAAAACTTATATATAAGTTATGTAAAGGTTATTCAAGGTATGTTAAGCCTATTTCACTATTCCGGAGTGTTCGTTGGATTAAACTGGTTATATTTACGCATTAGTGCGCGTATAACCTTCCAGAAAGCGATTTAGAGCTTGAAATCGAACAAGAATTGATATGTGTAAACGATACACATATTTTTAACAAATCCCAAGTATGAAATACAATATTTCATTGGTTTGGTATTTGTTTGATGGTCGCAGTGACACGGGTGTCACAGTCTCCCCTACTTTAGGAAATTTCGTCCCGAAATTAATTCGTAGGAGTCTATTTGTGACTTTGTGTTAAATAACCATCAAAGATGAACAAGACGTAATCCTGTAATTTCTCTTTAACAAACATTTTTCAGAAATGAAAAATGAACCGAGTTATTTTTAACAGGCATTCTTTAGAAACAAAAATGAACAGAATAGTCATTTTCCACAACATCTTCAGAAACAAACATGAACAGAATAGTCATTTTACATCTTCAGAAACAAAAATGAACAGAATAGTCATTTTACATCTTCAGAAACAAAAATGAACGGAATAGTCATTTTACATCTTCAGAAACAAAAATGAACAGAATAGTCATTTTACATCTTCAGAAACAAAAATGAACGGAATAGTCATTTTCATCTTCAGAAACAAAAATGAACGGAATAGTCATTTTACATCTTCAGAAACAAAAATGAACGGAATAGTCATTTTACATCTTCAGAAACAAAAATGAACGGAATAGTCATTTTACATCTTCAGAAACAAAAATGAACAGAATAGTCATTTTACATCTTCAGAAACAAAAATGAACAGAATAGTCATTTTACATAGTCATTTTACATCTTCAGAAACAAAAATGAACGGAATAGTCATTTTACATCTTCAGAAACAAAAATGAACAGAATAGTCATTTTACATCTTCAGAAACAAAAATGAACGGAATAGTCATTTTACATCTTCAGAAACAAAAATGAACAGAATAGTCATTTTACATCTTCAGAAACAAAAATGAACGGAATAGTCATTTTACATCTTCAGAAACAAAAATGAACGGAATAGTCATTTTACATCTTCAGAAACAAAAATGAACGGAATAGTCATTTTACATCTTCAGAAACAAAAATGAACAGAATAGTCATTTTACATCTTCAGAAACAAAAATGAACGGAATAGTCATTTTACATCTTCAGAAACAAAAATGAACAGAATAGTCATTTTACATCTTCAGAAACAAAAATGAACGGAATAGACTCTAGACACATGACAAAATTCGCTGTGGTTTCTGTGCACTGAATTCCATAATTATGTATGCATCCATAATTATGCAATTCCTTGCATAGTCCACACAACTTGTCTTGAAATGTTTGTGGGGAGGATAATCAAACCTGTGATGAGTGTGACTAGACTACCATAGGGTCCTTTTAATTAGATCAACAAAGGATCCTTTTAAATTAGGCCACCAAGGAGTCCTTTCAGCTATATCATCACATGATATTCCTAACCAGATTTTTGGATCAATCTGTTTACCTAGACCTCTCAGGATCTAATTATGGAATGGTACAATATAATCCAAGGGTCTTTACTATTACGTACAAGCCCGTTGAGGATTTAATATAGCACCCAAAGATATGGAAGATTCTACGAGGATTTGAATGACAAGAATTTGGATCACACAAAAACATAAAAGGAAACACATAAGCACATAATCACATAGTTGTTTAACTTGTTATTAACTTGTTATCTTTGGACGCGGATACTTAAAGTACACCAGGAATCCAATTCGTGGATTTCATTTGGCACTTTAATCATTTCAAGAATCTATCTATGAAGATAGAATAATCTTAAAAGGAATTCGGCTTTGTCCTTATTGAATTGTGATGTACGTATTGAATCATACAAAGAATTCAATTAAGGATTCCGATGAATGATACCCATCCACAAGGATCTAATTATGAGGATAGAAAGATCCTACATGGATTTTGGAATTTGTGTAACGAGAGGTGTTCCGACACCTTGCACTAGGCGTGCTTAATTCGATACACAAGGTAGAAAGTTCATGAGGTTGAGGCGCCAAATATGTCAAGCGACATATGAAGCAGAGTTTGAAGGTTGAGCAGCAGCAGGATTTGCAACAGCTTTGCTCTGGATTGCAAAGCGGCACATGTTAACCAAATGTCTCCATCGTCCACCGTGGGTACATTTGAAACAGGGTATTTGGTTTGGATGATGACAGTTGCATTGATTGCACCAAGGAGCAGTTCCCTTACGGCTTCATCCCTGAGGCGAGTCATGGTGATAGCTAAGTCAACGGTCCTCTGGAGTACGACGCCTATTCGCTGGGTAATTGCAGCACCTGGTTCGGACATTGTTGTTGCGATGAAGAGGCACCATGAAGAAAATAGAAGACATGGGAGGAAACAAGGGAAAGATAGTCGAGAGAAAATGACAACGCATGAAGATTGTGACCATTTGTTTGTTACCAAAGGCAAACAAATGAGACAGTGACTAATCAAAGTAAATGGGTCAATATAATATATCGCGAAGACATGCTCGCCTATAAGTGAACGCTCATCCCAAGAATTCCCAGGTAAGCACAACTGGTCTCGCGTCTGATGAGATGTATACGAAGTGCTTGCCTAGACAGAAAACCCAGAATACAGGCATTCACCCTTCCAGTTTGCACGTGTTCACATTATTAAAAACCCAAAACCTTGACGAGATTTTGAAAACTCAAAGGGGTTCAAAACCATATAATAGAGAGTTCAAAACCTTACAATAAAGGGTTCAAAACCTAGTAATCAATCATCCTAGAACAGATGATTAGTTTTCAAAGCGGTTTTGAAATTTATGTTCTTGTTATGGTCGTCGCCTAAGGATAGGTGACGGTATTGTTTTATGACTAAACGCAAGTAAACTCGCGTTAGGGTCCTAAGAAAGTTATAGACTAGGTCAAAGCATTACTAATAACCTAATTCCCTATAACCATTGGCTCTGATACCATCTTTTCTGTCACACCCCGACCACGTAGAACATACAAAACGTGGCGGAAATGTCGGGGAGTGTTGTAACAGAATTAATTGTTTCAAATCCATGGCAATTGAAGTTTCGTTTTATTGATTAAAAATGTTACAATGCCTTAACAAACAAGAAATACAACATAATTAACTAGTCTTGTATCTTTTATTGTCACTAAAGCCCAAGTCTGCCTATGTGTATCTTGATCATCTTATGCAACAGTTCCTGAAAAACACATGTGAAAATAGGTACGTCAGCATAAAAATGCCTGTGAGATACATAGGTTTTGTGAAAATAGGTTCCATGACTTATGTTTGAGAAAATGTTTAGTCATGAACCTTGTTATTTGCTTTGTTTTGTAAATCGTTTGAAAAACAATGAGTTCAGATGATATGTATAAATAAGTGAATAATGTATGGTTAAATGAATAACCATAGTAAAATGGATTTGTATAAGATAAGTTGTTTGTAAAACAATGTCTTGTGAAAAGTATGTTATTTGTATAAAATGTTATATGTCTCAAACTGAAATGATTCAAATAACGCTACGATATGTAATACCATACAAACACTTATATATAGGAAGTACCAGCGGCGTATCCACCATGCTTGTATCATATTACACACGCATCGTTACTTAATCACTTAATCAAACCAAACTAACCAATGTAAGAAGTCTATGTTTAAATCAATTGTCAAATGTATTGGGTAATATGTCAAAGTGTTCATGTCAAGATGTAAATCATATCAAAATGTCTATGTCAAATATCCATGTCAAATGTCTATGTCAAATATCCATGTCAAATGTCTATGTCAAAATGTCATGTATGGCAAGTGAAATGTCTCAACTAAACCATATGCACAAAACAAAGTATTGAAGTAAAACTTGGTTTAAATCAAAGTTATGTTTTGTGGGAAATGCATGATCAAATGTCAATCATGTTAAAATGTCTATGCCGAAATGTCTATGTCGAATGTCTATGTCAAAATGTCATGTAAAACGATGTACTAAGTAATGCACACAATTGGGCACACCTAGCATGAAATGTCATAAAATCATGTACTATAATGTACTAACGAACATAGCAGTATATGATGTTAAAACAGGAAAGCATGAAAGTAACAAGTAGGCACATGTGTTCCACCCCAAAACAGTTTGGAAAACAGTAAAAGAGGGGTCTATGTACTCACCTGAGATTGCTCGGTAGTTCTGGAGTGACAACTAAACAATGCTAGAGATCGCGGATATCAAACGGCACCTAATATAGGTAACTATGTTAATTAACCGGACCTAGATCGGAAGATCGGGTAGTATTAGGGTTTGTAAACCAAACGAGTGTAGAGACTCGTGTCATTTGGTTTAACAAAGCCTACATACTAAATGAAACTTAACTTAAGTGTCTACGACCCATTACGACCCGTTTAGGTAGCTTATGCTACTTTAACGCGTCGTTCGCGTGAAACGCGTTCGGACCGCCTAACTAGCCCTATGACAAGTGTTATATGCCTAAACATATTACATAATCAGTTATGTGACAAAGGTTTAGGTTACATATGCTTAATTACCAATTATACATGAAAAGGGTATTCTGGTAATTTACCTAAGGCATATAAACTACCTATCATACAACTACTTAAACGATGTGACCATAGGGTATAACCTCGGAAGGTTATGCCCTATACTAGGGTCACCTAATGTATTTGGTCGGATCCTAATGATCGACCAAACTGGGTCGGGTTCGAAGGTATAGGCGATTTATTAGATCGCCTACCCTACGACCCTAGACAACGTGGTAATAAGTGGGCATAGTCCCAAGGGACTATGACCAACGTGATTACACTCACGTTGCGAAGTTCAAACGAACTTCGCATTGACCATTACTGGTCAACGCTGAAAGTCAAACAAAGTTTGACTTTCTGACTCGAAAAGCAATAAAATAAGGAAAAGAACGAAAGAATACTTACGAAGGGTCCCCGAATGCTAAACTCGATTCAAAAATCTCAGGTATGAAACAAATGTTTCAACTTAGAGTTTCTCAAATCAAGTTTCTAGTGATTTTAGCAATGGGGGGTATGGGGTATTTATAGGAATACCCGAACCGTTAAGATCGTTTCATGGAAAACGTGCCTTAATCCCATCCGTACATGTGTTGAAAAGTTATGGTGTTTAGGTGTTTAAATTCCATCCATACATGTGTTGCAAAGTTATGGTGTTTAGGTGTTTAAATTCCATCCATACATGTGTTGCAAAGTCATGGTACCAAAATTCCATCCTTATCCGCTGACTAAGCAAGTTTAGAATGTGTGGTTGTGAATTAAACAACGGCTAATACATCGAATCTGGTCCCGAATGCGAAAAACGAACCAAATGACGCGACGAATGGATTTTTCTTATGGCGAATACTAAAATAAAATATTTTAGTGCTTACATAAATTTTTGGATGTCCGGATGTATTCAGAACGTAAGTTATGCGCGAAAATGCAAACTTGTGCACTTTTTGACACTTTTAGTCCCTGAATGACCCAAAAGTTTATTTTAGCACACCGAACCCCTCAAAGCCTATTTCTAAGCTATGTAAAGGATATTTATGGTGTGTTTAACTTATGGTCATGTTCCGGAATGTCTGTTACAGTTCAAATTGGCATACTTTCGCAGTTTGTCAACTTTAGTCCCTGTAAGCGATTAAACTTGATTTCACCACACCAAACCTTCCAAAACTTATATATAAGTTATGTAAAGGTTATTCAAGGTATGTTAAGCCTATTTCACTATTCCGGAGTGTTCGTTGGATTAAACTGGTTATATTTACGCATTAGTGCGCGTATAACCTTCCAGAAAGCGATTTAGAGCTTGAAATCGAACAAGAATTGATATGTGTAAACGATACACATATTTTTAACAAATCCCAAGTATGAAATACAATATTTCATTGGTTTGGTATTTGTTTGATGGTCGCAGTGACACGGGTGTCACAATGGTGAAGTTCTGAGAAGCCTTTCTCTTCTTTGATTTCTTAGGGGATCCAGTCTGTTCATCCATGGTTTTTGATTCCTCGATTGGTTTCTTGTTACCCTTTCGAAAAAGTTTACCTTTCCTGATCTGAGATTCAGTCAAGGTTGCAGCTAGCTCAATGGCCTGTCTAACTGTAGTAGGGTTGCTACCAGTCACAATGTCTTGTATTGAGTCAGGGAGGCCATCAATGTACTTTTCGATTGCCTTATCCAAAGGCGTGACCATGTTTGGGCATAACAGACTTAACTCCTCATAACGGTCCGTGTAGTCTCGATGCTCACCGCTATCTTGCTTAAGATCATCAAATTCCCTTTCTAGAGCCCTTAGCTCACGACGAGGACATAATTCCTTCATCATAAGAGCCCTAAGCTCGGCCCAAGTCTGTGCTAAAGCAACCTCGGCACCACGGTCTCTCATCACCCCGTTCCGCCATGTAAGAGCCCTCTTCAAAAACACACTGGAAGCAAACTCGACCTTGCGATTATCAGGACACTGAACGTGACGAAATGTACTCTCAGTGCTCTCAAACCATTGTAGGAGCCCAGTTGCTCCTTCAGAACCACTAAACTTGAGTGGCTTAGCTGAATTGAAACTCTTGAAATTGCATGGAGCATTATTGTTGTTGTTGGCTTGGTTCAGTTGAGCAATAAGATTCGGGAAAGCAGCAGCCATTTGTTGCGCGATGATTTCTGCCAGTTCGGCATTTGCTATCTGATTGTCGCGTCGAGGAGGCATTCTAAAAGGAGGGAAACATGAAAGGAAACAAGCGAGATGATTAGATGAAAAGGATGAGGTGATACAAAATTTGACAAAAGCAAAGATGGTGGTCATTTGTTTGTTACCACAAGGCAAACAAACGACACATTGTGACTAATCAAGGTAAATGGGTTAAAAATAATGTATCGCGAAGACATGCTCACCTATAAGTGAACACTCACCCCAAGAGTTCTCAGGTAAGAGTGACTGGTCTGATTATGTGGATTTGTACGAACACTCTAGCCTTAGACAGAAAACCCAGGGTACAAGCATTCACTCTTCCAGTTTTCACTTGTTCACACTATTTAGGACCCAAAACTTTGACGAGATTTTGAAAACTCAAAGGGGTTCAAAACCTTATAACAGCGGGTTCAAAACCTTACAATAGAGGGTTCAAACCTAGTAATCAATCATCCATGAACATATGATAAATTTTCAAAGAGGATTCGGAATTGATGTTCTCATTGCGGTTATCACCTAAGGATAGGTGACGGTTTTTGTTTTAAAAATCTAACCGCAAATCTTCTTGCGTTAGGGTCCTAGGAAGGTTATAGTCTAGGTCAAAGAATTACTAATAAGCTAATTCCCTATAACCATTGGCTCTGATACCAACTTTTCTGTCACACCCCGACCATGTAAAACAACGAAACGTGGCGGAAACGTCGGGGAGTATTGTAACAGAATTAATCGTTTCACAACCATGGAAATTAAAGTTACGTTTTATTTATCAAACAAGAGAGTTACATTGTCTTAAAACAAGAAACAAAGAGTACATAACATAAATTAACTAGTTCTTGCTTCGTTTTAAGTCACTAAGGCATAGGTCCACCTAAATGTGTCTCGATCATCCTATGCAACAGCTCCTGAAAACACATGTGAAAATAGGTACGTCAGCATAAAAATGCCTGTGAGATACATAGGTTTTGTGAAAATAGGATTCATGACTGGCGTTTAAAGAAACTGTTTAATAAAAGTAGCCATGAATCTTGTTGAGTGGTTCCTTTCATAAGTCATTTGAAAAGTGATAAATAAACCAAATGATATATATATGTTTAAAAGAATAATGTATGGTTAAGTGAATAACCATGTAAAATGAGTTTGTATAAGTTAAGTTATTTGTAAAACGATGTTTATGTGAAGATTGTATTGTTGATGTAATATGTAATACCATAAAAGCACTTATATATAGGAAGTACCAGCGGCGTATCCACCATGTTTTTATCGTATTACACGTCGCCTCGTTACTTAAATCACTTACCCAAACAACCACCAAAATGTAATGTTTAACAATTGTAGAAATGTTTATGTATGGTCAAATACGATTTACACAGTTCAACAGTTACAAACGGTTCACATAATCAAATGGTTATAACGGTTCACATGGTCAAATGGTTATAACGGTTCACATTGTCAAATGGTTACAACGGTTCACATAGTCAAGTGGTTACAACGGTTCACATGGTCAAATAGTTACAAATGGTTCAAAATGTAATATAATGTGTTCATATGCTGGATGAGCATATGCAACAAATTGTAATGTAAAACAATGTACTAAGTATGCTAAGTTAACATACAAAGCAGAAAAGTCGTGTAAATCAATGTGATGTAAATCATGTACTATAAGTGTACTAATGAACATAGCAAGTTTATGATGTGAAAACAGGAAAGCATGAAAGTAACAAGTAGGCACATGTGTTTCACCCCAAAACAGTTTGGAAAACAGTAAAAGAGGGGTCTATGTACTCACTTGAGATTGCCTAGAAGTCCTTGAGTAACAACCACACAATGCTAGAGATCACGGAAATCAAACGACACCTAATATAGGTAACTATGTTAATAAACGGACCTAAATCGGAGGATCAGATAGAATGAGGGTTCGTAAACCAAACGAGTATGGGAACTCGTGTAATATGGTTTAACAAAGCCTACATACTAAAATGAAACCTAACCTAAGTGCTTACGACCCATTGCGACCCGTTTAGGTAGCTTATGCTACTTTAACGCGTCGTTCGCGTAAAACGCGTTCGGAATGCCTAACTAGCCCTATGATAAGTAAAATATGCCTTAACATGTCTAATATTGTTGCTAAATCAGTTTAGATATCAAAAATTATGTTACATAGGCTTAAAATGAATTTTGGCGTAAAAAGGGCATTTTGGTAATTTACCTAAGGCATATAAACTACCTATCATGCGACTAATCAAACCTAAGTGACCATAAGGTATAACCTCGGAAGGTTATTCCCTATGCTACTATGGTCACTTAACATGTTTGGTCGGATCCTAATGATCGACCAAACGGGTCGGGTTCGAAAGTATAAGCGATTGATTAGATCGCTTACCTTTACGACCCTAGACAAGCACAAAACTAAAAGTGATGAGCTAAGCATGTTAAAACATGCTTAACTAAGTTAGAAAACAAGTTTTGATAACAAAACAAACGGTTTTGATATCCTAGAGTAGTTTGGTTACAAAATACGCGAGAAAACGCATTTTGGCCGAAACTACGACTCGTCACTGAGCCAGATAACGTGGTAATCAGTAGGTATAGTCACTAGGGACTATAACCATCTTGATTACGCTCACGTTACGAAGTTCAAACGAACTTTGCATTGACCATAAACTGGTCAAAGCAGAAAGTCAAGCACAGTTTGACTTTAATGACAAAAACGAATGAAAAGAACGAAAGAATACTTACAGAAGGTCCCCGCAAGCTCTTATTCTGATTTACTCTCAGTTATAAAGCATAAACTTCAACTTAGAGAGCCAAAATCAGATTCAAGTGTGCTTTGGGAGGAAGTGAGGGTGGGTATTTATAGGAATTCAAGAGCCGTTAAGATCGTTCATCGAAAACTGAGCTTTGATCTGGACCTTACATGTGTGCCCATGGTTTTCTAAAACCATGGGAGCCCCTAATATGGACTATGTTCATTGAATACCAGCCCATGGTTTTGCAAAACCATGGGTTAAAACCATGGGTTAAAACCATCAACACTTCAAAATGGACTAGGTTCATTGAATCTGCCAGAAATTTCAAAAATGGTCCTTGCACTTGTAAAACTTGATTTTTTTGCACTTTTAAGCCCCGTTAACCCCATTTCAAGGCTCTAAAATAAAGTTAAAGTATAGGGAACTTAAAATATGCTCAAAAATATGTCGGATGTCGGTTCGTTTGGTCGTACGGTTGCGTTGTTCGGTTAATTACGACGGAAGTTGTAACGGACGCAAAAACGATCCAAATCAAGCGATGAATGGATTTTTCTTATGCCAAACACTAAAATAAATTAATTTAATGCTTACATAAAATTTTGGATGTCCGGATGTATTCAGAACGTAAGTTATGCGCGAAAATGACTTGTGCACTTTTTGCGCATTTAGTCCCTGAATGACACAAAAGTTTATTTTAGCACACCGAACTCCTCAAAGCCTATTTCTAAGCTATGTAAAGGATATTTATGGTATGTTTAACTTATGGTCATCTTTCGGAATGTTCGTTACAGTTCAAATTGGGTTTTTTTCTCAGTTTGTCAAATTTAGTCCCTGTAAGCGAATTAACTTGTTTTTGCCATACCAAAGCCTTCAAAACTTATTTCTAAGTTATGTAAAGGTTATTTAAGGTATGTTAAGAATATGTCACTGTTCCAGAGTGTTTGTTGCATTAAACTGGTTATATTTACACATTAGATTGCGTATAACCTTCTAGAAAGCGATTTAAAGTTCGAAATCGAACAAGAATTGATATGTGCAAAGATCACACATATTTATACAAATTCCAAGTAGGAAACACAATATTTCATTGATTTGGTATTTGTTTGCTGGTCGCAGTGACCCAGGTGTCACAAATTGATAGCAACAAGCAAAGTAATGCTATAAAAAAGTGTCAATTTGGGTGGTATTTTATTGATAAATGATAACTGATCAAAGGAGTAAAACAGAAATTAGTAGTCGATGAATGAGACTAAACGGGCTGAAATTTATCTAGGCGTATTTAATTACGCATTTTCATCAAATAACCGATCCACCTGTTTTCCAATCTCTACTCACAATCAACAAGGGAATAACTTACTAAATCACTCGCCCCGCACTCCCAAAACATTCACTATTCCGTTATATAACGCGATAATTTCTGGTTATGCGTTAAATCACTCGCCCCACACACCCAAAACATTCCATGTGCTGGCAGAACTTCCAGCCGATTGCTTCGGTGCTTACATCATATCCATGGCTACGTCACCTTCCGACGTGCTTGCGGTTGAGTTGCTTCAGCGGGAATGCCACGTAAAACAACCGTTGCGAGTGGTCCCGCTTTTTCAAAAAACTCGCGGATCTTGATGCAGCTCCTGCTGCCGTGGCCCGTCTTTTCTCTTATCGAGTGGTACCGAAACCAGATCGATGGTAAACAAGAAGTTATGATCGGGTACTCCGATTCCGGAAAAGATGCCGGACGCCTTTCTGCCGCGTGGCAGCTCTACAAGTGTCACACCCCCAAAATCCACGAGCGGAGTATCACCGCATGGAGGCGTGACTGACCAGGATCAAGCCACCAATCATATTGAACAACATAATTAAGTAAATAAAACCAACCACAATATTATTGGTGAACAAAAGAAAATAACCAACTTTAAATTAACAGCGGAAGCATAAATTATAAAACCCAAACATAAGTAATAAGTTCATAAAGTTTAAAAGTTTGACATGGGACTCAACAGTCCATGTCCCACAACGACCACTCCTCCCTGTGCAAGGTCCATAAGCACCTAACGACCTGCAAGGCATGTAACAACGAGTCAACAACGAAGTTGAGCGAGTTCACAGTTGGTTGTTTAGTTTTACAAGTTTGTTTTGAAAACCATAAGTTATTTCGTAAACCACGAGTTAACCAGTATCTTTGTTTTCCCCAAACCATATCCATAATCAGTGGGGGCTTCCCCATGTGAACCACTAGACCATTACCATATCGACTACTAACGAAAGTAAGTTGTGCCCTAAGTCAATGTCTATCATCATTGACTGTTTGCCATGATCCATTAGTACACGCCCGTAGGGCTGTAAACGAACCGAATGAACACGAACAAGGCCATGTTCGTGTTCGTTCGTTAAGGAAATTAACATGTTCGCGAACGGTTCACGAACGCATACCGAACATAAGTTTATGTTCGTGTTCGTTCGTTAAGGAAATTGAATTGTTCACGAACAGTTCGTGAACACCGGTCTCGAACACAAATGAACGCAAACAAATAAAAATGAACGCAAACGAACATTTAACTTGAAAATAAAAAAATGAAAACATTGCTATCCTTAAACATTAGATATAAGTAGTTAAATACAACTATCAAATGATAAATCAAAACACAAGAAGTCTACCACACCACCAAACGATGAATAAAGTTTAACTAACTTAGACATAATTATCCCAAAAAATGTATAAGAATGTCCAAATTTTAGCTAACTTAGAAAAAATAGGGTTTCAGGTTTTCAATATGTTTAGATAAAATGTTTATTATTTATTATTTTTTAATATAATCAAACGAACATATTACCGAACGTTCACGAACGCAGTCGAACGAACGAGACCTGTGTTCGTGTTCGTTCGCTAAGCTAACCGAACGAAATTTTTTGTTCGTGTTCGTTCGTTAAGCTAATCGAACGAACATAAACGAACTTCCCGCCGAACGGTTCATGAACTGTTCGCTGAACGTTCGGTTCGTTTACAACCCTACACGCCCGTCCGACCAGCACGGTGTGAGGTTTGTCAAACCTAATAGCGCTATTAACTAATGACCCACTCGCCATCGGCCTCGACGAATAAGTCGTTATAAAATGAGGGACTTAATGATAGAGTTTTGTCTAGTAAGTTAAGGTTGTTGTCCTACCCAAGGAGGACGAACGTACGTATTCTACCCAAGGAGAATACGCAGGATTAAGATTGACATCCTACCCATGGAGGATGGCCATACATATCCTACCCAAGGAGGATATGTAGGTTCCGTTTAAATTCTTTAACCCATTCCCAAACACCGGGAATCCCATGCCTTAGAAAGTGTGTGAACTCGCCTTGGTTTGCTCGGCAGATAAACAAAAAGGTCACTTGAGCTATCTGTGGTCAACCACGTCCTAACATGGTTACCATACAAGTCAGGTTCGTATTCAGGTAATGCACGTATGGTTTTCTACACGTATACTAACAAGTTGTATACAAATATTGATCATGGCATACACGTATAAGCGTAGCACTGTTCGAAGCAAATTAATGTCATTCAAGTATAAAGCGGCTGATAATGTAAGGCGACTCTTGGAGGAGTGGAAGATTGATGGGGTAGAGTACTTTGAAGAACAATGAAAGCATTTGCATTTTGTTTCTTTTTGTACTAGTCTCACTGTTTGGTTGTCGTATCTTGTTTACTCTTTTGTGGTATGTCACGAAGAGAATTAGGGGGCATTGTCAGCCTTCCTACTTGTAATATTTTGGTATTGTAATAAAATCACCGGGGTAACCCTTTACCCAAAAAAAATGGCATACACGTATAATCATGGCAGTTAACGATACATATATTATATGTTCAACAGTAACGTATAAAGCCCAAGTGTGCAGCCCAATTACTTGGGCTCGTAACAGTATGCAAGTCCAAACAGAAAATATGATCATGTGGTCTCGAGTCGAGACTAGGGATCTCGAATCGAGACAATGTGGTCTCGGGTTATAGTCTTAACGTTCTCGAGTCGCAACTAAGGGGGTCTCGGGTCATATATTCATCACTCGAGACTAGGTGATCTCGAGCCAGGTCTCGAGTCGCAACAAGACCCGCAACTGTGGTCTCGAGTCTTGTTTGTGTGATGGCAAGGTGTGGTCTCGAATCGAGACAGTGGGGTCTCGACTCGCAACCCTTGTCAAGATCAGAAGATGTAACAAACTTCCTTGATTGCAACTCCTTAATTCCGTAACAATTTTTTTTTTGGGTAAAGGGTTACCCCGGTGATTCTATATATTCACAACAAAATAAAAACAAGTAGTGTAGAGAGATGTTTGGCAGTTTCAAATCGGATCAAATCAACATTCATTCAACAATCATGCACCCTAATTATTCTCCAGGTATGGTAAACAATTAGACATTCAATCAGATCATTAGATTAACGGATTCGAGTACTATCAAGCAACCCTAGTTCATCATTCTAATTAAGAGTAATGGTTTACAACATTCAACCATTTAGTTCACACCATAGTTTCATCAAAGCTCACTATTGAATCCTTATGCAATTCTAACCCTCACATAACCGAATAACAATAACAATCCTTCATAACCATCACTCATAGAGAACAATCATGTAAATCATCAACCATCATCCTAACCCTAGATCATCGGGTCAAACCCTCTAATCAATTGCAACAGTTTATTATCTTATATATTATCCATCCAGCCTTTACCAACACCAAACATTAGATATCATGCAAGAACACATAGTAAAAACATACATCATGCATCAATACTTAAGTAATCACATGAAACTAAAACAAATCACTAACCGAAGGTTTGAGTGCACACAAGTGATGGAACGAGGGAGAGATGGTGTAGCGATCTAAGAAAGCTTCGAGGGAATAGGGTTGTTGCCGTCGAGTGAAGGGGAGGAGAAGAGAGCTTTAGGGTTTGTGTGTGTGTTAAGTGTTTGCAAATTATGAGGATCAAAACCCCATAATGAACCATGTGCATGCTAATAGAGGGGAGTGGGCCGAACCCTTCATTGGGCTACCCTCTTGGTCTCGAGTCGAGTAGAGTGAGCCGAGGAAGGTGTGTGTGACGAGGGACAAGGCGTGTGGCCCAAAGGGCTTGTGCGATCGGACACAATTTCACATTCTAATTTCCATATCACATAACACATAGGATAACAAACATAATATTCCATTAAAATCAAACACGTCAACTAGTCACGTAATGTTCATACAGGTTATATCAAAGCACAATGAAAGGTTTTGGAATACGGGTTGTCACATCATCCCCAAGTTGAAAGAAATTTCGTCCTGAAATTTAGCACGTACTCACTGAGGAAGCTAGTTAGGTTAAGTGTTTTCCCTGGTTCTCCTGGGGTGTCACATCCTTCCCCCGTTGGTTTGGAATTTCGTCCCGAAATTCCGCAGTAGCTTCAGCCTCAGTAGTGGTTTCACTTTTCTTGAACAATTGGGGATACTTGTGTTTCATTTGGTCTTCTCGTTCCCAGGTAAACTCTGGGCCACGACGGGAGTTCCAATGAACTCGAACAAGGGGTATTCTAGTACGCTTGAGAACCTTAACGTCTCGGTCTGTAATCTCTACTGGTTCTTCGACGAATCTCAGCTGATCGTCGATAGTGAGTTCCTTAAGAGGAACTATGAGGGTCTCATCTGACAGACACTTCTTCAGATTTGACACGTGGAAAACGTTGTGAACTCCACTGAGTTCTGCTGGTAGGCTTAGTTTGTAGGCTACTTTGCCTATTTTCTCCATATTTCGAAAGGTCCAACATATCGTGGGTTGAGTTTGCCTCGTTTAGCAAAACGAACTACACCTTTCCAAGGTGAGACTTTAAGTAGTACCCGATCTCCAACCTGGAACTCGAGTGGTTTCCTTCGCTTATCGGTGTAGCTTTTCTGACGGTCACGAGCTGCCGCCATTCGTTGTCGTATCTGAGAAATCTTCTCAGTTGTGTCTAACACAAGTTCTGGGCTAGTGATTAGGCTGTCACCAACTTCTGCCCAGCAAAGAGGTGATCAGCATTTACATCCGTACAATGCCTCGAACGGAGCGGCCTGGATGCTGGCGTGGTAACTGTTGTTATATGAAAACTCCACCAATGGCAAATGCCTTTCCCAACCGTTACCGAAGTCGATAACACATGCTCGAAGTATGTCTTCAAGAGTTTGGATGGGGCGTTCAGACTGCCCATCCGTTTGCGGGTGATATGCTGTGCTCATGTCTAACCGAGAGCCAAAAGACTTGTGCATTGCTTGCCACAATTCAGATGTAAAATGTGAGTCACGATCAGAAATGATGGAGGTTGGCACCTCGTGCCTGGCAACCACTTTCTTCAAGTAGACGTCTCCAAGTGTAGAAAAACTTATCCATTTCCTGGATGGCTAGGAAATGTGCAGATTTTTGTCAATCGATCCACTATCACCCAAATAGTATCATTTCCTCGTTGAGATCTAGGTAGGCCAGTAACGAAGTCCATGGAAATTTACTCCCATTTCCATGTCGGAATCTCTGGTTGTTGAAGCAGGCCGGATGGTTTCTGGTATTCGACCTTGACCCTAGCACAGGTCAAACATTTACCGACATAGGTCGCTATGTCAGCTTTCATATGGGGCCACCAGTACGTTGACGTGAGGTCGTGGTACATCTTATCCGCACCAGAATGTACTGAGTAACGGGACTTGTGTGCTTAACCCATCACAAGCTCATGCAAATTACCATAAAATGGAACCCAAATGCGCCCTGTTATGTAGTAAGCATCGTCTTCCTTTTGTTATAACCGTTTCCTCGATCCTCGTAGGGATTCCGCCCTGATGTTCTCTGCTTTCAATGCTTCTACCTGAGCATCTCGTATCTGAGTAGGAAGACTAGATTGGATGGTAAGTTGTAACGCTCGCACGCATTTAGGTGTAGTATCTTTTCGACTGAGGGCGTCAGCCACATCTTTGGCTTTGCCCAGATGGTACTTGATTGCGCATTCGTAATCATTCAAGAGTTCGACCCATAGACGTTGTCTCAGGTTTAACTCCTTCTGTTCTAAGATATGCTGGAGACTCCTGTGATCGGTGTAGATGGTGCACTTGGTACCGTACATGTAATGTCTCCATATCTTAAGAGCAAAAACCACTGCTCCCAACTCCAAGTCATGCGTAGTGTAGTTCTTTTCATGAACTTTAAGTTGGCGCGATGCGTAGGCAATGACCTTGTCACGTTGCATCAACACGCAACCAAGTCCTTGGATGGAAGCGTCGCAATAGACCACGAAATCATCTGTGCCTTCAGGCAAAGAGAGAATTACTGCGCTACAAAGTCTATCTTTAGCCGTTGAAATGTGGATTCCTAAGCATCACCCCAACAGTAGGTGACACCCTTCTGAGTAAGGACAGTGAGGGACTGCGCAAACTTCGAGAAATCCTTGGTAAACCTTCTGTAGCATCCTACAAATCCCAAGATTTGCAGGCCAGTTCTTGATTGAGTCAACCTTGGATGGATCAACATGAATTCCCATCCTTATTAACCACGTGGTCTAGGAAATGGACTTCACGAAGCCAAAAGTCACATTTCGAGATCTTAGCGTAAGCTGTCCTTTACGAAGAACTTCCAAAATAAGTCGCAAATGTCTCCCTTGCAACTGGTCGAACAGGTTGTCAATACGAGGGAGAGAGTAGCGATTCTTCACGGTCACCTTGTTGAGTTTGTGGTAATCAATGCACATGTGGAAGGCACCGTCCTTTTTCTTCACGAACAACGCTGGAGCTTCCCAAGGCGAAGAGCTAGGATGAATGAAACCCTTGCCCAAAAGTTCCTAAAGCTGAGCGGACACGAGCTATTGGTGCTGCTCCAGGAGCTAGCTCGATTTGAAATTCGACCTGACGATGAGGCGGAAGGCCAGGTAGTTCCCCAGGGAATACTTCAGGAAAGTCGTGTACAATCGGGGTATCTTCTATCTCCTTTTCTTTTCGTCGAGGTGTCAGTAACAAGAGCTAGGATGACAGTGTGGCCCTTTCGTAAGCACTTTTGGGCCTTAAGGAAAAAGATGATGTTCACCACAGCGCTACTCTTGTTGCTATTGATAATCAGAGGTTCTTCACCAGAACGAGGAATGCGGACGATTTCTCCTTACAAAGAATCTCTACTCGATGATGAGTCAACCAATCCATCCCGATAACAACGTCGAAGCTACAAAGTATGAAGGGGATAGGGTCGATAGAGAAGGTCTGACCAGTTAAAGCGAGGTTACAACCCTTAACTATGTGTGTGCCCTCAAGACTTTTACCATTAGCTAGTTCTACAACATGTTTGGTGTTTTAGGGGTATTGGGGTATGCTTAAGCATCTGACTAACTCTTAGGAACACATATCTAGCATCGGCACCCGAATCAACTAAAATAGAAACAAAGAAATTGTCTGGTAGGAACTTACCCGCCACAACGTTGGGGTTGTTTCTTTCTTCTCCTTGTCCATTCAGGAACTCACGCTCATCAGCCCTGTGGTTATCATTATTGTCTCTGTTATTGTTCCCGTTGCCGTGGTTGCTACTGTTGTCATGATTCTGCCTCATCTGCGGACAGTTCCTCTTGAGGTGGTCTTCAGCTCCACATCGAAAACACCCCTTTTTGCTACCCTATTGCTGCTGCTGCTGGTTCCGGTTTGCAAGATATGGGCTCCTGCAGTCTCTAGCCATATGTCCCGTCTTCTTGCACCGATGGCAACACGATCCCGCACATGACCCGCTGTGGTGCTATTGGCACTTGCGGCATCTCAGCTTATTCCCTAGGTATCCCCCCTGATTTTGGTAGTTCAGCCCCTGCTGTACGAGTTTCCTGTGCGGGTCCTGTTGTATAGAGCTAGGACCCTCACCTTGGTGATCACCCCAAATATACTTGTTACTAATAAGAGCATTTGCATTGGAAAAGTTACGCTTGGGCAACTTGCCCTCTTCCACCGCCTGATCGGTGAGTTGGTGCGCCAAACGAACGACTTGCTGGATTGTGGGAAGGCTGGCCGCAATTACAGACCCTTGGATTTCCGGGACTAAGCCTCTGAGGTATAGCTTGATTCGTCTAGATATGGGTTGTGACAAGTTAGGACATAAGGCGGCCAAGTCGTTGGACCTCTTTGTGTACGCCTCAATCTCTGATCCTTCCATCTTCAAACCATAATACTCTATTTCAAGTTTCAGAATGTCGTCCAGGTGGCAGAATTCTTCCTTAATCAAATCCTTGAAGTCGCTCCAGAGGGTGGCATTTGCGTCTGCCAACCCGAGCATCTGAACTTGTGCGTTCCACCAAGAATACGCTTTCCCTTGCAACATGCCAGTAGCGTACTCTACTCGTTTGCTGGCAGGGCTTTCACTTTCTTCAAATGTATATTCGATTTTTCGGATCCAGTGTAGAAGGCCGATTGCCCCACCAGTGCCGTCGAAAGTCGGAGGTTTGCATTCCAAGAACGCCTTGAAGGTGCCTATGCGTGTTTGAGTATGCATGGGTTGACTCCCTGTTTGGGTTGCTAAAGCTTCAGCAACCCGTTCATTAATCAAGGTCGTCAGCTGATCCTGAGTCAAGTTGAGACGCCCACTCATGATCTTCACATCGAGGGAAACACAGGTAAGAAAGATGTCGCATTAGTGCGTAAGCATGGGATGACAGGCGAGAGTAAGCACACAGGGTTTTCAGTCAGTGGCTATGTCAACTAAGTATACCATAAATGATGCACTACTTAACAAACAGGCAGGCAATACAAACACAAACCATATTACCTATAGTGTGTTGAGTCTTGCACGTGGAGCGAAGTGTCGTTGTGGATCGTTGAGCACTGTACAGGTTATAGTCTGGTTTTATCAAAAAGCTTTTCCCCTTTTTTAAAACCAAGTTCGATATAACCAATGGCTCTGATACCAATCTGTCACACCCCCAAAATCCACTAGCGGAGTATCACCACATGGAGGAGTGACTGACCAGGATCAAGCCACCAATCATATTGAACAACGTAATTAAGTAAATAAAACCAACCACAATATAATTGGTGTCCAAAAGAAAATAACCAACTTTAAAGTAACAGCGGAAGTATAAATTGTAAAACCCAAACATAAGTAATAAGTTCATAAAGTTTAAAAGTTTGACATGGGACTCAACAGTCCATGTCCCACAACGACCACTCCTCCTGTGCAAGCTCCATAAGCACCTAACGACCTGCAAGGCATGTAACAACGAGTCAACAACAAAGTTGAGCGAGTTCACAGTTGGTTGTTTAGTTTTACAAGTTTTTTTTGAAAACCATAAGTTGTTTCGTAAACCACGAGTTAACCAGTATCTTTGTTTTCCCCAAACCATATCCATAATCAGTGGGGGCTTCCCCATGTGAACCACTAGACCGTTACCATATCGACTACTGACGAAAGTAAGTTGTGCCCTAAGTCAATGTCTATCATCATTGACTGTTTGCCAATGATCCATTAGTACACGCCCGTCCGACCGGCACAGTGTGAGGTTTGTCAAACCTAATAGCGCTATTAACTAATGACCCGCTCGCCATCGGCCTCGGTGATTAAGTCGATATAAAATGAGGGACTTAATGATAGAGTTTTGTCTAGTAAGTTAAGGTTGTTGTCCTACCCAAGGAGGACGAACGTACGTATTCTACCCAAGGAGAATACGCAGGATTAAGATTGGCATCCTACCCATGGAGGATGGCCGTACATATCCTACCCAAGGAGGATATGTAGGTCCGTTTAAATTCTTTAACCCATTCCCAACCACCGGGAATCCCATGCCTTAGAAAGTGTGTGAACTCACCTTGGTTTGCTCGGCAGATAAACAAAAAGGTCACTTGAGCTATCTGTGGTCAACCACGTCCTAACATGGTTACCATACAAGTCAGGTTCGTATTCAGGTAATGCACTTATGGTTTTCTACATGTATACTAACAAGTTGTATACAAGTATTGATCATGGAATACACGTATAATCATGGTAGTTAATGATACGTATATTATATGTTCAACAGTAACGTATAAAGCCCAAGTGTGCGGCCCAATTACTTAGGCTCGTAACAGTATGCAAGTCCAAACAGAAAATATGATCATGTGGTCTCGATTCGAGACTAGGGATCTCGAGTCGAGACAGTGCGGTCTTGGGTTATAGTCTTAATGTTCTCGAGTCGCAACTAAGGGGGTCTCAGATCATATATTCATCACTCGAGACTAGGTGATCTCGAGTCAGGTCTTGAGTCGCAACAAGACCCGCAACTGTGGTCTCGAGTCTTGTTTGTGTGATGGCAAGGTGTGGTCTCGAATCGAGACAGTGGGGTCTTGACTCGCAACCCTTGACTAGATCAGAAGATGTAACAAACTTCCTTGATTGCAGCTCCTTAATTCCGTAAAAATTGCTAACATGTTTGGCAGTTTCAAATCAGATCAAATCAACATTCATTTAACAATCATGCACCCTAATTATTCTCCAGGTATGGTAAACAATTAGACCTTCAATCAGATCATTAGATTAACGGATTCGAGTACTATCAAGCAACCCTAGTTCATCATTCTAATTCCAAGTAATGGTTTACAACATTCAACCATTTAGTTCACACCACAGTGTCATCAAGGCTCACTATCGAATCCTTATGCAATTCTAACCCTCACATAACCGAATAATAATAACAATCCTTCATAACCATCACTCATAGAGAACAATCATGTAAATCATCAACCATCATCCTAACCCTAGATCATCGGTCAAACCCTCTAATCGATTGCAACAGTTCATTATCATAATATTATCCATCCAGCCTTTACCAACACCAAACATTAGATATCATGCAAGAACACATAGTAAAAACACACATCATGCGTCGATACTTAAGTAATCAACCGAAACTAAAACAAATCACTAACCGAGGGTTTGAGTGCACACAAGTGATGGAACGAGGGTGAGATGGTGTAGCGATCCAAGAAAGCTTCGAGGGAATAGGGTTGTTGCCGTCGAGTGAAGGGGAGGAGAAGAGAGCTTTAGGGTTTGTGTGTGTGTTAAGTGTTTGCAAATTATGAGGATCAAAACCCCATAATGGGTTATGTGCATGCTAATAAAGGGGAGTGGGCCGAACCCTTCATTGGGCTGCCCTCTTGGTCTCGAGTCGAGTAGAGTGAGCCGAGGAAGGTGTGTGTGACGAGGGACAAGGCGTGTGGCCCAAAGGGCTTGTGCAATCAAACACAATTTCACATTCTAATTTCCATATCACATAACACATAGCATAACAAACATAATATTCCATTACAATCAAACACGTCAACTAGTCACGTAATGTTCATACTGGTTATATCAAAGCACAACGAAAGGTTCTGGAATATGGGTTGTCACAACAAGGCTCAAGAAGAGCTAATTAACGTTGCTAAGAAGTTCGGGGTTAAGCTCACCATGTTTCATGGACGCGGTGGGACCGTCGGGCGAGGTGGTGGGCCTACCCGTTTGGCTATACTGTCTCAACCACCTGATACCATTCACGGGTCTCTTAGAGTCACGGTTCAAGGTGAGGTTATAGAACAATCATTTGGTGAAGAACATTTCTGTTTTAGAACGCTTCAGAGGTTTTGTGCGGCTACGCTCGAGCACGGAACCCCCCAATCTCACTGCGACCTGAGTGGCGTGCACTTATAGATGAGATGGTACTATATATTATTGGTTTTTTTTTTTGGGTAAAGGGTTACCCCGATGAATTTTATAAATAACCATTAAAGAACAAGGATGTGTCAAAGCAACACACCAACTAGACTTGGCATACCAAGACTAGGACATCAAACGACAAGACCAAGAAAAAACAACCAACTAAAAAAGTTATCAAACAAAGCAAGCTACCATGGCCAAAAATGAACAAACTAGGCCATTAACAAACTAAACAACTAAACCACTAGCCCGGTTCATCATCCTTGTTATCATTGATCTTCCAGATTTCATATATCCTCCTCCTAGCCGACTCCACTCGAAACTTGAATCCCATAAGACGAAGCCGAACCACGCTTTTAATCTTCTCAGCAACTTGCAAAGCGGTCAAATGGTTGGAGCTAAAGAGGCGATCATTCCGCTCTTGCCATATGTAGTATGTAGCCGCAGCAACCACCAACTTACACACAATATCATCAGTTGTCTTCGAATTTGCATGTTGATCAACCCATAACATTAAAGATTGCCATGTGTTATCAACATTCTCCAACTTCGCCATAGTCTTCACTTTATCCCAAACCTGACTTGCAAACTCACATTGAAAAAACAAATGATTACGGCTATCTCGATCATGTTTACACAACGGGCAGCACATAAGATTTAGATTTGTAGCACTTCCAGCTTCCCAAACCGCCAGCCTATCCTGAGTTTTTAGCTTATTCCGAAACACTAACCACAAGTGAAACGAGTGACGAGGAATGCACTGAGAAAACCAAACCATGTTTGCCCAGTTGACCTGATTATCTCTTGTCCGAATTGTACTCCATACTTGAGCCGATTCAAAATCTGTATACTTCCCATCCAGAGTTTTCCAAGCCAACCGATCCAGAGTACCATCAATTAGCTGAGGCATTTGGATGCTTATTAAAACCGGGAACAAATCTAGCCAAGCTTGGGGCCATCTCCACTGCCCATATGCGTCAACAACATCAGCAACCGAAGAGCTTAGATTGAAACCAGCATTAGCTATAGACCTAGGAGTAATAAATGATGTAAGAGGACTTATAGAACACCAATTGTCACTCCATACATTAGTTTGCACGCCACTTCTGAGCAGAGACCATATGTGAGGCCGCATAATACCACGAATAGAAAGAATTTTCCGCCAACCCCAACTCATATTCCCTCGACAAGGCACCTCCCAAAAATTTCTCCCCTTTATCTTGTGTTCGTGAATCCATGTCACCCAAATGGATTCCCTTTTAGTAATAATACTCCAAACATGCTTGGCCATAAGCGATTTATTTACATCATTTATGCTTCGGATGCCCAAACCACCTTCATCTTTCGGCAAACATACATCTTTCCAAGCAACTTTAGCACGAATTCTACTCTCCGATCCCGCATTCCACAAGAATCTACGAATTCTTTTCTCAAGTTCCTTAATAACCCGAGCTGGAATAATGAAAACAGAGGCCCAATATATATGCATGGATGAAAGAACCGAATTTATTAGCTGCAACCGGCCAGCAAACGATAACGACTTGGTCATCCAGTTTGCAATCTTCTTATCCATTCGATCAATAAGAATTTTACAATCCTTAAAAAGCAACCTGGAAGATATGAGCGGAACCCCAAGATAACGAACCGGAAAAACACCCTCCTGAAATGGCATAATCTCCAGAATTTCCTGTCTAATCAACTGAGGAACATTGCAAAAGAAGACTGTGCTTTTAGCTGGACTAGGAGCCAAACCAGAAACATTAGTAAACATCCCAAGAGCCTCCTTAATTTTCTTTACCGAAACAACATCAGCATGCACAAAAATAAACAAGTCGTCAGCAAAGGAGACATTGATGATTTTTTGCTTTGCACAATGAGCATGATATTTGTATGGAAAACTAGCAGCCTGTTGAAGCATGAGCGACAGAACCTCCATAATCAACGTGAATAAATATGGTGACATTGGATCACCTTGTCGTAACCCTCGTTTGCCTCTAAAATAGCCATGAAAATTGCCATTAATATTCAACGAATACGACACAGTTGTAACGCATGTCATGATCCATTCAATCATTTTCTGATGAAACCCAAATCGAACCAAAATATCACGCAAGAATATCCAATTAACCGTGTCATAAGCTTTCTGGATATCAATTTTGAATGCACATCTAGCCGGACCCCTATTCAGATGATAATTATGCATTAATTCTTGTGTAAGAAGAATGTTATCAGAAATCTTTCTACCCGGCACAAAAGCTGACTGGTTGATGCTAACAAGAGTACCCAAACTTCCTTTTAAACGGGCTTTTGTTATGAGTAATGTCTCGTTTATAGATCATTTTTCTGATGCTTTTGCTTTCTTTCACCCGTTTCGGGTGTCTGACCATACGCCTTGCATCTTAAGAATGATGTGCTCAGCTGGAACTCGTCCAAGACCATTCAAATTTCCGAATTTCATTGTTACTAAACCTGAATTTAAAGATTCCGTGAAGCAGGAATGGATTAAAATAGTGGAGGGTGTAACCATGCTTTCCGTTGTGAAGAAAATGAGGAATTTAAAACCTAGGTTAAGGAAGATTCTTTTTAGCCAAGGTAATTTACATGATAGGGTGGTGGAGTTGAGAAAAAACTTGGACGATATTCAGATACAGGTGGATCAGAATCCGATGGATGTTCGGCTTAGACAAATGGAGACTCAATGTCTTCAAGATTTTCAAGCTGCGGCTTATGATGAAGAATGTTTTCTAAAACAGAAAGCCAAGGTTGAGTGGCTTCGGGCAGGAGACTCTAATACCAGATTTTTCCATAACACTGTTAAAGCTAGAAATGCTAGATCCAAAATTTCTAGTATCACGGATACTCTGGGAGCTCGCCATGAAGGAGATGCGGTTACGGATGTACTTGTTTCGCATTATACTCAGTTTTTGGGGGTTGATATCTCGGTTGAAAAGATTAATTCGGACATTCTGTTCCCTAATGTGCTAAGTAGTGAGGTTGCGGATCGAATGGTGTCTCGGGTTACTCGAGAGGAAGTTAAAAATGCGATGTTTAGTATTGGAGAAGACAAAGCTCCGGGTCCAGATGGATACACGTCCGCATTTTTTAAGCATGCTTGGGATATTGTTGGTAAGGAGGTTACTGATGCGGTCTTGCAATTTTTTGAGAATGGTAAACTTCTAACTCAAGTTAACCATACTATTCTGGCGTTGATTCCAAAAAAAGATGTCCCGGATTCAGTTCTAGATTACAGGCCTATTTCTTGTTGCAATGTTCTCTATAAATGTATAAGTAAGATAATTACGGACCGTTTAAAAGGAAGTTTGGGTACTCTTGTTAGCATCAACCAGTCAGCTTTTGTGCCAGGTAGAAAGATTTCTGATAACATTCTTCTTACACAAGAATTAATGCATAATTATCATCTGAATAGGGGTCCGGCTAGATGTGCATTCAAAATTGATATCCAGAAAGCTTATGACACGGTTAATTGGATATTCTTGCGTGATATTTTGGTTCGATTTGGGTTTCATCAGAAAATGATTGAATGGATCATGACATGCGTTACAACTGTGTCGTATTCGTTGAATATTAATGGCAATTTTCATGGCTATTTTAGAGGCAAACGAGGGTTACGACAAGGTGATCCAATGTCACCATATTTATTCACGTTGATTATGGAGGTTCTGTCGCTCATGCTTCAACAGGCTGCTAGTTTTCCATACAAATATCATGCTCATTGTGCAAAGCAAAAAATCATCAATGTCTCCTTTGCTGACGACTTGTTTATTTTTGTGCATGCTGATGTTGTTTCGGTAAAGAAAATTAAGGAGGCTCTTGGGATGTTTACTAATGTTTCTGGTTTGGCTCCTAGTCCAGCTAAAAGCACAGTCTTCTTTTGCAATGTTCCTCAGTTGATTAGACAGGAAATTCTGGAGATTATGCCATTTCAGGAGGGTGTTTTTCCGGTTCGTTATCTTGGGGTTCCGCTCATATCTTCCAGGTTGCTTTTTAAGGATTGTAAAATTCTTATTGATCGAATGGATAAGAAGATTGCAAACTGGATGACCAAGTCGTTATCGTTTGCTGGCCGGTTGCAGCTAATAAATTCGGTTCTTTCATCCATGCATATATATTGGGCCTCTGTTTTCATTATTCCAGCTCGGGTTATTAAGGAACTTGAGAAAAGAATTCGTAGATTCTTGTGGAATGCGGGATCGGAGAGTAGAATTCGTGCTAAAGTTGCTTGGAAAGATGTATGTTTGCCGAAAGATGAAGGTGGTTTGGGCATCCGAAGCATAAATGATGTAAATAAATCGCTTATGGCCAAGCATGTTTGGAGTATTATTACTAAAAGGGAATCCATTTGGGTGACATGGATTCACGAACACAAGATAAAGGGGAGAAATTTTTGGGAGGTGCCTTGTCGAGGGAATATGAGTTGGGGTTGGCGGAAAATTCTTTCTATTCGTGGTATTATGCGGCCTCACATATGGTCTCTGCTCAGAAGTGGCGTGCAAACTAATGTATGGAGTGACAATTGGTGTTCTATAAGTCCTCTTACATCATTTATTACTCCTAGGTCTATAGCTAATGCTGGTTTCAATCTAAGCTCTTCGGTTGCTGATGTTGTTGACGCATATGGGCAGTGGAGATGGCCCCAAGCTTGGCTAGATTTGTTCCCGGTTTTAATAAGCATCCAAATGCCTCAGCTAATTGATGGTACTCTGGATCGGTTGGCTTGGAAAACTCTGGATGGGAAGTATACAGATTTTGAATCGGCTCAAGTATGGAGTACAATTCGGACAAGAGATAATCAGGTCAACTGGGCAAACATGGTTTGGTTTTCTCAGTGCATTCCTCGTCACTCGTTTCACTTGTGGTTAGTGTTTCGGAATAAGCTAAAAACTCAGGATAGGCTGGCGGTTTGGGAAGCTGGAAGTGCTACAAATCTAAATCTTATGTGCTGCCCGTTGTGTAAACATGATCGAGATAGCCGTAATCATTTGTTTTTTCAATGTGAGTTTGCAAGTCAGGTTTGGGATAAAGTGAAGACTATGGCGAAGTTGGAGAATGTTGATAACACATGGCAATCTTTAATGTTATGGGTTGATCAACATGCAAATTCGAAGACAACTGATGATATTGTGTGTAAGTTGGTGGTTGCTGCGGCTACATACTACATATGGCAAGAGCGGAATGATCGCCTCTTTAGCTCCAACCATTTGACCGCTTTGCAAGTTGCTGAGAAGATTAAAAGCGTGGTTCGGCTTCGTCTTATGGGATTCAAGTTTCGAGTGGAGTCGGCTAGGAGGAGGATATATGAAATCTGGAAGATCAATGATAACAAGGATGATGAACCGGGCTAGTGGTTTAGTTGTTTAGTTTGTTAATGGCCTAGTTTGTTCATTTTTGGCCATGGTAGCTTGCTTTGTTTGATAACTTTTTTAGTTGGTTGTTTTTTCTTGGTCTTGTCGTTTGATGTCCTAGTCTTGGTATGCCAAGTCTAGTTGGTGTGTTGCTTTGACACATCCTTGTTCTTTATTGGTTATTTATAAAATTCATCGGGGTAACCCTTTACCCAAAAAAAAACAACTGGGGGTACTTGTGATTCATCTGGTCCTCTCGCTCCCAAGTGAACTCTGGGCCCCGACGGGAGTTCCAACGAACTCGAACAATAGGTATCTTAGTACGTTTGAGAGTCTTGATTTCCCGGTCCATAATTTCCACCGGCTCCTCGATGAAGCACAACTTGTCGTCGATAGTGAGTTCCTTGAAAGGAACAGTGAGGGTCTCGTCTGATAAACATTTCTTCAGATTTGACACGTGGAAAATGTTGTCACTGAGTTGTTCGGGCAAATTCAGTCTGTAAGCCACCTTGTCAATTTTCTCAGTGATTTCAAACGGTCTGACATATCGCGGATTAAGTTTGCCTCGTTTGCCAAAACGAACCCCACCTTCCCAAGGTGAGACTTTAGGTAGTACTTGATCCCCAACCTGGAACTTTAGCGGTTTTCTATGCTTATCAGCATAGCTTTTCTGACGGTCACGAGCTGCCGCCAGTCGTTATCGTATTTGGGCAATCTTTTCCGTCGTGTCGACGACGAGTTCTGGGCCAGTGATTTGACTGTCGCCAACTTCTGCCCAGCATAAGGGTGATCGGCATTTCCGTCCATACAAAGCCTCAAGCGGAGTAGCCTGGATGCTGGTGTGGTAACTGTTGTTATACGAAAACTCCACCAAAGGTAGGTGCCTTTCCCAGCCGTTACCAAAGTCGATTACACATGCCCGAAGCATGTCTTCAAGAGTTTGGATGGTGCGTTCAGTCTGCCCATCCGTCTGTGGGTGGTACACCGTGCTCATGTCTAGACGTGAGCCAAAAGATTTGTGCATCACCTGCCACAATTCAGATGCAAAGCGTGGATCACGATCAGAAATGATGGTTTTTGGCACCCCGTCCCTCGCGACTACTTTCTTCAGGTAGATGTCTGCAAGCGTAGAGGACTTATCCATTTCCTTAGTAGCCAGAAAGTGTGCAGACTTGGTCAGTCGATCCGCTATTACCCAAATGGTATCGTTTCCTCGTTGAGATCTTTTTTTTTGGGTAAAGGGTTACCCCGGTGATTCTATATATTCACAACCAACAAAACACAAGTAGTGTAGAGAGTCTACACTAGTTCAATCATGAGACATGCCCCATGAAAGTAAACAAATACAATAACACAAAAATAAACAACCAGCCAAAGAAACCACCTAGGCAAAATTCTAGACACCCAAAGAAAACTACAAACTAATCAGCCTCCATCATTATCTCTTTCGTTAGTAATCCTCCATTCCCCAAGCAACTTGCGTACCCTATCCGTATTCTTCAATTTCGCACCCATCAACTTATACCTGACTGTATTTAGAATGACATCACTAACCGTTTCAGGAGGTCGTAATTGATTTTTAAATAACCTTGTATTCCGCTCTTGCCAAATAGTATACGCAGCAGCCGCAACTAGAATCTTAGCAACATAAACTTCCACTTTCTTTGAGTGAGCTCGAGCCCGAAGCCATTCGACAATATCCACCCACCTCGGACACACATCATTCATCCCCACTTTATTACGAAACAAAAACCACACTTGAGATGCAAACTTACACTCAAAGAATAAATGAGGATGAGAATCATAATTTTCATAGCATAGTAAGCAGCACATCATGTTCATGTTTTTACGCCGATCAAAATCCCATTGTAAAATTTTGTCTTGAGTAAGAAGCTTACCCTTCATTATCAGCCACATCATAAACGCATGCCTAGGGATACATTGTGCAAACCAAACAAAACTGCACCAGTCTATCTCCGGCTCTCTATGCCGAACCGAATTCCAAACAGCTGAAGAAGAGAACTCCTCAGTATGAACACCATCTTTCCATAGCAATCGGTCATGTTTAGACATATCCAAATGAACTTGATCAAGCTGAATGAGAACAGGAAACAGATCCCTCCAAGCATCCGGCCATTTCCAAGAACCGTTAGAAAAAAATATCCGCCACCTTGTCATCGAACCGAAAATCAGCATCTGAGATAGTTCTTGGCGTCAGAAACTCACCAAGCGGCCCCAAATCGCTCCAAAAATCAAACCAAGCTGAAGTATTAAGACCATTCCCTACTTCGGACCAGATGTGTTTACGAATAATCGGCCGCATCTGAATAATCTTTCGCCATGACCAACAAGAGTTAGAAGGCAATTTACAAACCGAGAAGCTTTTGCCTTTTAGCCGATAAGAATGTATCCACTCAACCCAAAGAGACTCCCGCTTCGAGACAATGCTCCAAATGTGAGACGACATTAGGGCTTTATTCATATCCCCAATACGTCTAATGCCCAAACCCCCTTCAAACTTAGGAGTACAACCCGACTTCCAAGAAACTTTCGCTTTACCTCTACTAAAAGAAACATCTTGATTCCATAAGAAATTCCGCATTCTAGCTTCAAGCTCATTAATAATCCGAGTTGGCAAGATAAACACCGAGGACCAATAAATATGCATAGAGGACAGAACTGAAATAATAAATTGAAGTCTACCCGCGAAAGATAACAATTTATTCTTCCAATGCATTATTCTTTTTTCAAGTTTCTCCACAAGAACACAGCAATCATTGTACCTGAGCTTAGAAGTAATAAGAGGTACCCCCCAAATACTTCACAGGTAACTTGCCTTCCACAAAAGGCATAATATCCAGAATCGCCTGTTTGACATTCTCATTTACGTTACAAAAGAAGACCGTACTTTTCTGGTTGCTAGGCACTAACCCCAACATCTTTGTGAACTATGAAAGAGAAGACATAATACACCTGGCCGAGTTCACCTCCCCTCTCGCAAAAAGAAAAAGATCATCCACGAAACATAGATTTATAATCTGCTGTCTCTCGCATCGGTTATGGAACTTAAACGAAGAGTCTATCCGAACCGCATGCTGAAGAATACCCGTCAAAATCTCCATTACAAGAGTAAATAAATATGGAGAGATTGGATCCCCTTGTCTTAAACCTCGGTTACCTTTGAAAAAACCATGCACCGTACCATTGACACAAACCGAAAAAGAAGTAGAAGACACACATATCATAATCCACTTCACCATTCTCCTGTTAAAACCAAAACCAAGCAGCACATTTTTTAGGAAACTCCAATCGACCGTATCATAAGCTTTTTGAATATCCACTTTAAACGCACATCGGGGAGGGCCAACATTCCGATGATAATTATGCATTAATTCTTGCGTTAAGAGGATATTATCCGAGATCTTCCTTCCTGGAACAAAAGCCGATTGATTGATGCTAACAATATCATTCAAAGCTCCCTTGATCCTGTCTGCAATAATCTTGCTAATACACTTGTATAGAACATTACAACAAGCGATCGGGCGAAAATCAGTAACAACCATAGGAGTTGACACTTTAGGAATCGGAACTATAAGGGTATGATTTAACTCCCGAAGCAAGTTACCAGTCAAGAAAAAATCTTTAATTGCATTAACAATATCATTACCAATAATAGGCCAAGCACTTTTGAAAAACGCCGCCGTATAACCATCCGGGCAAGGAGCTTTATCATTACAAATAGAGAACATCGCCTTCTTGACCTCCTCATCCATTATGTCTCACACCATATTTGAAGCAACATCAAGAGATAAAACTTTCGGAAATAAATCTGGGGCTGGTTGAAGCGAAATATCACCTTGACTTCCAAAAAACTTCTCATAATGCTGAACAAAAGCTTTATAAACATTTTCACCTTCATAAGGATTTCCTTCCGCATCATTAACAACTTCAATCCTACTATAATGGTTTCTGATTTTCAAAGAGGAATGAAAAAAAGCGGTATTCATGTCACCCGCTCTCAACCAGTCAACCTTAGCTTTTTGTTTCAGAAACCTCTCCTCATCCAGCATCGCGTCTTGAAGCTCACGGCTAATAGCCGATTCTTCATTTCTGAAATCAATATTTAACGGCTCCTGATCAATATTCTGCTGAATAACATCTAATTTCATCCGTAGTCTTTCAACCTTTTTGTGAAGATTGCCTTGTTTGAAAAGCAATGATCGAAACGGATTTTTAAGCATCCTAAGTTTCTTGACAACTCGAAATTGGTGCACCCCATCCACGTTAGACACCCAATGCTTCTTCACAATCTCTAAAATTTCTGGTTTAAACACCAGAAAGTTAGCGAATTTAAAAGACCTCGGTTTCAGCTTCATAGCTTCCGGAATAGACAAAATACAAGGGCAATGGTCCGAAAGCCTGTAAGGCTTGAAAATAGTAACCGAGTTCGGATATTCAGCAACAAAATGAGTGTTTCCCATCACCCGATCAATCTTCTTAAGTAATCCAACACCTTTTTTCGGTTTTTGGTTCCATGTAAAATGGATACCTGCCCGATTAATATCGAACACTTCAATGTCATCAACACATGCTTGGAACTCCCTCATACCAATCGAAATAGCAGAAGTACCCATCGAACTATCTTCTGTGTTAAGCGCTGAATTGAAATCCCCCATAATAAACCAAGGCCTATCCGCCACAAACACTTTATGCATAGAAAGAAGATGCCACAACTCTCTATGGGAGACATAATAGTTATCTGCATACACAATCGAACAGAAGGCCATTCTTTTATCCAGTTTAAAAACAAGTTGGAGGTGCATAACCTGGGAAGATTGATCCACAACCATGACATAAAAAATCGCCGGATTCCATCCAATAATAATTCTAGTACCTTTGTTACAGCAACCTCCATTAGAAGTCCAATCCCACGATCTAACAACCGATTTACAAACTTTACCCAGATTGACCACATCAACATGGGACTCTAAAATAGCACACAAGTTCAACTTATAATCCTTGACAGCCTGACGAACCTCCATTTGTTTAAGTGGGCGATTCAACCCCCTTATATTCCAAACTGCAATACTAACCATGAGTAACTGTCGTAGAAGGAGTGCTTGCCCCTTGTTTTTTTATTTAAATTCACCGAACCCTGCACCATAAACTCATCCATTTCATTGTATACCTCCTCAACGTCGTCATCATTCTCTTCATTGCTTTTCGATCCCCTTACATTTTTGCTAGTACCCGTTTCCGTATCAAGATCTTTCAGAATGTCAAACGGGTTATTCGATTGCTTTGAAGTTGATCCATTGTTCAAACGGGTTATTCAAGACCTTACATTTTTGCTAGTAACAAAGTCCATGGAAATTTGCTCCCATTTCCATGTCGGGATTTCTGGTTGCTGAAGTAGGCCTGATGGCTTCTGGTATTCGACCTTGACCCTAGCACAGGTCAAACATTTACTAACATAGGTTGCTATGTTAGCTTTCATGTGGGGCCACCAGTACAGAGTTTTGAGATCTTGGTACATCTTGTTAGAATCAAGATGCACTGAGTAACGAGACTTGTGTGCTTCGTCCAACACAAGCTCTTGTAGGTTCCCATAAGATGGAACCCATTTACGTTCCATGAAGTGGTAAGTACCGTCTTCCCTGGGTTCAAGTCGCTTTTCCATGCCCCGCATGGACTCAGCTAAAAGGTTCCCTTCTTCCAATGCTTCGACCTGGGTGTTGCGGATTCTAGGTAGAAAGACTGGAGTGAATGGTAAGTTGTAACGCATGTACACGCTTAGGTTTGGTTTCCTTACGACAGAGGGTGTCAGCCACCACAGTGGCTCTGTCTGGATGGTACTTGATTTCGCATTCGTAGTCGTTAAGGAGTCCGACCCATCGACGCGGTCGCATGTTCAACTCCTTCTGATCGAATATATGCTGGAGACTCTTGTGATAGGTGTAAATGGTACATTTGGTACCGTCCAAGAAATGTCTCCATGTATTGAGTACAAACACTACTGCTCCCAACTCTCAGTCATGGGTAGGGTAGTTCTTCTCATGAACCTTAAGTTGGCGCGGTGCGTAAGCAATGACATTCTCACGTTGCATCAACACACAACCAAGTCCTTGCATTGACGTGTCACAATAAACAACGAGATCATCTGTGCCTTCTGGTAACGAAAGAATGAGTGTACTACAGAGTTCCACCTTCAATTGTTGAAACGCGGAGTCCTGAGCAAGCTTTAGACTTACGAGGGTTTGTGCATACAATCAAGAAAACGGGTTTCACGATAAGGTGTAGGTATCGCTCGGATTCCTACTAGCTCTTCAAGTAGATTCAGATGTCGTTGAAGAAAAACAAATGACATATCCGTCAGGTTAGACCAATTTCGAGCGTCGTATCTGAGCATCCATATAGGTCCTATCAAGATCAAAGAACAGTACCAGTGGTATCATCATATTTATTGCCCAATGCTCATCGAGTAATGTTCGTAGAGTATAACTTGTCCAAGCGAGTGTCCGCGGGGAATACTGTTAAGATCGTAGGGTTCAAAAGTATATCGTGTATGGATGTGGACACATGAGAAAGGGTAGTCGCAATCGATGAGTAAGCGTTTAAGAATCCACAGCAGGGGTTTTACCTGATGTCGAAGGTACAGCTGGTCGTACGTAAGTTGGGTATAGTTAAGATAAAGTTTGTCGTTGATCAAATAGAGATGTCATGCGGATAGATCAATGATAACAAGAATTCACCGTAGAAGCATGGTTGTTGCACAAGTTTGTAGTGTTAAGATTCACTAAGACTTCCATCAAAAGTCGTTGGACTCGCCCACATGCGAAGGAGGAATAGTTCACCTGGATCCATGAACTTAGGTGTGTTTGTGATTCATCGAGTCTGTAAGCAACCAAAATTCGGGGGAGTTCCTTAGGCCGTGCGATCAAATCCAAAATACGTTTGTGTAGTCGTGAGGTTCCATAGAAAGGACGCGAGAACGTGTCCAAGAGAGTATGATCGTATCAACAATACATCACCATCCTCAAGGTTTCGAGGAGTGATCACCAATGATCGAGAGTCGAGCCTTTCAAATTCTCTAAACTAGAGGGTGTTCGTTTCAACGTCTCAGCATGGAGAAACGTAATGTCACGGTGGTAAGAGAGTGATGGTATCCCGGCTAGAGCGGCTCGTCTGGTTTTTTGGGCGTGTTTGTTCTTGGGCTGTGTTTATTCTCTTGTGTTGTCAGTTTGTTTTGGTTGTGACGTTTGTCGGGTTTGTTTAGTTTTGTTTTGTTGTCCTAGTCTTGGTATGCCAAGTCTAGTAGTGTGTATCGGTGTCGCGATGCACCCTGTTTTTTTATTTGTTGGTTGATATAAAATTTCACCGGGGTAACCCTTTACCCAAAAAAAAGAGAGTGATGGTTTGGTCTAAGCCAATGGTAGAAGTTAGACATATCATTAATCAACAATCATGTGTCGGTACAAAGGCTAGAGCAAAGATTCCGCGTATTTAAGAAGACTATCATGGAATTAAAATACGACTCTTGTAGTGTAAGGGGGTAAGGTAAACGTACAGATCATCGTGTTCGCCTGTAGGTTACGTGATCCATATCTCTGTCCTCGAATGTCCTGAAGACTATCACATCAGTAAGGGCATCCATTCGCTAAGTTGGGTATACGAAGGAATAAATCAAGTAGAATAAGAATAAACCATCCAACAAGGTAATGGAAAAATCTCGAGATCGATGGAATTCGTGGTATGGTTGATAGCGTTTCGTTAAATCGGTTGCCAATCGAAGAAACATGGGATGATTGAGGTTCATACGAAGAATTGAGTGAAAACAGGAGTCCAACAATAACGGAAGCATTCAACCAAGTAATCTGTTGTCTAGGAGCAATCCCAGTAGTGGTGTATGGTGGCACGGCACAAAAAGGAGGTTCGTTGCATCACGGTCGCGGAAATACATCACTTGTCCAAAACAAAATTTGGTTGGTAGGGTTTCGAGTTGCAAAACGACGAACGCGTGTAACTATGACTACCTCGTTTCTGGTGACGACGACCGGTGGAGACGATAAGGCTCGTCAACAGGGATGCGTGGGTATAGTCCTCCTAAACCCAAGTTCGTTTGAGCCAAGTCTGGTCTTCGTGAATGTTGACATACAAACCGAATGTACGGAGGGTTAGATGGCGGCGTCATATCAAGATAAGCGTATGGATAGATAGAACGCATAGACAGTCGTTGTAGTGGGGTGACGAGGGAACAGAAAAGAATTTAACCACCACTTGTCAAATTTCAAGTAAACAATCGGGTGTCATAAAGAACGTGTCACACCCCCAAATTCCACCTGCGGAGTACCGTCCGCTTGAGGGCGTGACCGACCAGGATCCAGCCACCAATTATACTGAGCATTGGATAATAGCGAGGATGATCACCAACCATAATGGTTAGTAAACACCATAGTTTAAAGTTCAAATGTTTAAGTTCGAATAACAGTTAAGTAAGTAGCGGAAGCATAGATAAAATAGTTTAAATAAGGTTCATGGTTCAAATTATTTAGAACCCAACACGCGGGTTTACACGACCACTACACTTCCCAAGCAGCAGCTCCACAGTCACTGGTTACCTGCAAAGCATGCAGTAAGGGGTCAACAATAATGCTGAGTGAGTTCACTAGTTGTCCAGTTTTAATTACCAAAAACTTGTTTCACCAGTTAATTTATCCGTTTATACATGCCATGGGGAGCTACCCCAAAAGTTAGCAACTAAACTGTTTTTCCAATACCGAACACTAGGTGACCGTTGCGTATCCGCAAGAAAGTGCCCCGATGTCAATGTTCTATCATCATTGACGGATGCCTGAGTACATTAGTTCACGACCGATCCCATACCTTGGCACGGTGTGAGGTTGGTAAGACCTAAATAGCGCTATCAACTAATAACCCGTTCGCCTGGCCCCGGCGACTAATCGGTATTAAGTAGTAGGGACTTTAAGTGATAGAGTTTCGTTTAGTGCCGTTGGTTGCAATCCGTATAAACAGTAATTAACTAAAAGGTTCCCAATAACAAGGGAAGAAAAGTAAGTTGTATCCCTTATAAGGGGATAGTGTTGTTTTAGTTCCGTTTCCCAAACCACCGGGAATACATGCTTTAGGTTGTGAACTCACCTTGGGTTGCTCGGTAGATTAATTACCCGGTCTATCACGTTGGTCACCACGTCCTAGCATGGTTACCGAATATGGGTCAAGTTGGGGTACAAGTAAACACGTATAATCTACACATAACTAACACATAGCATGCACAACATATAATTTATCCAATAAGTTATTGGGCCCGTCTAAGTTCTTTAACAGCAACAGTTAACAGTTAAACACGTAGCCCACTTACACAGTAACAATCATGTATAGCTAATACACTTTGGGCCCAATAACTAACAGCCCAGTCGAGAACACACAGTTGCGAGTCGCAACCGGAGGTTGCGGCTTGTCATGCTTTGGTTGCGAGTCGTAACCGGATGTTGCGACTTGTCATGATTCGGTTGCGAGTCGTAACAAGTGTTTCGTCCTGTTATGTCTTGGTTACGAGTCGCAACAAGGGTTTCGACTTGTCATGTTGTGGTTGCGAGTCGCAACCGGGCGGTTTCGAGTCGCAACCGATGGTCTTGAGTCGTCGTGGTTTGGTTGCGAGTCGCAACCGGAGGTTTCGAGTCGCAACCTTGGAAACGTGCACAAGAAACCTTCTAGAACCTGGCAGATGTACTAACCAATACAATTGCAATTTCATGTAATTTTGTACTAACCAATAGAATTGAGATTTCATGCAAAGTGTGTACTATCTCCAATAAACATGTTTTATTGTCTAATTCTCACCAAAACAGATCAAAACACAGCATTTTCAAATATTTTCATGATCTTCAAACTGTTCTTAATATGTTCATCATGTATTCAAGCAGTTCATCCAATACTCATACACATTCAATATGTTTATCCTACACATTCATATTGTTCTTCATTTGCAATCATGTTCACCCAAAACAAAATACCATTTAGTCATCAACATCGGCCCTATATCTAGCACATTATTACCGATTTAGACATCATCAACAAACACTCGGTATTTGTGGTTTTGTATATCATTTATTCAAGCCAATTCACAGCTAATATTCAAGTAACAAGTCTTAACAAGTTTCATATCAATATGGCAAGAAATATCATCATTCTAAACAACATCTTTAAACAATCATAATCATACAATCATCGGTTAACACAATCATTATTCATAACATGTTCATAACATATTCATAGTATCAAGGATCATTATTCATGTTATCATATCATGAGAGGAGGCATATCATATTAATCTTCACATTCAAGCTAAAACACATTATCCTTATCATGCTATCAACCATAATGCACCAAAATCATAGTAAACACTTAAAATACTAACCGATTAGTAGTCAAAAGTGTGAAGGTATGGAAGATTGGTGAAGGGAGTTTCCGAGTGATGACAATGAGCTTGAACCGGGATGATCCGAGATGATCCGAGAGCTCCTTGTTGTTGTTTCCGGTTTGATCCGAGAGAGGGAGAGGAGAGGAGGTGAGTTTGATGTTATGACCTTAGGGTTTTAGGGTTTTAGTGAGAGAGAGAGAGGGAGAGTGTGTGAGGTGAGAGAGTGTGGGAGTGGTGTTGCCAAAATGGTGCAAGTTGTGAGGGTGGCCGGTTATATATCTCGAGTGGGTAAGGGGGGTTTCCGGGTGGGCTAAGGTTACGGCCCAACCGGCCCATATCGTTACTTGTTTACTCGAGACCGGGTGGTCTCGAGTCGGGTTCGGTTCGGTTCACACTTATATATATATATATATATATACATACATAATACACACGACACAATCAAAAGATCACATAATGCACAACAATAAATAACAAGTTCTCATTTAATATTATATATATACGCACATACATTCATTTAAAGACGACAGTTGGTTCGGGAAAAACCCGAAGTGTCACATTATCCCCAAGTTTTAAGAACTTTCGTCCCGAAAGTTAAAGCAGCCACTGACAAGCTAGTAAAAGTGAGAGCGTTTCAACGGGGTGTCACATCATCCCCCCGTTAGTTTGGAATTTCATCCCGAAATTCAGATGTAGCTTCAGTGCTGGGGGTTTCATTTGGGAACAGCTGGGGATACTTGCGCTTCATCTGGTCTTCCCGCTCCCAGGTAAACTCTGGGCCACGGCGTGAGTTCCAACGAACTCGCACGAGGGGTATCTGGCTACGTTTGAGGGTTTTGATCTCACGATCCGTGATCTCAACGGGTTCCTCAGTAAAGTGTAGCTGTTCGTCGATAGTAAGTTCCTTGTAAGGAATGACGAGTGTTTCATCTGATAGACACTTCTTCAGATTAGACACGTGGAAGACATTGTGCACAGCACTCAGTTCTTCAGGCAGATTCAATCTGTAAGCGGCCGTGCCGATCTTTTCGGTAACTTCAAAGGGTCCGACATATCTGGGATTAAGCTTGCCCCGTTTTCCAAAACGAACCACACCCTTCCAGGGTGAGACCTTAAGTAGAGCCCGTTCACCAACCTGGAACTCTTGTGGTTTCCTATCTTTATCAGCGTAGTACTTTTGACGGTCACGAGCTGCCGCCATGCGTTGCCTAATCTGGGCGATCTTTTCCGTGGTGTCGACTACATGTTCCGGGCCTGTGATCTGGCTGTCTCCAACCTCAGCCCAGCAGAGAGGCGATCGACATTTACGGCCGTACAATGCCTCAAAGGGTGCTGCCTGAATGCTGGTGTGGTAGCTGTTGTTGTAGGAGAATTCCACCAACGGTAGGTGCTTCTCCCAATTCTTGCCAAAATCGATCACACATGCCCTAAGCATGTCTTCGAGGGTTTGGATGGTGCGTTCAGACTGCCCATCCGTTTGCGGGTGATAAGCGGTGCTCATGTCTAAACGTGAGCCAAAAGATTTGTGCATGGCTTGCCACAACTCAGAAGTAAAACGCGCGTCTCGATCAGAAATAATAGAGGTAGGCACTCCGTGCTTCGAGACCACTTCTTTTAAGTATACCTCTGCAAGGGTAGAGAACTTGTCTGTTTCTTTAATAGCTAAGAAGTGTGCAGACTTAGTTAAGCGGTCCACTATTACCCAAATGGTGTCATTTCCGCGCTGAGACCTAGGCAGGCCAGTAACAAAATCCATGGAAATCTGCTCCCATTTCCATTGCGGGATCTCTGGCTGTTGGAGTAGGCCTGATGGTTTCTGATACTCAGCCTTGACCCTTGCACAAGTCAAACATTTTCTGACATACGTTGCTATGTGGGCTTTCATGCCAGGCCACCAGTAGGTAGCCCTCAAGTCGTGGTACATCTTATCTGACCCTGGATGTACTGAGTAACGGGACTTGTGAGCTTCATCCATCACAAGGTCACGTAAATTCCCATAAAGCGGAACCCATATGCGTCCGGCTACGTAGAAAGCACCGTCTTCTTTTTGTTCCAATCGTTGTCTCGATCCTCGCAGGGACTCAGCCCTGATGTTTTCGGCTTTCAAAGCTTCAACCTGAGCATTTCAAATCTGATTAGGGAGGTTCGAGTGGATAGTGAGCTGTAAAGCACGAACACGCTTGGGTTTGGTCTCCTTTCTGCTGAGGGCATCGGCTACCACATTAGCCTTGCCTGGGTGATATTTGATTGCACACTCGTAGTCGTTTAGGAGTTCGACCCATCGGCGTTGCCGCATATTCAACTCCTTTTGTCCCATTATGTGCTGGAGACTCTTGTGATCAGTGTAAATCGTGCACTTGGTGCCGTACAAGTAGTGTCTCCAAAGCTTGAGCGCGAAGACCACAGCTCCAAATTCTAAGTCATGCGTCGTGTAGTTCCGTTCGTGGACCTTGAGTTGTCGCGAGGCGTAAGCAATAACTTTCTCGCGTTGCATCAATACGCAGCCAAGTCCTTGAATAGAAGCGTCGCAGTAAACGACGAAGTCGTCGGTACCTTCGGGTAAGGAGAGGATAGGAGCACTACAAAGGTTCTTTTTCAGTTCCTGGAAGGCAGATTCCTGAGCATTACTCCATTTGTAAGCAACACCCTTCTGAGTGAGGGTCGTAAGTGGTTGAGCGATCTTAGAGAATCCCTTGATAAATCTTCGATAGTATCCCGCCAATCCCAAGAATTGGCGAACTTCGGTCGGAGTCTTAGGTACGGGCCAGTTCTTAATGGACTCAATCTTAGCGGGGTCAACATGAATCCCTTCTTGATTGACGATGTGCCCAAGGAAATGGACTTCTCTGAGCCAGAAATCACATTTCGAGAACTTGGCGTACAGTTGCTCATTGCGAAGAAGTTCGAGAATAAGACGTAGGTGTTGTTCATGCTCCTCTTGGCTCTTCGAGTAGATTAGGATGTCGTCGATGAATACGATTACGAACTTATCGAGGTAGGGTTTGCATACTCGGTTCATGAGATCCATGAAGATTGCAGGTGCGTTGGTCATTCCGAAAGGCATAACGAGGAATTCGTAGTGACCATAGCGGGTTCTGAAAGCAGTCTTAGAGATGTCCTCATCGCGGACTCTCAGCTGGTGATAACCCGATCGCAGATCGATCTTGGAATAATAGCTCGACCCTTGCAGCTGGTCGAACAGATCGTCGATACGGGGAAGTGGGTAACGGTTCTTGATGGTAACCTTGTTAAGTTCGCGGTAGTCAATGCACATTCGGAATGAACCATCTTTCTTTTTGACGAAGAGCACTGGGGCTCCCCAGGGTGATGAACTAGGACGGATAAAACCTTTGTCCAAAAGTTCTTGTAGCTGAGTAGAGAGCTCCTTGAGCTCCGCGGGGGCTAATCGATAAGGTGCACGAGCTATAGGCGCTGCTCCAGGAGCTAGCTCGATTTGAAATTCGACCTGACGGTGAGGAGGGAGTCCAGGTAGTTCCTCCGGGAATACCTCGGGATAGTCACGTACAACGGGAAAATCATCAATCCTGTTTTCCATTTTCTGTGTGTCGGTAATGTGTGCTAAGATGGCGGTGTGCCCTTTTCGTAGGTACTTCTGGGCCCTTAAGAATGAAATGATGCCTGTGACTTCACCGCTCTTGTCGCCTTGAACTATAAGAGGGTTGCCAGGGGGACGGGGAATACGAATAGCTTTCTCCTGGCAGAGGATTTCAGCTCGATGTTTGGATAACCAATCCATACCAATAATGACGTCGAAGCTTCCAAGAATGATGGGGAAAAGATTGATACGGAAGGTCTGACCAGACAACTCTAATTTGCAGTTACGAATTATGTGTGAGGCCTCGAGGTTTCTACCATTAGCTATTTCAACGGTGTGCTTAGAGCTCAGCGGCGTAAGAGTGAGCTTAAGTTTCTTACTAATACGTAGGGATACATAACTAGCATCTGCTCCGGAATCAAATAGCATGGAAACATAACGATCATTAAGTAGGAACTTACCCGCTACAACGTTGGGGTCATTCCTTGCTTCCCCAGCTCCAATCACAAAAGCTTTTCCTCTAGCACCATTTCCAGCATTGTTGTTATTGTTCCCAGCACCCTGATTGTTGTTGTTTTGATTCAGTTCAGGGCAATCCTTTCGTATGTGCCCCGTTGCTCCACACTTGAAGCACCCACGGTTGTTTCCTTGTTGCTGCTGTTGCTGATTCTGCCTAGCTGGGAACTGGCTTCGGCATTCTTTGGCTTCGTGCCCCACCTTGTTGCATCGCTGACACTGACCTTTTCCACATGGCCCACTGTGATGTCGGTTACATTTGTTACACTTAGGGTGGTTTCCTCGATAGCCACCCTGTTGCTGAGGGCCCTTGTTGCTTTCAGTCTTCCTTTGTTGAACTGGGGCCTGAGTGGGGTTAGCATCCTTTCCCTGACTTCCATCCCACTTTCGCTTGTTATCGCCAGAAGTTCCAGCAGTAGCACCGATCCTCGGGGGCAGCTTGCCCTCTTCCACAGCCTGATTGGTGAGTTTGTGAGCAAGACGAACCACAGGCTGTATAGTATTGAGGTTGGCTGAGGTCACATGACTTCTGATTTCTGGGACCAAGCCTTTGATGTACAATTCAATTCTTCGGTACATAGGTCGGGACATGTTTGGGCAAAGTGCAGCATAGTCGTTGGACTGCTTGGTGTAGGTTTCAATCTCTGATCCAACCATCTTGAGCGCATAGTACTCGTTCTCGAGTTTGTGGATGTCATCCCTGTGACAGTACTCCTCTTTGATCATGTCCTTGAAATCTTCCCATGCAGTAGCATTAGCAGTTTCCAGACCAAGCATCTGAATCTGTGCTTTCCACCACGAAAGTGCGTTTCCTTCAAGCGTACCAGTTGCGTACTTAACCCAGTTAGCAGGGGGACACTCGCAGACAGCAAAGACAGCTTCGGCCTTTTCAATCCAGTGCAGAAGGCCTATGGCACCCTCAGTGCCGTTGAAAGGGAGAGGCTTGCCATCCATGAAGGTTTTGAAAGTGCAAACACGTGGTTGCGCAGGCGCAGGCTGACCTGTTGTGAGAAATGTAGCGAATAGGTTTTAGAGGTGAAAAGACGACGTGGGGGTAGGATCTAAACATCCTATAGCAACGAGTTTACCTCCAGGGTGAGCTGCGAAAGCTGCAGCCACCGTGTTGAGCAAGTTGGCGAATTGAGCCTGAGTCATGTTAACGCTTCCTCTTCCGCGTCCACTCATTGTCTTCATAACCAGAAAACACAGTATGAGTGTGATGTCGTAACGTAGCGAGAATGAGGTAGAAGAGAAACGTGTATCTATCTAATCAGGCACACTAGTATGTATAGTAGAGCAGTCAATATAAGATAAACAAGCAAGTAAACACAAGTCCGAGCTACGAGGTCTAGTATGTCGAGTCTTGCCCTTGGAGTGTAGTGTCGTCACGAGTCACGGGTTATAGTCTGGTTTTTCTCAAAAAGACTTTCCTTTTTAAAACCAAGTTCACTATAACCAATGGCTCTGATACCAATCTGTCACACCCCCAAATTCCACCTGCGGAGTACCGTCCGCTTGAGGGCGTGACCGACCAGGATCCAGCCACCAATTATACTGAGCATTGGATAATAGCGAGGATGATCACCAACCATAATGGTTAGTAAACACCATAGTTTAAAGTTCAAATGTTTAAGTTCGAATAACAGTTAAGTAAGTAGCGGAAGCATAGATAAAATAGTTTAAATAAGGTTCATGGTTCAAATTATTTAGAACCCAACACGCGGGTTTACACGACCACTACACTTCCCAAGCAGCAGCTCCACAGTCACTGGTTACCTGCAAAGCATGCAGTAAGGGGTCAACAATAATGCTGAGTGAGTTCACTAGTTGTCCAGTTTTAATTACCAAAAACTTGTTTCACCAGTTAATTTATCCGTTTATACATGCCATGGGGAGCTACCCCAAAAGTTAGCAACTAAACTGTTTTTCCAATACCGAACACTAGGTGACCGTTGCGTATCCGCAAGAAAGTGCCCCGATGTCAATGTTCTATCATCATTGACGGATGCCTGAGTACATTAGTTCACGACCGATCCCATACCTTGGCACGGTGTGAGGTTGGTAAGACCTAAATAGCGCTATCAACTAATAACCCGTTCGCCTGGCCCCGGCGACTAATCGGTATTAAGTAGTAGGGACTTTAAGTGATAGAGTTTCGTTTAGTGCCGTTGGTTGCAATCCGTATAAACAGTAATTAACTAAAAGGTTCCCAATAACAAGGGAAGAAAAGTAAGTTGTATCCCTTATAAGGGGATAGTGTTGTTTTAGTTCAGTTTCCCAAACCACCGGGAATACATGCTTTAGGTTGTGAACTCACCTTGGGTTGCTCGGTAGATTAATTACCCGGTCTATCACGTTGGTCACCACGTCCTAGCATGGTTACCGAATATGGGTCAAGTTGGGGTACAAGTAAACACGTATAATCTACACATAACTAACACATAGCATGCACAACATATAATTTATCCAATAAGTTATTGGGCCCGTCTAAGTTCTTTAACAGCAACAGTTAACAGTTAAACACGTAGCCCACTTACACAGTAACAATCATGTATAGCTAATACACTTTGGGCCCAATAACTAACAGCCCAGTCGAGAACACACAGTTGCGAGTCGCAACCGGAGGTTGCGGCTTGTCATGCTTTGGTTGCGAGTCGTAACCGGATGTTGCGACTTGTCATGATTCGGTTGCGAGTCGTAACAAGTGTTTCGTCCTGTTATGTCTTGGTTACGAGTCGTAACAAGGGTTTCGACTTGTCATGTTGTGGTTGCGAGTCGCAACCGGGCGGTTTCGAGTCGCAACCGATGGTCTTGAGTCGTCGTGGTTTGGTTGCGAGTCGCAACCGGAGGTTTCGAGTCGCAACCTTGGAAACGTGCACAAGAAACCTTCTAGAACCTGGCAGATGTACTAACCAATACAATTGCAATTTCATGTAATTTTGTACTAACCAATAGAATTGAGATTTCATGCAAAGTGTGTACTATCTCCAATAAACATGTTTTATTGTCTAATTCTCACCAAAACAGATCAAAACACAGCATTTTCAAATATTTTCATGATCTTCAAACTGTTCTTAATATGTTCATCATGTATTCAAGCAGTTCATCCAATACTCATACACATTCAATATGTTTATCCTACACATTCATATTGTTCTTCATTTGCAATCATGTTCACCCAAAACAAAATACCATTTAGTCATCAACATCGGCCCTATATCTAGCACATTATTACCGATTTAGACATCATCAACAAACACTCGGTATTTGTGGTTTTGTATATCATTTATTCAAGCCAATTCACAGCTAATATTCAAGTAACAAGTCTTAACAAGTTTCATATCAATATGGCAAGAAATATCATCATTCTAAACAACATCTTTAAACAATCATAATCATACAATCATCGGTTAACACAATCATTATTCATAACATGTTCATAACATATTCATAGTATCAAGGATCATTATTCATGTTATCATATCATGAGAGGAGGCATATCATATTAATCTTCACATTCAAGCTAAAACACATTATCCTTATCATGCTATCAACCATAATGCACCAAAATCATAGTAAACACTTAAAATACTAACCGATTAGTAGTCAAAAGTGTGAAGGTATGGAAGATTGGTGAAGGGAGTTTCCGAGTGATGACAATGAGCTTGAACCGGGATGATCCGAGATGATCCGAGAGCTCCTTGTTGTTGTTTCCGGTTTGATCCGAGAGAGGGAGAGGAGAGGAGGTGAGTTTGATGTTATGACCTTAGGGTTTTAGGGTTTTAGTGAGAGAGAGAGAGGGAGAGTGTGTGAGGTGAGAGAGTGTGGGAGTGGTGTTGCCAAAATGGTGCAAGTTGTGAGGGTGGCCGGTTATATATCTCGAGTGGGTAAGGGGGGTTTCCGGGTGGGCTAAGGTTACGGCCCAACCGGCCCATATCGTTACTTGTTTACTCGAGACCGGGTGGTCTCGAGTCGGGTTCGGTTCGGTTCACACTTATATATATATATATATATATACATACATAATACACACGACACAATCAAAAGATCACATAATGCACAACAATAAATAACAAGTTCTCATTTAATATTATATATATACGCACATACATTCATTTAAAGACGACAGTTGGTTCGGGAAAAACCCGAAGTGTCACAGAACGCATCAAGGCTAATAGACCGTCTGCTACTACCCTAAGTAAACCTACCATAACATCACACCATGCAAAAGTAATCTAGCAAGTAGGCAATATAAACTTAAATCATACCACTTAGTGTGTTGAGCCTTACACGTGGAGCGAAGCGTCGTTGTGGATCGTTGAGCACTGAACAGGTTATAGTCTGGTTTTTGTCAAAAAGCTTTTTCCCTTTTTAAAACCAAGTTCACTATAACCAATGGCCCTGATACCAATCTGTCACACCCCCAAAATCCACAAGCGGAGTATCACCGCATGGAGCGTGACTGACCAGGACCCAGCCACCAATCATATTGAACATTATAATAAGTAAATAAAACCCACACAATCAAGAAAATTAGTGTCACACAATTTAGTAGAGTCTAAGTTATCAGTGGAAGCATTAAGTTCAAAACCAAGGTATAAGTTTAAAATTTTATAAAGTTTAACATGGCACACAACAGTCCGTACCCCACAACGACCCCTTCCCCTGTGCAAGCTCCAGCTAAGTACCTAACGACCTGCAAGGCATATAGCAACGAATCAACAACAACATTGAGCGAGTTCACAGTTGGTTGTCCATTTTTAATGTTGTTCCAAAAACCATAAGTTTCTTATTAGCTGGCTCACTTGCCGTGGGGGTTTCCCCTTAGTTTAAAACGTAAGTTCATAAGTTCCTTTTTCCTGGCTTTCTAGTCGTGGGGGCTTCCCCATGTTTAAACCAACTAGACCCGTTACCATATCGACCACTGACTGAAGTAAGTTGGTGCCCTAACGTCAATATCTATCATCATTAACTAGTGCCCAGATCCATTAGTTCACGCCCGTCCTCTGCGGCACGGTGTGAGGCTTGTCAAACCTAAATAGCGCTATCTAACTAATGACCCGCTCGCCATTGGCCCGGCGATTAAGTCGATATAAAAATGAGGGACTTCATGATAGAGATGTTGGTCTAGTATCAATGTTATCACCCTTCAATAAAGAGGATGTGGTACGCGTCCCCAAACCAGGAGATCACGCAGGTTCCGATTAAATCCTTAGTACATGTTATCATCCTTCAATAAAGAGGATGTGGTACGTGTTCCAAACCAGGAGGTCAGGCAGTTTCCGATTAAATCCTTTACACATTCCCAACCATCGGAACTCCCATGCCTTGTAGAAAGTGTGAACTCACAATTGGTTGCTCGGTTGGACTCTTAAAAATAGCTAACTGTCAGGGTTGGTCAATCACGTCCTAACATGATTACCGTTTAAGGGTTAGTGGGTGTGCTCACGCGGAAACACGAATCCTACACGTATCTATCACGTAGCACCTTTTATTATACAACGCTAATTATCACGACACAGCTTAGCGACAACACAAGTGTCACAAAAGGTTTAAAATACTCTTTAATAAAATTCAGCAATATAGTGCATTTTCGGACAGTTTTCTGAGTGTTATCCAGAATAGTTCGTGTACAGCAAAATTCCCAAAATTTTACAGAATATTCTAAACGGCCAACGTCACATTATGTAAAAATCTCGGGACTCAATTCATTACCAATTATTTTATAAAAATCATTTACCGGGCTGCAATCAGATTCGTCACTTTCTGACTATAGTCCACGGAAAAATTTATTTAAAATTCATCGTAAGCCCGATTGATGAAATTCCAGTTGGAGGTTTGCACGGACACTTTAGAGCATCTAGAGTAAAAGTTTCAAGTCTAAACTATAAACACATATCATGTTATGACACGAAACGTGAGCTGCATTTTCTGCAGAAAATGACAGCTTAGAGCAGTTTTTCGATTTAATTCGTTAAAAATACTTAGACCTGTCCGAGCAATATGAAATCACTGCGGTTTGAAAGCTACTTCCGAATACTTGATTTTAGGCTCAGAAAACGTAGAGTTTCGATAAGTTTAAGTCCCGAAAAAGACTACCAAAGTTGGCATATTTTCTGCAAAAAAATCGCAAAGCGAAACATTATTTGTTTTAAATTGTTTTTCATGTATCCTATGACGGTTCTAAGTGTCGTTATCACGAAATCAGTACTCAATAGTATTTCAACATTCGACTTTATCGCTAGAGATAATCCATACATAGTCCTTCATGTCTACACTAACGCATATACTTCACGGACTAACGTATAGGATTTCATGACCTCACAACAAGTCGAACCGGAGTTCCAATACCTACAACCTACTGCATGCTCATAACAATCGTAACAAGTATCCATTCCAACCATAAGGTATAATATCATTCTTCACAGTTGCAAGTTAAATAGCTGCGTGGATCTTAAATATAATCATCTACCAACTATGTTTATATATCATTATACACATATCACTGTTAATAGTAGCATGTAATCACAATTCACTTTTCATAAACATATAAGCAGTTACTTACAAATATTACTCGGATTCGTGTACGGGTTTTCATGGTCTTGCAACGGAGTCGAACCGGAGCTTTTATACACACAGTATATAACATCGAGCAGGTATAATATATACATATATATATCATCATACAAACATATAGTTCCATATATTCACTAAATCATAGTCATAGAACGAAACTAAAGTCTGACCGAAACCGAGGCAACGCATTCTTAAATCAAAGTTACGAGATAAGTGGGGCTTACTGGCGATCGGAGCTGTGTTTTGGCTGGATAGAAGAGTGGTGATGATGGCCGCCAGTAGGGTTGGGAGGGACTGCCGTAAAGTTGGGAGGGACTGCCGTAATGTTGGGAGGGAGTTAGGGTTGGATAATTTCTTTAGAATCTGAATAACTCTCATACATATATACATAATTAATATAAGATGTGAGTATGGCGGTTAGAAGGTGGGCCGAAGTCTTGTGGGTTGGGGCTGAGGTTTGAGCCTTGAAAATTGAAGTGTGGGCATTCTAAACGTAAAAGAAAAATAAGAAAGGGTTATGGTGGCATTTGTTTAGTATACTAATCCTTTGTTTTTTTATAACTTATTATCACAATATAATTAAGCATCCACTGAATTATAATATAGAGTAAACTTTCGTTTTGCTCCCTGTGGTTTGGTCACTTTAACGGTTTTGCCCCAAACCTTTCAAAATAGCCATTTTACTCCCTGATCTATGAAGCTTATCTCTATTTCACTCCCCGCCCCTAACGCCATCCAATTCCATCGTTAAATCCTGGTCACATGCCCCTCACATGAGGGGCATTTTAGTCTTTTCCCATATTTTAGATATTTTGTTATTATTCTATAAAAAAATCAATCTTTCTGTTAACCCAAACCTAAAGAATCTATCTTTAGTACCCATACATACGTAGAGCAATTCCAAATTCATCATTTTTCTGTGCCAATTCATTTTTCTTTTCTTGAGTAACCATACATACGCAGAGCAATTCCAAATTCATCTTCCGATTCATTTTCGTTTTCCTATGTCACCATACATATGCAGAAGTGCATAACCCTTCGTCAAACATACTCATCCTTCCAATACCAACCACCACCACCGCACCGCCAAATACCACCGTTACAAACTAACTTCAACAATAAACTACCGCCGTCACCAACACTAACCACCACCACCAATACCAACCGCCGTCTCTATTTTTCTTTAAATTGCAACCACCATTAGCATCATCTTTCTAACACGAAACCCTAGGCGTCTTCATCAGCATCCTCTTCATCAGATCTGAGCAAAACCTAGCCACCAAATCGGAGGTTAGATCTGAAACTTCTGGAGGCTATATCAGATCATCTTCACCACACGAAACCCATAGTGTATAAACATTGGTGGCCAGATCTGAAACCTACGGTGGTCGTAGGGTTTATCCAGATAGTGGTGGTGGCGGCGGCAGATCTGTGAACAACTTGTGATAATCCCTAATTCGAGAGAGGGTGAGAAAGAGAGAGAGTGGCTGTCACCATCAGATCTGTTTTTTTTTTCACATGGCTTCAACCCCTAAATTGTGATAACCCCTAATTCGAGTTGACTGTGAACAACTTTCCAGACGAAACAGTGTTAGTTGTGATGGTTTAGGTTTTAAGCTTTGATCCACTGTTAGTTGGGTTCAGGTTTGCAAGACCCACTCTGGTAGCAGACTGGCTTCACAGGCCTGAGATCAAAGTGGTAGTGGTTCTAATGACGGGGGTATTGTGGTGGTTCTAATGACGAGGTGGTGGTGATGGCGGTTTGACGTAATTACTGTGGTGGTGGTGGTGGTGGTTTGCCGGAATTACGTGGTGATGATCGGAATCATTGAAGAAGATGCTGGGTTTGGTTTAGAGAGAGATGATGGTAAGGGTGAATGAGAGAGATTATGTTATTAGTTCTTAGAGTAATATCTTTAAAAGTAAAATTACCGAATTATCCTTACTTTATCCATAAAATTACCAAAATACCCTTTTAGCTAACAGATATTTTGGATGGAGTTAGAGGTGTGGAGCAAACTGGCAACAAAACCGAAACATCAGGGAGTAAAATGGCTATTTTGAAAAGTTTGGGGAAAAACCGTTAAAGTGACCAAACCACAGGGAGCAAAACGGAAGTTTACTCTATAATATATATATTAACCGAGTTAAGATTTGGGTCTCATAAGCATCGGGTTCCGCGAGTGGGTCGAATCGACAAGCGAGACATGTGATTTCAGTTTAACTAGTTCAGGTTGGTTCAACATGATATGAATTTGGTTTCAAGTATTCGATGACGCATTAATTATAATATAAACAAAAAAATAAAACCAAACTGTAGAATTAAAACGAATGGTTTTTACCTCAAAATTACGGGTTGTCACAGTACGAACACTCTAGCCTTAGACAGAAAACTCAGAGTACAGGCATCCATCCTTCTAGATTGCACGTGTTCACATTATAAGACCCAAACTTTGACGAGATTTCAAAAACTTAGAAGGTTCAAAACCTTATAATAAATCATCCTAGAACAGATGATTGGTTTTCAAAACGGATTTGAAAATTTGTGTTCTTGTTGTGGTTGTCACCTAAGGATAAGTGACGGTATTGTTTTAAGAGCTAAACACAAGAATCTTGTGTTAGGGTCCTAGGAAGGTTATAGTCTAGGTCAAAGCATTACTAATAACCTAATTCCCTATAACCATTGGCTCTGATACCAACTTTTCTGTCACACCTCGACCATGTAAAACAACAAATCGTGGCGGAAACGTCGGGGAGTGTTGTAACAGAATCATTGTTTCACAACCATGGATTGAATTGTTTCGTTTTATTGAATGATTGAACTCATTATTATTTTTTTACAATTCAGATAAATACAAATATTATCTTTCGAGTTTTAAAGTCACTAAGGCACGAGTCCATCCTATGTGTAGCATGCATCAACAATCATCTCATAGCAGCACCTGAAACATATATGAAAATAGATACGTCAGCATAAAAATGCCTGTGAGTAACATAAAAATGCCTGTGAGTAACATAGGTAACAAACAGTGTAAGCTCAAGGAGATCTTGTAAATCTTCTACACCCAGGCCAAGTGCTTCTTCCCTTGATATATGCTTCACTTTACCATTGGATTTGAGTAGAGTCGATACGTGGGTCTTTTGATCAGACTTCCACTTTAGTATTTTTGAATCCAGTGGGTTTCTTGGGAGAGATTTTATTGTTGATGAGTTTGGAGATGGAGGCCTGGTGATGACAACTTTGGCAGGGTCTTGAGATTGTGCTAAGTCTTGTTTTTCTACCAACAATGTCTAAAGAACCATCTTCATGATGTATTCTTCTTAAGCCTTGTCTTCTTTTGTTTCTGCATCCATCTGCTTTTGTTTCCTTCTTTGATAAAGGATGGCAGCAGGTGGAGCAGTAGATCTTCTAATTGGCAATTTTTGTTTGACTGGAACCATTGCTTCTGGATAATCAGGCTTTTTGGGAGCAGTGGGATCTTTCTTCCTTAACTCTTCCAACCTTTTGTAGGTATCTAATACTTTTACCTCTGACCACCTTGTAACCTGATTCCTTGATCCATAATCAGCAGCTATAAGCTCTTCTTTCCTTCTTTTCAGCTTCAAAGCCCTTTCTGGTACATTCTTTTTGTAATTGGCCCAGACTGGAGGAGTTTGCCTTACTTTGTCTTCAATCATCTTTTGAATTCTGGCTATCTCCTCTTTTAGTTCACTAATGGTCCACTCTTTGTACTGATGCTTTTCTGCCCTGTATTTCTTGTATGCCATGATGTATTCAATGTAGTCTTGTCTCATACTTTCATCATCTTTTTCTGATATTTTCTGACAAAGATCTTTTAAGAACTGCTCTAAGGTTCTGACTTTGGTGAGCAGGTATTGTAAATTCCTTTGAATATCTTTGTCAGACTTTCCCTTTATGTCTCTTTGAGATATATCCTCTGCTTGTTTGGCCTTTAATTTCAGATACTCTTCTATGTTTCTTGGCAAAGGATATCCTTGAAGAGATGGGAGTTTCCTCTTTGCAGGATCATCTTCAGAGTAGAAGGATTTGATCTCCTCCCTGACTGCTGGAAGATCTAATGGATATTGTACTCCCAAAGGGACAATGGCAGTGTTTGGATTGAGGGATTGAACTGAAGAGATTGGAACAGGGTTTGGAATAGTAGCTAGGGTCAGTGGTTGTGAAGATGTTGGAGGTGGGGAAGTGTCATCTTCCAGTACAATGTTTGTTACCCTTCTCATTTTGTGCTTTGGAGAGGTTGGTGGTGTGTTTGTGGGTTAAGGGGTGGTGTTTGAAGTGATAGGTGACTGACTAATAGCTGTTGAAACAACTGGTGTTTCAACCACTGTTGTCACTACAACAGTTGATGTGTCAACTGTTGTCTTATGCTTTTTGGCAAGTGGTTTTTATGATGGTGATGTTGTTTTAGGTATGGCAGTGGATTGAGTATTGGTTGATGAAGTGGTGATGGCAGTGGTTGGGATAACATTTGTTGAAACCACTGAAGTACCAACAACTGTTGATACAACAGGTGTCTTAACATCGGTTGGTTTGGAGGTTTGATGTGAGGAACTTTTGGGGATTTGAGGAGTATGTTTGGTGGTTTTGGAAGGTGTGGTTTTGGGTTTTCTAACCTTTCTGGTAGGCTTTCTTCTTTTAGTTGCAGAAGTACCCTGCTCTTCCTTTTCCATCATAACTTTCTTCTCTTGCTCAAATCTTTTTGACCCTTTTTATTTCCATTGACTCTTTCATGTTTGCTTTTAGATCAGCAAATGCATTTTGAGTCACATCAACCTTTTTGGAACCATCTGGCCATGGAATTTCTACCACAAGTTTAGACATTGGATCTGGTGGCAAATATATGTCACACCCTGACTTTTGCGGAAGCGTGATTTGGTGTGACTTGCTTAATATCATTGCATTCAACCATAACAAACGACTATATGATAAAACCAAGATGTTCATCCATAGATAGTTTTAAAAACATTACAAGCAACATTGTTTTAGATTCCAAAACACTGACTTCATGTTCAAAATACAATACCAACAAGTTTTAAATCCATAAGGACATCACAAAAGACGCTAACAACTAGGTTTCGATCCATGTATCTTATCCAAGATAAAATACATAACCCAAACCCTTCAACTTCGGATGACACCTTTTATTAGAGACATGACTTGTAAACTTCAACACCCGCCAGATCCATACTTAATTTCCTAAAATACATGTAGTTTGAAAACATCAACGAAAGTTGAGCGAGTTCATGTGTTTTGCATGTGTGCACGAACATCCTTGAAAACATTTGTAAGTATGTATGTATGTACTTGTAAACTGGTATGAAGCAACAAGGAACAGATCAATTAATGTGTAGCTAGTACATTAACATGTGTGAACTGGTGAAGGAAGGCTCAAACCTAGCATATTTGTACCGGGCCTCCGGCTGTAAGACATAGTCACCTCATGGGCCCAACCCCGGTCCACATGGGTGTGGGCTCGCTACACCCAAATAGATCTATCACTCATGTCCCTCGGTCCTAACACGGGGATTAATGGTCTTAAGAGTGCGCCTACCCATTCACATGATCTAACAGTATTTTCCTTAGCTAACCATACCATTTGTAATTGTTTGTAAACATTTAGTAACATGTACTTCACCCCCGAAGTTATAAACAGAAAACAGTTAAGAGAAAAGGGGGACATGAACTCACAGTTTTGCGTTCTTCGTATCCAATGTAACTCAAAGCTTCCTCTAGAGCACGACTACCTACATGCGTACTACGGTTCATTAGACGGGTAGGTCGTGCCTTGACCTTGGTTTTAATTAATGTCTTGAGTTACGTTAGTTTGTGTCATCAATGATATTCCAAGTATATTATTATTTGTTAAAATAATAATATTTTAACTTAAATTATATTTATTAAACATTGAAATAATAGTTAAAATAATATATTTTAACTTGATACTTCTCAAGTATTTATACATGTATTTCCTTCCCAAGGATGGGTGTATTTGTATTCGTATTCTTAAACTTGTATATTTTTACCATGTATTGGTGTCGTATTCCGGAGTGTATTTATACGTACAAAAATAAGTACTTTCTTGTAATTGTTAAGTATTCTTATACTAAATTTTGTATTAATTTTTCCGGAATAATATATTTGATAAAAATCCATCAATATATATTTCCAAAATTTATATTTTAAGAAATATTACTTAGAAAAATTATTTATAATTTTTCCCTTTGACAAAAATATCTATAAATTTCATATAAGTCTCAAAATAATATATTTTCAAGTCTAACTTAGAATATATATATATATATATATATATATATATATATATATATATATATAACCCATTTTTCATCCAGAAATAATATATTTCAAGTTTATTTAAGAAAATACATTTTCTCACAAAAATAATGTATTTCATGTTTGTTTGAGAAAATATATTTCTTTAAAAAATAATACATCTTTTAATAATTCCAAGAAAATATATATTTTACTTTGCCAAAAATATTATATTTTAACGATCATTTTTTGATCGATCAATCTTGGATTTGTTTTGTTCTTGTCGCCGGCCATAATTTAAGGATCAAATCGGATTGTATAGGGGATTGGGGCTTTCGGTCCTACTGGTGAGGCAGTAACCTTGATTGATCGGGTCCTCTATATGATTTTGAGATGGTTTTTGGATTAGGGTTTTAGCTAGATTAGGGTTTTGTGTTTTTTCTGTTCTTGGTTCGTCTGGTATTCGAGTTTTTCTGTGCATGGTGTGCTGTTGATCTGGTTGTTGAGAGAGGTGCTGATTTTATCATGGATGATCGTAACAAAGCTGATGGTAACATACAGGATGGTAGATTCAAGCCGCCGTTATTATATCAGAGTTTAGCTAGCCGGGTGGTGAATATTGAAGGGAATACCTTGGCTCCACGAAGAGGTGTTGTTCAGCAACCTATTTCTGAGCCGGGGAAGTTTAATATCATTAACGAGTTAACAAAGATCACAATACCTGTCAATCTGGAAACGAATGATCCTAATACAGCAAACTTGGAGAAAGCAAACAACGTAATAGGGCAGTCTTATGCAGAGAAACTAGCAAAACCTATTCCATCGCAGAAGGTGAATTTCAGATTTATGGAAAATACAAAAGCTGCTGATGATGTTGATGCAAATGTTACTATTCCGATTGCTTCAGTTAAGCAGGTACAGGACAGATTCAATAATGTTCTATTTGGGTATTTCCCGGGGAAAAGATTAGCATTCCCAGTTGTTGATTACTTTGTAAGTCACAGATGGGAGAAATATGGGTTGCAGAAGTGTATGATGAATGGGAAAGGGTTTTTCTTTTTCAAGTTTAACTCAAAAGATGGTATGGATCAAGTGTTGAAAGATGGTCCTTGGCTTATTAGAAACATACCTCTTTTCCTAAAACAATGGACGCCGAATACTGAACTTAAGAAGGAAGAATTGAAAAAGATTCCTGTTTGGGTAAAAATGCATGATGTTCCTCTAGCTGCCTATACGGAGGATGGGTTGAGTCTGATTGCTTCGAAGATTGGAGCCCCTAAGGTGCTTGATAATGAAACTACAAAAATGTGCATGGATTCGTGGGGAAGGAGCGGATATGCAAGAGCTATAATAGAGATTGATGCTGAGAAGGAAATCAAAGAGAATGTGACTGTGGCGATTCCGAATGTTGAAGATGGGGGATATATAAAGAGCAATATAAAAGTGGAATATGAGTGGAAACCTCCTCGATGCAACACTTGTAATGTATTTGGCCATGGGAATGATGAGTGTCCAGCAATTGTGCATGTGAAACCTGATCAGAAGGGTAATGATAAAGTGAATGTTGATGAACAGGGGTTTAAGACCGGAAATAATCGGAAAAGGAATGCAAAGAACCAGTTTAATATTAGAGATAGACAGAGATTTATCTACAAGCCTAAGAAACAAACCGAAAAGTTGGACAAACAAGCTGATAAGGTGGATCCGAACAAACCGAACCCAGCTAAAGTACCGGGTATTCGTACCAGCAATGCTTTTGATGCTCTTAATGATATGGGTGATGATGGGGGATCGGATGATGAAGAAGTTAGGCTTAATGCTGAGATAGGTGGATATGATTTTATGGAAGGATCAAAATCTGGTAAGTCTAATAATACAGGTGCAAGCACACCTGATCAGGAGGTTATTAATGGATAGTATTGCAGTTTGGAATATCAGGGGTTTGAACCATCCCCTCAAACAAAAGGAGGTTCGGAAGTTTGTTAAAGATAATGGGATGCAGGTTTTTGCTATTCTTGAATCTCATGTAAAATTGGCAAATCTAGATAAAGTTTGTAAGAATGTTTTTAGGAGTTGGGATTGGACGTCCAATGGGAATTTGTGTCATAAAGGCACAAGAATTATTATAGGTTGGAATATGGAAAATGTTGACGTAATGGTGTTGCATGCTACTGATCAAGTTATGCATATTCAAGTCCTGTTTAAAAAAGAGAAGACTATGACAAATGTTTCGGTGGTGTATGCGAGTAATAGTGATCAAGAAAGGAAGAATCTTTGGGATTCCTTAAAAATGCATAAAGGCGTGGTGCAATCGAAGCCGTGGATAATCTTGGGAGATTTTAATGTAGCGTTGAATTTAGAAGACAACTGTTTTGGCTCTTCGAAATACACGGCTGCTATGAGGGATTTTAATGATTGTGTCAACGGGATCGAGGTCTTTGATGTTAGAGCTCATGGGATGCAATTTACTTGGAATAAACGTCCAAAAAATGGTATTGGAATCCGAAAGAAATTGGACAGAATTATGGCTAATGTCAGTTTCGTGGATAACTTTGTGGATGCTTATGCGGTATTTCTTCCGAATGGTGTCTCGGATCACTGCCCAGGTCTGTTAAAAATGCATAATGCTGATAGGGATAGACCAAAACCGTTTAAATTTCCAAATTTTTTGACTCATAAAAAAGAATTTATAGATGTTGTTAGTAGCGGTTGGAATGTGGAAGTGTTGGGGGTTCCGATGTTTCGTGTTGTCAAGAAACTTAGGGGATTAAAACATCCTTTAAGAGTCGAGTCTTATTGCGTAAACAAGGAAACATCCACAAAAAAGTGCTTGATCTAAAAGAGGAGCTGGATAAATTGCAGAAACTGCTGGATTCTGATCCTTTCAATTCGGTAATCAAGGAAGCTGAAAGTGTGTGCGTTAAGAAGTATACGGAAGCAGTGTTGGACGAGGAAAGATTTTTGAAACAAAAAGCTAAGCAAAAATGGTTAAAAGCTGGGGATTCGAACACTGCTTTCTTTCATAATGTGCTGAAGTGCCGAAATCATGTCAATAAAATTAATGTTATCAAAGACACGGATGGAAACACGTATGAAGGAGCACAGGTATCATCGGCTTTGGTAAATTATTTTCAAGGGTTTCTTGGTAATAGGAGTATGGCTACTAGAGTAAACCGAGATATTTTTGTGAATACTCTAAACCCGTTCGTGGCAGACAATATGTGCCGATCAGTAACACAAGAGGAAGTTAAATCTGCTATTTTCGCTATTAGTGAGAATAAGGCGCCGGGACCAGATGGGTATACGTCGGGATTTTTTAAAAAGGCTTGGCCTATTGTTGGAAGTGAGGTTACTGATGCTGTTATGGATTTTTTTGAGTCGGGTAGAATGCTTCAAGAGATTAATCATACATTCTTGGCGCTTATTCCGAAGGTGAATACTCCTAAAGTAGTTACGGACTACAGACCCATATCATGTTGCAATGTTGTCTATAAAGCGATAAGTAAGATTTTAACGAGCCGGATTCTTAAAGGGTTAAAGGATTTGATTAGTGACAACCAATCGGCGTTTGTTCCTGGAAGAAGGATCTCTGATAATATAATGCTAACTCAGGAGCTTATGCATAATTATCACCGATCTACTGGTCCTCCTAGATGTGCTATGAAAGTGGACATTCAAAAAGCGTATGATACGGTGGATTGGAGATTCCTTAGAGATGTTCTCCATGGTTTTGGATTTCGGCCTATTTTTATTTCTTGGGTTATGGAATGTGTCACTACTACATCCTTTTCTTTAAGTATAAATAGAAATGTTCATGGCTACTTTAAAGGAAAGCGTGGATTACGTCAAGGAGATCCAATGTCTCCGTACCTATTTACTATGGTGATGGAGGTATTAACGTTGATTCTCTCATAAGCAGCTGATTTGGATTCCTCGTTTAGATTCCATAACAAGTGTGAGAAGCAAATGATAATAAACTTATGTTTTGCGGATGATCTTTTATTATTTGCTAGGGGTGATGTTGGCTCAATTAAGGTGATCATGCAGTCCTTGAATAGATTTGAGGGGGTTTCTGGTCTCGTTCCCAACAATTCTAAAAGCACCATATTTTTTTGTAATGTTTCATCCTCCGTCAAGAATAGGATTGCTCAGTTGGTTCCGTTTGAAGAAGGGAAGCTTCCTATGAAATATTTGGGGGTTCCTTTACTGGCTTCGAGACTGTTAGTTAAAGATTGCAAGGTTTTAGTGGAACGTATGAATAAACGAATTACAGACTGGAATGTGACAACTCGAAATTCCGACATCCTTTATTTGCATTTAATGCACGTTGACTTTGACTTGTTTGACTGGTTTGACTTATAACTGTACACTGATTGTAATTTGAGATGATTGTTGGATATGCTACGTGCTGATATGATAATACTTATTGTGATGGTTGCATGCATATGTGTTTAATGATTTAATGGGAACCTGTTGTAAACACTCAGACTATTAAGCCCTGTGTAAATTCGACGAAACATATCTTCAAACAGAAAGAACTGAATATGCGACAGTGACGAGGGGTTGAACTGTTAAATGACTACGAATGCTCAATCAGGTACCACCCAGGCAAAGCCAATGTTGTGGCTGACGCCCTCAATCGAAAGGACACCGCGCCTAAGCGCGTGCGAGCTTTACAACTCACCATACAGTCTAGTCTTCCTTCTCAGATACGAGATGCTCAGTTAGAAGCATTGAAACCAGAAAATGTCAGGGCTGAAGCCCTACGCGGCTCAAGGCAACGCTTAGAACAGAAGGAAGATGGTGCTTATTACGTAACAGGACGCACTTGGGTCCCACTTTATGGCAACCTACGCGAGCTTGTAATGGATGAAGCTAATAAGTCTCGCTACTCGGTACATCCAGGTTCAGATAAAATGTACCACGATATCAAAACTACATATTGGTGGCCTAGCATGAAGGCCCACATAGCTACTTACGTCAGCAAGTGCTTGACTTGTGCGAGAGTCAAGGCAGAATATCAGAAACCGTCAGGACCACTCCAACAACCTGAGATATCACAATGGAAATGGGAGTAAATTTCCATGGACTTTGTTACTGGCCTACCTAGATCTCAGCGCGGAAATGATACTATTTGGGTGATCGTGGATCGACTCACAAAGTCTGCTCACTTCTTGGCTATCAAAGAAACAGACAAGTTCTCTACCTTAGCAGACATTTACTTAAAAGAAGTGGTCTCGAGGCACAAGGTGCCCACCTCTATTATCTCTGATCGTGACGCACGTATTACTTCAGAACTGTGGCAAGCAATGCACAAATCTTTTGGCTCTCGTTTAGACATGAGCACAGCTTATCATCCTCAGACCGATGGGCAGTCTGAGCGCACTATCCAAACTTTAGAAGACATGCTTCGGGCGTGCGTAATAGACTTTGGCAATGGTTGGGAAAAACATCTGCCACTTGTAAAAATTTTCATACAAATAGCAGCTACCACACCAGCATTAAAGCTGCTCCATTCGAGGCATTGTACGGGCGTAAATGCCGGTCACCTCTCTGTTGGGCAGAGGTGGGAGAGAGTCAAATCACAGGTCCAGAAATGGTAGTCGATACTACAGAAAAGATTGCACAAATACGACAACGCATGGCGGCAGCTCGTGACCGTCAGATAGTATACGCCGATAAAGATAGAAAATTTCTCGAATTCCAAGTTGGGGATCGAGCGCTACTTAAAGTTTCACCCTGGAAGGGTGTGGTTCGTTTTGGCAAACACGGCAAACTCAATCCACGATACGTCGGACCTTTCGAAGTTATTGAGAAGATAGGCAGGGTAGCCTACAGATTGAACTTACCAGCTGAACTCAGTGCAGTTCACAACGTCTTTCACGTGTCGAATCTGAAGAAGTGTATGTCAGATGAGACCCACATAGTTCCCTTGAAGGAACTCACTATCGACGAGCAGTTGCACTTCGTCGAGGAACCTGTTGAAATCACGGACCGGGATGTTAAGGTCCTCAGGAACACGAGAATCCCTCTTGTGCGAGTTCGTTGGAACTCCCGCCGCGGCCCAGAGTTCACCTGGGAGCGTGAAGATCATATGGAACCCAAATATCCCCAGTTATTCGGAACCAATGCAACTACTACTGAGGCTGAAGCTATCAATACAGAATTTCGAGACGAAATTCCAAATCAACGGGGGGATAATGTGACACCCCAAGAAAACCAGTAATCTTCGCATACATGCTCGGGGAGCCGCGATACGAAACAGGTAAACAACGTCACACTATTAGCTTCCTCAGTAACCGCATGCTAAATTTCCATAACAAGTGTGAGAAGCAAATGATAATAAACTTATGTTTTGCGGATGATCTTTTATTATTTGCTAGGGGTGATGTTGGCTCAATTAAGGTGATCATGCAGTCCTTGAATAGATTTGAGGGGGTTTCTGGTCTCGTTCCCAACAATTCTAAAAGCACCATATTTTTTTGTAATGTTTCATCCTCCGTCAAGAATAGGATTGCTCAGTTGGTTCCGTTTGAAGAAGGGAAGCTTCCTATGAAATATTTGGGGGTTCCTTTACTGGCTTCGAGACTGTTAGTTAAAGATTGCAAGGTTTTAGTGGAACGTATGAATAAACGAATTACAGACTGGAATGTGACAACTCGAAATTCCGACATCCTTTATTTGCATTTAATGCACGTTGACTTTGACTTGTTTGACTGGTTTGACTTATAACTGTACACTGATTGTAATTTGAGATGATTGTTGGATATGCTACGTGCTGATATGATAATACTTATTGTGATGGTTGCATGCATATGTGTTTAATGATTTAATGGGAACCTGTTGTAAACACTCAGACTATTAAGCCCTGTGTAAATTCGACGAAACACATGTGCCATTCGTCATATACCACCCGACGAAACAGGTGTTTCGCCATCAACATCTCGACGAATCAAATGTGATTCGCCGGCCCGTCAGTTTCGCCAAGCCCAGTAAGGGCCCAAAACACTTAGACGCGTATAAGTTATACGGAACCGCTCAATTCGTCATTTTAGCAAAACAGAAAGACCCTAGAGCTCCCACTGCCTGGCGACGGCAGATTAGAGTTCTCGAAGCCTCGTTAAGAGATTAAACCTTCGTACTATCGACCTCGGTTAGTCATATGTTTGTTTAATCGATTTCATGACTCTTGATTTCTGAATTCATGCTTAGGTATATGTTTGATTTATAGAATGGTTATGAATATGATGATGTTGTTTCGTTTTGCATGCTTAATCGATTTCACAGCTATATCTGAAACGTGGTATTGATTTAGGGTTTCTTATAAACAAGATCAGATTGTTGATATTGATCATCAGAATAGTAGGTTGATAATGTTAAACCCGGGAATGTTGTTGGATGGCCTAGGGTTAATTCATGGCTTTAGTTATGATTTGGAAATCACGGATATTGATGTTTTGCTGGATGAATATCGTATGACTTGTGTATGATGATGGTTGTGTGATTTCGGCTGCTAACATGATTAGGGTTTCTGTGTATTTCGTAACTGCTGTAACTGTGTTTACGAATCAGACATTCGACGAAACAGGAATCTCGGCGAAACAGAATGTGTTTCGCCAAGAGTCGTCGACGAATCAGAATCCTGTTTCGCCGAACAAGGCCACGACGAAACTGAAGGTGTTTCGTCAATATCTGTGTTTCGCCAACATGTGTGTTTCGCCGAATAGCTGATCTGTGCAGGAACTTGAGTTAATTCTGTTAAGTGTTAACTGGAATATGTAACTGCTGTTAAATGTTAAACATGACTGGTATGATTGTGATTACGTGTTACCTGCTTACACATGAACAACTTAAACACAAACTGATTATGTATACGTGCGTACTTTAGGACGTGATTGATTAACTATGAGCATACTTAGCATACCGAGCAAACTCAGGTGAGTTCACACTCTTACCAAGGCATGGGATTCCCGGGGTAGGGAATGGGACTGGATAATTATCTGTACTTACGTTATTATTGGGAATTATGGATTACTGGCCTCGGTTGGGAAAGGTCACATATAGATACTGCTAGACTAGTGATACATGGGGACGCCCCCACTATTCTTCGCAAACATGCCTGGAATGGCCGCGATACTTATACTATTCTTCGCAAACATGCCTGGAATGGCCGCGATACTTACACTGTTCTTCGCAAACATGCCTGGAATGGCCGCGATACTTATACTGTTCTTCGCAAACATGCCTGGAATGGCCGCGATACTTATACTGTTCTTCGCAAACATGCCTGGAATGGCCGCGACACTTATACTAATCTTCGCAAACATGCCTGGAGGGCCGCGATACAAATAAAACTAATCTACAATACATGGGAAACCCCCACTAATCTTCGCAAACATGCCTGGAGGGCCGCGATGTAATTGATAACGATACATGGGTTACTAAACAAACAAACGATTTATGAAACGAACATTATTACTAAACAACCCACTGTGAACTCGCTCAACTAGTTGTTGACTCTCTGTTACATGCCTTGCAGGTCGTTAGGTACACTTGGAGTTTGCACTGGGAGGCGCGGTTGTTGTGGACAAGGATCGTGAATGCTTTGTTAAACGTTTATGACATTACATACTTATACTCATGTTGGGTTACTTTTATGCTTCCGCTAAACGTTGATATTATACTTATGTTTTGAAACACCTTTCATATTGGTTTGGTTGAATTACATCTACTTTTACTTATTACTTAAATGTTCAATATGATTGGTGGCTTGATCCTGGTCATGTCACGCCTCCAAGCGGTGGTGCTCCGCGTGTGGATTTTGGGGGTGTGACAGATTGGTATCAGAGCCATTGGTTATAGAGAACTCGGTTTTAATAAAGGAAAAACGATTTTGTTAAAACCAGACTATAACCAGAACAGTGCTCTCAACGATCCACAACGACGCTTCGCTCCACGTGCAAGGCTCAACATCATAGGTACTACTATTCATGTTACCTTACCTACTTGCTAGAATTACATAGAACTTTGCTCGCGGTATGCCTAGATTACAGAACTTACTATACGTTATTGCTTGAGAATACTTGTGTGCTCACTCTCTTCGCACTATTCGCGAACCTCTCACCCACATGTTCTCCCTGATGTCAAGATCATGTGTGGACGCGCTAACCTAACTCAAGCCCAGTTGGCGGCTTCGATCACTGAACAAGTTACTGCAGCACTCGCAGCTGCCCAGACAGGAGGCGTAACCTGCCATCACCACTTACTCCAGGATTTTTAGATCCTACTCTTGTAACTCAACACTAGTGCTTAATTTTGATTACTCTTACGTACACGACAAGTCAACACGCTCAGCCACCTGTATGCACATACAAGACTTTTATGGACTGTCGTCCTACTACTTTCAGCAACCCTGAAGGAGCTGTTGGACTCCTCCGTTAGTTCGAGGAACTCGAATCGGTCTTCGAGTGTGTGAATGACCCGAGGCTCGTAAGGTGGAATATGCCACTGATACTCTCGAAGGCACTGCGCAAACTTGGTGGAACGCGCAAGTTACGACACTGGGGCTGGCGGCTGCTAATGCCACCCCATGGAATGATTTTAAGGAACCTATCAAACGTGAATACAATAGTTATGATGCCATCCACAAGTTGGAAGTGGAGTCCTTTAACATGAAGATGACGGGGTCAGAGATAGAAGCGTACACGAAACGATCCAACAAACTGGCAATTTTGTGCCCAACTATGGTGGATCCTCCTATCAAGAGCATTGAGCTGTACCTCAAAGGCTTAGTACCAGAAATTCAAAGCCATGTGAAGACGGCTAAACTTGCTACTATTCAAGATGTTACTCATCTTGCTCATCGTCTCACAAACCAGGCAGTGGGACAGAACAAGCTGCCTCAACGTATCAGCGATACTACTACCACTACTACTTCAACTACTTCTGCTACCCTCAGTGACAACGGATGAAAGTGGGATGGAACCTCTAGCAAGGGTTCGACTACGATTCCGTCCCAGGCACAGCAGTGAAAGGTCGATGACAACTAAAGACCTGATCAGCAACACTTAGTATTCAAGGGCAGGGTGGATACAGGGGAAACCACCCAAAGTGCAAACTATGTAACTTGCACCATAGCGGGCCGTGCAACCGAAATCATTGTCAATGATGTGACAAGCTTGGTCATGGAGCCAAAGATGGTAGAAACTCACGTCCTGCAAACCAAAACCAACAACAACAGCCACAAGATCTATAGAATCGGCGGCAACAACAGGGTAACGAGGGATGTTATCAGATGATGCTGAAGATCACTTCAAAGTACACTGCCCACGGTTGAACCAGAACCAGAATTAGAACCACAACCAAGGAAACGAGAACTAGGGAAGACAACAACGGGGGGTAATAACGACGGCAATAGTGCCAGGGGTCGAGTGTTCGTGTTTAGTCAGGGTGATACTAGGAATGACCCCAAAGTTGTGATGGTTTCGACATCGACATTGGTATGGATTGGTTACCTCAACACCGAGCAGAGACTCTTTGCAAAGGAAAGATCATTCGTATTCCCCGTTCTGGTAAAGAACCTCTCGAAGTTCAAGGCAACAAGAGTGGTGTCGTGAGTGGCATCATTTCTTTCTTGAAGGCTCAGAAGTGTTTACGAAAGGGCCACGCAGCTGTTTTAGCACTCGTTACTGATTCATCGACGACAGAGAAAAACATAGAGGATATTCCGGTAGTACGCGATTTTCCTCAAGTGTTTCCTGAAGAGTTGCCTGGGCTACCGCCTCATCGTCAGGTTGAGTTTCAGATCGAGCTAGCTCCTGGAGCAGCACCTATAGCTCGAGCACCTTATCGTTTAGCTCCAACTGAACTGGAAGAACTGTCTAAGCAATTGCAGGAACTCTTGGAAAAGGGTTTCATACGTCCTAGCTCTTCGCCCTGGGGAGCTCCAGTATTATTTGTGAAGAAGAAAGACGGTACCTTTCGTCTGTGCATAGATTACCGCGAACTCAACAAGGTGACGATCAAGAATCGTTATCCTCTTCCGCGCATAGATGATTTATTCGACCAGCTGCAAGGGTCGAGCTACTACTCCAAGATAGACTTAAGGTCAGGGTACCATCAGCTGAGAGTCCGGGATGAGGACGTCTCCAAAACAGCATTTAGAACTCGCTACGGCCACTACGAGTTTTTGGTCATGCCATTCGGGCTAACGAACGCGCCTACGGTTTTTATGGATCTAATGAACAGGGTGTGCAAACCTTATCTCGACAAGTTCGTCATTGTTTTCATCGACGACATCCTGATTTATTCGAAAAGTCAGGAGGAACACGAGCAGCATTTACGACTTATTTTGGAACTTCTTCGAACGGAACAGCTATACGCTAAGTTTTCCAAATGCGACTTCTGGCTTCGTGAAGTCCACTTCTTAGGCCACGTGGTAAACCAGGATGGGATTCATGTCGATCCATCCAAGGTAGATTCAATCAAGAATTGGCCTGCGCCTCGTACACCAACAGAAATACGCCAATTCTTGGGTTTGGCGGGTTATTACCGACGTTTCATCAAGGACTTTTCAAAGATTGCTCAGCCGCTTACGTTACTGACACAGAAAGGTGTTGTTTACCGATGGAGTAATGCACAGGAAACAGCGTTCCAACACTTAAAGGATAGACTCTGTAGCGCACCTATCCTCTCATTTCCTGAAGGCACGGATGATTTCGTAGTCTACTGCGACGCATCTATCCAAGGTCTTGGATGTGTATTGATGCAGAGGGATAAAGTTATTGCTTATGCTTCGCGCCAACCTAAGATTCACGAACGGAATTACACGACACACGACCCAGGGCTGGGAGCCGTTGTTTTTGCGCTCAAGATATGGCGACATTACTTGTATGGCACTAAGTGCACTATATACATTGATCACAGAAGCCTCGAACATATCTTCAAACAGAAAGAACTGAATATGCGACAGTGACGAGGGGTTGAACTGTTAAATGACTACGAATGCTCAATCAGGTACCACCCAGGCAAAGCCAATGTTGTGGCTGACGCCCTCAATCGAAAGGACACCGCGCCTAAGCGCGTGCGAGCTTTACAACTCACCATACAGTCTAGTCTTCCTTCTCAGATACGAGATGCTCAGTTAGAAGCATTGAAACCAGAAAATGTCAGGGCTGAAGCCCTACGCGGCTCAAGGCAACGCTTAGAACAGAAGGAAGATGGTGCTTATTACGTAACAGGACGCACTTGGGTCCCACTTTATGGCAACCTACGCGAGCTTGTAATGGATGAAGCTAATAAGTCTCGCTACTCGGTACATCCAGGTTCAGATAAAATGTACCACGATATCAAAACTACATATTGGTGGCCTAGCATGAAGGCCCACATAGCTACTTACGTCAGCAAGTGCTTGACTTGTGCGAGAGTCAAGGCAGAATATCAGAAACCGTCAGGACCACTCCAACAACCTGAGATATCACAATGGAAATGGGAGTAAATTTCCATGGACTTTGTTACTGGCCTACCTAGATCTCAGCGCGGAAATGATACTATTTGGGTGATCGTGGATCGACTCACAAAGTCTGCTCACTTCTTGGCTATCAAAGAAACAGACAAGTTCTCTACCTTAGCAGACATTTACTTAAAAGAAGTGGTCTCGAGGCACAAGGTGCCCACCTCTATTATCTCTGATCGTGACGCACGTATTACTTCAGAACTGTGGCAAGCAATGCACAAATCTTTTGGCTCTCGTTTAGACATGAGCACAGCTTATCATCCTCAGACCGATGGGCAGTCTGAGCGCACTATCCAAACTTTAGAAGACATGCTTCGGGCGTGCGTAATAGACTTTGGCAATGGTTGGGAAAAACATCTGCCACTTGTAAAAATTTTCATACAAATAGCAGCTACCACACCAGCATTAAAGCTGCTCCATTCGAGGCATTGTACGGGCGTAAATGCCGGTCACCTCTCTGTTGGGCAGAGGTGGGAGAGAGTCAAATCACAGGTCCAGAAATGGTAGTCGATACTACAGAAAAGATTGCACAAATACGACAACGCATGGCGGCAGCTCGTGACCGTCAGATAGTATACGCCGATAAAGATAGAAAATTTCTCGAATTCCAAGTTGGGGATCGAGCGCTACTTAAAGTTTCACCCTGGAAGGGTGTGGTTCGTTTTGGCAAACACGGCAAACTCAATCCACGATACGTCGGACCTTTCGAAGTTATTGAGAAGATAGGCAGGGTAGCCTACAGATTGAACTTACCAGCTGAACTCAGTGCAGTTCACAACGTCTTTCACGTGTCGAATCTGAAGAAGTGTATGTCAGATGAGACCCACATAGTTCCCTTGAAGGAACTCACTATCGACGAGCAGTTGCACTTCGTCGAGGAACCTGTTGAAATCACGGACCGGGATGTTAAGGTCCTCAGGAACACGAGAATCCCTCTTGTGCGAGTTCGTTGGAACTCCCGCCGCGGCCCAGAGTTCACCTGGGAGCGTGAAGATCATATGGAACCCAAATATCCCCAGTTATTCGGAACCAATGCAACTACTACTGAGGCTGAAGCTATCAATACAGAATTTCGAGACGAAATTCCAAATCAACGGGGGGATAATGTGACACCCCAAGAAAACCAGTAATCTTCGCATACATGCTCGGGGAGCCGCGATACGAAACAGGTAAACAACGTCACACTATTAGCTTCCTCAGTAACCGCATGCTAAATTTCCATAACAAGTGTGAGAAGCAAATGATAATAAACTTATGTTTTGCGGATGATCTTTTATTATTTGCTAGGGGTGATGTTGGCTCAATTAAGGTGATCATGCAGTCCTTGAATAGATTTGAGGGGGTTTCTGGTCTCGTTCCCAACAATTCTAAAAGCACCATATTTTTTTGTAATGTTTCATCCTCCGTCAAGAATAGGATTGCTCAGTTGGTTCCGTTTGAAGAAGGGAAGCTTCCTATGAAATATTTGGGGGTTCCTTTACTGGCTTCGAGACTGTTAGTTAAAGATTGCAAGGTTTTAGTGGAACGTATGAATAAACGAATTACAGACTGGAATGTGACAACTCGAAATTCCGACATCCTTTATTTGCATTTAATGCACGTTGACTTTGACTTGTTTGACTGGTTTGACTTATAACTGTACACTGATTGTAATTTGAGATGATTGTTGGATATGCTACGTGCTGATATGATAATACTTATTGTGATGGTTGCATGCATATGTGTTTAATGATTTAATGGGAACCTGTTGTAAACACTCAGACTATTAAGCCCTGTGTAAATTCGACGAAACACATGTGCCATTCGTCATATACCACCCGACGAAACAGGTGTTTCGCCATCAACATCTCGACGAATCAAATGTGATTCGCCGGCCCGTCAGTTTCGCCAAGCCCAGTAAGGGCCCAAAACACTTAGACGCGTATAAGTTATACGGAACCGCTCAATTCGTCATTTTAGCAAAACAGAAAGACCCTAGAGCTCCCACTGCCTGGCGACGGCAGATTAGAGTTCTCGAAGCCTCGTTAAGAGATTAAACCTTCGTATTATCGACCTCGGTTAGTCATATGTTTGTTTAATCGATTTCATGACTCTTGATTTCTGAATTCATGCTTAGGTATATGTTTGATTTATAGAATGGTTATGAATATGATGATGTTGTTTCGTTTTGCATGCTTAATCGATTTCACAGCTATATCTGAAACGTGGTATTGATTTAGGGTTTCTTATAAACAAGATCAGATTGTTGATATTGATCATCAGAATAGTAGGTTGATAATGTTAAACCCGGGAATGTTGTTGGATGGCCTAGGGTTAATTCATGGCTTTAGTTATGATTTGGAAATCACGGATATTGATGTTTTGCTGGATGAATATCGTATGACTTGTGTATGATGATGGTTGTGTGATTTCGGCTGCTAACATGATTAGGGTTTCTGTGTATTTCGTAACTGCTGTAACTGTGTTTACGAATCAGACATTCGACGAAACAGGAATCTCGGCGAAACAGAATGTGTTTCGCCAAGAGTCGTCGACGAATCAGAATCCTGTTTCGCCGAACAAGGCCACGACGAAACTGAAGGTGTTTCGTCAATATCTGTGTTTCGCCAACATGTGTGTTTCGCCGAATAGCTGATCTGTGCAGGAACTTGAGTTAATTCTGTTAAGTGTTAACTGGAATATGTAACTGCTGTTAAATGTTAAACATGACTGGTATGATTGTGATTACGTGTTACCTGCTTACACATGAACAACTTAAACACAAACTGATTATGTATACGTGCGTACTTTAGGACGTGATTGATTAACTATGAGCATACTTAGCATACCGAGCAAACTCAGGTGAGTTCACACTCTTACCAAGGCATGGGATTCCCGGGGTAGGGAATGGGACTGGATAATTATCTGTACTTACGTTATTATTGGGAATTATGGATTACTGGCCTCGGTTGGGAAAGGTCACATATAGATACTGCTAGACTAGTGATACATGGGGACGCCCCCACTATTCTTCGCAAACATGCCTGGAATGGCCGCGATACTTATACTATTCTTCGCAAACATGCCTGGAATGGCCGCGATACTTACACTGTTCTTCGCAAACATGCCTGGAATGGCCGCGATACTTATACTGTTCTTCGCAAACATGCCTGGAATGGCCGCGATACTTATACTGTTCTTCGCAAACATGCCTGGAATGGCCGCGATACTTATACTGTTCTTCGCAAACATGCCTGGAATGGCCGCGACACTTATACTAATCTTCGCAAACATGCCTGGAGGGCCGCGATACAAATAAAACTAATCTACAATACATGGGAAACCCCCACTAATCTTCGCAAACATGCCTGGAGGGCCGCGATGTAATTGATAACGATATATGGGTTACTAAACAAACAAACGATTTATGAAACGAACATTATTACTAAACAACCCACTGTGAACTCGCTCAACTAGTTGTTGACTCTCTGTTACATGCCTTGCAGGTCGTTAGGTACACTTGGAGTTTGCACTGGGAGGCGCGGTTGTTGTGGACAAGGATCGTGAATGCTTTGTTAAACGTTTATGACATTACATACTTATACTCATGTTGGGTTACTTTTATGCTTCCGCTAAACGTTGATATTATACTTATGTTTTGAAACACCTTTCATATTGGTTTGGTTGAATTACATCTACTTTTACTTATTACTTAAATGTTCAATATGATTGGTGGCTTGATCCTGGTCATGTCACGCCTCCAAGCGGTGGTGCTCCGCGTGTGGATTTTGGGGGTGTGACAGATTGGTATCAGAGCCATTGGTTATAGAGAACTCGGTTTTAATAAAGGAAAAACGATTTTGTTAAAACCAGACTATAACCAGAACAGTGCTCTCAACGATCCACAACGACGCTTCGCTCCACGTGCAAGGCTCAACATCATAGGTACTACTATTCATGTTACCTTACCTACTTGCTAGAATTACATAGAACTTTGCTCGCGGTATGCCTAGATTACAGAACTTACTATACGTTATTGCTTGAGAATACTTGTGTGCTCACTCTCTTCGCACTATTCGCGAACCTCTCACCCACATGTTCTCCCTGATGTCAAGATCATGTGTGGACGCGCTAACCTAACTCAAGCCCAGTTGGCGGCTTCGATCACTGAACAAGTTACTGCAGCACTCGCAGCTGCCCAGACAGGAGGCGTAACCTGCCATCACCACTTACTCCAGGATTTTTAGATCCTACTCTTGTAACTCAACACTAGTGCTTAATTTTGATTACTCTTACGTACACGACAAGTCAACACGCTCAGCCACCTGTATGCACATACAAGACTTTTATGGACTGTCGTCCTACTAGGGGGTATTTTTGCCTTCCTACTTGTTTTGTTTTGGTTTTGTTATAAAATCACCGGGGTAAACCCTTTACCCAAAAAAAATATTATATTTTCTCCTTGTCAAAAATATGATATAAACTTATAATAATTGCGAAAATCACATTTTCCTTCACTTGGTGTCCAAAATATTAGTTTCCAAAATATACTTATGAATAAATTTTCCGGAATATTTTGTAAGTTATATTCCTTTGTTCGGTTTCCTCAATAATGTGGGTATTCTTTGTATATTTATTCCTTGGAATTTTGGTAATATTTTGGGTTGTAATTTTTGGTATATTGATGAGTTATATTATTTCAAGTCCTAAAATAATATAACTAATACACATAATATACAAATATTCACACACATGGTGACTTCTAAATATATATTTCCTAAATACGTATTTAGTCACTTTTATTTATAAAAACCAACCTCCAATATTTGTAATTTTTGTAACAAAAATTATGGCAAACTTTATGTGAAAATCCATGGTTTAAAATACACTTGTAAATATTCTTTTAGAAATATTTTTCGAAGTGTTTAATTTTTAGAAAAAAATTGCCATAGTTTCCCCTTAAAATGGAGGTTTCCATACCTTGAAGGTATATCATTTTCCTTTGTAAATCAACACAATCAATCAACAATCAACAACAAACAATCTTTACTTACCAATTTTGCCAAAAACAAGCATAAATTACTACTTCATGAACTTGAAAATTTATAAAAATTTGTAGTAACTTACTAGTGTTTTTAGTAGGCCTTGTTATCCTTTAAAGTGTGATTGATTCTTTAAAAACATCATTTTTAAAGAAAATAGATCTTCACAACTTGTGATCACGATTCTAAAAATATTTCTTCATTGATTTTTCTTGTTACATAAGTGTTTCTACACTTTATTAACCACCAAAAATGAGGTTTATTTATTTAAGAACCAAGATTAAATAAAACTTGTATTTTAACTTGGTTCCTTGAAAAATCATCCATGAAATTTTAGATCTACAAGACTTACAACTCACTTTAATCATCATTTTACAAGAAACATTTTATTCATTAATCTTACAACACTTTCATTTTATTCACTTTAATCATGACTTTTGTGAGGATGATCCATTAATCTTCAACACTTTCATCTTCTCATCTTGCTAGATTATGTTTTTAATCATGATCTAGCAAGATCATATGATGATCTACATCATTTACACAAGTAAACAACAATCAACACATAAACAACATGGTTTCTTCATGATTTAAGCTTATGTTTATGTTCATTCTCTTGATTCTTAGTGTTCTTCAAGATTAACATTATGTATCATCTTTTAACCACTTAAATAAGATGTAAAATGAAGAGATTAGTGTTCTTACCACTAGCTCAAGGCTAGGGATGATCAAGAGAAGAAATGAAGCGGATAAAAGCAAACGGTGAAGGTCCTTTAACTTCCGAAAGCTCCAAGCTTCCTTACTATGCTTCTAACACCCTTGTAGGTATATGGAATGGATGGAACTTGAAAAATGAAGGTGGATGTATGGTGAGGGGATTACGGCCGTGAGGTAAGGGAAGGAGGAGAAGGAAATGAAGTGTGGTGTGGTGTGGTGTATGGTGTGATAATGAGAAGCTTAGGTTCTTATGGTTATACTTATAACCCATCCATTCATATTTCCCTTTGTGTAATGTGTATAATAAAGAAGGAACAAGATCAATTTTTATAATCATATAAAATCTTGAGGTGGGGCCATGTTGGGCCGTTTCATAGGTGGGGGGGGAGGGTAAAAGACTAGGTTCTAACTATATGGTTAGTTTGTAGTTAAAATCCAAGTATCTAGTTAGGTGATCAGTTATTAGATATTTATATGATGTGTTATGATGTTCGAGGACCATAACTAGCTTGGTAATGTTAAAACAGTGCTTCTAATGAAAACTTGGTGTTTCGGGTAGTGTCCGGTTGTTTGGTTGGTTACCGGTTCGTTAAGGTGCCAAACTTGCAGTTTAGTGTGCTTTATGTACCCTTTTATGAAAAATTTGATTTCCGACACTTAGGAAAGCATTCAGGACCATTTAATCATATTTCTGCATGATATAAGTGTGTTTAAATGTTGATTTTGCTGATTTTCTGCAGAATTCTGCAGTTTAAGTGAGTTTTAGGCACTTTCCAGCACTTAAACTATCACTAGAAAGGCAGTTTTGTGATCCTTACTTTCCTACATACTATACTAGTGTAATACTTGGTTTCTTGCTCATTCTGTGTCTCAACACACTGTCTGTCTATGTACTGAACTCTGTCAGCATTTTCCTGACTTGTCTGATAACTGTGCTAGCTGTGTTTCGTGCATCATTTGAATTAATAAAGTTCTCATGCAATAATGATTTGACATTAAGCAATACGTGATGCATATGTATGTATCATAGCAATTTTGACAGTTGTCACATTCTCCCCCTGTTAAGAAAATTTCGACCTCGAAATTTATACTACATCATGTGACAACTGTGCTCTGTAAACGATGTATAATGTAAAACAATGTCAATTATCAATAAAACAATGTGTTTTGGTGTTATTATGTGTGTATTTGTATTTGATGATTTTACGATTTGATTCGAGTTAAATTTCAAGCTTTAAATCGCTTTATGGAAAGTTATACGCAAACTGGTGCGTAAACGCAGTCAGTTTTACACGACAAACACTCCGGAATAGTGACATAGGCTTAACATACCTTAAATAACCTCTACATAACTTAGAATTAAGTTTTGGATGGTTTGGTGTGTTGAAAACAAGTCTATTCTATCGCAGGGACTATTTGTGGCAAACTGCGAAAGTATGCCGATTTGTTCAGTAACAAACGTTCCGGAACTTGATCATAAGTTAAACATACCTTAAATATCCTTTACATAGCTTAGAAATAGGCTTTGAGGGGTTTGGTATGCGAAAATAAACTTATTTGATCAATAGGGACTAAAAGCGTCAAAAAGTGCATAAGTTTGCATTTTCGCGCATATCTTACGTTCTGAATATATCCGGACATCCAAAAATTTTTGTAATCATTAAAATATCTTATTTTAGTGATTGGCATGCTAATATTCCATTCGTCGTGTAATTTGGATCGTTTTTGCGTCCATTCGAGCTTTCGTCGTAATTAACCGAACAACGCAACCGTACGACCAAACGAACCAACATCCGAGATGTTTTTTAGCGTAGTTCAAGTTCCCTATACTTCAACTTCATTATTGAGCCTTAAAAATGGGTTAACGGGGTTTAAACGCGTAAAAAACCCGTTAACCCATTTTTAAGGCTCAATAATGAAGTTAAAGTATAGGGAACTTGAACTACGCTCAAAAAACGCGTCAAAAAACAATTTATTTTACACAATGCTGAGCTAATACAAGATTAGCAAAAAGAAACCCTAGTTTCTCTCTCTAGCTATGGCGATTTTGGTTCCTTTCTCTACCTTGGATTTCTCTTCATGATTTTCGTATAACAGTCTGATCATCGGAGTATTGAGTTATCAATACATCTGATTCGAACTAGTTAGCGGAAGGATTGAGTTGAATCTAGGGTTTCTTTTCTGTTTTCGTCAAGCTAAATTAGGGTTTCTCTTGTGTTTATGTTCGTCTGGCTTTCTTGGTTTTATGGTTTTCTGCGTGCATGGTTGTTTCACTTGCTGATTAAAGGAGAGAGTTGATTATTGTGCAATGGATGATCGTTCAAAGTCTGATGATGTTGCTAAGGATGATCGAGGTAAGCCACCTTTACCGTTTAAGGGTTTAGCGAGTAGAGTGGTGAATATAGATGGTAATCCGTTGTTGCCTAGGAGAGGTACGGTGCAAACTGTTCAGCCTGATCCGAAGTTGATTAATGTTATTGACGAATTAACTAAGGTAACCATTCCTGTTTATCCGTCGGTGAATCAAGGGTCCGAGGGTTTATTTCAAGGTATTCAGAGTGGCAGATTGGATTTAGGTAAATCTCCATTATCTTATGCTGAATCCGTGGGGGTATCTAATAATAAGAAGGTTAATTTTCGAGCACTTACAAGTCCAACTGGACCTGAAGGTTGTGATGTGGTTTTACCGAAAGAATCTGTTAGAACTGTTAAAGATAAACTAGCCAATACTCTTTATGGATACTTTCTAGGTGATCGTGTTGCATACCCGGTAGTGGAATACTTTGTAAGGAATAACTGGAAGAGATTTGGTCTTCAAAAAACGATGATGAACGCTAATGGTTTTTTCTTTTTTAAGTTTGCTGATGAAAATGGTATGAAGAATGTTATGAAGGAGGGTCCGTGGATAATTCGCTCACAACCTTTGTTTCTTAATGTATGGTCCCCGTCTTCGAAACTGGAAAAGAAAGAAGTGAAGAATGTACAACTTTGGGTTAAACTTCATGAAGTCCCAATTGCAGCCTATACGGAGGATGGGTTAAGCATGATTGCTACGGCTGTCGGAACTCCAATGGAGTTGGATAAGTACACTTCCTCTATGTGCTTAGATTCTTGGGGAAGGAGTAGCTTTGCGAGAGCGTTAGTGGAGGTTTCGGCTGAGCATGAGTTCAAAGAGGAAATTGTTATTGCTGTTCCGGAATTGGAGGGGGAAGGATTTGTTAAGGAAAAAGTTTATGTTGAATACGAATGGTGTCCTCATCGATGTGCGTATTGCAAAATATTTGGTCATGATGATCATACTTGTCCGAAACAAATCAGGCAGGTCACTAAAGCTCCTGGTAAAATCCAACAAACTCAACATGGGTCTAAGATTAAAGAGATTTTAAAGAAACCGATGATAGACAAGGATGGGTTTATGGATGTTGATTCTCGAAAAGCGGCCAAAAGAACAGGATTTCCAGTTACTAAGCCGAAGCAAAAATTTGAATACCGTCCTATTACCTCTAAAGCTAGCGGTAGTAGTAGCAAATCAGATCCGAATACTAGCTTTATATCGTCTAATCCGTTTGATGTGTTTAATGATACCAAGTTAGATAATGTGGCGAAAGGGGAGGGAGCTGGAGATGATCCTTATGATTCGGATGATGATGAAGTCCAAGAAGTTTTTAATGAAACCGATGAATTTCTGGTTAGTGGGACTATAAAACCTGATAATCCACAAGGGGCAAGCACTCCTTCTTTGAATGTTAACAATGGTTAGTATTGCTACATGGAATATTAGGGGGTTGAACCGCCCTCTGAAACAAACGGAGGTTCGTCAGGCAGTTAAAGATTATCGTTTGAGCCTATGTGCTATCTTAGAATCGCATGTTGATGTCAGTAGGCTTGGTCAAATTTGTAAATCTATTTTTCGTTCGTGAGATTGGACGTCTAATGGGGCTCGGTGTAATAAAGGTACAAGGATTATTATTGGTTGGAATCCAGCTGTTTTTGACGTCATGGTGTTGTCTCAGACTGATCAGGTTATTCATTTACAACTCTCTTTCAAGCTGGATAAGAAAATGATTTTTTGCTCGATTGTTTATGCCGCGAATTATTATGTCACTAGAAGGGAATTATGGCATCATTTGGTTTTACATAAAGGGTTTGTTGGGAATAATCCTTGGGTTGTTATGGGGGATTTCAATTCTGCTCTAAATCTAGAAGATAAGTCGATGGGATCCTCATTGGTGTCTTGTAGTATGAAAGAGTTTCAAGAATGTGTCGATAAGATTGAGATGTTTGATATCAATAGGTCAGGTCTTCATTTTACATGGAATCAAAAGCCTAAGAAAGGGATTGGTTTACTGAAGAAGATTGATAGAGTGCTGGGAAACACCCAATTTGTGACCCAATGCCCGAGTGCAGTTGCTATTTTTCAGCCGTATCGGCTTTCAGACCATTGCCCTTGTGTCTTATCAATTCCTGATGCTGGTATTCTGAAGCCTCGGTCCTTTAAATTTGCTAATCTTTTGGTTTACAAACCAGAATTTATAGAAATTGTGAAGAGGGGTTGGGAGACTAGAGTTCAAGGAGTTCAATAGTTTTGTGTTGCTAAAAGGCTTTGTCTTCTCAAGACTCCTCTCCGGGCGCTGTTATTTAAACAGGGTAATTTACATAAAAAAGTGGAAAGGCTTCGTGATAAGCTAGATAACTTGCAGAAAGTCATTGATCAGGAGCCGAATAATGAAGATCTTCGGATTCAAGAGGCTACTGTTACTAGTGAATTACAAGAAGCTATGTTGGATGAGGAGCGTTTTCTGAAACAAAAATCTAAAGTGGATTGGTTGAGGGCTGGGGATAGTAATACGGCTTTCTTTCACTCTTCGGTTAAAAGCAAAAATCATTATAGCCGTATTGATGTTATTAGTGATTCAGGAGGTTTCGTGTTTGAAGGTGATAAAGTTCAGCAAGCCTTTGTGGATCATTATGAAAAATTTTTGGGGTGCCGTGGAGATACGTCGATTAGTCCGGCTCCGGACTTATTCACGCAAGTTTTGGATCCTCAGATTGCTACTCATATGATCAGACAAGTGACTGAAGATGAAGTCAAGAAGGCTATGTTTTCTATTGGTATAGATAAAGCGCCAGGCCCGGATGGCTTTACGGCTGCGTTTTTCAAGAGTGCTTGGCCTATTATTGGGAATGATGTTTCAAAGGCTGTTATTGACTTTTTTGATACAGGTCGCTTGCTTCAAGAGTTAAATCACACCCTTATTGTACTTGTGCCTAAAGTCCCTTCACCGTCGGTTGTTACGGATTACAGGCCGATTGCTTGTTGTAATGTTATATACAAGTGCATAAGCAAGATCATTGCGGAAAGACTGAAGGTGGTGTTAGATAATATTGTTAGTATAAACCAATCAGCTTTTGTCCCAGGCAGGAAGATTTCTGACAACATTTTGCTAACCCAAGAGTTGATGCACAATTACCATAGGAATGTCGGTCCCCCAAGATGTGCTTTTAAAGTTGATATCCAAAAGGCCTATGATACGGTTGATTGGAAATTTCTCAAGAATATTCTCCTTGGTTTCGGTTTCAATGCTTCTATGGTGAACTGGATTATGGTGTGTGTCTCTACTACATCGTATTCTGTTTGTGTCAATGGTAATGTGCATGGGTATTTCAAAGGTAATCGTGGGCTTCGTCAGGGTGATCCTCTATCTCCGTATTTGTTTACTCTTGTTATGGAAGTTTTAACGGCCATTCTGCATCATTCGTTAAGGATTGATTCATCATTCAAGTTTCATAATAAATGTGAGAAGCACCAAATTATCAATCTCTGTTTTGCAGACGATCTTTTTCTTTTTGCTAGAGGGGAAATTGCTTCGGCTAGGTATATTATGACCTCTCTTTCAAAATTTGCTTTAATGTCGGGGCTGGTGCCTAATAATCAGAAAAGCACTGTTTTCTTTTGTAATGCGCCAAGTTATATTAAAAGTGCTATTCTGAATATTATGCCGTTTAAGGAGGGTTCGTTGCCTGTTCGCTATCTTGGTGTCCCGTTAATTTCGTCGGGGCTGTTATATAGAGACTGTAATGTTCTGTTGGAGAAATTAGACAAAAGAATCATGCATTGGAGGAATAAGTTACTCTCGTTCGCAGGTAGATTGCAACTCATTGTTTCTGTTTTATCTTCTATGCATATTTTCTGGTCCTCTGTCTTTATGCTTCCGAGTAGAGTTGTTCTAGAGTTGGAGGCAAAGATGAGGAATTTTTTGTGGTCTCAAGATACGGGTTTCCAGAAAGGCAAAGCTAAGGTTTCTTGGAAAGCAGTTTGTCTCCCTAAATATGAAGGTGGGTTGGGTATTCGGCGTATTGGTGATGTAAACAAAGCCCTTATGGCTAATCACATGTGGAGTATTCTTATGAGGAGGAAGTCTTTGTGGGTGGATTGGGTTCATGTTTACAGGTTAAAAGGAAAGAGTTTCTGGATTGCTAAAATTCCCTCTTCTTGTAGTTACTCGTGGCGTAAGTTGCTTCAACTTCGTCCGTATTTGAGGGATTTCTTTTGGTTTGACATTGGTAATGGGACATTGGCCTCAGCTTGGTATGATATATGGAGTGACATTGGGCCGCTTGGGGAGTTTATTTCGCCTAGAACTATTTCAAATGCAGGCTTCCGGTTAGAGGATTCGGTTTCTGACATCCAGGCCAATGGAGAGTGGAAGTGGCCGGTTGCTTGGAGAGATCTTTTTCCAGTTCTGATTCAGCTAGATCAAGTTCATATTATTCCGAATAAACATGATAGAGTTATGTGGCGTGATGGTAATAACACAAGTATTTTCTCGTCTTCTGAAGCATGGAATTCGGTTCGTTATAAAGAAACTGAGATAGATTGGAGCACTATTGTCTGGTTTACCCAATGCATCCCGAGGCATGCATTCTTAATGTGGCTGATTATGAGAGGTAAGCTGCTCACGCAAGATAAGATTCTGAAGTGGGATTTTTCTCGTAGAAAGAATATGAATATGATGTGTTGTTTGCTATGCTATGCTAATCATGACTCTCATAGCCATTTGTTCTTTGAATGTGAATTCTCTTCGAAAGTTTGGCATATCGTGAGACAGAAAGTGGGCATGAATACGGTTCAACCTAAGTGGGAGGATATAATCAATTGGCTTCTTGCTCGATCCAATTCTAAGTTAGCTTCTGATTATGTTGCGAGGCTATTGGTGGCGGCTAGTGCTTATGTTATTTGGCAGGAGCGTAATATCAGGATCTTCAAGAATCGGATGAGACCTCCAGAGATTGTTAGTGAGAAAATCATTAGTTTGGTTCGGTACAAGCTGATGGGAGCGAGACTGAAGACTACTGAAAATGTGCGAAGACTTTGGAGGGAGTGGGAGATTCATGGCAATGACATTATTGATGATGGTGGCTGATTAGTTTTTGTTTATCTTTGTGTTTGTTGGTCTAGATAGTAGTCTGGTGGGACGTTTAGTAGTTTGTGGTTTTATTTGGTTCTTTGGTTTACTTTCATGGGGCATGTCCCATGATTGAACTAGTGTAGGCTCTCTACACTACTTGGTTTTTATTGGTTGTGAATATATAGAATCACCGGGGTAACCCTTTACCCAAAAAAAAAACGCGTCAAAAATGGCCTAAACAAGTTGCAGGGACCAAACCTGTCAATTTTTAAAAGTTTCTGGTAACTGGCATGTGGTGGCGCTGCGCCACTACTATATGGTTTTGCTGTGGCGTGACGCCACGGCCTCATCTGGACAGAAACTTCAATTTTGGCACCCAGGTTGAATTTCAGGGGCCTAAGTGTAACTTTTTCAATACCTTGTGATGGTTTTGGGCACCCCTAGTATTCCAAAATAATGTGCCACACTTGTAAGGTCCAGATCGAAGCTCAATTATCAAGGAACGATCCTAACGGTTGTGGGAATTCTATAAATACCCACCATCTTCACTTCATTTTCTTCACAAGTGAATCTCAATCATCTTCTCTAAGTTGAAGCTCTCCTTGTGAAGCTTCATACCTGAGAATTTTTGAGTTCAAATCTTCCTAGCTTGGACCCTTTGTAAGTTTCTTTCATGCTTTTATTGCTTTTCAAGCATGAAAGTCAAACAGTGTTTGACTTCTGCTTTGACCACAAATTGGTCAACACAAAGTTCGTTCGAACTTTGCAACGTGAGCGTAATCACGATGGTTATAGTCCCTTGTGACTATACCTACTGATTACCACGTTGATTAGGTGTAGTAACGAGTCATAGTTTCTTTCAAAATGCGTATTTTGCAACCAAACTATTCTTGGGTATCAAAACCATTTGTTTTGATATCAAAACCAGTTTTCTAACTTAGTTAAACATGTTTTAACATGTTTAACTCGTCACTTTTAGTCTAGTGCTTGTATAGAGTCGTAAGTCTAGCGCTCTAAACAACCGCTTAGACTTTCGAACTCGACCCGTTTGGTCGATCATTAGGATCCGACCAAGCATGTTTAGTGACCATAGTTGTATAGGGAATAACCTTCCAAGGTTACACCTTATGTTCACTTAGGTTTAATTAGTTGTATGATAGGTAGTTTAAATGCCTTAGGTAAATGACCAAAATGCCCTTTTTATGCATAATTGAATTTTAAGCATATGTAACCTAAACTTTTGTCACATAACTGATTATGCAACATATTTAAACATGTTTAGGCATGTAATACTTGTCATAGGAATAGTTAGACGTCTCAAACGCGCATTTGCGTGAACAACACGTTAAAGTAGCATAAGCTACCTTAATGGGTCGTAACGGGTCGAAAGCACTTAGGTTAGGTTCCGATTTAGGATGTAGGCTTTGTTAAACCATATCACATGAGTCCCAATACTCATTTGGTTTACAAGACTTCATTCTACCCGATCTTCCAATTTAGGTGTCGATTATTTATCTAGTGATCCGATTTCTAGGTGTTGCTTGATTTCCTTGTTTGAGCTTTGTTGAGTTCTTTTGATTGAGGAAACTTTGCACTTCAAGTGAGTACATAGTTCCCCTATTTTACTGTTTTCGATTGTTTTGGGGTGATTCACATGTGTTAAACGATTTCGATGTTATTAACGATGGTTTCATAAATGATTAATATGGTTTATACTAAATTAATAACGATTTTGATAATGTGAACAAACTTGTTGGGCGTAATTACATAACAAATAACATTCATTAATTTTGGCCGAAACAACCAGTATTAGGTTATGGTACCATAGGATTTGACAAATCTCGTTATCAGACTGCACCCATGGTTATGTGTGGGGCTATGTGGGTAACGACTGAATCTGTGATTGTTAATGCGAGAAGCGATAGGCGAGTTGTGAAGGTTTGGATGTTATTAGCGAGGCGACCAAAAGTAGTTTTCACAATTAAAACGAGAGCGATTTGGGACGATTTAAACGATTGGAATGATTTAAACGAGATATACGATTTGAACAAACGATTGGTTTTGGGTTGTGATTAGGTAATGGGACGTGTGTAACATGATAAAAGCATGGTAGATACGCCGCTGGTACTTCTTATATATAAGTGTTTTTATCATATTACATTCTGTGGCATTATTTAGTTCACTTGGGCAAACAATTTTGAAACGATGTCACATAACGATGTTTTCTAAATAATATAAACCATACGAGTTTTATTAACGAGTTTTTACGAGATGTTTTACAATTTGGTTTACTTAAACAAATGTTTTGGGGTACCCAGAAAAAAGAAGAGGTTAAAAAGGTTGCAGTTTGGGTTAAATTGCATGATGTTCCGCTAGTGGCATATTCTGATGATGGTTTAAGCATGTTGGCTTCAAAAATTGGGTCCCCGGTGCGTCTGGATTCGTATACTAGTGATATGTGTAATGAGGCTTGGGGAAGGAGCAGCTATGCTAGGGCTCTCATTGAAATATCAGCTGATCATGAGTTGAAAGAGACTCTAACCATGGCTATTCCTGATTTGGATGGGAACAAATATGTTAATGAGACTATTCGGGTGGAGTATGAATGGGAACCTCCGAGATGTGTCCACTGCTGTGTATTTGGGCATGATTCTGAGGAGTGTCCAAAACGCATTCGACCGACAGTGAAACCTCCTACATATAGACCGAAAGTAGATGAGGATGGTTATACGGAAGTCAAGACAAAGAAGAATGTAAAGAAAAGCGGTTTTCAAGTTAACAATCAAAAGCCCAAGTTTGAATATAGACCTGTGGATAAAAAGAAAAAGGCAGTGAGTTCTGCTTACATGAGTGCGAGGAGCACTAGTTCTGTTCAAACACATAATTCTTTTAGCGCTCTTGGGTTTGTTGGAGGGAACGGGGATAAAGGGAGACGTGAGCCAAATGAGGAGTCTGATGATGACGGGGTAGAGGTTGTATATGATGAAACGAATGAGTTTATGACATCGGGTACTCATCCTACGTCTTCCAGTACAGGGGCAAGCACCTCTCAAATAAAGTTGGCTAATGGATAGGTGGCGTCTTTTTCATGCTAAAGGGCTGCCAGTTGGTAGCAGTTTCATTTTTGACGATGGCGGTTGACGTCTTTTGTTTGTTTTTTCGTTTGTCTACTAGTTAGTCATTATCATGATTGTAGTAGGCTAGATTAATGTGGTAACTTGGTTTGTTTGGTTTTTTGTTTTACATATATGGGGCATGTCCTGTATATGAACTAGTGGGGAATTCATCCTCACTACTTGTACTTATTTGGCGGTTGTCTATAATAGAATCACCGGGGTAACCCTTTACCCAAAAAAACAAATGTTTTGGGGTTAAGAATCATGGCTACGAGATTTTATAAGTTATAACCATCTTGATTTGAGATGGTTAATTATGTTGCAATACTATACACTTTTCAAAACAAGGTTTTTACTTTCGACTCTTGTAGTCTAATGAGGTATTGCAACATGTAAACTAGCCATGCATCCGACACTCTCATAAAACCTATGTGCTCGCCAGCATTTCTTTGCTGACTTTGTTTTCACATATGTTTCAGGTGTTGTTGAATGATGTTGATTGCTAGGATGCATGCTCACATAGGATCTGGACAAGGCCTTAGTGTCTAATAACGATGATAGTCTATGTTTAACTTGTTTGTTTTGCTTTAAGACAATGTAAATTACTTAATGAATCAATAAAACGAAACTTTCGAATCCATGGTTGTGAAACAATGATTCTGTTGCTCCACTCCCTGACGTTTCCGCCATGGTTTCGTTGTTTTAACGCGGTCGGGGTGTGACACATCAACTTCTTAGGGTTACGTTACACGTGCATGGATATGAATAATACCAAAGTGCTTAACCACGAAACCGAATCAAATCTTTTTGAGTCAGGTGAATCCAGGGGCATATGACAGTAATAAGAACTCAACGATCAAAAGATATGCGATTCATAATTTGTTGTCAGTGTACAGACGTATTAACTAGTGTGTCTTAGTTACCAGGGGTTCAACAAAAGAGGAATTTTGTGACAACTGTGCTCTGTAATCGATGTACAATGTAAAATAATATCAATAATCAATAAAACATTGTGTTTTGGTGTTATTATGTGTGTATTTGTGTTTGATGATTTTACGATTGATTCGAGTTCCATTTCAAGCTTTAAATCGCTTTCTGGAAAGTTATACGCAAACTGGTGCGTAAACGAAGTCAGTTTAACGCGAAAAACACTCCGAAATAATGACATAGGCTTAACATACCTTAAATAACCTTAACATAACTTAGAAATAAGTTTTGGAAGGTTTGGTGTGTCAAAAACAAGTCTATTCGATCGCAGGGACTATTTGTGTCAAACTGCGAAAGTATGCCGATTAGTATGGTAACGAACATTCTGGAACTTGATTATAAGTTAAACATACCCTAAATATCCTTTACATAGCTTAGAAATAGGCTTTTGAGGGGTTTGGTATGCGAAAATAAACTTTCTTGATCAATAGGGACTAAAAGCGTCAAAAAGTGCATAAGTTTGCATTTTCGCGCATATCTAACGTTCTGAATATATCCGGACATCCAAAAATTTTTGTAATCATTAAAATATTTTATTTTAGTGATTGGAATGCAAAAATACCATTCGTCGCTTAATTTGGATCGTTTTTGCGTCCGTTCGAGTTTTCGTCATAATTAACCGAATAACGCAACCGTACGACCAAACGAACCGACATCCGAGATATTTTTGAGCATATTTCATGTTCCCTATACTTTAACTTCATTTTACCCAAAAAAAACTTCATTTTAGAGCCTTGAAATGGGGTTAACGGGGTTTAAACGCATCGAAAATGGCTTAAAGTGTTGCGGGGACCATTTCTGCCATTTTGGCAAACTTTCTGGTAACGGGGGACCCGTGGCGTCGTGCCACAGCCTAATGGTTTTGTGGTGGCGGCATGCCACCACCTCATCTGGGCAGAAACATCATTTTTGACAATGGGATTAAACTTGGGGGTCTTTTGTGTAACTTTTTCAATACCATGTGATAGTTTTGGGCACCCCTAGTATTCCAAAACAATGTGCCTTACATGTGCGGTCCAGATCGAAGCTCAATTATCGTGGAACGACCCTAACGGTTGTGGAAAATCTATAAATACCCACCATTTTCACTTCATCTTCCTCACATATGATCTCAATTTTCTTCTCTAAGTTGAAGCTCTCCTTGTGAAGCTTCATACCTGAGAATTTTTGAGTTCAAATCTTCATTGCTTGGACCCTTTGTAAGTTTCTTTCGTGCTTGTTATTGTTTTTCGAGCATGAAAGTCAAACAGTGTTTGACTTTCTTCTTTGACCATGAATTGGTCAACACAAAGTTCGATTGAACTTTGCAATGTGAGCGTAGTCACGATGGTTATAGTCCCTTGTGACTATACCTACTGATTACCACGTTGATTAGGCGTAGTGACGAGTCATAGTTCGGTCAAAATACGTGTTTATGCGTATTTTGCAACCAAACTATTCTTGGGTATCAAAACCCTTTGTTTTGATATCAAACTTGTTTTCTAACTTAGTTAAACATGTTTAACTCGTCACTTTTAGTCTAGTGCTTGTATAGGGTTGTAAGATAAGCGGTCTTAACAACCGCTTAGACTTTCGAACCCGACCCGTTTGGTCGATCATTAGGATCCGACCAAGCATGTTTAGTGACCATAGTTGTATAGGGAATAACCTTCTGAGGTTATACCTTATGGTCACTTAGTTTAATTAGTTGTATGATAGGTAGTTTATATGCCTTAGGTGAATGACCAAAATGCCCTTTTCATGCATAATTGGATTTTAAGCATATGTAACTTAACTTTTGTCACTTAAACTAATTATGCAACATATTAAAACATGTTAGGGCATATAATACTTGTCATAGGACTAGTTAGGCTTCTCGAACGCGCATTTGCGCGAACGACGCGTTAAAGTGGCGTAAGCTACCTTAAGGGGTCGTAACGGGTCGAAAGCACTTAGGATAGGTTCCGATTTAGGATGTAGGCTTCGTTAAACCATATCACATGAGTTCCGATACTCATTTGGTTTACGAGACACCATTCTATTCGATCTTCTGATTTAGGTGTCGATTTATTAACCTAGTGATCCGATTACTAGGTGCTACTTGATTTCCTTGGTTTGCTTGAGCCTTGTTGAGTTCTTTAGATCAAGGATACTTGCAATTCGATGTGAGTACATAGTTCTACAATTTTACTGTTTTCAATTGTTTTGGGGTGATTCATATGTGTTAAACGATTTTAATACTTTTAACGATGGTTTCAAAAACGATTAATATGGTTTATATTAAATAAATAACGATTTCGATAATGTGAACAAACTTGTTGGACGTAGTTACATAACGAATAACATTCATTAGTTTTGGCCGAACCGACCAGTATTAGGTTATGGTACCATATGATCTGACAAATCCCGTTATCAGACTGTACCCATGGTTATGTGTGGGGGTTATGTGGGTAACGACTGAATCTGTGATTGTTAACTTACCTTTTGGTGGTTTGTTAATACGAGTTTAACGATGCACGAGTTACGAAGGTTTGGATGTTCTTAGCGAGACGACCAAAAGTAGTTTTCACAATTAAAACGAGAACGATTTAAACGATTTGGTATGATTTAAATGATTTGGAACGATTTAAACGATTTGGAATGATTTAAACGAGTTAAACGAACTGAACAAAGGATTGGTTTTGGGTTGTGATTAGGTAATGGGACGGGTGTAACATGATAAAAGCATGGTAGATATGCCGCTGGTACTTCTTATATATAAGTGTTTTTTTTTTGGGTAAAGGGTTACCCCGGTGATTCTATATATTCACAACCAATAAACACAAGTAGTGTAGATAGTCTACACTAGTTTAATCACAGGACATGCCCCATGAAAGTAAAACAACGAGAAAAACAAAGAAACACCACCAATACGGAAAAAACAACTAGACTAGTATCTAGGACATAATAAGAAAACTACTCAATCAACCCCCGTCTTCATGAAGATCAGCTCCATTAATCGCCCAGTCACCTAGAAGCCTTCGCACATTGTCACAGTTCTTCAGCTTCGCTCCCATCAATTTGTAACGCACCTGTTGGATAATACTGTCAACAATAGTTTCCGGAGGTCTCAACTCATTCTTGAATAATCTTGCATTACGCTCCTGCCAGATGAAATAAGCACTGGCCGCTACCAATAACCTTGCAACATAGTTAGCCGCTGATTTCGACCTGGACCGAACTAGAAGCCAATTAACAATATCCTCCCACTTCGATTGAACCGACTCCATGCCCACTTTATGCCTAACCTTATGCCAAACTTGAGCCGAGAACTTACATTCGAAAAACAGATGACTATGAGAATCATGGTTAGCATAACATAACAAACAACACATCATGTTCATATTCTTTCTACGCGAGATGTCCCAACTCAAAATCTTATCCTGAGTAAGAAGTTTGCGCCTCATAATAAGCCACATTCAAAAAGCATGACGAGGGACGCATTGGGCAAACCAAACAATACGACACCACTCTACCTCCAATTCTCGATGTCTGAAAGACTCCCATGCTCGAGCCGTATAAAAATCATGAAGCTGATCCCCTTGGCGCCATAAGAGTTTATCAGCCTTATTCGGATCAATAGACATATTATATAGTTGTATAAGGACAGGAAACAGATCTCTCCAAGCAGTTGGCCACCTCCACGAAGAGTCCGAGTAAATATCAAAAACTTTAGACTCCATATTGAAACCTGCATTTGCAATAACTCTCGGTGAGAGGATCTGAATCATCGGGCCTAAATCATTCCACGTATCGAACCAAGCTGAAGTATTCGAACCATTTCCAATTTCGGACCAAACAAAACTCCTCATGACCGGCCGAACCTGAAGAATCTTCCTCCACGACCAGCAACACGAAGAAGGAACTTTATAAGCCCAAAAACTTTTACCTCTTAACCTGTAAGAATGAACCCACTCAACCCACAAAGAGTTACGCCTTGAAAGAATACTCCAGATATGCGCTGACATAAGGGCTTTGTTAACATCACCAATACGACGAATCCCTAACCCACCCTCATACTTAGGAACACAAACTGCTTTCCAAGAAACCTTAGCCCGGCCTCTTTGAAACGCATTGTCATGAGACCATAAAAAATTCCGCATCAGCGCTTCCAAATTAAGAATCACCCGAGAAGGCAAAATAAACACAGAAGACCAGTAAATATGCAGAGAGGACAAAACCGATATAATAAGTTGCAACCTGCCTGCAAACGATAGTAACTTGTTCCTCCAATGCATGATACGTTTTTCGAGCTTCTCCACCAATACATAGCAATCTTTGTAAAGTAAACGAGAAGATATAAGAGGAACACCCAAATATCTCACTGGCAAAGTACCCTCCATAAACGGCATAATATTCAAAATAGCAGATTTAACAAACGATGGAACATTCGAGAAATAAACTGTACTTTTCTGAACATTAGGCAACAAACCCGACATCTTTGTAAAAGAATTGAGAGATTTTATTCCGTAACATTATTTAGTTCACTTGGGTAAACGATTTTAAAACGATGTCACACAACGATGTTTTCTAAATAATATAAACCATACGAGTTTTACTACGAGATGATTTACAATTTGGTTTACTTAAACAAATGTTTTGGGTTAAGATTCATGGCTACGAGATTTTATAAACTATAACCAACTTGATTTGAGTTGGTTAATTATGTTGCAACACTATTCACTTTTGAAAACAAGGTTTATAACTTTTAACTCTTGTAGTCTAATGAGGTATTGCAACCTGTAACGAGCCATGAATCCGACACTCTCATAAAACCTATGTGCTCGCCAGCATTTCTTTGCTAACTTTGTTTTTTTTACATATGTTTCAGGTGTTGTTGAATGATGTTGATTGCTAGGATGCATGCTCACTTAGGACTGGACGAGGCCTTAGTGATTTAATAACGATGATAGACTATGTTTAACTTATTTGTTTTGTTTTAAGACAATGCAAATTATCAAATGAATCAATAAAACGAAACTTTTTGAATCCATGGTTGTGTAACAATAATTCTGCCACGACACCCCCGACGTTTCTGCCGCGGTTTTGTTGTTTTAACGCGGTCGGGGTGTGACAGAAGAGTTGGTATCAGAGCCAATGGTTATAGGGAATTAGGTTATTAGTGATGCTTTGACCTAGACTATAACTTTTCTAGGACCCTAACGCAAGTTTACTTGTGTTTCGATTTTTTTAAGACAATACAAATCCGATTTGAAAATCAATCATCTAATCTTAGATGATTTCTTATAAGATTTTGAACCCTCTAAGTTTTCAAATCTCGTCAAAGTTTGGGTCTTATAGTGTGAACACGAGCAATCTGGAAGAGTGGATGCCTGTACCTCGGGTTTTCTGTCTAAGGCTAGAGTGTCCGTACAAATCCACATAATCGGACCAGTCACTCTTACCTGGGAACTCTTGGGGTGAGTGTCCACTTATAGGCTAAAGCATGTCTTCGCGATACATTGTATTGACCCATTTACTTTGATTAGTCACTGCGTGTCGTTTGTTTGTTCGAGGCAACGAACAAATGATAGCCTTCCTTATGTTTTGTTGATGTTTTCAATACCTCTTTTGTTTATCCAATTATCGATCTCACTCATTTCTCATGTCTCCTTGTCCCTTTTAGAAAATGCCTCCTCGATGAGATGCACAACCTCAAACTAACGAAGAAATCGCAGCCCTTATCTCTCAGTAAATGGATGTTGTGCTTCCGAACAGAGTAACCCAGATTCATCAATTATAAAACAACAATAACAACAATAATGCTCAGTGTAGTTTCAAGAATTTCAATTCAGCTAAACCGCTAAAGTTTTCTGGGTCTCAAGGAGCAACTGCGCTCCTGCAATGGTTTGAAAGTTTGCAGAGCACATTTAGACATGTTCAATGTCCAAATGAGCGTAAGGTTGAGTTTGCATCAAGTGTTTTTGAGAAGCGTGCTCTTACATGGTGGAATGGTGTGATGCGTGATAGGGGTGCCGATGTGGCTATGGCACAAACTTGGGAAGAGCTTCGAGCTCTCATGATGAAAGAGTTCTGTCCCCGTCACGAGATTCGGGCTTTGGAATGAGAATTTGATGATCTGAAACAAGATGGGGGAGAACACCGTGCTTACACGGATCGTTACGAGGAACTGAGTTTGTTGTGTCCTACCATGGTTACCCCGTTGGAGAAAGCGATTGAGAGGTATATCGATGGTTTACCCGATTCTGTGCAAGACATCGTGACTGGCAGTAATCCTACTACTGTTCGTCAAGCGATCGAATTGGCTGCTACTCTGACCGAGTCTCAGGTCAGAAAAGGGAAACTGGCCCGCAAGGGTGACAAGAAGCAGTCGGCCGATTCCGTTCAAGACAATGGTAAAGGTAAGGGTAAGAAGAAAGGCGAGTCTTCAAAGAGGTCGAGGAAGCGCAAGGCTTCCCAGAATTTTGCTGTCATGAGTCAGAATACTCAAAACCCACCGGCTCAACCTCCTGCGAAGAAACAGTATGCTGGTAATGCACCTCATTGTACTCGATGCAATGGTCATCATGCTACCCAACAGGCTTGCAAACAGTGTACTACTTGTGGTAAACTTGGGCATCTGGCCAACATCTGTCGTTTGGGTTAGAATCAAGCCGCTCAGAATCTAGCACAGGTTCAAGGGAATGCTGCTAGATTCCCACCTGGTTCGTGTTACAACTGCAGTGAAATGGGTCACTTCCGCAACAATTGTCCGAGGCTTGCAAATCCAAACGCGAATGCGAATGCAAATGTGAATCCCGCTCATGGACGAGCATACAATCTGAATGCAAACGAGGCTCGAGCTGACAACAAGGTTTTCAATGGTATGTTCCTTGTTAACCAACGATCTGCATCTGTTCATTTCGATTCTGGTGCCGATAGAAGTTTTGTTTCGTTATCATTTGAGCCTTTGCGTGCGATACCTAGAACTAAACTGAGGAAACCCTTATCTGTCGAAGTTGCTACTGGTAAACCGATCGTACTCGATTCTGTTATTCGCGATTGTCAATTGTACCTCGATAACCATCTTTTTCCTATTGTCCTCACACCGATGCAACTTGGAAGTTTCGATATTATCGTAGGGATGGATTGGTTAACTAAGCATCATGCTGAGGTGGTTTGTTTCGATAAGATTGTTCGTATTCCTCTTTCGTCTGGTGAAGTCCTAGAAGTTCGTGGCGAAAAACCATCTGGAGGTTTGAAACTAATGTCGTGTACGAAAGCTCAAAGTTATTTACGAAAAGGATATGTTGCATTTCTGGCACATGTCACCGAAGAGAAAGGCAAGAGCAAGTGTATTCAAGATATTCCGATTGTTCATGATTATCCAGAGGTATTTCCTGATGAACTGCCTGGTTTGCCTCCAGTTCGTCAAGTCGAGTTTCATATTGATCTTGTACCCAATGCCAACCCGATTGCGAAAGCACCTTATCGTCTTGCGCCTTTTGAGATGCAAGAATTACCGAAACAGCTTCAAGAGTTATCTGATAAAGGATTCATCCAACCAAGTTATTCAACTTGGGGTGCTCCAGTCCTGTTTGTGAAAAAGAAAGATGGGTCTTTTCGAATGTGCATCGATTATCGTGAGCTTAACAAGCTTACCATCAAGAATCGATATCCCCTACCACGAATCGATGATCTCTTTGATCAACTGCAGGGTGCTTCATATTTTTCTAAAATCGATCTGCGTTCTAGGTAACATCAGCTTCGTGTATTCGAAGAAGATATTCCCAAAACTTCTTTCCTTACGAGATATGGACACTACGAGTTTACTGTCATGCCTTTTGGTTTGACGAATGCCCCAGCTATCTTCATGGACTTAATGAATAGGGTTTGTAAGCCTTATTTAGACAAGTTCATCATTGTATTCATCGATGACATTCTCATTTATTCGAAGTCTCGAGCCAATCACGAACAACACCTTCGTTTGACACTGGAACTCCTGAAGAAGGAACAACTTTTTGCTAAATTCTCCAAGTGTGAATTTTGGCTTAAGGAAGTTCAATTTTTGGGTCATATTGTTAACAAGCAGGGTATTCATGTGGATCCTTCCAAAATTGTTGCAATTAAGTATTGGAATACACCTACGATACCCATAGAAGTTCGTTCTTTTCTTGGTCTTGATGGGTATTATCGATGATTTATTTCGAACTTCTCAAAGATCGCGGTTCCTCTCACTGCTTCGACTCAGAAGAATAAGCCTTATGAGTGGGGGCCTAAACAAGAAGAAGCGTTCCAAATGCTGAAACAAAAACTCTATGATGCTCCTGTTCTATCTTTGCCCGAAGGAAACGATGATTTTGTTGTCTATTGTGATGCGTCAAATCTAGGCCTTGGTTGTGTTCTTATGCAACGAGGTAAAGTTATAGCTTATGCGTCAAGACAACTAAAAGTTCACGAGAAGAACTATACGACTCATGATCTTGAGTTGGGTGCTGTGGTATTTGCTCTCAAAATCTGGAGACACTATCTTTATGGCTCAAAGTGTGTGGTTTTTATAGACTACAAAAGTCTCCAGCACATTCTCAATCAGAAGGAGCTGAATATGAGACAACGACGTTGGGTTTAGCTATTGAACGATTACGATTGCGAAATTCGCTACCATCATGGTAAGGCGAATGTCGTAGCCGCGCTAAGTTGAAAGGAACGAGTCAAGCTTCATTCTGTTCGAACTCTATCTGATATTCAATCTCGTGTCATTCAAGCTCAACGATCTTGTGTAACCAAAGGCTTATTGAAATATGAGCTACCACTTCAACTTGAGCTTAAACTCGAAACGAAAGACGATGGGTGACTATATTTCAAGGATCGTTTGTGGATTCCGAAACAAGACGATCATCGCACTTTAGTGATGGACGAATCTCATAAGTCTCGATATTCTATCCATCCTTGTGCTGACAAAATGTACAAGGATCTTCGTACTCAGTATTAGTGGCCTGGTATGAAGAACGATGTTGCTTTGTATGTATCGAAATGCCTAACTTGTCTCAAAGTCAAGGCTGAACATCAGCGACCTTCTGGTTTGCTAGAACAACCAGAGATACCGGTATGGAAGTGGGAGAACATTGCGATGGATCTCATCACTAAGTTACCGCGTACATCTAAAGGACACGATGCTATTTAGGTTGTTATAGATCAATTAATGAAGTCAGCTCATTTTATTCAGATTCGCGAGGATCTATCTGCTGATAAACTTGCAAAGATTTTTGTTGATGAGATTGTATCTCGACATGGTGTTCCTTTGGATATCATTTCTGATCGTGATGCTCGATTTTCATCTCATTTTTGGAAGACCATGCAATCTGCCTTGGTAACCCAACTAAATCTAAGAACTTCTTATCATCCCCAAACAGATGGACAATCTGAGAGGACGATTCAAACATTGGAGGATATGCTTAGAGCATGCATGGTAGACTTTGGTGGTAATTGGGATTCTCATCTTCCGTTGATCGAGTTCTCTTACAACAATAGTTATCATGCTAGTATCAATATGGAACCATTCGAAGCTTTATAAGGTCAAAAATGTCGTTCACCTGTCTGTTGGAATGAGATCGGTGAAGCTCAGCCTACTGGACCTGAGCTCATTCTGGAAACAACAGACAAAATTAAGAAGATTCGCGATAACCTTCTGACAGCTAGAAGCCGTCAAAAGAGTTATGCGGATATGCGACACAAGCCCTTGGAATTTCAAGTCGGAGATTGTGTCCTACTCAAGGTATCCCCTTGGAAGGAAGTGGTGAGATTTGAAAAGAAAGGAAAACTTGCACCTTGATATGTTGGATGTCACACCCCCAAAATCCACATGCGGAATACCACCGCTTGGAGGCGTGACTGACCAGGATCCAACCACTAATTATTTTGAACGGTTTAGTTATCATTACAAATAATTGTCTAATTAGCGACCAATTTAAATTTTTCAAAACATAGTTTAAGTTTGCAGCGGAAGGGAAAAGAGAACATGTCGTAATTTAAAAACCACAAGTTTATTAGTTTTGAAATTTCAAACCACGCACTCCAGCCGATTGCAATGTCCGTCCTAAGCTGTATCGAGCAACCTGCAAAGCATGCAGTAGGGTGTCAACATAAAGTTGGCGAGTTCACGAGTTGTCCAGTTTTAGTTTCTGAAAACGTAAGTTGTTTAGGTAAAACATTTATAATCACGTCATGGGGAGCTACCCCATATGAAAGCTACTAAACTTGAATTACCGAAACTGTTGACGAGAAGATTTGGTGCCCCAGGTCAATGTCTATCGTCATTGACCGAGATGCAAGGTCTATAGTTCACGCCCGATCTCCCCCGGTCACGGTGTGAGGTTGTCAAACCTAATAGCGCTATCAACTAATAACCCGTTCGCCCCCGGCGATTAATCGGTATTATAAGCAGGGACTTGATGTGATAGAGATTCGTTTAGTGTTGCTAGTTGTGATTTATAAATAATACCCAAACGTATCTCCCCCGGATGTAGTAGTACAAGAGTACCGTTTGCATATTCCCCCGGAAAATTATCAGTTTGAAAACATTATTTAGTTTGTTCATGTCCCTCCCTGGGACGCATGCTTTTAGTGTGTGAACTCACCTTGGTTTGCTCGGCAGACAATTTACTTGTGTAAGGTTGGTCAACCATACCCTATTATGGTTTATAAATATTTATTAGGTTCGCGTGCAAGTAATGTCTCATATAATTTACACGTATCTAACACGTAGCACGTAAATCCACATTTCATTTAATACACACACTTTGTATGATGCACAGTCATGGCAACAGTAATACGTGTCATAACAGCATTTATGTTTTTGGGCCTCTCTTAGCATGTGAACAGTCAAATAGTAGCAGTTAAGCAACAACAGTAGCACACAGTCCATAACATAAGTTGGTGCGGCCCAATAACAAGGCAAGGCAGTCCAATCGAAACTAGGTAGTCTCGACTCGAGACTATGAGGTCTCGAGTCGCAACCACCGGGTTCTGAGTCGCAAACAGATGGTCTCGGGTTGTGCATAATTGAGTCGCAACCTTAGGGGTCTCGAGTCAGGTCTCGGGTCGAGATCAGGAGATCTTGAGTCGCAACCTACCCGGTCTCGAGTCTCCTGTTGCTTTCCTGGTTTCGAGTCGCAACCTGAGTTTTGACTTGTCATGTTTTGGTTGCGAGTCGCAACCGCCGTAGTCTCGAGTTGTCATGTTTTGGTTGCGAGTCGCAACCGGGCGGTCTCGAGTTGTCATGTTTTGGTTGCGAGTCGCAACCGCCGTAGTCTCGAGTTGTCATGTTTTGGTTGCGAGTCGCAACCTTGGATACGTGCACAAGAATCCTTCTAGAACCTTATTCAACGTGTACGAACCAATCACATTTCCTTAACATGTTTTGTCATACCGTACAATCCCAAATCAGATCAAAACAGTAAATTTCAAATACTCATGGCATATTCAAACAGTTCATCATGTCCATAAATCAAAACAGATCTAATCCAAATTAGCATGTTATCTAATACAATTCTCAAGACACCAAAATGATTTACTATCATATAATGCATGTTTTTTTTTTACATCTATTTGTATTGGCAACTGGCATAAGCATATCATTTTAGTTACATCAGATATAAAAATGAGTAGCACATACTTCTAATCTTATTTAGAGCAAGCCACTTAAACCAATATGAACAATATCCCACAATCACATTAACAGTTACTGTCATTTTTTTACATCAAAACTCTAATTATCTTGTAACATCGACTAGCCGAACATCATTCCAACAATTAATCAATTCCAAATCAGCTTGTTTGCATAAGAATCCTAAATCAACTTCCATTTCAATCATAACAATAAAATCTACAAACATACACATAACTAGAAACACAAAAATGCAAGATAATTCAAAGGGAACACATACTACATCAGCAGATATTCACACTCCTTTTTAAATCTATATACAAGGCTGCCAACAAGTGTGTGTTCATTTATTCAAGAATCAGTGAGACAAACCAAAGTGAGTACCTACTGCCCGAAGTGTAATCAAAAGAACGAGGTGCCCGCTGCCACTGCTTGCGGAGCTGTGTCAGAGCTCCGACGGCCGCCGCTGCCATCGGCTCCAGTCAGCGCTCTCCTTAGCTACCGCCAGCTGTCCCGAACCAGAAGTATCCGGGCCTTGATCGACTGAACCAGTCACGGCCGAATTTTTACCAAGCAGAAAGGATAAGAAGGAGAGGGGTTTGGGGAGGTGTCTCGCCGGAATATGCTCCGGTCGCCGGAAGTCGCCTGATCGAGAGAGAAGGGGCAGGGGTAGAGGGTGTGCGGCTGGTGTGAGGAGTTTTAGGGTTTCTAGTTTTTTTTGAAAAGATGAAGGGGGGGAGGGTTAAGTGTGTATAAATAGGTAGGGTTTGGGTTTAGGGAGTGGGGTTGGGCCTGGCCCAAGTGCGAACCTGTCTAAACAACTACGCGTCGCTCAACCGATTGGCCCGATCATATTAACTTATTCATAAATAATCGAAACTTCCGTCGCGGATTATTATCGTTTTATGAAATAATGACGATAATGTCAATAATAAATAAATAAATAATGAATACGAGCATTAATAAAATGCTCGTTTCTCGACGATCAGGATCAGGGGTTCGAGTTGTCACATTCTCCCCATGTTACAGGAATTTCGTCCTCGAAATTTACGCAAACGTCATACACTACGCTCCATATGTATACCTGGACTCCATTACCATACGTAGATACAAGCAGTTTCACGAATGTCCACAAAACGAACATGTAAGCCACATAGCACATAAGATCACATAGCACGAAAATCACGTAGCACAAGTTCCATAGAGTTCGTACGTATTTCACTTAGTATAGAATTTCACAAAATTAATTATAGCATCCAAGAAACGTACAGGGAAAACCCGAAGTGTCACATTATCCCCAAGTTCAAGAAATTTCGTCCCGAAATTTAGCGCGCAGCCACTGACAAGCTAGTTTGTCTAAACGTTTTCGTGGGGTGTCACATCATCCCCTTGTTGGCTTGAAATTTCTTTCCGAAATTTCAGTTGTAGCTTCAGTGCTGGAAGTAATGTTTGTAGACAACTTGGGATACGTGCGCATCTGCTGGTTTTCCTGTTCCCAGGTAAACTCTGGGCCACGGCGTGAGTTCCAACGAACCCGGTCTGTTGGTTACACTACGCTAGGGGGTTTTGATTTCTTGATCATTGATCTCAACCGGTTCCTCAACGAAGCGTTGTTTGTTGCTGATCACAAGTTCCTAAAAAGGAGCAACGAATGTTTCATCTGGCAGACACTTCTCCAGATTAGGCGTGTGAAAGACGTGTACCGCACTCAGCTCTTCACGCAGGTTTAGTCTGCAAAGCTACCTTACCGATCCTTTCGGTAATTTCGATCGGTCCAACATATCACGGATCAAGCTCGTCTCGTTAGCCATAACGTACCACACCCTTCCAGGGTGAAACTTTTAAGTAGAACTCAACCTCCAACTAGGAGTTCTAGAGGTTTCCTACGCTTATCCGCGTAGCCTTTCTGACGGTCTGGAGCTGCCGCCATGCGTTTGTCTGATCTGGGCGATCTTATCCGTTGTGTCAAATGCAAGTTCTGGGCCGGTAATTTGACTTCCGCCCAACACAGAGGTGACCGGCATCTGCGTCCGCGCGATGCCTCAAATGGTGCTGCCCAAATGCTAGTGTGGTAGCAGTTGTTGGAAGAGAATTCTACAAAAGGGAAGTGTCACTCGTATCCAAGATCAATAACACATTCTTAGTATGCCTCTGGGTGTTTGGATGGTGCGTTTGGCCTGACCATCAGTTTGCGGGCGATAAGCAGTGCCCATGCCTAACTGTGAGCCAAGGATCTTTGTGCACAGCCTGCGACGAATCGGATGCAAGACGTGGGTCTCGATCAAAGATAATAGAGGTTGGCACCCCGTGCCTAGCAACTGCTTCTATCAAGTAGACAGCTGCAAGTTTCGAAAACCTGCCATTTTCCTTGTTCACAAGGAAGTGCGCAAACTTGGTTAAACGATTTATGATCCCCCAAATGGGCCTTGAGGTCGTGATGCATCTTGTCAGAGTCGGGATGTACCATGTAGACTTGTGTGCTTTGCCCATCACAAGCTCTCGGAGATCCCCGTAAGATGGAATCCAGCTACGTTCCATAGAGTAGTAAGTGCAGTCGCCTTTGAGTTCGAGCGGCCTTTTCCATGCCACGCAAGGACCCAGCCAAAGAATTTTCCGTTGTCAGAGTTTCTACAGGAGCGTCTTAGGTTTGGTCAGGAGGTTCGAATGAATAGTAAACTGTAACACACTCACATGCTTAGGTTTAGTCTCTTATTAGCCCAGTCCAGATGATGCCTGATCGCGCATTCATGATCGTTTAGAGATTCGACCCCGTCAGTGCTGTAGCGTGTTTAACTCCTTTTGATTCAGTCTGTTTTGGAGACTCTCGTGATCGGTGTAAATCGTGCAGTTGGTACCGTACGAGTAATGTCTCCACATTTTGAGCGCAAGGACTACGGCTCCCAATCCTGAACCGTGTGTATAGTAGCCCCCTTTCGGGAACTTTGAGTTGTCGAGAGGCGCAAGTGGTCGAAAGAGCGGGCCTTGTGACGTCGAAAGTCGCGCGTTGAAAATTTAGCGTGAAGCGGTTTGTGTCGTAGAAGTTCCAAGGTAAGACGTAGGAGTCGTTCAGATCCCCACGGGTTCTCGAAGTAGGTTCAGATGTCGTCGAAGGAAACAGGCGTCGAATTTTGACAGGATGGGATAAATTCGAATGTTGTAACTAGGTGTTGATCGTATCGAGTTCGAAGAGCAGTGCTTGCGATACCCGTTACCCCCGGGGTATCCTTGGCTCGTTGTTCCAACGAGTAACATTCGTAGGAAGTAATTCGTCCAAACGGAGATTTGTGCAGGGTAGAGTAGGATAAGGATCATGGAATCCGTGAAACATAACGCAAGTAGCGAGAACTTGCAAAAAGGATAGTCGCAAACGATGCGTTCGAGCTTGAGGCAAAACATGAGGGCTTTGGGATCGACAAATAAGGATTCATCTGATGTCGACGAGGTAGCTGGTCGTACACACGTTGTATGCAGTTAGAATTAAAGAATGTCGCTTGTCCATAAGGAGTGTTTCATCGATGTGATTAGCACCCATAAGAAGCAGCTAGAGAGGGATGGCCGTCGTGCGGGTTTGTAGGTTTTAGGATCTGCTAAGATGTCTGGCAGGATGTGATTCCTCAAACGGGTAGGAAATCAAGTTCGAGTGGATGGTTCTAAGTTATGCGAATGAGTTCGGAGTAGCGCTTGCGTCGTCGAGAGGGGATTTCAATGTGAAACTGCGAAAACAGGTTTTCTAGAAAGTACGATTGAAGTAACACGTTGTTGAATTTCAAGGGCTAAAAAGGTTGTTGACTAAAGGTCGAGTTTGTTGAATTCACCAAACTGAAGAGAGATCTGGTCAAGGTTTCTATACAAAGAAATGTGGATTTCGTGATAAAGAAACGATAGAAGCGGGGATAACATCTAAGCAATAAACGCGGATTCGTACGAAAGTCAGTGGGAGGATTCATTGAATCAGAAAAGTTACCAAAGAATACGGTTCCAGCAAATGGAGGATAAGGTAAGCATCTAGGCCACCGTAATCGTCGGTGGGTCGACTGGCTCGTGTCGTTGTCTTGCCACGCCTTCCAATCCGCTGGTTTGTAAGAAAGATATCACCTCACTGAGTTTTGGGGCGTGCTACGGTATAAGGTTCAACTCGAATAAGGATTTACCATGTAACGAGGAATTAGGGAAATGACTTCGTGGTCGATGGAAAATTGATACGATTGCTGGCAGTGCAATGAGAAGTATACACCACGCATGATTTTCGTGTTCGAGACGTGCAAATAGAAACCCGAAAAGTGTAGACTTACTAGAATGCTTCAAGAATCCAGGTGATCGATCAGATGAGGGAATGAGTCTCAACACTCAAGTCGGGAAAAGAAGTACGTGAATACAAAGGATGTGAATGACGTTGTCAATCCTACTAATCTTGGCTAGTTGCTCCACACATGAAGCCAGATCGTTGTGCTACTGCGCCATAGCAGTTTGTTTTCCCCAATAATGGGTGATTTAGGATTTGCTCTCCTTCGTCGTTTTGCCCTCGAAACTTCTTCCTAGGATCCGCAGCGGGCTCCTAGAGGTTCATCGCGTCGATTTGTTCTAGCCCATAACGGAAATCGGAAAGAAAATGCGTGGGTGAGACAGTTAGGGACAACTGGTTCCTTGCCCTCAACGTGTCGTGATTTCGAATCAAGGTTAGGAGATTCCACTCTCGCTTAGCGCACATCAGGTTTGCGTAGTTTTCGTATGATTCACAGCACTGAATACCAACTATACAGCTACGTATTTACGCACATATGCTACATATATACATACACATTTATACATATATGTGTGCACAAGTAAATGCCGATGACTAAAATTACCATGTGAGTACCTAAGTCTGACGAACCTTGCAATCCGGAGTGTGGTGTCGTTGTGGTTTTTATTAAGGAACGGTTATAGTCTGGTTTCCATATAAAAACATTTTTCATCTTAAAAATATTTTATATCTTAAACCTAGTTCACTATAACCAATGGCTCTGATACCAATCTGTCACACCCCCAAAATCCACATGCGGAATACCACCGCTTGGAGGCGTGACTGACCAGGATCCAGCCACTAATTATTTTGAACGGTTTAGTTATCATTACAAATAATTGTCTAATTAGCGACCAATTTAAATTTTTCAAAACATAGTTTAAGTTTGCAGCGGAAGGGAAAAGAGAACATGTCGTAATTTAAAAACCACAAGTTTATTAGTTTTGAAATTTCAAACCACGCACTCCAGCCGATTGCAATGTCCGTCCTAAGCTGTATCGAGCAACCTGCAAAGCATGCAGTAGGGTGTCAACATAAAGTTGGCGAGTTCACGAGTTGTCCAGTTTTAGTTTCTGAAAACGTAAGTTGTTTAGGTAAAACATTTATAATCACGTCATGGGGAGCTACCCCATATGAAAGCTACTAAACTTGAATTACCGAAACTGTTGACGAGAAGATTTGGTGCCCCAGGTCAATGTCTATCGTCATTGACCGAGATGCAAGGTCTATAGTTCACGCCCGATCTCCCCCGGTCACGGTGTGAGGTTGTCAAACCTAATAGCGCTATCAACTAATAACCCGTTCGCCCCCGGCGATTAATCGGTATTATAAGCAGGGACTTGATGTGATAGAGATTCGTTTAGTGTTGCTAGTTGTGATTTATAAATAATACCCAAACGTATCTCCCCCGGATGTAGTAGTACAAGAGTACCGTTTGCATATTCCCCCGGAAAATTATCAGTTTGAAAACATTATTTAGTTTGTTCGTGTCCCTCCCTGGGACGCATGCTTTTAGTGTGTGAACTCACCTTGGTTTGCTCGGCAGACAATTTACTTGTGTAAGGTTGGTCAACCATACCCTATTATGGTTTATAAATATTTATTAGGTTCGCGTGCAAGTAATGTCTCATATAATTTACACGTATCTAACACGTAGCACGTAAATCCACATTTCATTTAATACACACACTTTGTATGATGCACAGTCATGGCAACAGTAATACGTGTCATAACAGCATTTATGTTTTTGGGCCTCTCTTAGCATGTGAACAGTCAAATAGTAGCAGTTAAGCAACAACAGTAGCACACAGTCCATAACATAAGTTGGTGCGGCCCAATAACAAGGCAAGGCAGTCCAATCGAAACTAGGTAGTCTCGACTCGAGACTATGAGGTCTCGAGTCGCAACCACCGGGTTCTGAGTCGCAAACAGATGGTCTCGGGTTGTGCATAATTGAGTCGCAACCTTAGGGGTCTCGAGTCAGGTCTCGGGTCGAGATCAGGAGATCTTGAGTCGCAACCTACCCGGTCTCGAGTCTCCTGTTGCTTTCCTGGTTTCGAGTCGCAACCTGAGTTTTGACTTGTCATGTTTTGGTTGCGAGTCGCAACCGCCGTAGTCTTGAGTTGTCATGTTTTGGTTGCGAGTCGCAACCGGGCGGTCTCGAGTTGTCATGTTTTGGTTGCGAGTCGCAACCGCCGTAGTCTCGAGTTGTCATGTTTTGGTTGCGAGTCGCAACCTTGGATACGTGCACAAGAATCCTTCTAGAACCTTATTCAACGTGTACGAACCAATCACATTTCCTTAACATGTTTTGTCATACCGTACAATCCCAAATCAGATCAAAACAGTAAATTTCAAATACTCATGGCATATTCAAACAGTTCATCATGTCCATAAATCAAAACAGATCTAATCCAAATTAGCATGTTATCTAATACAATTCTCAAGACACCAAAATGATTTACTATCATATAATGCATGTTTTTTTTTACATCTATTTGTATTGGCAACTGGCATAAGCATATCATTTTAGTTACATCAGATATAAAAATGAGTAGCACATACTTCTAATCTTATTTAGAGCAAGCCACTTAAACCAATATGAACAATATCCCACAATCACATTAACAGTTACTGTCATTTTTTTACATCAAAACTCTAATTATCTTGTAACATCGACTAGCCGAACATCATTCCAACAATTAATCAATTCCAAATCAGCTTGTTTGCATAAGAATCCTAAATCAACTTCCATTTCAATCATAACAATAAAATCTACAAACATACACATAACTAGAAACACAAAAATGCAAGATAATTCAAAGGGAACACATACTACATCAGCAGATATTCACACTCCTTTTTAAATCTATATACAAGGCTGCCAACAAGTGTGTGTTCATTTATTCAAGAATCAGTGAGACAAACCAAAGTGAGTACCTACTGCCCGAAGTGTAATCAAAAGAACGAGGTGCCCGCTGCCACTGCTTGCGGAGCTGTGTCAGAGCTCCGACGGCCGCCGCTGCCATCGGCTCCAGTCAGCGCTCTCCTTAGCTACCGCCAGCTGTCCCGAACCAGAAGTATCCGGGCCTTGATCGACTGAACCAGTCACGGCCGAATTTTTACCAAGCAGAAAGGATAAGAAGGAGAGGGGTTTGGGGAGGTGTCTCGCCGGAATATGCTCCGGTCGCCGGAAGTCGCCTGATCGAGAGAGAAGGGGCAGGGGTAGAGGGTGTGCGGCTGGTGTGAGGAGTTTTAGGGTTTCTAGTTTTTTTTGAAAAGATGAAGGGGGGGAGGGTTAAGTGTGTATAAATAGGTAGGGTTTGGGTTTAGGGAGTGGGGTTGGGCCTGGCCCAAGTGCGAACCTGTCTAAACAACTACGCGTCGCTCAACCGATTGGCCCGATCATATTAACTTATTCATAAATAATCGAAACTTCCGTCGCGGATTATTATCGTTTTATGAAATAATGACGATAATGTCAATAATAAATAAATAAATAATGAATACGAGCATTAATAAAATGCTCGTTTCTCGACGATCAGGATCAGGGGTTCGAGTTGTCACATTCTCCCCATGTTACAGGAATTTCGTCCTCGAAATTTACGCAAACGTCATACACTACGCTCCATATGTATACCTGGACTCCATTACCATACGTAGATACAAGCAGTTTCACGAATGTCCACAAAACGAACATGTAAGCCACATAGCACATAAGATCACATAGCACGAAAATCACGTAGCACAAGTTCCATAGAGTTCGTACGTATTTCACTTAGTATAGAATTTCACAAAATTAATTATAGCATCCAAGAAACGTACAGGGAAAACCCGAAGTGTCACATTATCCCCAAGTTCAAGAAATTTCGTCCCGAAATTTAGCGCGCAGCCACTGACAAGCTAGTTTGTCTAAACGTTTTCGTGGGGTGTCACATCATCCCCTTGTTGGCTTGAAATTTCTTTCCGAAATTTCAGTTGTAGCTTCAGTGCTGGAAGTAATGTTTGTAGACAACTTGGGATACGTGCGCATCTGCTGGTTTTCCTGTTCCCAGGTAAACTCTGGGCCACGGCGTGAGTTCCAACGAACCCGGTCTGTTGGTTACACTACGCTAGGGGGTTTTGATTTCTTGATCATTGATCTCAACCGGTTCCTCAACGAAGCGTTGTTTGTTGCTGATCACAAGTTCCTAAAAAGGAGCAACGAATGTTTCATCTGGCAGACACTTCTCCAGATTAGGCGTGTGAAAGACGTGTACCGCACTCAGCTCTTCACGCAGGTTTAGTCTGCAAAGCTACCTTACCGATCCTTTCGGTAATTTCGATCGGTCCAACATATCACGGATCAAGCTCGTCTCGTTAGCCATAACGTACCACACCCTTCCAGGGTGAAACTTTTAAGTAGAACTCAACCTCCAACTAGGAGTTCTAGAGGTTTCCTACGCTTATCCGCGTAGCCTTTCTGACGGTCTGGAGCTGCCGCCATGCGTTTGTCTGATCTGGGCGATCTTATCCGTTGTGTCAAATGCAAGTTCTGGGCCGGTAATTTGACTTCCGCCCAACACAGAGGTGACCGGCATCTGCGTCCGCGCGATGCCTCAAATGGTGCTGCCCAAATGCTAGTGTGGTAGCAGTTGTTGGAAGAGAATTCTACAAAAGGGAAGTGTCACTCGTATCCAAGATCAATAACACATTCTTAGTATGCCTCTGGGTGTTTGGATGGTGCGTTTGGCCTGACCATCAGTTTGCGGGCGATAAGCAGTGCCCATGCCTAACTGTGAGCCAAGGATCTTTGTGCACAGCCTGCGACGAATCGGATGCAAGACGTGGGTCTCGATCAAAGATAATAGAGGTTGGCACCCCGTGCCTAGCAACTGCTTCTATCAAGTAGACAGCTGCAAGTTTCGAAAACCTGCCATTTTCCTTGTTCACAAGGAAGTGCGCAAACTTGGTTAAACGATTTATGATCCCCCAAATGGGCCTTGAGGTCGTGATGCATCTTGTCAGAGTCGGGATGTACCATGTAGACTTGTGTGCTTTGCCCATCACAAGCTCTCGGAGATCCCCGTAAGATGGAATCCAGCTACGTTCCATAGAGTAGTAAGTGCAGTCGCCTTTGAGTTCGAGCGGCCTTTTCCATGCCACGCAAGGACCCAGCCAAAGAATTTTCCGTTGTCAGAGTTTCTACAGGAGCGTCTTAGGTTTGGTCAGGAGGTTCGAATGAATAGTAAACTGTAACACACTCACATGCTTAGGTTTAGTCTCTTATTAGCCCAGTCCAGATGATGCCTGATCGCGCATTCATGATCGTTTAGAGATTCGACCCCGTCAGTGCTGTAGCGTGTTTAACTCCTTTTGATTCAGTCTGTTTTGGAGACTCTCGTGATCGGTGTAAATCGTGCAGTTGGTACCGTACGAGTAATGTCTCCACATTTTGAGCGCAAGGACTACGGCTCCCAATCCTGAACCGTGTGTATAGTAGCCCCCTTTCGGGAACTTTGAGTTGTCGAGAGGCGCAAGTGGTCGAAAGAGCGGGCCTTGTGACGTCGAAAGTCGCGCGTTGAAAATTTAGCGTGAAGCGGTTTGTGTCGTAGAAGTTCCAAGGTAAGACGTAGGAGTCGTTCAGATCCCCACGGGTTCTCGAAGTAGGTTCAGATGTCGTCGAAGGAAACAGGCGTCGAATTTTGACAGGATGGGATAAATTCGAATGTTGTAACTAGGTGTTGATCGTATCGAGTTCGAAGAGCAGTGCTTGCGATACCCGTTACCCCCGGGGTATCCTTGGCTCGTTGTTCCAACGAGTAACATTCGTAGGAAGTAATTCGTCCAAACGGAGATTTGTGCAGGGTAGAGTAGGATAAGGATCATGGAATCCGTGAAACATAACACAAGTAGCGAGAACTTGCAAAAAGGATAGTCGCAAACGATGCGTTCGAGCTTGAGGCAAAACATGAGGGCTTTGGGATCGACAAATAAGGATTCATCTGATGTCGACGAGGTAGCTGGTCGTACACACGTTGTATGCAGTTAGAATTAAAGAATGTCGCTTGTCCATTAGGAGTGTTTCATCGATGTGATTAGCACCCATAAGAAGCAGCTAGAGAGGGATGGCCGTCGTGCGGGTTTGTAGGTTTTAGGATCTGCTAAGATGTCTGGCAGGATGTGATTCCTCAAACGGGTAGGAAATCAAGTTCGAGTGGATGGTTCTAAGTTATGCGAATGAGTTCGGAGTAGCGCTTGCGTCGTCGAGAGGGGATTTCAATGTGAAACTGCGAAAACAGGTTTTCTAGAAAGTACGATTGAAGTAACACGTTGTTGAATTTCAAGGGCTAAAAAGGTTGTTGACTAAAGGTCGAGTTTGTTGAATTCACCAAACTGAAGAGAGATCTGGTCAAGGTTTCTATACAAAGAAATGTGGATTTCGTGATAAAGAAACGATAGAAGCGGGGATAACATCTAAGCAATAAACGCGGATTCGTACGAAAGTCAGTGGGAGGATTCATTGAATCAGAAAAGTTACCAAAGAATACGGTTCCAGCAAATGGAGGATAAGGTAAGCATCTAGGCCACCGTAATCGTCGGTGGGTCGACTGGCTCGTGTCGTTGTCTTGCCACGCCTTCCAATCTGCTGGTTTGTAAGAAAGATATCACCTCACTGAGTTTTGGGGCGTGCTACGGTATAAGGTTCAACTCGAATAAGGATTTACCATGTAACGAGGAATTAGGGAAATGACTTCGTGGTCGATGGAAAATTGATACGATTGCTGGCAGTGCAATGAGAAGTATACACCACGCATGATTTTCGTGTTCGAGACGTGCAAATAGAAACCCGAAAAGTGTAGACTTACTAGAATGCTTCAAGAATCCAGGTGATCGATCAGATGAGGGAATGAGTCTCAACACTCAAGTCGGGAAAAGAAGTACGTGAATACAAAGGATGTGAATGACGTTGTCAATCCTACTAATCTTGGCTAGTTGCTCCACACATGAAGCCAGATTGTTGTGCTACTGCGCCATAGCAGTTTGTTTTCCCCAATAATGGGTGATTTAGGATTTGCTCTCCTTCGTCGTTTTGCCCTCGAAACTTCTTCCTAGGATCCGCAGCGGGCTCCTAGAGGTTCATCGCGTCGATTTGTTCTAGCCCATAACGGAAATCGGAAAGAAAATGCGTGGGTGAGACAGTTAGGGACAACTGGTTCCTTGCCCTCAACGTGTCGTGATTTCGAATCAAGGTTAGGAGATTCCACTCTCGCTTAGCGCACATCAGGTTTGCGTAGTTTTCGTATGATTCACAGCACTGAATACCAACTATACAGCTACGTATTTACGCACATATGCTACATATATACATACACATTTATACATATATGTGTGCACAAGTAAATGCCGATGACTAAAATTACCATGTGAGTACCTAAGTCTGACGAACCTTGCAATCCGGAGTGTGGTGTCGTTGTGGTTTTTATTAAGGAACGGTTATAGTCTGGTTTCCATATAAAAACATTTTTCATCTTAAAAATATTTTATATCTTAAACCTAGTTCACTATAACCAATGGCTCTGATACCAATCTGTCACACCCCCAAAATCCACATGCGGAATACCACCGCTTGGAGGCGTGACTGACCAGGATCCAGCCACTAATTATTTTGAACGGTTTAGTTATCATTACAAATAATTGTCTAATTAGCGACCAATTTAAATTTTTCAAAACATAGTTTAAGTTTGCAGCGGAAGGGAAAAGAGAACATGTCGTAATTTAAAAACCACAAGTTTATTAGTTTTGAAATTTCAAACCACGCACTCCAGCCGATTGCAATGTCCGTCCTAAGCTGTATCGAGCAACCTGCAAAGCATGCAGTAGGGTGTCAACATAAAGTTGGCGAGTTCACGAGTTGTCCAGTTTTAGTTTCTGAAAACGTAAGTTGTTTAGGTAAAACATTTATAATCACGTCATGGGGAGCTACCCCATATGAAAGCTACTAAACTTGAATTACCGAAACTGTTGACGAGAAGATTTGGTGCCCCAGGTCAATGTCTATCGTCATTGACCGAGATGCAAGGTCTATAGTTCACGCCCGATCTCCCCCGGTCACGGTGTGAGGTTGTCAAACCTAATAGCGCTATCAACTAATAACCCGTTCGCCCCCGGCGATTAATCGGTATTATAAGCAGGGACTTGATGTGATAGAGATTCGTTTAGTGTTGCTAGTTGTGATTTATAAATAATACCCAAACGTATCTCCCCCGGATGTAGTAGTACAAGAGTACCGTTTGCATATTCCCCCGGAAAATTATCAGTTTGAAAACATTATTTAGTTTGTTCGTGTCCCTCCCTGGGACGCATGCTTTTAGTGTGTGAACTCACCTTGGTTTGCTCGGCAGACAATTTACTTGTGTAAGGTTGGTCAACCATACCCTATTATGGTTTATAAATATTTATTAGGTTCGCGTGCAAGTAATGTCTCATATAATTTACACGTATCTAACACGTAGCACGTAAATCCACATTTCATTTAATACACACACTTTGTATGATGCACAGTCATGGCAACAGTAATACGTGTCATAACAGCATTTATGTTTTTGGGCCTCTCTTAGCATGTGAACAGTCAAATAGTAGCAGTTAAGCAACAACAGTAGCACACAGTCCATAACATAAGTTGGTGCGGCCCAATAACAAGGCAAGGCAGTCCAATCGAAACTAGGTAGTCTCGACTCGAGACTATGAGGTCTCGAGTCGCAACCACCGGGTTCTGAGTCGCAAACAGATGGTCTCGGGTTGTGCATAATTGAGTCGCAACCTACCCGGTCTCGAGTCTCCTGTTGCTTTCCTGGTTTCGAGTCGCAACCTGAGTTTTGACTTGTCATGTTTTGGTTGCGAGTCGCAACCGCCGTAGTCTCGAGTTGTCATGTTTTGGTTGCGAGTCGCAACCGGGCGGTCTCGAGTTGTCATGTTTTGGTTGCGAGTCGCAACCGCCGTAGTCTCGAGTTGTCATGTTTTGGTTGCGAGTCGCAACCTTGGATACGTGCACAAGAATCCTTCTAGAACCTTATTCAACGTGTACGAACCAATCACATTTCCTTAACATGTTTTGTCATACCGTACAATCCCAAATCAGATCAAAACAGTAAATTTCAAATACTCATGGCATATTCAAACAGTTCATCATGTCCATAAATCAAAACAGATCTAATCCAAATTAGCATGTTATCTAATACAATTCTCAAGACACCAAAATGATTTACTATCATATAATGCATGTTTTTTTTTTACATCTATTTGTATTGGCAACTGGCATAAGCATATCATTTTAGTTACATCAGATATAAAAATGAGTAGCACATACTTCTAATCTTATTTAGAGCAAGCCACTTAAACCAATATGAACAATATCCCACAATCACATTAACAGTTACTGTCATTTTTTTACATCAAAACTCTAATTATCTTGTAACATCGACTAGCCGAACATCATTCCAACAATTAATCAATTCCAAATCAGCTTGTTTGCATAAGAATCCTAAATCAACTTCCATTTCAATCATAACAATAAAATCTACAAACATACACATAACTAGAAACACAAAAATGCAAGATAATTCAAAGGGAACACATACTACATCAGCAGATATTCACACTCCTTTTTAAATCTATATACAAGGCTGCCAACAAGTGTGTGTTCATTTATTCAAGAATCAGTGAGACAAACCAAAGTGAGTACCTACTGCCCGAAGTGTAATCAAAAGAACGAGGTGCCCGCTGCCACTGCTTGCGGAGCTGTGTCAGAGCTCCGACGGCCGCCGCTGCCATCGGCTCCAGTCAGCGCTCTCCTTAGCTACCGCCAGCTGTCCCGAACCAGAAGTATCCGGGCCTTGATCGACTGAACCAGTCACGGCCGAATTTTTACCAAGCAGAAAGGATAAGAAGGAGAGGGGTTTGGGGAGGTGTCTCGCCGGAATATGCTCCGGTCGCCGGAAGTCGCCTGATCGAGAGAGAAAGGGCAGGGGTAGAGGGTGTGCGGCTGGTGTGAGGAGTTTTAGGGTTTCTAGTTTTTTTTGAAAAGATGAAGGGGGGGGGGGAGGGTTAAGTGTGTATAAATAGGTAGGGTTTGGGTTTAGGGAGTGGGGTTGGGCCTGGCCCAAGTGCGAACCTGTCTAAACAACTACGCGTCGCTCAACCGATTGGCCCGATCATATTAACTTATTCATAAATAATCGAAACTTCCGTCGCGGATTATTATCGTTTTATGAAATAATGACGATAATGTCAATAATAAATAAATAAATAATGAATACGAGCATTAATAAAATGCTCGTTTCTCGACGATCAGGATCAGGGGTTCGAGTTGTCACATTGGACCATTTAAGATTGTTGAAAGAGTCGGAAAGGTTGCCTATCGATTAGAGCTACCTCCTTAACTTGGGAATATCCACCCTACATTCCACGTGTCCAATTTGCGAAAGTGTTTAGCCGATGCTGATCTTCATATTCCACTCGACGAAATTCAAGTTGATGAAACGATGCACTTTGTCGAGAAACCTGTGGAGATAGTGGACCGTGCAGTCAAACAGTTGAAGAACCAGCGAATTCGATTGGTCAAGGTTCGCTGGGAGTCCAAACATGGCCCAGAGTTTACTTGGAAATGTGAGGACCAAATGAAAGAGAAGTATCCGCATTTGTTTTCATAAGTTTCCTCTAGTTAAAATTTCGGGACGAAATTTCCTGAAGTAGGGGAGACTGTGACAACTGTGCTCTGTAATCGATGTACAATGTAAAACAATATCAATAATCAATAAAACAATGTGTTTTGGTGTTATTATGTGTGTATTTGTGTTTGATGATTTTACAATTTGATTCGAGTTCGATTTCAAGCTTTAAATCGCTTTCTGGAAAGTTATACGCAAATTGGTGCGTAAACACAGTCAGTTTAACGTGACAAACACTCCGGAAAAATGACATAGGCTTAACATACCTTAAATAACCTTTACATGACTTAGAAACAAGTTTTGGATGGTTTGGTGTGTCAAAAATAAGTTTTTTTTTTTGGGGTAAAGGGTTACCCCGGTGAATTTTATATCATCCAACGATTAAAACAAGTGAGGAAAAAGCAGACCTCAGTTCTCTAGTTTGACATGCCAAACCAGAGTTGAATACAAAGAAAACACGCAAACAACACACTAGTCTAGACACCTTTGTCTGACAAAAACAAAATAAAAACTAGACTCTAACCACAATCGTCATCTTCATCGACAAGGCCACGCGGAAGACTCCACTCTTGTAAAATACTATCCACTTGATTAGTTCTTTTAAACCGCATCGTGTGAAGTTTCATCCTAACAGTAGCCAAAATAATTTCCGTTAGCCGAACAGCACTTCTTTTTCTAGGAGAGAACAACCGAGCATTCCTTTCCTGCCATACGAAATACCCCGCTGCACTCACTACCAACTTGCCAATCACATGCTTAGCATTCTTCGATCCCCGGCATTGCACTATATGATCGTAGATGGTTTCCCAAGAATTAGCTATATCCTTTAAACCCGCTATTTCCTTAACACCCTCCCATACCCGAGTACTATACGGGCACTCAAAAAATAAGTGCTCGTGTGAATCCATCCCCGAAGTACACAGAGAACAACACATCAAGTTAAAGTTCATATTCCCCGAAGATAACCACTGAGCCATAATGTCTTGCGTCTTCAATTTCTTGTTAACCAAAAGCCACATGAAGAACGAATGACGCGGAATAGATTGCGAAAACCAAACCATATCCGACCATGGGACTTCATCCTGAGCGGTACGAATATCATTCCACACACTCGTAGTACAATAATCCAACTCCATACCCGAAGAAGACTTCCAAACCACCTTATCGCTAACCGGACGAGGATTGAAATTTTGAATATCGAGGAGTATAGGGTAGCGGGTAATCCATGGAGCCGGCCAAAGCCATTCCCAACGGTTATAAACATCCGCCACCTTCATATTTAATGTGAACCCCACATTGGCTATAGCCCTCGGTGTGATGAAGGAGCTCAACGGACAAATGGCATCCCACTTGTCAAACCACAAGGATGTCCGAGTACCATCCCCAATCTTAACCCAAACAAATTGCTGAATAATAGGCCGAAGATTTAACAATTTTCTCCAAGTCCATGAGACATTACCTCGAAGTGGGATATCCCAAAAGTTCCGATCTCTGATACGATATGAGTGAATCCATTTAACCCAAAGCGACTCCCTCATTGTGAGAAGACTCCAAATATGCGACACCATCAACGCATTGTTCATATCTGCAATACTACGAATACCCAAACCACCTTCTTTTTTAGGCAAAGAAACTTTTTCCCATCTGAATTTAGCTTTACCTTTAATATCATTACCTTGAGCCCACAGAAAACGCCTCATCATGCTTTCCAGCTCACAGATAACACGCTTTGGGAGAATGAACACCCCCGCCCAATATATGTGCATCGATGACAGAACTGACCGAATGAGCTGAAGCCTTCCACCGAACGAAAGGCATTTACTTTTCCAATCAGTTATTCTCCTTTCCATATTTTCTACTAACCGAATACAATCTTTATAGGAGAGCCGGGACGAGATGAGAGGGACACCAAGATAGCGGACCGGAAGCTGGCCCTCCTCAAAAGGCATGATATTTCGAATTTGGTGTTTAACATTATTCGGAACATTAGCAAAGAAGACAGTGCTTTTGCTCATACTTGGAACTAGCCCCGACATGTTTTTGAACCCATTAATGGCCTGAAGGATAACCGTAGCGGACCCATGATCACCCCGAGCAAATAGAAATAAATCATCCGCAAAACAGATGTTTATAATCCGTTGAGCTTCACACTTGTTATGGAATTTGAACTCCGAGGATAATGAAACTTGTTTTTGCAGAATTAATGTGAGCACCTCCATCACCAGCGTAAACAAGTAAGGAGACATGGGATCTCCTTGACGAAGGCCTCTCTTACCTTTAAAGTATCCAAACAAATTACCATTTATGGCTATAGAAAAGGATGTTGACGTAACACACGCCATAATCCACTTCACCATTTGCCTATCGAATCGAAATCCCATCAAAGTATGCCTCAGAAAGTTCCAATCTACAGTGTCATAAGCTTTCTGAATATCGATTTTAAACGCACATCTAGGAGGACCCACATTTCGATGATAGTTATGCATAAGTTCCTGAGTGAGAAGGATATTATCTTGAATCCGCCTACCCGGCACAAACGCTGACTGGTTTATACTGACTATGTCGCACAACCCTTCCTTAATTCGATTCGTAATAATCTTAGTTATACACTTATATAAAGTGTTACAACACGAGATTGGCCTATAATCCGTAATTAACGAGGGAGTAGATACCTTAGGAATGAGCAAGATTATCGTATGATTAAGTTGCTGCAACAACTGGCCATTAGAAAAAAAATCTCGAACCGCTTCACAAACATCCTTTCCCACAATGTCCCAAGATTTTATAAAAAATACCGACGTGAAACCGTCAGGACCCGGGGCTTTATTCCCCGATATAGAGAACAAAGCCATTTTTATTTCTTCATCTGTGACCTGCCGGACCATATGAGAAGCTTGATCACTAGTTAAAACCTTCTGAAACAAATCTGGAGTCGGGATCGCTTCAATATTATTCTTGGTACCAAAGAAAAGTGATCCACCATAACTTGAGGAACAGAGCTTCCTTCATGCAGCATACCCGTAGAATCCCTAACCGCAAAAACTTTACTCCGGTGATTTTTAGCTTTAACTACGTTATGAAAGTATTTGGAATTAGAGTCGCCCAAATTGAGCCAATCCACCTTTGCTTTCTGCTGAAGAAAAACACCTTCATCATACACCGCTTCTTTATATTTTGCAAGTAACGCACCATGTTGATCAAGTAACACCTCATTACCCGAATTAACATCAATCGCACGTTGACAATCATCCAACTCTTTCCTGGCTATCTTAACCTTTTCATGCACATTACCAAGCTTGAATAAAAGTTTCCTCATAGGAGCTTTCAAATTCTTCAGCTTCTTGACAACTTGGAACATTTTATGCCCCGAAATATCATTGCACCACACCTTTTTAACTTCGTCCAAAAACCCGTTTTTTTCTGCCACCAAGTTTACAAACTTAAACGGTTTCGGCTTCTCCCTAGAAATGTTCGGCAGCTTCAAGATGCACGGAGAGTGATCAGAAAGCCGGTAAGGAAGAAAGAACGCGGCTGCCATAGGGAACGAATCAACAAGATGAATATTGCCCAAAATTCTATCAAGTTTCTTAAATATAGCACCCTTTATCTGTTTGTTCGACCAAGTGAAATGCAGCCCATTACTATTGACGTCAAAAACCCCAACTCTATCCACACACTCTTTGAACTCCCTAGACCCAATGCTTAAAGCCGAAACACCTTGCAAAACATCCTCATGAAACAGAGACGCATTAAAATCCCCCATGATTGCCCATGGCTTATCATGCACAAAAGAATTATGAACACATAGGTTTTGCCAAAGTTCCCTCCTAACTTTGTAATGATTATCAGCATAAATAAATGAACAGAACATCGACTTACCATCCATTTTAAAAACAATCTGTGTATGAATAACCTGGTCCGTTTGGGCTAGAGCCATCACATCTACCTCATTAGTATCCCAACCCACCAATATTCTAGTCCCCTTATCACAACAATTAGCATTCGACGTCCAACTCCAATTATGACAAACTTTCGCACAAATGTTATATACCTTAGACGAATCAACATGAGTTTCCAAAATTGCGCAATCCAAAATGACCTGACGAACCTCTTTCTGTTTAGGGGTACGGTTCAGCCCCCTTATGTTCCAAGAAGCTATGCTACCCAAAATGACCCGAACATGCTTATCCAAAATGACCTGAACATAAGTTTATTCTATCGCAGGGACTATTTGTGTCGAACTGCGAAAGTATGCCGATTCGTATGGTAATGAACATTCCGTAACTTTATCATAAGTTAAACATACCCTAAATATCCTTTACATAGCTTAGAAATAGGCTTTGAGGGGTTTGGTATGCGAAAATAAACTTTCTTGATCAATAGGGACTAAAATCGTCAAAAAGTGCATAAGTTTGCATTTTCGCGCATATCTTACGTTCTGAATATATCCGTACATCCAAAAATTTTTGTAACCATTAAAATATTTTATTTTAGTGATTGGAATGCAAAAATACCATTCGTCGCTTAATTTGGATCGTTTTTGCGTCCGTTCGAGTTTTCGTCGTAATTAACCGAATAACGCAACCGTACGACCAAACGAACCGACATCTGAGATATTTTTGAGCATATTTCATGTTCCCTATACTTTAACTTTATTTTAGAGCCTTGAAATGGGGTTAACGGGGTTTAAACGCATCGAAAATGGCTTAAAAGTGTTGCAGGGACCATTTCTACCATTTTGGCAAACTTTCTGGTAACAGGGGACCCGTGGCATCGCGCCACAGCCTAATGGTTTTTTGGTGGCGGCATGCCACCACCTCATTTGGGCAGAAACATCATTTTTGACAATGGGATTGAACTTGGGGGTCTTTTGTGTAACTTTTTCAATACCATGTGATGGTTTTGGGTACCCCTAGTATTCCAAAACAATGTGCCTTACATGTACGGTCCAGATCGAAGCTCAATTATCGAGGAACGGTCCTAAAGGTTGTGGAAAGTCTATAAATACCCACCATTTTCACTTCATCTTCCTCACATTTGATCTCAATCTTCTTCTCTAAGTTGAAGCTCTCCTTGTGAAGCTTCATACTTGAGAATTTTTTAGTACAAATCTTCATTGCTTGGACCCTTTGTAAGTTTCTTTCGTGCTTGTTATTGTTTTTCGAGAATGAAAGTCAAACAGTGTTTGACTTTCTGCTTTGACCATGAATTGGTCAACACAAAGTTCGATTGAACTTTGCAACGTGAGCGTAATCACGATGGTTATAGTCCCTTATGACTATACCTACTAATTACCACGTTGATTAGGCGTAGTGACGAGTCATAGTTTCGATCAAAATACGTGTTTATGCGTATTTTGCAACCAAACTATTCTTGGGTATCAAAACCCTTTGTTTTGATATCAAACTTGTTTTCTAACTTTTTTAAACATGTTTTAACATGTTTAACTCGTTACATTTAGTCTAGTGCTTGTATAGGGTCGTCAGATAAGCGGTCTTAACAACTGCTTAGACTTTCGAACCCGACCCGTTTGGTCGATCATTAGGATCCAACCAAGCATGTTTAGTGACCATAGTTGTATAGGGAATAACCTTCCGAGGTTATACCTTATGGTCACTTACTTTAATTTGTTGTATGATAGGTAGTTTATATGCTTTAGGTAAATGACCAAAATGCCCTTTTCATGCATAATTGGATTTTAAGCATATGTAACTTAACTTTTGTCACCTAAACTGATTATGCAACATATTAAAACATGTTAGGGCATATAATACTTGTCATAGGACTAGTTAGGCATCTTGAACGCGCATTTGCGCGAACGACGCGTTAAAGTGGTGTAAGCTACCTTAATCGGTCGTAACGGGTCGAAAGCACTTAGGATAGGTTCCGATTTAGGATGTAGGCTTCGTTAAACCATATCACATTAGTTCCAATACTCATTTGGTTTACGAGACCTCATTCTATCTGATCTTCCGATTTAGGTGTCGATTTATTAACCTAGTGATCCGATTACTTGGTGCTACTTGATTTCCTTGGTTTGCTTGAGCCTTGTTGAGTTCTTTAGATCAAGGATACTTGCAATTCGATGTGAGTACACAGTTCCCCTATTTTACTATTTTCAATTGTTTTGGGGTGATTCATATGTGTTAAACGATTTCAATACTTTTTACGATGGTTACAAAAACGATTAATATGGTTTATATTAAATAAATAACGATTTCGATGATGTGAACAAACTTGTTGGACGTAGTTACATAACGAATAACATTCATTAGTTTTGGCCGAACCGACCAGTATTAGGTTATGGTACCATAGGATCTGACAAATCCCGTTATCAGACTGCACCCATGGTTATGTGTGGGGGTTATGTGGGTAACGACTGAATCTGTGATTGTTACTTACCTTTTGGTGGTTTGTTAATACGAGTTTAACAATGGACGAGTTACGAAGTTTTGGAAGTTATTAGCGAGATGACCAAAAGTAGTTTTCACAATTAAAACGAGAACGATTTAAATGATTTGGAACGATTTAAACGAGTTAAATGAATTGAACAAACGATTGGTTTTGGGTTGTGAATGGGACGGGTGTAACATGATAAAAGCATGGTAGATACGCCGCTGGTACTTCTTATATATAAGTGTTTTTATCATATTATATTCCGTAACATTATTTAGTTCACTTGGGTAAACAATTTTAAAACGATGTCACACAACGATGTTTTCTAAATAATATAAACCATACGAGTTTTAGTACGAGATGATTTACAATTTGGTTTACTTAAACAAATGTTTTGGGTTAAGATTCATGGCTACGATATTTTATAAACTATAACCAACTTGATTTGAGTTGGTTAATTATGTTGTAACACTATACACTTTTGAAAACAAGGTTTATAACTTTTGACTCTTGTAGTCTAATGAGGTATTGCAACCTGTAAACTGTCACACCCCGACCGTGTAAAACAACAAAACGTGGCGGAATCGTCGGGGAGTAGTGTGGCAGAATTATTGTTTCACAACACATGATAATTAAAGTTAAGTTTTACAAGTTTAAATTATTACATTGTCTTAGTTCAAACAAAACACATAACATAAAATAATATGTATAAAATATGTCATGTCTTGTCTTTGTTGAAGTGGTTTAGATAACGCCACGATATGCAATATAATAAAAGCACTTTTATATAGGAAGTACCAGTGGCGTATCCACCATACTTTTATCATGTTACACACGTCTCGTTACTTAAATCACTTATTAATAACCATGAAATAATGTTTTGTTTAAATGTCAATATCCAATGTCAAATGTCAAGTATAAACCATGTCTTGTATGGCGAATAAATAGTATTTACTCAAGCCAAATGCATAATGTCATGTATAAACAAATGTCTTATGTAATCAAAATGTCATGTACAAAACAAGGTTTTTGAATAAACAAAATTTTAAAACAAAAGTTATGTTTTGAAAACCATTGCTTTTATCGATATGAACATTTATACGGTTTGTCTATCGCATACACTCAAGCCATGAGACTGTCGGATAAACCCTTATCAGGATCAAGGTTTATCAAAAATGTATTCGGATTCTGTCATTCCCCTTCCGAAATTCCTAGAAAGCGGGAACGGGATTTGTCAAGTCCTATAACGCTATTACATACTACCGAGCGGCGTGATCAATGTTAATGAATGTACTACTAACTCGTTAAACATACCAAATGTCCTTTTCAATGTAAGCAAGTCATGAAAATGTCTTTGTAAAACCATGTAATAGACATACTAAGTCAATATGCCAATAAAATGTCTTGAAAATTTGTATTATGTGTACAATATAACAAAATATGTATAAAGTCATGAAAACGGAAAGTAAAGTTATGCACATATGCTTCACCCCAAAACATTTGAAAAACGTAAAATAGGGGAACAATGTACTCACCTTTGGGTGCGTTTTTAAGTGTTAACACAATCCCTCAAATTGTTTATTCGTCCTAAATTAAGTAAGAACGATTTAATAATCAAAAACTCACAAAATACCTAAGTTTCTCCGATACATAGAATTTTCACATAACTTTGAGACTTTCTTGAAAAGTTATTTTTTTTATTATATTGGTGTAATTAT